>JBAWJW010000011.1:0-600000 GCA_037356055.1 Xylaria sp. Z34
ATATATATAATTATAAATATATAATTATAAATAATTAATAATAAAATAAATATATTTTATTTATTTAAAAAATAAATAAATTAAAATTATTTTTTAAATAAAGTTATTTATTATTTATTAAACTATTTATTATTAAAATTATAGTTTAATTATTTAATTATAATTTTATTATTTATTTAAATAAAAAATTATATTTATTTTATTATTAATTTTTTATAATTATATATTTTTAATTATATATTTATTTTTAAATTTATTATATATATTATTTTTTATAAATTATTAATTATATTAATAATTAATAATAATTAATATAATATATAAATTTTTAATAAATTTAATAAAATAAAAGTTTTATTTTTAATTTATATTTTTTAAAAAAAAATAATTATTATAATAAAATAATTTTTATAAATAAAAAAAAAATTTAAAAAGTTTTTATTATATTATAATTTTTTATTTAAAATAATTTATAATAATAATAAAAATAAAAAATAAAAAAAAATATTTATAAATTATTAATTATTTATATTTATTTTTAATTAATTTTATTAAATTATTATATAATTTTAATTTTAAAATTAAGTTTTATATAATTTTAAATTAATATTAAAAAAAATATAATTTTATTTAATAATTAACTAGTTATTAATAATATAATTAAAAACACTTTATTGCTTGTTATCCCCTGCTTAATATAAGGGTGTGTATTTATAACCTAATAACAATCAATAGCAGCGCTATTTAATTATTATCTCTCTCTGTCTCCCATATAAGCTGACACCTTGAGACTGGTTGCAAAACCAAGTCGCGCAGCTCCAAGTAATTAATGATAGAGCCACAAGAGCTGGAGCCTAACCCTTCTGCACTCAAATTCTGCTCGCCCACTCTAACATCGCGGCCCTCTTGCATGGTTGAAACTTTACTCCAGCCTCTAGTGACTCCTAAAGGGAGTCTATAGCCCCAGGTGTTGCTCATGTGAATTGTTGGGCAGCTGTTACTTCCAACCCGACGATACTGAAAGATACAAACGGCTTTCAAGTTCTGATCATGATTCCAGATCTCCATTACCTGTAGGCTGGGCATTTCGACAGCTGCATTCGCTGCAGCTTGAAGTAGGTCGTCAATCATGCTCTTTGGTGACCTAGGATGTAATAACACGGATGTAAGTGCCAGGGATTTGAGACGTGGCCACTTTCTGCCGGCTTCTGTACATAGGGACTGGCCAGTATTGGTATCGTTGGCCCTCCACTGGTCTAATTGACGCTGTGTCTCCACTAGAGACCCCATAGGCACAGGCAAAGCACCTGGCCAGAAGCCATAGAAGAAATCTCTCGCGTCAATGGCGAATGACACGGATAGGTGTTCTAGCAAGCAGCTATCGTAAGCCAGCGAGGCGCCCGATAATGGATCTAAGTCTCCTCTGCCGTATCTTTGGTATCGGGGGCCCTGGTCGTCTTCGAAGATAGACAAAGTCTTGAGTAACTTGTTAGATGGCAAATAGTGTCCAAGTTCGCTGCCAAGTCCAAGCCCCTGCATAATCACTACAGTATCAGACATGTTAATAGGAGCAATCATCAGTAACTCGCAACGAGGGGCTGTGTGTAGCAAGGCACCTACTGGGTTCAGCCTCTAGGCTTATACTTTCAAGCCCGGGCAAGCTTTCGATTATTCCAAACAAAGAGTCTTGATCCAAGGTGAAGACATGTTGCCTACGAATGAGGAGTTTTTTGACTACTTGAGCGCTCAAAAGCTGGTTGTGTTCTGAAATGTCCACAGCTTCGAAGTCGATCTCCAGAGACCTGTAGAATATACGTCTGCGTTGGCGCTCCCTTTCGTCTCTTCCGTTGTCTTGGGCTCGACGACGTCGCTTCCGACGGAGCATATGGGCGTGGAAATCTTGATACGTGCAGTCTTCTTTGCTTAGGTGGGGGTAAATGTCTCCGCTGAGGTAATTCTCACATAGATGGTGTTTTGAATCAGATGGTGAATGGACACTAAGCTCTAAAGTCAAATCTCCATCCTGTTTTCCCCAGGAGCTCAAGATCACCAGTAATTGGCATGCGGCTTCTGTGACGATTTGGTTGTTCCTGTCTTCCTCCGACTCGGTCTCAAATTCCACACTCGTATTCCGGTTGTACTTGGGTAACTCAATGCGCAGCCATAAATGCCGCAATAGATCTCGCCGCTGGTGTTGAAAGAGTCGACCGAATTCTATGATCTTTGATTGATGTAGAATGAGCCTGTGGAAAATGTGTTTCTCGAAGAAGATCTGCCATTGTTTGGAGACAGTGGCATAAGCACTCAGCTGATGTCGCTTGTACGGTTGAAGGAGCAGGACCTCGAAGATCCTGTGTTTGATCTCTAGCGGAAGAGTTTGCCATTGTGTCGTCATGATTTAAATAATAATGTGTAAAGGAATAGACCAGCAAGATCGTGTAAGTAGGCAAGTTAAAATTCGCGTCCAGTAGTATAAGACACCTATCAGGAATTCCTAGTTAAAGTATTCGGGAAATGGTAGAAACGCTGGTGTTAAAGTGTGGGTGTGTTGAAGTAAGAATGGATGTCGCTCAGGAGGTCCGATTCTGGTTTGGTCCCTTTTTAAAGAAATTTCGGTGGGTGTACTTAATGCCGGGGCAAAGCATATTATATTTTTAGGTGCATCAATGTGGTGGGCCATGGCCGTAAGCTTTCTGCATTGCGTAAGTAATGAGAGAGAAAGCTAGAAGCCCGAGGTTAGAAGGAAGGTGGGTAATAGCCATGGTAGCATCAGTAAAGAGACGATAGGAGATGTTAGCTGGCGCTCATGTTGAGATGTGTGGCCAAGCAGGTTTAGCACTCAGCTGATCGACTGATCTCCCCCAGTTGTTGTTAGGAACTCTGCCGTGTGGCCGTAATTAAGGGATCAGTGGTTTGTTGCTTCGTAGCATCTAGAACTGGCCGGGACTGCTGTTCGTTTATGACTTGTTTATTCTAATTGTTAAGCAAAACACTAATTATGTAATAAATAAAGCACTCTGACGGATAAGGGTTGTGAGGTCGCTGCTATGGTGTTAAAAATCAACCTCGTTTTGAAAAAAATAACTGCTCCAATGACTGTAAGTTTTGTGCCATCCATGATGCTACAACAGAGAGGAAGTCAAACTGCTTACAAAGCTGTCGGCCAGGATGACAGCGAGGATGGCATTAATGAGGTGACAAGTAACTTGGGTAGGTAGCTGGGTTGATTAATGTCCATAATAGCAATAGAGTAACAGAATTGCTGAGGAAGATAGGGGATACTACTAGGTACCTAGGCATTATTACTTTATTCAATGTTATATGAACTACCATGGCCCGATTAGAAAATTCTCACGTGGTCTTTTTTTGATTGATAGGTCAAAAGTTTCATAGGCATGAACACCACAACAACTAGAAGACCTAACTTATATAATGTCCACACACCTTAGATCGAATGCGTCCTTTTCGCTTATCCTGCGTTTTCAGGGACAGCTGATGTTGCATTCCGACGCTTACTGGGATTGCTGAGATATTCCGCATTCTTATTGCTAGAGTGCGGTAGAGATGACCAGCTGACTTCTACACTTTCCAGATACTTCGGCAAAGGAGCCACTCCATGCGCATTCTCTTACTTCGTGGGTAAGCTCAGCGTGGCGCTGTAGGCGGCACGTGAGATAGTTGAAAAGTCGCCGTCGTAGCTAGCATCGTTAGGGACGAGGGCCATGGTGCAGACAACCAGCGTTAGGGATACGGCCAGGATGGCAGCGCCGTAAGCGGACCAGAGGTTGGCAGGTGAGTAGGAGTAGACTGGAGGGCTGAGGAAACACCTTTTAATTAATATAATATGTTTATGCGAATACTGTACTTTTCCCGTGGAAATTAATGAATGATTTGCTCGTATTATGATGTTTTAACCTCGGCATCATTTACCTTTACTTTGTGCTGTTATCTTCACTGGTATCAAACAACAAGAAGCAAAGCAAATTTAAGATTCTCAAGCTTGTTACTTAAGGGTGTTATCTACCTCGCTATTTCTTTTTTCATCATCCTAGCCCCATTCATACACTAGTTCCTCGAACCACATACATGCCAGCAGCTCCTACTAATATATATCCACTGCTGGCCGCTACACGACGCTCCATCAACATCGACAAAAGGCTTAACGCGTCGCTAATGCACTTGTTCGGCTGACGGCTGTTCTTGTATTTATCCCAGCTTCACGGAATTTGAGGTTTTGCAGGTTCGGCTGCTCAGGGAAAACTGTACACAGTCTAGGCTAGCTTTGCATATCTAAAGGCATTCTTCGAGTGAGGCATCTTTCGTTCCTATTTTGTGAGACAAATTGTCCCAATTCAGCGCTTCGAATGACAACATTGAATAAACTAAATGATGGAACACATCTCAATATCTTGTGAAGTCGTCATTCTGAACGGCTTGTTAATAAATATGACTCCATGTGGATAAATGTCAATATGCGACTGATCGTAAACTCCCATGATTATTCAAACTCATAGTTGTCGCGGACACATATACCGTTGATACTCATGGAGTACTAACGGCATCGTTCTTCTCCGTCACAATAGTAGGAAACAACGTCATATGATATCATATGGTGACATGTGTCTGCATAGTAGCACCAAAAGGGAAGACCAGTTGAAGACGTGGATTTGAAGTCAAACAGTAGCAGGCATATTGCCCTCGAGCGTTGGCAAAGCCTTCGAGAGGCTAACGCCGGCATCAGACATGACCTTCCCGAAAACAACATCCCTAGCCCATTGGCTAATGGTGAAGTCATTGTAGAACTTTTCATTCGATACGTAACGCTCCACGAGTATCCTCATTACGTGATTTGAAACAACTATGCCAGCACCTCCGTAGGCAAGAAGACTATTCACATGGCGGCTAATATAGAAAGGCTGAGTATGATCGAAGTGAAGAAGCCAATTCAAGAGGCCATCCTAAAGGACGTAGGTGTCGCATTTAATAAATATACATACTATGGGCTTAGTGGGTTTTAGGTATAAACCTGCTTCGTCAGGGGGAGAAACTTGTCTAACTTTTAGGCTGGCGTGTCCTGTCCGAATTGGCTATTGGGAGCATGGCTCTAGCTTGTGATCTCTTCAGGCGAGTACCCACCTGGCTCACTCTATTGAAGGTGTCTGTAATACTCGAAGTCGGAATGGTGTGCCAAAAGATCGGTGTCAATCTCGTCCAAGACATTGGCGATGTGGAAACCAGGATAAGTCTCTTCCCTGTCTGACCATATTCCCTAGTGGGGTATACAAAGTATTATGGTGTTGAGAATGGAAGGCAACTTCTCATGGAGTACTTTTGGTCCTTTTCTAATGACAACAAAGATATCCTCGAGCCCTTAATAAAAGTCACAGGACCCCTCTCAAGTATACAGATGCTGAACAGATTTAGCTCCCTCCAAAGAATCAGCTAGGTCTCGTAAACTACCAAGGAACATATAGAACAGTAAGGAGACGAGGAGAGTTCCGAAATAAATTGACAGTCGACGACGACTGGACGGCATAAATGGCAGTAAGGGCATTATTCGGTTACTGTGGAGTGATGAATTGGCGTATGTCATTAATATTGTATTCTATATTCGAGACAAGGTTTCATGAATATCAGTATAGCAGGAAGTCTTCAGCCGTTAAGTAATAATACGACGAGGAATATTACGAGGAATACTTAGCTCGTCAAACCATGCGAGAGAATCAGAAGGGCTTGAACAATCGCTGGGCAACGGAAAGATAAGAGTACCTCAATTCATATTGTTCAATCTGATTCTGGATTACAATGGCTGCAAAGGATAACTGATGGGGATCTGGTAATGAAACCACGAATAAGGCTGCGATGTCGAATTTACAAATATGACTCTATGATGTTACTAAAGGAGGAGGGACATATTCAGGAATATAGCTTGAAACCATTCCGTGTCAGATATCACAAAATAAGCACGGAGATAATCCTTCAAAACCTGTCACTTAAAATATCTACGCCGTGATAACCTCTCATAACCCTCAAGACGCGGATGTTGTTCGTTGGGAATATTGGTACGGCGTACTAGCGTGCTTCTACCGTGAAGAATGCCCCATTTCAAATGTTTAATCACACTACAGAGGTCTAGGTGGTGTTGAAGCAACTTGTATTAGGGGAGGATCATGGGCTGGTCGAGGTTTTCAATTAACGTTGTACCCTACGGTTTTTATTTATTTATTTAAAGGGAATTTGAAACACTCATAGCAATCCCCCCCCCCCCCCTCTCGTATCAAGCTCGACTAGAGGACGGTGGGTGGGTAGAACGACTTTGTTGATTATTGATTGTATGTGAGCTAAATGGGATGTCCACGGCGAAAGATGCCGCTTTGTAGGGGCGTATTACGCGCTAGCTTATCTGAGTATCCAGCTCCGTCAACAAATTACTCCATAACTCCAGACACCACCACCAGTTCAGTTCGATTGTTTATACCTTGCCATCTTAGCATCCAGAGTGAGATTGTTCACAAGAGTGGTGGTGTGTAACAACACTTAGACCTAATTAGCGCCACTCAGACAATTGTAGACGAAAATCCGCGAACGCCGAGACTCGGACCACCTACCCCGCATTGGCCAAGGACTGTCCATGGTTAGACAAAATTATGATAGACTCAACCAAGATGAGAGCGACACTTTGAGCCGCGACAGCCTCGATTTCTTGAGGCCCAGCGATGCCGAACGCGAAGTCAATCTCGGCGCCGTGGACAACGGCGGCCAGACCGGTCATGATATTGCAACTGGGTTCGGCACCGATACTCGGGCGCTGACCCCGAACGCTCTGAGACAGCCTGGATCGAATCAGTCATCTAGGGATGTGGTCGAATGGAAGGACTTACCCAAGAAGGATCAGCTGCTTGTTATTACGCTTGCTCGGCTCAGCGAACCCCTGACACAGACCTCGCTGCAGGTAATGCCTATCCTGGCCAACCGCGATGCCTCTCATTTCCAGCCATCGCTAACGATTTGTGTAGGCATACATGTTTTATCAACTGCGATGGTGTGAGTAATTCTTATTTGTATGAGGAACGAGAATAAGAATATAGTAACCGGGGTCAAAAGCTCTACATACGTGGGAGAATAACTGACTATTGTCTACTACAGTCGACCCTACTCTTCCTGATGCCGTCATCTCCAGTCAAGCGGGCATCCTGCACGCCAGTTTCACGGCTGCTCAGTTCTTTACTGCTATGTTATGGGGCCGTATAGCCGACTCAAAACATGCTGGCCGCAAGACTGTCATCTTGATTGGCCTCTTTGGTACTTGTCAGTCTACCATTTGCATCTCATGTCTGACCAGCGCACCGCGATGTTTACAAACGTCATCTAGTCATCTCGTGCCTCGGTTTCGGGTTTTCCACGACCTTTTATCAGGCCTTATTTTTTAGGTCCCTCGGTGGTATTACGAACGGCAATATCGGTGTCTTAAGGACTATGTAGGTACTGTCTTCCGCCAATGCATGTCTATGTTAACTAACAATGCGTAGGATTAGTGAGACTATCCGGGAAAAGAAGTAAGCCAACTTCAACTCAGCCACAAATACAGCAGGTGCCTGACTCGTCCGAAGATATCAGTCTAGGGCTTTCTTGATTCTGCCCATGACTTTCAACATCGGCGTAATCGTAGGTCCTATCCTCGGAGGTCTCCTCTCCGATCCGGCCGGTTCTTTCCCCGACACCTTTGGGAATATCGAGTTTTTCAAAAAGTTCCCATATGCAACACCTAACATCGTGAGCGCCGTGTTCCTGGGCACTGCGTTTATGCTATGTTGGTTAATGCTCGAAGAGGTAAGGTCTCCTTTATACTTCAGCTCCACGAAACTGGATACTCATATACCAGACCCATGACGTTCTTCGCGATAGTCGCGACGTGGGCATCATTTTAGGTCAGAAGCTGAAGAGATTGTTCCGACGAAACAAAAATTTCCCGGCCTACGCCCCGCTCCATTCTCGCGACAATAGCATTAGTAGCGCCCCCTTGGTTGACTACGAGCTCTCGGCCG
The DNA here is from genome assembly GCA_037356055.1 of Xylaria sp. Z34. NCBI lineage: Eukaryota > Fungi > Ascomycota > Sordariomycetes > Xylariales > Xylariaceae > Xylaria > Xylaria sp. Z34. The sequence goes on from JBAWJW010000011.1 coordinate 8,046, forward strand.
AGGCGGCGCCGAAGCCGGCAATCGCCCGTCCGCGGTACACGAACCGACTATCGTTCCGACGCATCTTCACGCGCAATGTGTCCTTCACTCTCGTTTCGCATTTCTTTTTGGCGTTTCATGTCGGCACATTCAACTCGCTCTGGTTCATCTTCCTTTCCACACCGGTGTATAATCCGGGAGACCCGGACCCGCCCGGCTTTGTGCCGCGCCTGCCTTTCCGGTTTACGGGCGGCCTCGGGCTTCCGCCCCGCTCCGTAGGGCTCGCAATGGCATTCCTGGGCGTGATAGGGATTTTGATGCAGCTGTTCCTGTACCCACGATTATCAGCGCGGCTTGGAACGTTACGCTCATGGCGCACGTTCCTCGCTTTCTTTCCCATAACGTATCTCGTCCTGCCGTTCTTGTCAATTGTACCTAGCTCGACCGAGCCCCCGGGTCAAAAGACAGGACTGGCGATCTGGGCCGCCATTGGCGGCGTGCGTGAGTAATTCTCCAACCCTTTCTCTTATTTTGACAAAATTCGAAGACCAAGATTTCCCTTTTTGCTTCAAGTGTTTTTGAAATACTCTAAAAAACCAGGCTCAAAGTAGCGATAACTGACTTGGAGAGTTCTAGTTTTTGTGCAAGTTTCGGCTCGCACCTTTGCATTGCCTGCACAGACCATCCTGTTGAACAACTGCACGCCACATCCAAGTGTACTGGGTACCGTTCACGGGTTGGGGCAGAGCGCGAGCAGTCTCGCAAGGACGATCGGACCTATTGCTGGCGGATGGCTTTATGGGTTGGGATTAAGCCACGGCTTTGTCGCGGGAGTCTTTTGGGGCCTGGCTGGCATTGCGGTTACTGGGGTGGTGATTAGTTTCTGGGTGAACGAAGGTGATGGTCATGAGATATGGTTAGAAGGCGACAAGGAAGATGACGAAGACAACCAGGAGCAACGACTCGGCCCGTAAATAGCCCCGGGTTTGGTGGGAGGACAAGATTATAGTCAGACCGGGTGCCTCAAGACTATTTGGGTTGGCTTTGCTTGGATACCCATAGACGTTCTATACACATACATATACGAATATAAGACGAATAGACGAGGGTGGCAGACTTGAGGCATGAGATACCAGCATTGTTATAGGTCTTACACAACCCGTGGGGCGGTCATGACGCTATGTGTACGGGATATACCATGATGGAAGTGAGTTGGTGCTGCATCCCTGTGAATCCGGCAAAGGTCGGCCGGCAAATCAAGGTACTCCTCGGTCCAACTCTATCACTCCTGGCGCTGAACCTCAAGCAGCTTACCTCAAGTATGTAGATTCTTTCATTGGGTAAAGAAACCGAACTAGAGACACGGGCATGGAAGAAGTTGATATGAGCTACAGCATGATATTTCCCATGTCGTATTCGGTACATGTAGCGATTCAAGACCCGCACTTAACTACAAGATTAACTAACTTGGCAAGTGGACTTCAACGTTGTTGGACCTAGATAATTGGGCACTTACCTATTATAGTTAGCTACTGTACAGCAACAGCGTTGATCCTTGTCGTTGCTATAATGGACCAAGCTGATGGTTTTGTGAGGGTGGGGCAGGGTACTGCGGCCAATCTCTTTTGAGTGTACAGGTACCTGTGTGGAAAGGTCAGTACCCAGTACCTCACGATCCCTGCTGCACATGCCAATCTGCACTACGACCACCTAACACCTGCTGCCCAGATCAGAACTACTAGCTAATTACTGAGTTACCTACCTAAGGCTTGTCTTGGTTGGGTTGCAGAGCGGTAAACCTTATTTCGCTGGTGTCAGGGGGGAGAAAGACAGCAGTCCAAATCCAAGTCCAAGTCTTAAAGCCATCTAGATTATCTCACTGCGCAACAACGGCGCCGAACAACCCTCTTCTGAAATAGCGAATGCTGCGGTTCGACTTATAACTACGCGTGCAACCCACTGGTGTTCCATGAGCAGACAATAGAGCCTACGTTGTGCCCGAGAGAACCGACAAGCCGCCTCGCGCGTGCCAGTTCCCTCGAGTCGGCACCAATACAGCATCACATCTCATCAACAACCCTTTTTTGACCCCTAAGGAAGACGTCTTCGCCTGCAAGGTATGCCAATGAATGATTGATTGAGCACGGGCACCCCTACGGACAACCATTCGCCGATTATTCTTCGAAGACAGCCCCGGCATCGCCTCGGGAACGATGCCCCCCATCGATCGAGATGATTCCGTTTCGCCCATGACAAAGAGCACTGGGATGCCCTCCTCATTGCCAGCCCTCCTCGACCAGCCAACCTCGGTTCCGCACCCGTCCGCCAGCTCTGGCCCCGCGTCTGAGCGTGACGCCGTTCCGGTCCGCGACTTGCCCATCTCCAACTCTCAGATCCTCGAGTTAGCTGAGCAGCTGAAGTTCGGGGGGTTGCACAATGTTTCGAACGGAGGCGAACCGGAATCACACGACCAGTCGAATTCGCCCCGCCATGCTTCGAATCCAGCTACACCAAGCCGCCCGTCTCCTCTTCAACTGCCTTCCCCGAAGCAAAATAACGCCCTACCCCGAATGCAAGACCAGGATGAGAACGCCCTCGATGAGCCCGTCTCGCCTAGCCGGCCAAGCGTGCATTTTATAGGCACCGACACAGTGCTGGAGGCTCCGCGCCTACCACACTCGCGGCAAGCCTCGTGGGACGATGCAGATTTGACCAATCGCTCACGTAGCGAGAGATGGATGTCCAGATTGAAGTCGACACTTGGTACTACAGCCGGCGTCCAGCCCCCGAGAGCACCCGGCCTGGTTGAGCCGGGGGCCGCCTCGACCGGCAACTCGCCCGTATTGAATAGGTCCTATCATATGGCGGATACTCTGGATGAAGAACAGGGCAGCGATGCTGATGTAGAAGAGAGCGGCGACGAGGCACAGCAGAGAGAAGCCCCGAAGATGAAGAAGAGAAAAAGAATGAAACGGCGCCTTAAGCAGCTCGATGTCTTCACTGCGCCCAATACTCCCCGCCAGCCAGATGAAATCGGATCACCGAGTATGGGTGATCGTTTCCAGACTCTCGTGAGGCGCTCTACTATGCCTGATGCTGGCGAGCACCGGGCTGGCCTATCTGAGGGGGAGGGTCGCGACCAGCTGGCAAGGAGGCCCGCTTGGCGACGTGGCAATTCCTGGGTAGTGACCCAACGGAATGGCAATGCTACCGCGGAAGAAGCCGAGAGTCCACAGCCACGAACCCCCGGCCACCGACGGCGAATCTCTGAGATGTTCGGCGCCGGTGCTGCATCTGATGGGGAGGCCCTCGGCCCACCGAGGAGACCCTTCCTGAGCTCCGAGCGAGCCGCTACTTTCGGTGCTCAGAGGTGGAAACAGGTCAAACATACACTGAAGATGTTAGGCAAGAAAAAAACGGACCAGTTTGATCTCTACAAGTCGGCTGAACTCATTTCTGAGCTACGTGCTGTCACCCCAGCCGTTATGATTCTTGCTAGTATGCTGCAGCGGGACGAACATGGTAATAAGCGTATCCCGGTTCTACTCGAGCAGCTGAAGATACGCGTCACCGACAGCTTTCCCGAGGATAGCACAAGCGAGAGACATTCCCTGTTCACCATCTCTCTAGAATATGGTAATGGAAATAGCCGGATGACTTGGACAGTCACTCGCAGTGTTCGAGAAATCTGGAATATGCATTGGAAATATCGACTTTCGCTCAAGAATGACCGATCATTGCCGACCGGCCCAAACCAGCGCAGCCGCCCTAAGCAACCTGCCTTCCCCAGAAAGGCGTTTCCATATCTTAGATCGTACCAGAACCGGGATGAATCTGACGAGGATGAGAGACCACAGGGTCCTAGAGCAGACGACACTGCGGCCGAAGGGACTGCGGCCGAATTGACTGCTGGAGAGGCAACTGCAGCAGAAGCCACGGCGAGTGACGTCGATAGGCGACCTAACGCAAATAGAAAGAAGTCTCGTATGAATACCTTTCTCCCACGTCGACAATCTTCTGGTCTGGGAGAGGGCCGGGAAGGCTCTGGGCTCAACCCTCAGAATGCCGCTGCTTCACAAAGGCGGTTCATCGAGAAGCAACGCAGGACACTGGAGAGATATCTCCAAGACATGATACACTGGCTTATGTTTCGACCAGACAGCAATCGCCTCTGCAAATTTTTGGAGCTGTCTGCTCTGGGTGTTCGATTGGCGGCTGAAGGCAACTTTCATGGGAAAGAGTGCTATTTGCACATCCAGTCTACGAAAGGCATCGATTTTAGGCGAGTGCTGACACCCCAAAAGGTAATAGCACGGCATTCTCGAAAATGGTTTCTGGTCCGCCAGAATTATATTGCCGTCGTCGAGTCTCCAGCCACTATGAATATATACGATGTTTACTTAGTTGATCCTCTCTTTCGAGTAGAGTCCAAGAAGAGCAAGTTGAGGCGCTTTGGCAAGCTCATCAAAGGGAACACGGAAAAGGAGAAGGGTAAAGAGATCGCTCATTCTGCTGATGAAGACGTACCTGAAAAACACCATTCGCTCAAACTATTCACTGCGGAGAGGAAGATCAAATTATTCTCTCGCAACCAGACGATTCTGCGGCAATTCGAGCAATCAGTGCTGGATATGTTGAAGCAAACTGAGTGGCACCAACCTCATCGATTTAGCAGTTTCGCCCCGGTAAGGAGAAATGCGTTTGCCCAGTGGCTAGTTGATGGACGAGATTACATGTGGAATGTCTCACGTGCTATTAGCATGGCCCAGGACGTTATCTATATCCACGACTGGTGGCTGAGCCCGGAACTTTATATGCGTCGTCCGGCGTGCGTAAGTCAGAAATGGCGGCTCGATCGCTTGCTCCAAAGAAAAGCTAGGGAAGGAGTTAAGGTGTTTGTCATTGTCTACCGCAATGTCGAACAAGCTATTCCGATAGACTCGGAGTATACTAAATTTTCTCTCCTCAACCTACACGACAACATCATGGTCCTGAGATCACCCAACCAACTGAAGAAGAACCAATTCTTCTATGCCCATCACGAGAAGTTGTGTATTGTAGATCATGATGTGGCTTTCATTGGTGGCATTGACTTATGCTTTGGTCGATGGGATAACCCGCAGCACCCGATTAATGACGATCGGCCTACAGGCATGGAACCCGATGATGATGTTCCTCGAGATAGCGAGCATTGCCAACTTTTTCCTGGCAAGGACTACTCCAATCCTAGAGTTTTAGACTTCTTCAAGCTAGACGAACCTTACGCCGAGATGTACGACAGGAGTAGAATTCCGCGAATGCCTTGGCATGATATCTCGATGCAGGTGACTGGGCAGCCAGCAAGAGATCTCACACGCCATTTTGTGCAACGGTGGAATTATCTTCGACGTGAGCGAAAACCAACACGACCTACGCCCTTCCTCCTCCCCCCTCCGGACGCGAATGAATCCGACCTCGCTGGTCTCGGCTTGTCCGGTACCTGCGAGGTCCAAATGTTACGCTCAGCAGGTGACTGGTCCCTCGGCTTCCCCAAAGACGTTAGGGAACATAGCATTCAGACCGCCTATGTAAAACTTATCGAGGAGTCTGAGCACTTTGTGTATATGGAGAACCAATTTTTCATCACAAGCACCGAAACGTTGAACACAAAGGTTGTTAACCGTATCGGAGATGCTCTCGTGGAGCGCATACTAAGAGCGCACCGAAATGACGAGGAATGGCGATGTTGCATTCTGATTCCACTCATGCCTGGTTTCCAAAATACCGTGGACCAGGCTGAGGGAAGCAGTGTCAGACTCATCATGCAGTTTCAGTATCGAAGTATATGTAGAGGTCCGCATTCCATATTTGGCCGTCTGGAGGCGGCGGGTATCAACCCTGAGGATTACATATCCTTTTTCAGTCTGCGGACTTGGGGTCACATAGGGAAGAAGGATGCGCTGGTGACAGAGCAACTCTATATACATGCGAAGACCATTGTTGTAGATGACCGAGTTGCTCTAATTGGATCCGCGAATATTAACGAGAGGTCCATGTTGGGCAATCGAGACTCAGAGACGGCCTGTATCGTGCGGGATACAGATATGATGTGGTCTACAATGGGTGGTGAACCCTACCGCGTCGGCCGGTTTGCACACACCCTTCGAATGAGACTCATGCGAGAACATTTAGGCTTAGATGTAGATGCCATCACTGAGGAGGACAGAAGTGCGGATTTGAGTGCTGCGACCCAGTTTGAGGCCGAGATGGATCAAATGTACGATGATGACTACGAATATCCGAACGCAGAAAGCTCGGCCCAAGCTGGAGCTAGCACGCAGCATTCACAGGCAAACCTCTATCCTACAAGGAGCTTCAATCATGATACTCAAGATGGAGCAGATTCAAGACCCTCGTCATCTTTGTCTGCATCTGGCTCTTCAAACGGCAAAACTTCCAAACAGGACCCTCGCAACCGACAGGCTAGTTATAACGAAGACGTGGAAGGCTATGGCGTAGATCACTGGAAAGATGCACAAGAAAAAGGGCAAGACCTAGGGCGCGACTCAGCCGTTCTCAATGGCCGTGAGGTCGTCCTCTACCGATCCGGCCAGCCGACCCACCCCCCGGCCAAATCCGCATCTCAAGGCTCAAACGGGGCAATGGCTTCGAAAACAGGAGACAAAACCTCCGATAAAGGGAACGATGAGCTCCCACCTGCTACCTCTGGTGGACCGAGCCAGTTACCAAATGGCGCACAGCATGCTGCTCTTCCAGTTGTTGATGATACCGACATCGGAGGACCGGCCGTTCGTCTCGACAACTCCGGACGGCGGAGCTCCGAGTCTTCAAACCCACTCCTTGGCGATATCATAGCAGCGAAAATCGACAAGAATTGTATGCGCGATCCGATCAGTCCTGCATTCTGGGATGAAATATGGACCAGGGTCGCAAGGAACAACACTCTTCTATACCGTCGGGTATTTCGATGCATGCCAGATAGCGAAGTGTCTACGTGGAAAGACTACCACGAATACGATGACTACGCTCAAAGATTTGCAGAGAGCATGTTTGGCGACAAGGGTGAACATGATAAAGCGAAGCCCCAAATGACTGAGATCAGCGGGGCCGCAGCTGGTGTTGCTGCACCAGCTATTGCAGCCGCCGGTCCGGCCATTTTAGAGAATATACAGACCGAGAAGGCAGTCACGGGACATGAAAATGATCCTAAGACTCGTGATACTAATGGAGGCTTAGAGACAGTAAATGAGAAAGTGGCACTGTTTGGCCCAGATCAGCCAGACGATGCGGGACAGGGCGATCTTGATATAGAAACAGAGAAGGTCACTACTAAGCAGTCGCTAGAGACATCTTCTCCCGTTCAACCCCCGGGAAGTTTTCCCTTCCCAACTTTGGATGAGCAAACGGACGGTATGCATCTAGAAGCGCAGAATGACAAGAAGCAAGACCGACGAACAACCTTCTCAGCCTCGGAAAAGTCAGCACCAGTGTCGAGTGTCGAGAACACTATATACAATCACAACTCGACGAAGCGTCGCCGACGAGCCACTACTAAGGGCAGTCGACGTGGGCCGACCTTCCCATACGATGTGGTGGGCCGTGAGGACGCAGAGGAATGCTGCAGTATGATACAAGGCCACCTTGTTCAATTTCCTTACGACTGGTTAGAAGGCGAAGAGAAGGATAACCATTGGCTGTATCAGGCAGACTTGTTGGCGCCAAAGGAAATCTAGTAAGTCTAATTCAGCTCGGGGTTGCGGTGCCGCATTCAAGAAAGAGAGCTTTGACTAACAATAGCACAGCAATTGATTGACCATTTCGCATCAGACAACCGCTGTGTACCTTATTGTATCGCGAATCACGATATCCATCCCATCAAACCATCTGGGATCGAACACGGCGGTTGCACAACATACTTCTTGTCTGGGATCTGCCAAAACGCCGACTGGTTCACACAGCGGCAACGAAACTATTTCCACTAATTATATTTCGATTGGGGGGGTCTGTGTCTGAAAAAAAATAGACTTGCATAATGCGTACACTTGCATAGCTTGGGTGTTGGCTATCTTCAAAATTATACAATAATACTGTACATGTTTTTCCAGCAGTCTTTTGTAAATTATGCTTTTTTACACCTGTCGAACCCTACGTGATAGCAATAACTACCTGCGTTTGACTTCGGATGTTGCGTGTTACTTGTAAGCTTGCTTGAGTTCGAATTGTATATTTTAAAGGTTTGCATGAATTTGTTTGTGCATCTCAGATTACTACTTACTTATTAGATGGGATAATACTACGTGCACCTCCGACCAGACATTTTTGTGTCTGCAGTATTTCTAGACTTTGCACATAATTGTGTATATACATCGCTTAACGATTGAGATAAATAGGCAGTTAATTTATACGCGACATTATAGAACTGAGAATATTGATAAATATAAAAACTAGTATTTATATCTAGGATATTAAAATATACTGACAGCTATAGGGGGTATCATGCGCTGTAGATCCAATTTCCGCCCAACATTCCACAAACAGGGGAAATGCAGAAGATATATATGTGTTGATTTATACAAAGCTTCGCTTGGAATTCTCCCGATCGACCCCAGTGCTCCGAACATGCTATGCATCAACGACGACAACAAAAAAAAAAGGTGTAAATATGTCCGCGAGGGGTGTTCAATGTGTTCGATAGTTCCAAGGAATATGTATCCGTAAGAAGATCATGTGGGGAGATTATGAGTGAGTGGACCGAATCGCACTCTTGCTAAATGCTCGGAATGGTGCCTTCCGGGTTATATAATTGATGGGTTGCCCGCCTAGATAACGCCTGATAAATAGAGGATGCTGTTGTGACGCCTGCTGTAATATAGATAGATATCTCGATAAAAAGACCGGGAAGAAAGAAGGAATGAAAGAACAACGCTAGGGAATGGGTATCCGTCAATGTACGTGTTACACTTCAAAATCTGCTGTGGCGTACGTCGCCACCGATATTCGCTATTCGCTGAGACCTTCTCTCAACGCATCGTGGTCTATGACATCAGGTGTTGTCTTGGTAGGTGGGCTCTTCTTCGATGCAGCGAGAAACTCGGTGAACCCGGGAACGGCGCCCGGTTGATTGATACCGGGTGAGCGGCTTAAGCTCTTCGTGGTGTCCTTCTCTTTGATGTTCTGCGCGGAGACACTCCGCCGTGTGCCGTCAGCAGTAGTACCAGTTCCGGTAGCACCTCCGCCCCAAGGCCGCCAACCGACCCATTTCCCTAACCTGGATGGCTCAGGTACCTGTTGTCGCGACGACCCATCAGATCGCAGGCTGCCGACTGGAGACGGCCCGAAGCTGTCTCGCAGTAGAACACTGCTTCTCTTGGCGCTGTCCCGCGATAACAGTGGTCGCGCGGTGACGATACTACTACCCGTGACGGACGAGGCAGACCCAAGCTGACGTATCGATAGCTGACTTGGCCTCGATTTCAGTGTGTGGATGTCAAGACCCCCGGGAAGCGACATGATGGACTCGTGGGACAGCACCCGATGGAGACGACCGGAGACGGGTGGGCCATCGGAGTCTGTCACTTCGCCATGATCCACAGAGCTGTCGTCATAGATAACGCTAAGTCCTCGGGAAGAAGCTTCGTCGTCGGCAACCGAAATGTCTATCGGCGGCAATGGCTCGGCAAGAACCTCGCCTCCATCCGATGATTCTTCCACAATGGGGTGTGCAATACTCGGAGGGGCTGGGCCAAAGGGGAAACAGGTCGGCACTTGGAAACTCCGCGTAGACATGCTCGACGGCCCTCTCTTGTGCATGGGCTGCCAGCTTGGCGACATCGGATCGATACTCGTGGTTGGTGACCCCGGGTATGACCCCGTCGGAGGAGCGTCGAAGAGGGAATTCCTGTTGTTGGAACGCGGTGAGCTGGGTGCAGATGATAGGGTAAAGTCGGATTGCTGCCCCGAATACGACGACCAGCGATTGGAGCGTATCGAGTTTTTGCGTGAATGGGGGGCCGACGAATATCTCGCCAGCCCGCCTGGTGGTGTGCTCGGTTGGGCGACAGTGTGGTGCGTAAGAGCCCCAGGCGCAAGCCCCAGACGCTTCTTCTTGGGCTTCCTAGCGTCTTGCTTGGCTGCCGAGACGTGGTAATGGTGATGTATATGTAGCTCCTGCGACAGCCTGGTTGGCGATCTAGGTTCGCGAACCGGTGATTGCTCGAGCTCGAGTTCGGCCCCCAACGTCGGCGTCGTGCTGCCCTCGCGGTCTCCGAGGGGCCGATGGTACTCCAGCTGGTCTCGGAGCGCCTGTATCTCGTCGTTGGAGTTCATCAGCATCTCGCGCAGCTCAGCGATGCCGTATTGCAGATTAGCATTATCCTGGAGCAGATCACGCACGAAATGCCCCACGACATGACTCCCTCCTCCGTTCACCTGGTTCAGCGACTTGGCCGCGGCAGCACCCTTCAGCCGCCCAGCTGCCGTGTTCAGCTCCTTTTCCACCTCGCGCTGCCTCTCGAGCCTGCCCATCATCTCGACGTGGCGTTCCCGCTCTTCCCTTGCTTCTTTCTCGATGCGCTCGAGCTGTTCCTGGAGGTCGTTGATGCCCCTCTCAGCTCGCTTCCACCTCGAGACGGCGGTCCTGGTCTCCTCGCGCGAGAACGACAAGTTGCCTTGTAGGTCGGCCTGCTCTTCTTCGAGTGAGGCGACTTGTCGCTCTAGGGCCTCAGCGCGGGCCGTCTCTGCCTCCAGTCGGCGAATGGCCTGCTGCGACGAAAGCAGTGTGGCCTCTAGCAATCTGACGTGGGCCTCAGAATCGGTGACGGCGGTATTGAGAGCCTCGAGCTGATCTGTGAGATCCTTATTCTCCTCGTTCATTTTCGCATTGGCGGCCTCGAGTTCCTTGTTGTCGCTCTCGAGCTGCTCAATACGGGCGATTAACTCGTCCCGGTCGCGTTCCGTATTCGCTAGGTTTGCGAGAAGCGCCTGCAATGCCAGAGTTAGAGGACTTTAACACACCCATTCCCTTCCCCGTACCATACTACCGGGTGCCTATAAGATTGCTGTGCTGGGACAGAGGAATGTGGGCCGATGACTAGCGACCCATCTGTAGATTTGTTCGCATTCCGCAAAAACAGGAGAGGGGTAGGGAATGACATGACATGACATACTTGACCCATGCGGGCAGCCTGATGAACGTCTTTCTCGACATTATCGAGTATGGAGTTGTTTTGTCTCAGGAAGATGCACTCGAGGGAGCCACAGCAGCACTTCAACGGAGAAGTCTCAGGGGATGTAGAGAGCTGAGAGGGGATGGTGTCGCTCTCGCTATCAGCCGGCAATTGGGGATCGGCCATGATGGCCTTAGTGTTGGATATGAGCGAAAATGAGCGAGGTCAAGCGGGCGACGGGCATGCTGGAAGCTTGTTGGACTTATCGCATCGTGTCCGGGCCGAGAAGGCGTCAGGATAAGTAGGGGGAGTTGAATGAATAATTGAGTTTGGATGACCGCGAAATGATACAAGAAGGGTTCGTTCCAACGTAACACCCAAACGAAACTTCTCTTCTTTATCGTAGTCGGTGTCTTCCCCCGCGAAGCCTTGAATTGTTGAACAAAAATTGTTGCTCGTGAAATTGCGGCACACAGCCTACGAGGTAGGTATTTGGGGTACTTCAGGGATCTCGCGTCAAGCAACGGTGGAGTCGTGACTTGACGCTGGATAGACTAATCATAATCAGTCATGGTGGGCGTATAAACAAACAACCACCAACTCTGTCGAGATGGTGCTTCACATTGTCTCAAAACAACAATAGGGACGAATGTCCTCAAGGGATGGGTAAGTAAACCTACCAAAAATTTCAAAATCAAAAAGACCAAGAGGGAGATAGATATAAAAGAGGTGGCTCAATGAACGTGGGGCCGTGTGGATTGAGATGTGCTGCAGGTTTTTGTTGTCACTTGGACAGGTCACAGTCGCATCCACTCCTACCCACTCCTAGCGCCTTCTCACGCCCCACTATTCAGCCAGCCCCGCGTCTATTGTACAGATGGCCCTGTAAGTGCGGTAACAAGTATTCGTGGCGGGGACGAAAAGCCTCAGCTGTCAAACCAGGGATCACAACGCTTATCGCAATATGGGACTGGCCAGACACGACACACGGGACGGCGGGATGACGACAAATTCTGTACTTCTGCAATATCACCCACCCTTGTCGTTATGCTCACCGGTACTTTACAATGGGCGGCCCAATTGACCCCCTGTCACTGCAGTGGCTTGCTTATAATTCCCAACCACCGGGTTTCGTAAAATAAAATCAATCTTTTGGCCTCACATTTGCCATTTGAGATATGAGTGCTGGTACACAAAACATCATTTTACGCAGATAAAACTAAGCGCTATGCCATACAAGAACCCGCTCCATTATGATTGACTAGCATCAACCTCCCTTTCGATTATGTATGGCCATCAAGCCACAAGTGACACGGATAAGATATCCAGCCCATCCTGGAGCTGACCCTTTGAGGGCATGGCCCCTTCTCTCATCAACTCGGCCGACTTTGTCATGGCTGGATCTCGGCCCATGCTCGCCACAGCCACGACAGTGTCGCCCTTGCAGTAGTAGGCAACAAACTTGCTTTCCGCCGGGTTGCCTTGGAGCACAAGATCATCCCAGCCGTTGACTGTGTTGCCGCAATAGCGCAGCTGGCCCGTCAGCGCACTCCAAAACACGGGTATGAAAGAGTCGGGCTTCGCAGACGGCTTGATGATGTGCTTCGCAACGCTGCGGCCTTGGTTCTGCGCCACGTTCCAGTGCTCGATCCTCGTGTGATTGCCTTGACCACCTGGGCCGTGGTAGGGGTAGGTTGCGATGTCGCCGATGGCGTAGACGTCCTTGAGTCCCGGGACGAGGAAGTTCTCGTCTGTCTTGAGCGAACCATCCTTCTCGAGCTGTACGGCATTGTTGCCTTTTAAGAACTCGGTCGCCGGGCCAACACCAACCCCGAGGACGACGAGATCCGCCTCAAGTTTGGTGCCGTCTTTCAGCACCACCGAGCCAACCTTGGAAGAATCAGACGCCGAAGGCTCGGCCTTGTCGACACCCGCCGACATGTAGAACTTGATACCTTTCCCTTCGAGGCCCTTTTGCAAGCCCGCACCAACATCCTTACCCAGCACTCTCTCCAGAGGGACGCTTTCCATGCCAATGACAGACACGGTGTTGTCCGCAGCTGTAGCATTGGCAATCTCCATGCCAATGAAGCTGCTCCCGACGATGACAATCTTTTTACCTTTCTCTCCGATAGCATCGACAATCTTCTTAGTGTCCTGTAGAGTTCGCAAGACGAATATGTTGTCGAGTACCTTAAAGCCCTGTAGGGGGAGGTAACGAGGTGTGCCACCAGTAGCGAGGATTAATTTACCATACGGGTACTTCGTTCCGTTCTTAGTTGTGACGGATTTGTTGCTGAAATCAACGTCGGTGACTTCGTCCTCGACAAAATCGATAGATCCGGACTTGAAGAATTCGGTGTCTCGCCATTGCGCCTTGTTCACATCGGTCAACAAAGCCTTTGAGAGTTTGGTCCGATCAATGGGCAGGTAGCCTTCTTTAGTTACGACAGTAATGGGACCGGAGAAGCCGCCTTCTCTCAGGGCTTCAACAGCACCAATAGCACCACTGCCACCACCTACAACGACAACCTTATCGGCATCGGAGGTGCTGACAGCGCCACGACATTTGATGTTGGGCTTTCTCCGTCCGGATTTGATGGTTGCTTCTTCGCCCTTCACGTAGATGGCGCCATCCCGCTGGACGACTTCGAAGGCGGCGAGCGCATCCAGGGCTGGTGCATCCTCTACATCGCCAGTTTTGGCATTGAAACATGCTGTCGAGGACGGGCTGTTAGCGAAAGAAGCGGCCCCACCATACAGACTGCGGATGTGGGGAGGGTGCGGACGACAGGATCAGGCGTACCTCCATGCCACGGGCAAACCAGGCGCCCGGACTTGGTCAAGACACCGTTGACGAGGGGAGCGCCGTAGTGTGTGCACTTGGGGCCGAGGGCCTGGATCTGGCCACCGCCAGCATTGACGACCAGGACCTTGGCACCCTCGATACCTTCAACCTCGACCTCCTTCTTCTCGCCGGGCTGCAATGACAGCGACGATATGTCTTTGAGCTTGAATTCAGACATGGCTCTGCGTGGTGGTGCAACAGCAAACGGTCTTTGGTATATTTTGGGACTCGTCAATTGGGGCCTGGGATGTACAAAGACACGGGGTATTCTGAAGTGTGAGAAGGCAACACGGGCTAGATTCATGGATTATGGCCTTCACGAAAGTCTTCGCGGAGGCAGGGGAGGGGGGGAAAAGGTTGGTGATATGGCTGAGTGTGGGCGAATAGCAATGCGAGTTGAGATGAGGGGAATGGACGACGGACGAAACGGGACGCGGGGGAATGAATAAACGGCGGGAGACGAGGCCGGCTCGTCCGTCCGTTGGATGCTGTATAAGCAAGCACAGCCATGTCTTCGCATCATCATGGTGGTGGTGTCATCAGCTTCAAGTCGAGCTCGTAATCCGGGGTTTGTGAGTGGTCGAAGCTGCGACATGTTCCCGCTTCGTGACATCACTGATTTGCCCGACTGGGTAAAAAGCACAAGGTGCAGGGACCGGGGTGCTTGAGCGACGTTTGCTAATCGCACTAGCTTCGGTACCTTAGGTAGGTAGGTAGTAATCTAACAGATTAATAGAGAGGGGTATAGATATTAGATATCTTATGATAAGTACAAGTACCTCATCGGACAGTTAGGTACCTACTCGTGTATCTAAGACTGGAGCATTAAACACACTAAAATACAGCATACAGGCGCAACAAAATTGAACGAGACTTGGTGCTTCTGTGAGTTCTGGGCTCGAGTCGTCGGGTATGGTAACACCGACCAAAGTTAAAATTACTAGTCTAGTTCTTAGAATGATGAGTTGTGTGTGTTATTGTTCGTATATGATCGTTACTGACCATAGGCCTGTATTTGTCCCCATCTAATAACCGGGACGGCGGCATAACGGCGGGACGGGGCCCCGGGAACACTAACGACGGCTTAGATCATGGAGCGGCCAGCGCCACACCACGCACGATAGATAGTGTTATCCGAAGGGGATGCTAGTGGCCATGATATTTGGTAGAATGACTACGATTCTCTGCACCCCCTTCAACTCGGCCCAAACCCGAAAAATGGCCCGGCCCCGGAGGCCTGCCAGGCGTGAGCCGCCAGGTCCGCATCCCCCGTACCGAAGCCTGTTGCTTCCATCCACTCCAGTCCAACCGTAGGAACCGGCTCTTCGCTCGTCTATAAAATAGAATGACTGTCAACACTCAACTACTTGGGTGCTAGGTATGACTGGCGGTGCAGGATTGGACTAGAACTTACCAAGTCTTGCCCCGTCATATTGAAAATATCGACCGGGGGCGGCGACGACGACGATGTCGAGGGGAAATCGAAGGGCTGTTTCGGCTGTTCGGGCGCCCGTGATGCCCGCGCCTCTTGTAAAATGGACCCTGCCATGGTCTCGATCTGGACTAGCACGTGGCGAAGCTGCTTGAACTTCTCGAGGCCCTTGTGGTCGAAATACTTCTGCAGCTGCACCATGGACAGCTCGGCTAGTTTCTGGTCATTGTCCGCTAGCTTGCTTGTCGGGTGATAGATCAGATTGACTAATATAAAGGTTATGGCCGAGAAATAGGCACAGGCGCTAAGCCTAACACATTAATCGGGTGTTAGTATAGAATTACTAAACTGTGAGATAGCAGGTGAGCACTCACCAGACACTACAGCCGCCGAATGAGCTGGAGTGAGACAAGTTAGCGAATGCAAATAGACATGACAGTGGCTAGGGTACTATCACTGTGTTTTATTGGTAATGGGGGAGAGGAGTTTTTTTTGTGTGCCTAAGTTGGGGAGAGGGCTCACTGATAGGAGAGAATATTGAGGATTGCTCGACTAGCAGTAACACAGCTTTCCCAGATAGCAGGAGTCAACGAAGCACTGCCGTCCATGCACACACTGCCTCGAGGATTAAATGTTCGCAAGAGATCACTACCGAGACCTCCCAGAGCTTTCATCCATGGCGAGTTATGCGCGTATAGCCCATGGGTCATGGTCAAGCACATCAGATATGTTTGATATAGCACTGTCATGTGTATAAGTGGTCCTGTTAAGAGGTTCATAACCATATTCTCGAGTTGGAAGGGAGCCGGTATCGATTGCTTCCAACGTTCCAGGAGTCTACCATTCTGCAACACCGCTTGCTCACGGGCCTCGTTCGAAAGCTTCCTAGATCTATTACTGAGGAGAGTGTCGTAAATTCTCCCTTCAAGATGCGCGAGTTGGACCTTGGCACGGAAAAGATGCAACTGCGACATTCCGTCTGCGCTGTATAGAAGGTTTCCGCAGTCATCGCTGCTTGACGATCCCGGCAAGTCGATATCGATATCGCTATCTAATTGTAGTGATGGGGTGATAGTGCGGAGGCTGACATCCTGGGTTGTATTGATTAGTATTGTCAATATGTATGATATCTAGTCTTTACCTTGTCGAGCATATAACAAAGCCAAAATATGTTGGCCCTTTGGCGAATCTCTTGCGGTGCCAACTCCAAGCCTGCGGCTCGAGATTCTAGCCGTAAACTATGCGCTAGTCTCATTGCAGCGCTAATTAACACTGAAGACGCGGTCTGGTCTGGATGCGTTTGATATAAAACTGCAGGTGATGCACTATTAGTCGGAGAGGTTTTTAAATGGAATTAACCTAGTAGATGGGACGTGAATACAAAAGTGCACAAAATTATGATATGTACAGAAGCTCTCGTCGCGAAAATGGGAGCGAGTTTATTTTGTGTACAGATAAGTCGTCTGCAGGCAGAGAGAGCATCAGAGGGGGACTACTTACTTACGAGGCCGAGTAGCGCTTGTAGCCCGAGGGTATCCTGATCCCTAGTCATGAGCTCGTCGAGCATCATCTGGGCATTATCAACACAGGCTTTAATTTTAACCTCGCTGAAGCTCGAATGGACATCTCCAAGCTCAGCTAGCTGAATTCGATAGCCCAAAGCAAGGACAACGTTGATGACACCAGCGTAGATTCTGGGCCTCTCGCCATATGGTTTATAGTAGTCGTTCAATAGGCGCATCTACAGAACCCAAGAGTCGTTAGTAATGGGATGGTTTGGGAAGAAGATCGAGATCGGAGAAGTATAGACACAGGTATCACTCACAAACGACTGCTGGTTGAAAAGAGGGATGAGGGAGTTGTATTCTCGAAAATATGATTCGATTACAGGCAAGGCCTCGGCCAGCGGTGGCACGGGAGGGCCATCATCCCTTGGGTTGATCCAATGTGTCGAGTTTGGCGTTGCTTCGGAGCCTGATGAGACCTCAACTGCTCTCTCGTCTGATGCATCATGCTCAAAAAGGTGGTCTAAAGTGACTTTGCTGTCGGTAGCTCGTAAGGCATCCAACTTGGCCTCGATACGCGCAAGGCGAGCGTCTAAGCCGCTCTCCTTCTTAACCCTATGTGACATTCATGAGCGACGGAGTTGGCTACGAAGCCCTCGATAGGCCCGGCTTACTCGATTGCTTCTGCTTCCACAGCGGCTATCGACGGTTGCTTATAGTTGGGCCCGGGTCTCTTTCGTACCGTCGTGGTCCTGCATGGGACCTTGTATAGCGAGCAGTTGGAGCACGTGGGCTTCAGAGCATCGCAACGGATCTTCTTCTTAAAACAGAGGTCGCAAGCCTAGTTGGAGAATGAGTCGCGATACTGGAGAAAAGGAGCGGGTCACACTCACTTTGCGCCGAGAGCTGGTTTCCATCTCAACTTACAAAAGCCCTCTTGCCAAGTACCTGCTGTCGACACAATGAGAAACTTACACAAGTTCCCAGATACAATCTCAAGTTGGTATATATTTTGAACAAAGATCAGCAGCAACCTGAGTTCCCTTGAGCAGCACGGGTCAGCATCATTCAACTAACTCCTAGTGAGATTACAAATACAGGGTTGGCCCGTGCACGGGCGCGGGTCTACTATTTTACACTACCAAGCTCGCCAACGCCGTCTTCGAATCGAAAATTTCTATAAATACCATAGTGATGTGAGCAAGTCTTAGACGCTGTTGACTGATGATAGCAAAACACTTCTGACCTGTCGTTATCAGTACCCAGCGAGTCTGCTAATGATCGTGGGGAAATGCCGGGCTATGACTCATTCACCGAATTAATCTTCAAGACCTGGCTATCTATCCCTGATCATGAAACGCCCCCCAGGGTTCACAGGCACGCTTGCTTGGTCCGTAATGGGTATGAGAATTGAGCGCAAAGTTGAGAACTAAGCCTAGAGAATTTATCAGATAATCATGATCCAGACTGTTCAACGCTTTTCAGACCTGGTAGTCGGGGAAACATGGTACAAGAGATAGTCAGCAAGAGCTAGTTTTCTACTACAGTATTATGTTTGTAAAATATGCGAGTTCTCAAGCGATGCATGTGTTCGTGTTCCTTATGGAACATGGTATCAATTCTCTAACTATGACTATCCCGGAGCAGGCGGATTCTCTCCAAGGCTGGTGCACTACCAAGTACAAGCCGCCACCACTATCCCCAGATAATTCTATGTATATACAAATACAATTGTCTTCCTTTTAATACGCGACGCTGGTAAGACGCTACTTTTTGACGCCCTCGGCCGCATCACAAGCCTCAAAATGTCCTCAACGTTTCCATTCATAGAACAATAACCTAATCGATCTCCACGTCGATATCCAGATCCAAAGAAGCAATAATATCATCATCAACCAGAGGTCGATGGATCTGAGGTATCCCCTTCTTATCCTTTCCGGCCTGGTGGTTTTGAACCTGCAGCTTCTGTATGTGAGAAAGCGATGATGTCTTTCCGGTCTTGGGTGTTCCATTTGTTGGCATCCCGTCGGCGGGCGTTTCAACGCCATCAGCTGGGGTAGCGGTCCGCTCAGCCTCGTTTATCCGAGCGTCCTTCCGTGTCTTTGCTCGCTCCATGATTTGCGCTTTGCGGACAGCTTCCGCATTGTCCCGACGTCTTTGCATGTTGAGCTGGGCAAGCCGATCCTGTTGTGACGGGGCCGAGGGGGTCGCTGACTTCTTGTTGGGTAACAAGCTTGTCCTAAAAGCTAGTTTTGGCACCTCCAATTTGTCTAGCTGCCCCTGTAACTCGGCAATCCGAGCCTTGTCACCCCGTTCTTTGGCTTCCTCCAACTTGTTGACTAGGCGGTTGCGCTCAGACGAATCGTACTTCTTCTTTAAGTTCTGCATGCGTGCCAGCCTATCGCTGACCTCCTTTTCGGTCCATGTCCGATTTCGAAGAGTATTAATGTCGTCAATCTTGGCATCGACCTGGGTCCTTTTAGGGAAGGGTACTCCGTCATCCTGGCAAGCCCTCTGGAAGCGCTGGACGTCGGACTAGATATTGTTAGACGGCGGTAAAGAGGAGACAGGGCTACTTACCTCGCTAAAGGGCGAGTCAGAGCAAGAGATGAAAGGATATTCTTTCACGGTTTTGCCAATTGCGATTCTAGCATACTGATCCGTGACAAAGCTTTGCTGGTTCATCTTCTGCATAGCATACGGCCTACCCTGTGTGAACCCTAAACCAAAGCATGAGTCAGAGCGATCACTGAACTGAAGTGGCCACACATACCTTTGATCACACCCATCTGATACTCTGTCTCGCCTGTATCGGGGTTTGGTCCGACTGCAACGCGGCAGTAGCAACCGGTGATGGCGTTATCAAAGCCCGGGTAAAAACAAACTTCAGCAAAGCGACTCCGGCTAAGACGGACTCGTTCGAAGTCACGTAAATCGGCAGGAGGAGCATCTTTCTTCTCCGGCGTCGCAGATCTGGATGTCCTGCGACCATAATTTTCAGCCCATTCGACATCACTAGGAGCATCGTCATCGTCGTGTGCGCTGTCACGCGCGGAGGGCTTGCCCTTGTTGCGCTCGCGATCCTCTTCTCTGCGACGCTGGCGGTCGGACTTCTCGGCTCGGGCGCGGCGAAGGGACGCGATACCGGCGCTGGTCTCTCCGACTTTGGAGCCGCCAATCTTGGTGCGTTGTCGCGAAGTCTTTCGCTGGCCATCCTCGAGGTCGGCGGTGCTGGCCTTGCGCTTCTTGGCAGACTGGCTACTCTCTTGCTTATTTACCTGCAAGAGCCGGCGAAGGAGCGTGTTTTGTCGCTCACGGTCAATCTCTTCTTGACGCTTCGCAATCAGTTGTTCTCGCTCCAATTCTGGCATGGCCAGGATCTCATCCTTCTCTGCTTCACTGGCATAGATACCCTCAACGGGGTATTTGAGCTCTCCTTCGTCCTCTATCTTGCTGTCGACGGCATGGCTGGCTGGCAATGAATCGGATTCCGAGTCGGACTCATCCATGGGGGCCGACTCATCAGATGCAGGCGAGGCAGGAACTGACGACCTGGAACCGGGGGGGCAATTCATGTTAGCTGCTTCCTTGCGCAAATGTCAAATAGCGAAATGTGAATCAATAGAAAGAGACCCTGTTTGGGACGATGCAAGTGACAGGGCTGGGAGAACTGTTGTAATGGTGACGACAGTAGTAAAATAAGGCTTCTGGTGTTGGCTTGTAAGAGGTTCCGAGGCGAACAAAGGGCCCATGGAGCTATGCAGACATTTATTTGTTGTGGTGGGTTTGGAAGGTGTGTGTTTATTTGGGTGGGTAGTGAATCGAGGGGGGCAAATGGCAAAGCGATGACAGTGGCGCTCCCAAGAGACAAGGCGATTTCTTTCCTAACACTCGTTTGTTGTTCGAGTCACACTGGCAACTCACGACCACATCCGAGCACCTGGCAACTGGGAGCAAAGTCCCTCGCTTGAAGCCGGCCCATTTGTTGTTCTGATAAAATAATACAGCAAGACTTACGCCTCACCTTCCTCCTCTTCGTCGCTATCGTCCTGTCTCCGCCTCCGCGACTTGGCTGCTGATGCGCCCTCAGCCTGATTCGCCTCCGGCTCAGGGGACTCGGACAGCGGGCGGCTTGGGCCCTCATTTTCTACATCATCATCGGATGCATCATCACCGCCGACAAGGGCCAGGAACTCGTCATCGACGTCGGCCATGGTGTTAGCCTCGAGGGCGCTGTTGATGGTCTGTCTACGTGGGCGAGGCTGTACACAATGCGCGCGTCGCCGGTTTCAACTTATCGGGCGCGAATCGCTCTCGATTGGGCAATGGAAATTCAGATAAGGGAGCCAAGTTCGAGACGGCGCTACGATGAATGAAGAACGAAGCTCAGCTCAGATGTGGCCTCAACTCGACGACGAGGGCGGATGATGGAAAGTATTGTTCAGGGTGGACGGAGATGTCGTCGGCCAGCAACCAAGCAGCGAGACCTTAAAAGTCGTGGCTACCGTTGTCCATTCATCTCATTCAACCTATTGGCTGACGTATTATTACGCGCTAATACTGTACGGGTAGATTATGGGGGAGTTGCGCCCCCGGAGCAAATCCAAAGTCCCGGCTGCAGCCAATCACATTCATTGCGCATTCTCCATTAGGTTGTCTACTTTAGGTGGTACCTGGCGTTGTACGGGGCGTCTTAGTGTACGCTACGACCAACTCGAATCGGCTCATTCCGAGCTTGCATCATACTTTTTGATCTTGGCCTATTCAACACGCAATTATGCCACCACCTAGGGACCTGCCGCGTGTATTGCGCACGCTGTGTCCAGCGCGCCCGCATGTGCCGTCGCCCGCTCGCGATGCCTTTCTATCTATGACCGCTCTTGCGCCGAGCCGGAGAGGCATCGCTGCCACCACCGCCGCTCCGTCGACTCCCAAACGAAAGCCTCTGACGAAAGAACAGCGTGATTTTCTCTCTTCCGCAGTGAGCTCATCACCGGCCTGCGCGGCCTTTGTCGTGGCCGATCCATATGCTGACGTCGGCGTCTTCGTCTCGTAGCTCCG
Source organism: Xylaria sp. Z34 (assembly GCA_037356055.1). NCBI lineage: Eukaryota > Fungi > Ascomycota > Sordariomycetes > Xylariales > Xylariaceae > Xylaria > Xylaria sp. Z34. Next base: position 30,036 of record JBAWJW010000011.1, read on the forward strand.
CGTCAACCAGACCGGCGAACTGGCCGCCACCCTCATCTATACCGCCCAGACCCCGCCGCTCGTCAACGCCCACCCGCATCTCCGACCGCTGATGGCCCACATGTACGAACAGGAGGCCGGCCATTTGAAGACTTTCAACGCACTGATCACCAAGCATCGCGTGCGTCCCACTGCCTTGTACCCCTTGTGGTCCGTCGCGGCCACCGCCCTGGGCTGGTCTACCGCCCTCATGGGTCGCGAGGCCGCCATGGCTTGTACCGAAGCTGTTGAGACCGAGATTGGAGAGCACTACAACAACCAGATCCGGACCTTGCTCGAGATGTTTGAGCAATGGGAGGCCGAGGGCTACGAGGTCGGCGACGAGTTCCGAGGCCTCATCGGCACCCTGAGGCGGATACGGGACGAGGAACTAGAGCACTTAGACCACGCAGTCGAGCACGATGCCAAAGATGCAAGGCCATATTGGCTGCTGACCAGCATAATCCGCGCTGGATGCCGAGGGGCCATCTGGACCAGCGAGAGAGTATAATATTACCATCATCCTCATAGTGGGGGTGGATGGTTAACAATGCAGACCACTGCTGAGTTAAGAGTGGGGACAACTTGGAGATGCCGCTTCGCCCATCTGGGGTTGTGAAACAATAACATTAAGCATGAAAGCTTATCATGAGTGCATTGTAGATAATTTGTAACATAATATTATGTAAGAAAATAAAAATTTCAACGACGAGAGGTGCACGTATCGAGGAACCGAATAATAATAAGGCGAATTTGGAAGAGTCCCCAATTACACGAATGAGTGTGGAGGGCGCAGGGATTAATTATCTCACTTCGCCGGAGGAGTCATTCGGCGGGTGTGCGGGATGAGAATTGTTTGCAACGGAGGACAGTTCTACGATATCCCATCTAGTTTTAACTACATATAGAGAGTCGCTGCAGATGCTGAGTTGTATTGAAAATGACCATCGTCATCGCTGCCTTACTGGGTTCGGGGTTCCGTACTCAAGAGTTGACGATACCGGGTATCGGGATATTGCCCATTTCGGGGAGCACGACTTCACAGACCGGCCAAAAAAATCGGGCATATCAACCAACGGCTTATTAGCTCGGAAAGGTAGCGTCAGCTGAACAACAACGGCGTTAACTCTAGTACTCACTGGTGAACCTACCCTTGAATATAAATTCTCCGGCCTGTCAACCACTACCTCACACCAGCTCACAGGCGAAGAGCAGAGATCAGAAGAAGGCTCAATAATTTCAAGTAAAGGAGAGAGAAAAGGACCTCAAGATGGCTCTCCCGTTCGCCCCGCCCGCTTTCATGGACGCTTCATTTACGATGTCGCGCCCAACAAAAGCAGACATCCACACGCTAGCCAAGATCTACTTCGACTCGTTCGCAACGGATCCAGCGAACACATACTGGTGGTCGCAGGACCACGACGCCATGTTCGAGTGGCTTCACGAGCGCATCCGGCGGAAGATGTCGGATCGAAGCGTTCGCCACTTCCAGATCCTCGACGACCAGAAAGAGGTCGTCGCATTCGTCCGCTGGGACATTCCCGAGGGCTACGAGGCCCAGTTTGGCGAGTGGGTTGGCTTCGACGATGTCCTCGATGTCTCGCGAGCTGTGGGCCAAGATGGTGCCGACGAGCCCGCTATGACGACTGCTCCCCTCGAGGAGGCGACGCCCGCGGCTGCGAAGACCATCTCAATACCGAGGGGCGCGGACCCGGAGCTCTGTCAAACTTTCTTTGCGAAGCTGGCGGACTTGTCAAAGAAGTGGGATGCGGAAAAGATGCTAGGTATGACACCTACCCTTTGTTATCTCGCTTTTCATCTTCCACTCCTTTCTTTCTCCCTTTTTTCTGCGCGAAATGCATAAAAATGATCATCTGACCATACTCCTTACCTGTCTAATCATGCCACCACACATCCCTCGCCTTTGTCAGCCAAAAGACTGATTGTAACAGGCCTCTCCCTCCTATGCACTTCGCCCAAGTATTTCCGCCGCGGTGCCGGGAAGGCACTGGTAGTTCCTATGCTGGCGATCGCGGATGCCGTAGGTTTGCGATCGTACGTAGAGGCCACAGCCGCCGGCAGACCTGTGTACGAAAAGCTAGGGTTTCGGACAGTGGAAACCAAGACGCTAGATGCCGCCGCTGCCTCGGGCGGTAGGGTGAAGGGAATGAGCACCCTCTCGATCATGATCCGGGAGCCTCAACCGCGGTAAGGCGGATTATCATTGCGGGCACGCGACGGATTGGATGGCAGCTCGATGCTAACCCCCTCGTCGGAAGCATGTTAGCCATAATGATAATGAGCATGGGCGCTCGTCGCATTGCATCTGCCGACAACAAGCCTGGCGCTCGGGCTTGGTGTCGCCCTCATGATATAGCTCAATGTGTAAATACGCCCTTGTACCTGTATTATAGCTCGTTCGATCCTACTCCTTGCTGGAAGGATGCTGCGGGCGCCATGCTCGCGTGGCCCACTATACACATCCAGACCAAGTTATTATCGTTCATGATGTAATCCGGTGAGATCGTCAGGATGCCATGTGTCGTAGTACTTTTGGTCAGCACCAGTTTTCCTGGTACGGATAAGTTTCTAGAATCAGTGGCCTTCTCCGAACCGCTTCCCGGCGGGTGGATAATCATGTGGCACAGACGTGCAGCCCACGAGGTCGGATGTTTCTCAGTCGAAAATTACCCCAACCCGGCAATCTATCCCCAACTCGTCGGATCGTGGTATTGGACACACTCTCTGCCGTCATGCAGGTGTTGTGATGTGCTGGAATCCCCACCAGCGAATGCAAAGAGACCATGTCAGCCCAGCTATTGAATTCTAGACCGGCCAGAGTCGTGCCATTTTATCAGATCTCGCATGAGACTACCGAGTCTGGAAAACATCTGGGTTCTGATCTAGCCCCCAAGAAATGCCATGACCTTTTCTACCCCATTCTCCCTGAATCGTCAGGCACAAGCGGAGTAACCAATATTGAAATCTCTCGGCAGAATGCAATATAGATTGAGTCCTTTAATTCCCGACAGCGTTGCATCAAGGCTGGCCACGATGGTAGGTCTAACTACGTCAGTACGTTCTTGACCGACAATCCATTGTTCTTATCGTTTGGCTGACAATGAAGCGAGACAGACAGGTTGTCAAATGCGCATCCCTTTGGGCTGGCTGCATCCCTGGCCAACATGACCCGCGTGCGCACGCATACTCATGTGCCGACATCGAAGCTTGAAGCAAACAAGCTTTTCGACCCAGCGCGGGATTGCATTGAACGCGAAGCGAGATGTGACAATTAGCCTCGTGGTTATGACTATCGTGCAGGTGAGCGGCGTAGTTGGTAACTGTTGGCAACTGTGCCTTAGACCGTGCTATATTAAGAGACCAGTCCAACAATAAAGGGATAAACACAAAGGCTATGCAATACGCCTCACCCGCCCATTGTCTCGCATTGCAAGTATTATTGTTCCCTACGCCGCTGGATCGTACTCTTGTTAGTTTTTCCTCTCGGTCATTTTTCAATCCTCCAAACCACCTTTTCTCTCTCACAATGCTTTTCAACGCCACGCGCTTCTGTCGCATATGTATATATGTCGCGTCACTGACGCAGAGTAAGGTACCTCATTCCAAGCGAAATAAATGATACTGATTTCATTTGGTATAGGTATCTCGCTTGCCAGCCCGATCAAGCAGAACGATGATGAACACTCAAGCGTTCGACGAGCAAGCGGGTTCGGTGGGGGTATCGTAAGAATCACCTTCTTCTTTAAATTCCCTACAAGAATATGTCCTAAGTAGAGATAACTGACTTTGAGAGTTGAAGTGGCTTCGTATCATGCCCCTTGGAGCCTCCATCACCTATGGCTTGAAATCTACAGACGGCAACGGATATCGTAAAGCTCTGCGCGATCAGATTGTCGCCTACGGTAACGATGTCAACATGGTAGGAAGTCGTCGAAATGGGACGATGGAGGACAATGATGTCGAGGGCTGGCCCGGCGACATCATAGACCAAGTGCACACTAAAGCCAACGCAGCCCTACCTAAGGTGAGCCTGTCTCATCTGCGAGCTCTTGATATCCGGCGCGCTCCACCCACGCGATTTACTAACGGGTTGCAGTATAAACCAAACGTTGTTCTGATTAATGTCGGTACCAATGATTGCTCCGGCAACATCGATATCTCGAATGCCGGGAAGCGAAGTGAGTGAGCCATGAATTTTCCCAGACATATACTAATACAAACGGCACAGTGTCGAGCTTGCTAGATGATGTCTATAAAGGTTCATCTCGCGCCACCGTTATCTTGTCAACGCTCCTGGTGAGGTCGGACGCGAATGCGCAGAAATGCGTCGTGAATGTCAATAGCCAATTCAAGACTGTCGCAGCTGCCCAGAGGGCAAAGGGCCGTAGGATTGTGCTGGTCGACATGCAACCCCCTGCTGGGCCAACGACTGCCCAGTTGGTTGACGGCACGCACCCGACTGATGCAGGATATGACAAGATGGCGACCATATGGTTTAATGGGATCAAAGAGGCCGACAAGGCTGGATTCCTTCAGGCCAAAGAGAATATTCCCGGGAACCCTGATGGCGTTCCTGATCGAGGTGTTTACAGCTGATCATGCGGTGGAGGAGGACATCTGTTGTATATAGTTTGTGCTTGTGTGTTCAATTCTATAACTTAGCGACGATACCAACAATTATAACGCGAACATCTTTCAATTACTCAAAGAAGCTAGACATGCCGCTATGTGATCCCAATACATTGGATTTCCTATTTAGGCAGTACGTTGCCTTGGACAAAGATAAAGAGAGTTTTCTGTGTCTAGAGAGATTGGTTTATCACATCCCCAGCGATTACTTGTGGAATACGCTCTCTCCTATGTGTATAAGATTAACACCAGATGACTTTTCTGTGTGAAAATTGGAACAAAATTTTAACGCTAACTATGTCTTGTGGAAATGGGAAAATTGCTGGAGAAGGCTTTGTTAGCGACATAGCATTGTGCGGATTCTAAGTCAGAATATCTAAATAGCTGTTGTCACAATGGCACCACAGATATTTAAGATTCTTATAATATGACAAAAGGCGTATTTGGTGATTTCTTTGCTCAAACAGCAGAGGTTCTACTCTCGTATTCTTACGAAGTAACGATGTTCCTCGTAATGTTCATTTTAGTCCATCGAAGCTCGGGCTGTTTGACCGCTACACGCTAGCAACTGTGCCGGCTCATAGTAGTCATGTCCGCACAATATAAGAGAGAATCGACAAGACACAAATAAGATCATACCATCATCAAACAGTCGTTGGAGTATTGCGAGTGGATAGCCGTGAAACAAAGCGAACAAGAGCTATTTTTTCGTCATGGAGTTCATCAGGTAGGATAGAAGGTTACTCATTGCTAGCAATGGAGGTTTGTTTACTTAACCCCTGGCTATTATATTTTGATTCATCCATGAATGTAAGAAAGGCGAGCATACTGTCCTATTATGTTAATTTCTGGATGACTATGCTAGGTTTTTAACGGTCGTTTGCAATATTGATTTCGATTATTTGGTAGCTTGAACGTTTTCTACATAGCCTTATATTTCTGACCTTGAATCATGTTTTAACGTTGTAATGTGAATCACGTCTTAACTATTTACTACTAGGCTCATCTAAATTTATATATGACTACTTTGTTAGTTTCTCCGAATGACCGGACAACCCTATCAGCTATTTCTTACGTCTTGTGACCTGGCCTCGAGGCCCTCATGGGGCATTATGGTGAGTATGAGTAAGGTTTCTTGCGGTACGAATCGACGTAACATCCTATTACAGTAGGACTAATCAGAATCCTTGACGTTACATGGTGCGAACTTTATTCTTACTTAGTACGGATAGGATTCTACCCAGATTACCTCCTTAGGCAATTGGCTACTCGTGTGACTCCACCTACACAGGATTACACTAACTAGCGTGGCTTAGAAGTCATGATCTAAAGTTCCAGAAATCTCGTCGACGTCGAGCTGGTAATACAACGGGCTCCACCCGCGGACTTTGTTCCTGATGTTGACTCGGGAGCGGGAATCGAGTCCGAAAAAGGGGAGATTTTGAGTCTCCTATACACCCAGGCTACCTGAATAATACATTCTCAGATGATTACTCGGGAATAGAAGAAACTCTATCCTCTGTTCTTCTGATATGTACATCAATGAATAATGAGAGCCTGGAGACTTCACCAAAATAGTGAAACCGGTATATACGCATGTTCTAGTCTATTTGGACTAGTTGGAGTGATCTTCTCATCCCATCCTATCCTCACGGCTTATAAGTGATGTGATGCTAATTATATCCTTGGCATCGCTAACTACCCCCAAACCTAAGATCACAAGATTGGTTCTTAGTCAAGGCACTTGTATAACATATGACTTGATTGGATGTAGCAATCAACGTCTCTATCTTGGAATTCCTACTCGACAGATGATATTATATTTGCAAAATTAGATTGTAATTATGTTATCGCTATAGAAGAAGTAACTGGTCGAATGTGTTCACAGCCTCGATCTTTTGTGTGGCTGGTGGACCATCTGTGATGACGCCGAATAATGCTGAGGGGTTGGTGGGGACGGCCTAACCTAGGATGACGAACGTGCTAATGGTCGGTGATAGCTTCAGTCCTGATTTGGCCCTAACGGCCAATGGGGCACTGCTTATAGTGGGTTCGAGCAAAAGGGCTGGCAATATGTAGGGCCTACCCAAAACCCGAAAAGGTGAATTTTGGGCCCAATCTTGTCCGGCCCATGTCGCGTGAGTGCGACTTAGGATCAAGTTAGGGGTATTTCCTAGCCATGTTGTTGGTTGGGTTCCGGGACACTCAAATTGTCCCAGTACCGCTTCCGTGCTCTCGTTGCTATCGGATTGTTCCGAAACCGATCTTGGTAGAAGTTGAAGATAGCGAACTCATCCCTGGACATGACATATCCGAACTCGTCAGCCAGGACTCTCCCCCAAATGTCCGCCAGCGCCGACTCAAGCTTGTCTCGGATAATCCCATGATCTGCAGCTTCTGGGCTGTCTCGCGCAACCTCCAATGCCAGCATCACGTCTTTGCTGATGCTATTTTGATTCGCGTGCTTTTCTAGATACTGTTCTGGTTGATGATATGGCGGATTCTGGGATATGTTCATGATATCTAGTGCTGACTGCGATGATGCCGACAAGAAGGTTAAGCCCGTAATCGACATTAAGACAAGTATCTGGCGTGTTTCTGATGTCCTTCTGAGGAGAGAGACTCAAGCCCGAGCTATTTGTAGTACGGCTGTCAGAAGCTGCGAGATAATTCTTAGAAACACTGAGCGAGGTCCAGAGGATAGAAATGAATTATCAAGACAAAAGTGCGTATTCCGCTGAGAGATTGGAGAGTGGTTGTTTAAAGAGAGCAACCAAAACTTCAACACGTTTCTTAACGACAGACGTGTGATGCATAAACGAGTGTGAGGTGAACTTGGGCTGAGGGAGGAAATTCACCATGACCAAACGAGGTGCAGTCGTCATTTTAATAAGCTCTGGTGACTTCTAAATTGCAGATGGTCACCTGGGCATGCGCACGACGCAAGCTTGCAATGATAAGGGTCCACATAGGCTGCCCGATTCCTATCGGAGCCGTACGCATCTAGCAAGCCGGTCGTGATCTAAAGGAAACATTAGACAGCCCTGACTTTCTATAGTTTTAGCATCGGCTTAGGGGTGACTCGTGTATCGTGTTTCAAAATCTGTGTATTGCTCCACCTCATCATCAACTACCTTCACACCAGTCAGTACCAAATCTCGGTCTCAAAACTAGCGGCTTAGGTATACGTAGAAAGTTGAAGCTATCATCCCGCAAAAACAGGATCTCTTGATGAACGGTTCCTGGGCGGATATTGCCCCTCCGCTCCCGCTTCTCTGGAATGGGTGGCCAGGGCCTATTGAGTTAGCTTAGCGCTACTGACGCAACTCTAGAAGTAACGTGCCCTCCAGTTCCAGATTCCCGGAACCGGGTCCCAAATAAGAAACCACAGCAGTCTGACAGGAAGTTGAGCAGCGCCCCTGACAGCGCGAGTCAGGCCTTGTGGCTCTGCCGTTACGAGTAATTACGAGAATCATCCTGCCTACAATGCCTAATAGGGATGTTGGTCATATGTAAACATATGTACTAATAGACACACCTGGATTAAAAATATGTAATGTCGCTGTGATCTTTCTCGTTCCTGAGATAGATAGGGGTTCGGTCTTGGTGATATGGGGCTGGGCCCTAACTCAAGGAAATAATTCTAGGTAAAAGTGTCTGTCTTCGTAACGACGAAAACCAGGGATTCAGGAATGCCAGGGCACCTTTACATGACGCATGTTATGCGATGTGACTGAGTCATGGTTGTAACTATGTGGGTGTCGTCATGACAAACACGCGTGGGGTAGGCACCGACGCAATAGTCTAGAAAGTCTAGTGAGTCCCGATAGTTTGGTAGGCCTATATTACGCTATTTATAGATGGAATTAGTACAATGAACAAGTGCGGTATGCGGTTCGCGTATTGTGCCAAGACTGGACCGGTAAACCTTATTTCTTTCCTGAGTACGAATTTACTATTGCTAGAATAGACTTGCAAGGCACGAATCATGTCGGCTCGGTCTGCTATATCCCCGCATCTCTTTAGATAACGATTATAGGCACAGAAGGATACACTAGATAGCTTCGGTGAATGAATTAAGATCACAAATGATGGGGTGACACTACCTTTCAACCTTTCAGAACACCAAAATGAGGAGACATTTTCAGGAAAATCTTATGAGTGTCTCTCAAATCAAAATATAGGTCGGCAGAGGCCTTCCCATCGAGTATTTTCACTTAAACAGTAAACTCATTCGCTTGAAGCTAGTATTATGAAAACAACTCCCAAGGACACCAACAACATTTACGGTTACATTTTCCCTTCTAGCTTGAACCTGAACCTGAAATACTGATTCAATAGACGCTTAAGGTTGCCATGCGTATTTAGTTTGCGCTTCAATCATTGGATACGGGTTGAAATTTGATCGTAAAAGTTTAGTCTTTGTCTATATATTTAGCGATCTTTTGATGATGCTCCATGTGACCTGCCTGGCCACATGTGGCTTTTCTTGTGATTTATTCTAAATTATGTGTCTATTTAACATTTGAACGAGATGTTCTCTCTATACTATTCTTTGATACCTTTGTTTTTCATTTTCGGCGGCATTCAGCCGTGAACGATATTTTAGTAAGATATTCTTAGCCACCTAAGTATCGAATGCCAAAGCCTACCAACTGTCTAATATCGGGGTATATTTAGACGATTCTTTCTTCAATCGACACAACACTATGCTGCTCAAGATTCTAGCCGGCCTATTCAAGATGATGAGACGAAATACATAGAAGCGAATCTTCACGTTAGAAAAGTGTAACGAAGCTTGACGCAACGTTTAGAAGCCCCTTAGAACCCGCAGCCTTCCTCTCGGACATGTTACGGCTCTGAATTCGCATCAAGAATCAAGCTCTGTACAATATTCCTGATCTCGTCATCGGTCTCGTATTTGCCATGACTGTAACTAGCATACCGGGCAGGGGTAGCTCTTCTCATCAGTTCCGTGAGCCGGAGATCCAGAAGCTCAAGAGAAGGCCTATTTGCCGGATTTGATAAGCACCATTGGATCAAGCCTGCAAGCTCGGGATCGAGATTCTCGTAGCCCACATCGAGGTCTGCGCCCTCAGTAGTAAATGTCCGCTGAATGCCGCCTATTGTGGCTGTAACATCACCTATATCCGGCTTCCTAGCCAAGTTCCCGGTGATTATGGCGCGCATGGCCTACATGTCTGGTTAGTATCGGTTTAGGTACGGGTAACCATGGAGGTTCGAGGGGTGTAGGGGTCCGAAGCGGGCTCACATGACCTATGTCGAGTATATTCTTCGTGACTCCTGGGTTCAATCTTTGCCAAGGTCGCAGATTAGTTTATGATAGAATCTATTCAGTCGGGTGGCTGGCTTACCCTGAGGCACGAGTTTCCTTGTAGGCGTGATCGAAATCGATGAGTTTAAGAATTGGTACAAGACCATGTCCACCACCTTCCGGATTAAGACTTCCTATCATGACTAGAAGGAAGAATACAGGTCAGTGAACCACTATATGTTACTTGAAATTGGAGCGCCTTTACCATTCGAACAATGCATATCACCATGCACGATTTGTTCCTTCTTTGTTCGTTGTTGATAATCGGCTGGTATCTTCTCCTCTTGATGTGCACTAGAATCCTCGGAGTCAGCTATCGCTATCTCAGTGTAATTTGTGAGAGCCTTGGAGGCTTCTAGACAGTGTCTTAACTCAAGAAGGACAGTTTGTACTCCAATAATAGCAAAGACAAGAAGAAAGTGGCCTCGAGAGTTACTTACGCGCCCATAACGCCATTAGGAGGCCATGCCATAGCGATGCAGAAACATAAGACTTGAGAGTATCATTCGTTAGTCACATGAGACCCGGCCGTCGTATAGAAGAGAAGAAATTACATACGACACTTGAAAAACTCCAAGAGCAGGCGATTCGGCAGCGGTCGATCCATATCCCTACTCTTGATAATGAAATCCCGTAATGTTCCGGACTCGATCCATTCTGTCCAGATGGTCAATTCTGGGCCAAGGAAGGGGTTCCTTGGCCGGCCCGGGACATAGAACAGCTGCAAGATATGCTGCGCGCCTCGGAACAACTATATACCATAGAATCAGTCAGTCCTTATGCTTAAATTCCTCATTAATCTAATTGTACGTGGCGGGAATTTGGGTCGAAGAACTATTTGGATGAACTACAGAAGAACAAAGCGCGGCGAGCCGATCGTGAGGATGAGAATTTTAAAAAGATTAAAAAATGGACCATACCTCTAACAAACGTTCCTCGTCTCTTAGATGATTCTGCCTATTTTCTCGAAATGCTCTCTTTACAACAAAAAATTGCGGTGTGTTCCGACTCCCAGTACTTTTGAGCCTAATCTTACATGACACGCCAGTTACCCCATTGCTAACATAGCGCACATATTCGAATTGGTCGCTATGGCTCCCAAAGTATAGCTTGATCTTCCCAGCTTCAAACTGAGCAAGTTCTCGGAGCTGCGCTCGCGTCAGACGCGCTGGAGGTGGTCCCGGACGCACTTCCGGGAGCTGACCTAGACCTGGCACAGCCGGCCGGGTTGGAGATGCTGCTCTCCTGCGATTCCCAAACAAGTTGTTTACTAATCCACCCCAGTTCATTTTATTTAGTTTCTGAAGTATAATAAGAGTGAACTGACAAATTGGACTACCTATGCTAGACTGGGTACATCTATGTACTCATCGGTAGTCCTACTGCGAATATTGAAAATCTTTATCCTATTCCCTCGAGCCATGAAAGAAATTTGCGCAAGCTTCCCGAAAACAGGTACTCGAATGTTTCGTCTATTTATTTCTTTGTCGAGGCTCTTCAGACGCAACAGCTCTAAGAAATAGCTGTCGTAAAGCTAAGGTTATTTGACACAATAAGAGTTCTTAATAGCTAATCTGTGTTTTATAACTACGCCATCTAAGATTGTAAGACTTAGAAAGGCAACAACTTACTACAGTGATAGGTCAACCCCAATGTGTTTCCACTTGGCAATAAACACAATGCTTGTTCCTTTCTATCTCAAATCTGGTTCAACTCCGATGTTGAAACGTGTAATGCTGGGAAAAAATTTTGCTAAAATGAAAACCTGGGCTGCTGAAACTACAGAACGCGTAACCGAAGCCGGCACTAGGGAGATCGACGTGTCTATCAATTGCATGGCGCTTGAGCATTGTATCGCATTTCTAGGGAGTGGATACTACCCACCAATCAGAGCACGTTTTGTTTCCCAATTGGGAAGATCTTCTGGCAGGAATGTGCTTGGCCTACCTTGGCCTACTTAGCCAGCGCGACCTAGATAGGTAATTTGTCTCGTGAGGCTTGGCCAGAGCTTGGCCATGTTCCAGTCAGTTTTAGAGTCAGGGATTGAAAAAGAACATAAGACGGATTAGAACTTCCATAGCTGAAGGGTTTCTGGGCATCATTCTTTTCACTCTTGTTGTTTCTCATTCTGTCACGTTTTGTTTTATTCGCTTCTTCGTTGACCCTATTCCCTTTCGTTTCTTTGTAATTGTTCTTCGTTTTCGTTTTCATTTATTTTAGGCCTGGTGCCAAGGGAACTATAATACCAAATTTGCTGGCAAGTTGGAATCATAATGAGGTAGAATTCAAATATCAAAATATGGAAGTGCTTGACTAATATCCGGATAGGGTCACATTTCATCAACGAAGGCGAACGCCTGCTTTTCGATTTATTGCTCGAAGGGACGAGAAACCACAGCCCGATGTGCCAGTTGGAGGCGCACCAGCCGACGATGGATTGTCTGATGATGAAACATCGGACGATGAGTTATCCGATAATGAACTCGACGATGGTGAATCATCAGACGAGGAGACTGACGATGAGCCCGACAATGGGGGAGGCGTGGGGACTCCGCCGCCCAAGGATAACACACCTCCTTCGACACCAGTTCTCCCGGGAACGGCGACGTCGTCCGCGTCAACGGTTTCAGCTCCCACACAGACAGCAACCATTAGCCCAACCGATTTGCCACCTGCTACTTCTACACTCGCATCTTCTCAGAGTATACCGGCGATGGCAACAAACACAGTATCGCCTTCCTCGAGTCTCCCGTCTTCAGCCATTCCAGTCGTGTCTCCAAGCGTCACATCCGTTCTAAACCCAGACGATCTAACCACGCCAACGGCCACCGCATCCCCACAAAGCACAAGTAACCCACCACTTGAAGTGCCACAGTCTAGTAACGCTATCAATCCACCCGATGAAACTACGAGTAGTACATCGAACAGCTCGCAAAAAGCCGGCCAGATCGCGGGAGGAACAATCGGTAGGTGTTCAATTTACTACAAAACACAGATGGGTTATTAATAGATTGCAGGAGGTATAGCATTTGTCGGCCTGCTTCTCCTCGCCATATGGCTGTGGCGTCGCCGAAGAAACCGAGACAACCGTCTATCTACGATGCTACCAGACGACACACAATACATGAATCCACCGCCAGGAGGCCCCGAGAAATCTCGGTCTCCGTCCAGCATCATGAACCAACTGATGACGGCGGCCTACGCGGCCGAAGAAGGGAGAGATTACCGCGACAGCAACCAGATGTTCGACAACTACGCGAATGAGAAGCAGGGGTTCACTTCTCATGCAAACGAGAGTATGGAGCGGCTTACAGTCCCCCCAGCCGCGCAGTTACGGCACCAATCGATCGCTGCCCGGACAGAATCGACGGAAAAGACAGAAAGCACCTGGAAAACATGGGGCGTGTTGGCGGGGAGCTCACGAGTGTCACAGCCGAGAAATTGGTGGGTTGATCGATACTTTCGGACATAAATTGTGTGTGTGCCCAACTGTTTCAGTCCGAGATAAAGAAAAAGAAAAAAAGAAAGAAAAATAATTGTGCGAACAGAAACTCATGTGTGTAACATTTCCTTGGCTCGAAACTAGATCTAATGTTAACATCATTCGGACACCAAAAACTTGCAACATGAGTCCATTGATTCAATCCCTACTACCGCAATCTACTCGCAGTCTTACCTACATGTACTCTGATGACCTCCGAGACTACACATTCAAGTAGAAGATAGAAACAAGGCTCCCTGATTGAGTGTTAAATCTAGTTTCCTGGCTACAGTCTACATTTTCTCCCACAACCCTTCATCACCGCCCGAGCAGATTAGGACTCAATTCCATAAGCCTTCAACGCCGTCCCGCCCCAAATCTTCCTCTGCTGGTCCTCATCAAAGGAAGCCATCCAGCACAAGCGCTCAACGACCTTCTTCCACTTCTCCCAAGCGCCATCGCCGACACCGACCGTGCAGACGGGCCAGTCGCTGGCGAACATGAGGCGATCTGGGCCAAATGCCGTCAGGATAACGGTCATCCACGGCACGAGCGCGTCGAAGATCTCCTCGGGGCTTCGCTGCTTCAGCGACTCGGGCATCTCGGAGAAGCCGCCTGATAATTTCATATACGTGCGACTCGCCTTGCTGAGCGCAAACATAGAAACACGCCACGCGATGAACGATGGACTTGTATGCGTATTGTAGACCTCCAGATCAGGCTTGCACATGTGATCTATACGAATTAGCGCTTAGTTCAGCTACTCGTTGAGAAATTGGCCTTGACTCACTGATGATGATGACGACTTTTTCCTCCTCTGGGACATTATCATGTGCGCGGTCGATCATCTCAAGAACCTCTTCAAGCTGTCCCCTACCCCGTCGATGTTGATCGACGCCCAGCTCGAACACAAGATTCTTACGGCCGAGCAGCCTCAAGCTCTCAATGAAGTCGTCCTGTAACATGGTGCCTTTTGGCTTATCCTGCACCAAGTACCTGAACCCCCTGACCTTCGGCCAGCTCTCGCCGGCCTCCTTCTTCACAAGCTCGATGTACCTCTCCATAGCCTCGGGACCACTTGGTAAAGGGGCCCAGGGTATATATGCAGCACATAGAGAGGCGTCTTCTTCGGAGTGTCCCTCGTTAGCCTTCGGCTGGCCTGTGACGATGCGCTTCAGCCACGAGACTTCGGCCAGCGGGCCTTCCCAGCCGCTACCGTCCTTGACGCCGGCGTCGAGGTCATTTTTGCGGTCTGTCTCAATGAAGATGAAGCCCTTGGGCGGGGAACTTGCGGAAGCGGTCTTGTACTCTTGGACCGAATGCTGTTTTGCTAGTGGGTGTTCCGGCGAGCACCAAGCTAAGGCGGGGATCTCAGACTCCGGGTACAGGTGAATGTGGGCATCAATGATGGGGATGTCCGTAGCCATGGTCGACAGGACGGTCTACAGGGTGTCTAGTGACTCAATGGTGGGCAACGAACGATATGGAGAAGTGATGCTGAGCTGGAATATTACGTTCTAGCTGGTCGTGTTTCAAATAGGCACGAAAAGGTCCACATGGGAAGCTTCACCTCCAGCTTGCTCGATTTCCTATGGGTTGTACCTTCAATGCTTCGTCCAAGTATCCCCACGCGAAAAGGGGCAGTAGCAGCTACCCCGCGCAGTTGTGTGTTGTTCCACCCACTTAAATAATATACCTGGTACATGCTACTACATCCCAGCACCACTACAATTCACACGGTCTGTATCTGTCCATGATCGCGTCTGCCGTGGAAACTTGGCAGGCCCCGGACCAATACGAAAAGCAACACCGAAGCATTAGGTAGTTATGGTTTGTGACCGACAGATATGATTGGCAATAATTGTAGCCGAAATGGGATTAGTAGTCTCCCTAGTTCTTGTCATTTCACAGTCTGTCAATTGATTTATTTTTCTCTCACTTTCTTTGTTTCTTCCCCCAGTCATCTTCTCTCTCAGTAATGGAAAAAGAAGTATACGTGTCGTTGGTCAAAGAAAATGTGTTTGAGTAAAGCCATTCGCGGAATCAACCGAGTCACGCCACTAAAAATCGGCATAGTGAGTAAATGACATAGGTAGGGAAGTTGTAATATCTACTCGTTCGTTATTATATTCTATCGAAACTCGTGAGAAGCTGCCAAAATACCCAGGTCCAGCTGTGTAGTCGTGTCATATACTCTACCGCTCTTTCAAGGCTTTGGTGCACTTGCTAATGCCACTACGACCATGGCATGTTCTGGGCATTACTTCTGGCATAGCGTTCGAGCCGAGGCATCGTGATGCAGGGTGCTAAATGTTGCATACCGGCGCAGCACCGACGCCGAACGATTCGCTTCGCTTCGCTCCGCTTGCCTGGCCTAGCTTGTGATTCTATCCTAATCATTCACTTCATTCTCCGAGCCTCACTCGGGAGGCGTATATGGATGAATCAACATGTCGCTGAAGCTCTCCAGTCGCTCTTTGCCTCGGACCTCTTCTGTCAAGAGAGGCATACGGACCACGTTAAATTCATCGTATAACTCCTCGATCTGGTCAAGATACTTCTTTTGCATCTTCCTTCTCGCGTTGCATTGTTCGCAGTTGCTTCCTTGCTTAGGGAATAACAGCTGGTTGACGACGATGCAATGTGTGTCGATGCCATATCCACCCAGCTCCTGGATCATCCGCTCTGTCTCGTACAAGCTGAGGAACTCGGCAATGCATACGCACACGAATGTGGTAAGGTTCTCGTCCTTGAACTGCGCGTTGACCTCGGAGATGGTCTGACGTAGCCCTTCCAGCTTTTCCATCATCTCGTTCAGGTTCTGCCCATTGGGCAATTGGCCTTGCGAGCCGAGGAATCCATTTAGGAGAGGGCCATACTGGTTGGATAGTTGGGATACCTTGGCCAAAGCCTTTTCGAGGACAGAGGGAAACTGGAGGAAGCGCAGCGTGTGACCGGTGGGTGCCGTATCGAAGATGATGACCTCGTAAGATAGGGACTTGACTTGCTTCAGGACTTCGGCAAAGGACATAGCTTCATCTATACCGGGTATCTGACGAGCACGACTGTTAGCTAATCAAAGCATCTTGACGTCCTGTAACAGTGCCCCAGCACTTACAGCAAAGGCTAGATCTTGCATCATGCCTCCCATGCCACCCATAGCATCCGCTTCCTCTCCCTGGCCTGCTAGCAGATCTTGAATGCTGCCATTGGGGTCGATTTCCATGGCGCTGAGATTGGTGAAGCCATCGACGAGACGCGCCTCCTTGCCGAACTTTTGCGAGAAAGCATCGGACAGATTGTGTGCCGGGTCGGTGGAGATGAGCAGAACGGAACGGCGGACTTTTGCGAGCTGTATGGCCAGGGAGCATGAGGTGGTTGTCTTGCCTACACCACCCTTGCCGCCAACGAAGATCCAACGCAGCGTCCTCTGGTCGAGAATAGACTGCAGTGTCGGCTCGAAGACGTCATCGTCAGCCGAAATCACAGCTGTGGACATGGTGGGCGGATGTCGGACGGGGCAATAGGATGGGATGGTGGTAGAGATACTGGAGAGGCTTGGGCAGCAGACGTCGCGACGATAAACGTGATGCGCCGGAACACATAGAATCCGAGAGACGAATGGAATCATCAAGCTGCTTCGAATGCCCCGCGGACGCCCAGGAACTGCGGCGGGGCTGCCGTCGGCCTGAAATGGTCCGTGCCCAACCGACCCCAGCCGACAACTCTAACTATCGAGGACCGGTTGCGGGCTTGGCATCTCATTGGCCAATTGGTCAAGCCTGAGAACTTGTGAAGGAGCTGCTAGGCATGTAGCAAAGCTATAATGCTGTACTACTATAAAGAGTTCAAGACATTTAGACCGAAGCATCCGTACACTACACGGGTTTACATGCCGCTGGCCCCCAAGCCCAGACCATGACCGACCTCGATGTGGATAGATCCGCTGTAATGAAATCGCTAAATGGCAAATGTACGAGACAACGCTGACCAGATCGGCATCCAAAGTCGCATCGAAAATTTAGGAAGCCTAGATAAGTTATGCGTAGGATGCATTCGATTTGACGCTTGACAGAGAAACATTATCGCCCCGAGGAGATGTTATGTCGATTAGCCGAGCGGTTCTGTAGCACCTTGTCCTGGTCCCGAGCCCCAAGCATGGCATTGACCTATAGGGGGATATCGATAAGGGTGGCAGGTGTGTCAGACCTTAGGTGACTGAGTGTTTCTTCTTAAGCCTACTCAGGTATCAGGTAGGCACAGCTATCATTTGTTCTTCGTTCTGGCTCCAGATATGCTGTATATTGTCGGTACTACCTGGCCTCAACAAAGTACGAATACGACGCACGAGGGCAATACATGTCAAGCCACCCTAAAATTAGACAGACAGTGTATGTATGTACAACAACAATCAAAGAAACGATAGAAAAAGCGGTCAACGACGAATGTGATAGATGACGATTTAAACTCAGCCACCACTCGATGAAATTAGAGGGGCGAATTCTGAGTGCATGGAGACGAGTCCGGGCTCTTTGGTGTCTGCACACGCTCACATTATAGTGGGTGGGCTGGGCAGGTGCATTGCATTTTGCATGAGAGACCGGCAGCCTGCAACCATGGAGGCTACACAGATCGTCACAAGGAGATTAGGGCCTCTCCAGCAGGCTGCTAAAAATAGAGGCATCTTGCAATATTGTAGGTAGTAGCTGCTGCAGCACACTACGCAATGGTACTATACTTAGGTGAGCACCTTACCTGCCAAGGCGATGCGAAAAAATAATGGGACTGACTAATCACAATTTTAACCTCTACCACCCCCCCACCCAGTTATTTTGGTCAATAATAGCAATACATTTAATACCTGGGTTGGCATTCTACTTCAACTACGTTTAACAACCTAAACGGCATTAAATCGTATTATTTGTTAATTATATTTTGCTTTAGGGCTTCCTGGTCCCTTTTTTAATCAGAGTAGAAGGAATAAAAGCTATTGAATTAATTGATTAATTGATTGATTAATTGATTGATTAATAAACTGTGGCTCACTATGTGTATTGCTTTTATTGACTAAAGTCAGTGGGTTGGAGGTGGCAGGGGTTAGAATGATGATTAGTCAGTCCCATTATTTTTTCGCATCGCCTTGCCTGCCCCTCACTGGTAGGCAGGTAGAAGCTTCAATGAGGTGGGGGCGGGGTAGCACTCTCACACCGATTTAACTTATCTTGCTCAGGAGAGCTCCACTACTAGCATCACTTCCAGCTTCTACCCGTCGCCCGGCGGCTCCCGAACACAGTATAAAACAGGTATATATGCCTCGTTACAAACCAGCACTACTAGACCCAGGCAGGCTGCCTTATACTACTGGCAAGCATGAGCATCCAGAAGTGCACATGATTATCTCCGCCTCAGGTGTTCATAGACGCCACCACTTCCTTTCCACATCACACCTGGTCTAGCCTCCATATAACCCAAGAATAATTCAAACCACAAGAAAGATCTAAGCGTACAAATATCTCATCCCAGAACCAAACCAACCACAACCTGTCGAAGCCATGGCAGGCGACAAGGATCCCATCACCTGCCACGTGCTCGACACATCGGTAGGCAAGCCGGCAAAGGGGATTCGCATCAAGTTGGAAGGCGGCCATGCGCCCCTCAAGACCTTCGAGTCGCAGACCGACGACGATGGCCGTATCAAGACATGGCTGCCTTACAGCAGCGCACACGAGGCCGGCGACGTTCCTACTTACGCGCTTGAAGATGTGCTGTCCGAGGTTGACGACAAGTCGACGTGGACTCTGCGCTTTGACACCGGCTCTTACTTCGGCGAGGGAAACACTTTCTTCCCCGAGGTCGTCGTCACCTTTGTCGTCAATAAGGGCCAGCACTATCATGTCCCACTATTGCTTTCGCCCTACTCTTATACGACGTACCGAGGGAGCTGAGTGTACAGGATGAGCTACGAAGATATACCCACCTGATTCCTTAGCATGGAGAATCGAAAGTTTGGGTAATGAGGACTAAGTCACGCATATAAATGCCCAGAATCTGCGATTCATAGGGCCGGGCTGCTTCGTGTCCATGGCACCCCAAGGGGAAAATCATCTCTGAGATTGGACTCATAGTGACTGAGCATACATTTCATATTTCTGGATCCGATTTAGTCACACCTTGGAGCGGCCATCAGTCGAAAAGAAACTGAAACTCAAAAGATTCTTTGCACAACAGGTGGCTGGCTGTGCCACTACCCCCTATGTGTAATTATTTAAATGGTACTGTTTCTACTGCGTAGGTAGTACATATAAGTTTCAGATGCTGCGAGGTAATTATGGAGCCACGTATGAACAGCGAAGCATCTAATTCTTTGTCGATACCTAGCTCCATCTAATGCAGGGGGTGTGAGAACTTGTCATGTTGGTATTTCTTTAATTAGTGAACAAGCAGCTCGCTTTTGTTCAAACGCTTATCTGCCAGAAACCAAGTGTCACGTGTGATCTATAATCAATACAATCAATCTCCTTAGGCACACATACGTGTATCGAAATTACCTACGTAAACAGCCACATCCATCTGAATTGACACTAGTGATATACCTAATAATCATCAATGGTTGTTTTCATACTGGCATTTGTATTTTGTGTTCCTCGTACGTTCAACTCATTGTAGACTTCTAGTAACTTTTTAGTTAAACATCATTCAAAAGATAAAGATATGTGGCTTAGATATCTCTACAACTAGGATGGTTTACTAGACCGGGGTGCGATGTTACGGAGAAAGTAGTGCGAATAATTATGGCTAGGCGGAAAGGAGGCGATACTAGTATCCACATGCTAAGGCTATTTCGCCATGATACTCCGTGATCTATCAACAACTGGAGACTTGAGATACGACAGATCCGCGAGCACTAGTAGCAAGGAGAAATAGGTGATTTAGGTATTACGTTCCCACTCATTAATTTGTCCATGTCGCAAGATACAGAGTCATTGAAGTTCAATGATGTGACAATGCTCAATATACGATTGAGGTTGCTGTAAAAGTACAAAAGTGGCAGTATGATAGGAGGCACATAAGTCATCCATGACAGAAAACGACGCCGTTGCGATAAAATCTATAACATGAAGAAATAATGTATCTAAAATATGGTCCGCCAGCCCTGTGCAACTCCCTCGAGAGTAAAGAATGTACATGTTGAGTTTTGTTTACAAGTCGTTAGGCTTCGACCGATAATTCCTTTCATCCTAATATAAATTGGATTAGTTGGTTAACCTGCCACGTACGACCATAGGATGTAGAAAACGCGGGGTCCCGTCCGCTCCCCCATAGCTAAGCTACATACCGCCAGATTAGTAGTTGGGTCGGTGACGACCAGCGAATCCCTGGTGTTGTACGTTTTTGGCCTCTTTTTTCCCCTGGCCACCACCACCACCTTCTTTTGTGTTTCCCATCTCTTAAGGGCTAATTCCCTGCCGTAGCTTAGGCCCAGTGACTATTGATCGATTTTAATATCCACTTTTTATGTTATATATTGGGACTAGGTGTGTACCGAAGTATTGTTTCCACGCGCTCTCCTAATATATCGATTATAGACCGTTCAGCTAGCCTGAGTTGTCGCGACGGTTTGTTGAAGGCAAGTGAGACAAATAGAACTTTATATATATATATAAGCAGAGCTAAATCTACTGTCCATCTCACGGTCTATTTGCAACCTTCAACTGCTCCCAGTTAAAAATTATCTCTTCATTAAGTACGGTACAGCTACAAAGTATTGATATTTCACAATATTACCTACTTTGCCCACATGGCGTTCCGTAGAGAACAATAAGTTTGTAGCATCTTAGATGACCCGATCCGCGATCATTGCCTACATCTAGGTAGCCGTACAGGAACCAAGAGGTTCCTGTAGCCCAGGGGAGGTGCAGCAATAGGCAGTCTTGCGTAGCAACTACTGTAAGATGCAGAGATATTTCCGCTGTAGACGTTCAAATAATAAACTAGGTTGGGTAGCTCCTCTTGTTCCGTATGTTTATTTACCCGTCTCTGTGTAATTCTCCCCACCGCCTCTTCTACATCAACCATCCATTTTTGCCGAGCTCTTCATCTCTCAACTCTCGTCACACTCTGAATCTCTTCCCCATCCAAACCTCCAAACAAATCCGGCCATATCATCCCATTAATCCTTAGTTATCAGTTTCCTTCGTAGTGAAGAGCATCTGGGAAGCCACTGCGGAGTTTCTTTCCTTGCTTCTTTGCGCATCCCCTGGTTGCTTATAACTCCATCCAAATTCTGGTGTTCTGAAATCGGCGGTAACAGGTTCCGTCTACCCTTGCGTAGTTAATTGGTAAGTATTGAATCCATGTTGTTTCAGTCTCAGATGCTCCTAACATAAGTGCTAATTTCTTGTTCCAAAGCGAACAGGCACTTGTAAGTTATCTGGAAGCTCTTCATCATTGACCTCTCTTATTCTTCCTTGGTCTTTTTGAAAGGTGAGTGCATTGTGACATCAGCAGCAATTTTTGACGCTCCAAGAACTCCTTGTGGTAACAATGAATGTAACTCATAAGTCGTTAGCTTTCTGGAGCTAACGCACCCTGTTTTTTCTCTCTAGGGCGGCCTCCTGGGAATGCCTCAGGCTAAAGGAAATCAGAAATCGATCTGGTCACTCCCTATTCATCACCGGCAGCCACCCTTCCAGCGAGCTTGGGTACCTTGACGTTGGCCTCATTGCGAATGCAATCGACGCGTGAACATGATTTGGAGCTGCAACAGAAAACAAAAGGAGAGAGCTCTCGTTGCATATCAGAAGACACAGCGGGCCGGGCATTATAGCTTGGGATCAAGGATGCATAAGTAGTGTTATGATACGGAGCCTGAACAAAGAACTAGAAGTTGTATATAACCAAGGGAAGTCTGAATGCCTTCACTTCCTGAGACAATAAAGGGTGTTACCGTACACCCACAAGGCGATCCCTGAGAAGTATGTAGTGGTTTTCATTGCTGGAGAACTGTAAGCATGAATTTCAATAGCAGAACTTATTACCTAGGTATTTGTATTGGTTGATTGATGGTGTTTAGCGTTGTAGGGGTTATCAGTTGGCTATAGTAGATAATACATTCCAGATCCACATACGTGCCCATTCCGTTTGGCTCGTTCTCTTACTGGAACTGCGTTTGGGATAGCCCAGGATATCTGGACCGTTTCTAGCTGACCAGATAATTACCGTATCGTAGTAGGTCCGTGTGCCGCAAAATGTAATGTTCGAAGTAGAGACGGCTTTGAAGGAAGGAAATGTCGCCCTTATGCCTTATAGAACTGCCGAGTGCTGAGTCATCAAACCTACACGTAGGTTTATGTACTTCTACACCTAATTACAGCATTCAGTTTACAGTATGGAATATTTGGCACGCAAGCTCCAAGTTTATCTCAATGTCATGGAACTTGATGCAGGTCAAACTTCACATACACTTCTTTAGGGCAAGACAGCAGGTTTCAAGTAGCTGCCACGTCCAATTCTTATGACCGCCAGATTAGCGAATCCCTGGTGTTGTACATGTCATTTTATTCTATTTTGCTTTTTCTCCCCTCTTATCTATCCATTCGTGAGCAAATGTTCCGGTCAGTTGACGGTATATATGCTAGCTTGGACGATTTGTAGTACTCCAGGTTAGGTGATGTGCGGAAGGACCCGAGCCTTTCAATGGGCGCGGAGATATGTGCTCATCACCGCCTCAAAATCACAATAGTACGAAGCACGAATGTGATCCTGATTAAGAACAAATCTCTAGCTAGATCTTTTTGTAGTGTGTAGGTATTGTATGCTATGATCAACACGGACGAAATTAGCATGTCGATGAAGCTACAGTTTCTGCAGGCCTACGCTCTATTTTTAGGCCTGAGAGCTTCGCCGTTTTCACTAGATGCTCTATGATAGATGGGAGAACTAATAGTTCATTGTGCGGGTCGCTGAACCCGAAGCTTCAAAAATCCCTTCTATATAGATATTAATCGTGAGGGCACCTATGGCTGTAGCTAACAGTATCGAGCTGAGATCCAAGCGAAAACTGACATTCATCTAAGGCCTGCCTCCTTCTGGCTCCCTTTCTGTGGAAGAGGTGAAGTAGATTGTTGTATTGCCTCTCTATTGTAGATTAAAATAGTTATGAATGGGGGTCATGGTTTATATAACCTTTCCCTGACGACCCCCACCATCTCCAACGCTACCTCGCAGGTACTTACCCCGCGATACCGGCCTTTAGACATGGCAGAAGGGCGTGGGCTGGATAACATTCTCAGGCTTAGTATAGTTTCCAAGTAGCACTTGAATCTGAGATAATCGTCAACTTAACAAAAAAATTTGGCCGAATCTTACCAACAACGCAAGAGTTGAGCAGTACTACATAGTCCAACAACAGAAGCAATGGCTACACCGGATCGAATCGACGTGCTTTTGTACGGACTCGGTGCGTAAGTTTATCGTCAACGCACAAGATGCGGTCCGTATAGTAACAAAGCCGCCAGCATCGGGTCATTCTATGCGTTCATCCTCAGCCGTGCTCAAAACGTACGACTGACGGTGGTTGCTCGGTCAAATTACGACGCTGTGAGGACCAACGGCCTCAGAATTTTGAGCGAGAATCATGGAAATCACACGGTGAGGCCCTCTCAAGGTACTAAGTCACCATAGGATCAACATCTTGCATCCATTTCAGTTTAGCAGACGACTGACGTGAAAATTAGTTGTAAGGATTCCCGCGGAAGCCCAATGTACTTTCGACTACATCGTCTGCGCTCACAAAGCGATCGACCAAGCCTCAGTCCCTAAACAGCTTGCGCCAGTTGTGGACGAGAAGAAAACTACAATTGTAATCATACAAAACGGCGTCGGGAATGAAGAGGCATTCCGCCAGGCCTTTCCGGGTGCTTCGATAATATCCGGCGTGGTTCGTAAATGACCCTCATCCACTTCGCACTACGGATACTGACTAGGAGGAATGTTACTAGACATGGGTTGGGGCCCGTCAAACCGAACCCGGCATCATTGCTCACATGAAATCAGAGGACTTGCAAATCGGTTTATTCCCCAATAAGACTGTCGATCAACAGTTGGAAAAGCAACGCCTAGACGAATTTGCTTCCTTATTGACGCAAGGGAAGACGGTCTTCGAAGTCGTACCGAATATACAGGTTCAGAGATGGGAGAAGGTGGTTTGGAATGCGGCTTGGAACTCCTTGACAACGTTGACGATGCTGGACACACACAGTTGGCTCAATTCTTCCCCTGATGCAACCCCTCTGACCCGAAGATTAATGCACGAGGTCATCAATGTAGCCCAAAAATGCGAGGTGCCGATCGAACATAGTCTAGTTGATCGCCTGATTGACAGGATTCTGAACATGCATACTATAGTAAGCAGTATGCAGGTTGATGCTAAGAACGAAAAGCCTATGGAAGTCGAAGTAATTCTCGGGTATCCCACAAGGAAGGGCAAAGAGTTGGGCCTTGACATACCTACTCTGGAAACCCTCTACGTCATCTTAACGGGGATGAATCAGAGGTTTATCAAGACAGCTACGTAACAGCCATAGTCAATACTAGTGGAAGTTGGCCGGCCGCATGAAAAAGTGCTCATCAGCCTTCTACAAGACATAACATTAACTCAATATTACAAGTTACTAAGATGACATCTTGCGCCCTAGATTTCTCATGTTTACCTGTAGTAGGACAGGTAAATGTCGAACATCACAATACGTGCTACCCACCTCAACCTATATAACTAATGTAGCTAAAATGATGAAGAACTCCGTAACGTATTGACAGCCGTAGAAACCAGCTTCATATAGCGAATGGTACAAGGTCGGAATGTAGTTGTTTTGAGCACGTGTTTCCGTAACGCTCAGTTCATCCTCAACCCCTCCATA
Source organism: Xylaria sp. Z34 (assembly GCA_037356055.1). Lineage (NCBI taxonomy): Eukaryota > Fungi > Ascomycota > Sordariomycetes > Xylariales > Xylariaceae > Xylaria > Xylaria sp. Z34. Next base: position 55,438 of record JBAWJW010000011.1, read on the forward strand.
CCTAAGCGGTTGGAGTCAAATACAGCTTCGCCGCTTTCTCCAAGTCATGTACATTAATAAAGTCCTTCTTCGTATTTTGCAACGTCTACACTTCCTACTTGACAGGGAGCAGGTAGGTGGACCTGATACACTTTTTTCGATTTCCTTTAGGACCTTTGATAGAACTCGGGTCGAAAGGTTACCTGCAGGGGCTGAAGAAACGATCCTGGTCCTGTAATCCACTAAGAACAAGAAAACTTACAGAGAGTCAGATCTAAGGGATTAGTTCCGGGAATACTACGTCGCGAACTTGTAAACGTTACGAATTAGGCACCAAGCATCGAGTGACGCATTAATTCCTCTGTCGTATGTTGTTGTGTCCTCTCACGTAGTAATAAATTTAGAAAACTCCCCACCCACACCTCGTCAGAAGAACAATACATTGAAATTAACCCAGCACCCAGAGGGCAAAATGCAGCCAACCAATTCTCTAGGTGTCGGTGTAACAAATTCGGTTTTTCGGGAGCATTAAGATTGCACCCGCTCAAACCTCTCATTTTGCGAGTGAGCTATTGTATCATACGAAGAGCCCCCGACGGTCTCCAGATGCCCCGTCATCATCTGTAGATATGCACATTCTGTTTCTCTGCGGTGCCTTCGGTAGGGTTTGTTATCGTGCGAACAACGAAGAGCATATTCAAATGTCGACCCTAGTGCCTATTGCCCAGCTCCATGACGTTCGAAAGTCCAAGGATTCTTGGAGTTAAATTTACCGATGGGGCATAGGGAGTAATCGTTGGAGTTCATCTGTTTACTCAATCTAGTACAATCTTGTCCCGTGGAGAGTGGGGGAAAGTTCAAGGAGCCAAAGACTCTATTATTTAGATAGCTCTCTGAGGTATTCAAAGGCAAGACGAGTGCCAGTAAACGTTTGAGGTGTCAAGTAGCCGTCCGATCTGGTCAATAGCACAAGTCTATAACGAGACCATACGTAATTTGTGATCAGGTCGAGACGTAAGAAAATTGTCTAATCGCCCAGATTCTCTTATGAGCGAGGCATCCGTAACTCTTGAGGAAGATAGTTTGTTGATAAAATTATAAGTTAGCCTAGAAATATTCATAGATGTGAGAACACCGAGATATGTTATTTCTATGTCCCATAATCATGGTAGAAATACCATAAAGTTAATGAGTTTTTCTGGCGATGTTATGATATTGACTTATGACGCTCTTGTATTCCGTACAGGTATCCGAACACACAAAAACGTCTGTTGGCCTGACCTCCATTGCTAGGTCTACTCCTAATACTGAAACAAGAAGATCCAGTCTCGACCTGAGATTATTAATACATTGTCGACCACTGGTTTTGGAGCTAGATCGAATCGAACTAGTCATAGTAAGCTGCAGTAAAGACTTGTTGGGCTAATGAATATCACGTCAATTATACCCCATTCGATATACCATGTATTTGCATGCTCAAATCGAGGTCCAACCGTTGCTACTTTATGTACCATGTTTCCTAATGTGGTTTTATACATTACCCACTGATACGTTCCTATGCTACTGATTCTTTTATTGAACGACTCTTGTTGGGATAGGCTTGTCTCAACCGAATTCAATGGAGTAAATCCTTCCCTGCCCCAACGAGCTCATATACCCTCCCTTATATGCCAAGTAAGGCTGTCTCTTTTCACATACATATGTCCGTGGCCGCATCCTAACAGTTGGAGATGGTTACATCACATTATTGCAGACTTATAGTTTAGGTTTAAGTCTTACCATAATTAGTCTGCAGGTGCATGACATTGGCGAGACAGCTCAAATTACAACGCATACTGCTACGCACACTGCATACACGAATACCGTCTGTCTTTGGTCGGTTGGAATAATGCAACTGCTAATGATGTTTAGGTTAAGCTGAAGTAGATTCTAGATGAATAAAGATGTATGACTTAGGAGAAGCAAACATAAATCGGCCCGATACAACATGTAGTTGGTATAGTTAGTCTATCCAGGCAATGCATGGGCACGTATAAATTTTTGAGGCTGACGGATATAATAGGATAGGCAAGCTAGTAAAGTAAGCTTTTGTTTGCCTTAGAGGCTCGGCATTTTTGGTAGTCGGTCATTACTGTGATTAAGGCAAATGTTCTACAGTGTTTCGAATACAGCTTTCCTCGAAAATGAAACCGCACGTGGCACAATTCGAGGCTATATCGAACATTATTTGTTTATGGACAAATGCCCGCCCCTCAATGTATAGCAATCACGGTCGTAGTAATGGTTAATCGAGTGTGCCACAGCATAACCGATCCGATAACCTGGAACTTGGGAAACGAGTAACTGACGAGCCATATATATAAGCGGCGATATCGAAGGGAAAAGTTAACGTCGTCTCTAAGCCGGCTAACATATTGTATCCTTTATGAGTCCTAGAAAGACAATTTTTGGGGTTGATAGCTGAAGACAGAACTAGCAAGAGTTTGAGCTACAGTCCGCATACTGCCAAGACAAGCGTCCAACAAAACACCGTGCTAAAGGGTTGGAGCGATATCGGAAGTTGGATGCCTCCGAGATCACCTAATGATAATGCGATGTGGTGAGCAGCGAAGAGATGATCGAACCTGCTGACCCGTGAAACAGAGCAGTAGTACTTGTCTGCCTGCTCTAGGTATACTATTCCACCATACTGTGCAGATAGATATGCTCCCATCCCCAGAAAGGTCTAGGAGATACCCTGTTCGCTTAGGTAGCACATGGTTAGTACTGGCTTCAATGTCATCTGCGCACCATCGCAATCCCCAAAAGGGATGGGGAAGTAGGTTTTGGCCTGAACTTTCTGCATAAGTTGGCATGTTAATGGTTCTGTGGGGGTCAGACTTGAACCTTTCCCCTTTCTTGTAGGGGCCATCCAACCCTGCTCATGCAGGAGATCCCCGTCGCCGTTGCACCCGTTTCACTTAACTATTCAGAACTAGTACGATATGTGGGGAGAGAAAAATGAAGCGAAAGTTAGAGCTTCTCAATGAATGAGCATGCCGTCACTGGTCTGCTAGAGGTAGTATCCACGACCTCATATCCGCAATGAGTTAAGATCTCTCGATACTCAAGCACAGCAATTTTCAGATACGAGATTTGGCCATGTTTATGCATCCACTAAGGTTGTCTTACTTCCCTAGTAGGTTCATACGTGCTTAGTCTAGACCGTCAAGTTGACAAGTGGGACTCAGCCTGGGTGTCCCCCCACCACACTTGAAGGAATGCAACTAGGCACAAGGTACGTCAGGTGTCTCCGTCCATCGTAACAGGAAGGAAGACAAACATTCTCGAACCGGAGTATGAGCATAAGACACGAATTTACGGGTTGATGAGAATGTACCCAGCTAGACAAACAATAATTAATCAGTCAATCAGATCCTCGTATGAGTTGATGAAATATCTGAGGTTATCTCCTTACTTATCGAACTGTCAGCTGGCCACGAAAGCCTTCATCCCTTACTTCCCTTCATCGTCATCACACTCGCATCCATCTTAAATTACCCTCTCCATCCAGTTTGCAACTTGACCTCCTCCATTCCGCAACAGAAACGGCAACATGGTTCAAAGCACCACCTTGACACCGGGGTTCTATGTCCCGACTGTCGCCTTTTTCACACCCCAAGACACAGTCGACGAGGCTACGACTTCTCAGCACGCTCTTCGCCTGGCCAAAGCCGGGGTCACCGGCATTGTGACGCATGGATCCAACGGCGAGGCCGTCCACCTAGACCATCAAGAGCGTTCTCTGATCACCAGACTCACTCGCAAGGCCCTTGACGATGCTGGCTACACCAGCATGCCTGTCATTGTTGGCTGCGGTGCCCAGAGCACACGGGAGACCATTCAACTTAGTAAGGAGGCGGCAGAGGCAGGTGGTACTCACGTCCTCGTCCTACCACCCGCTTATTATGGCGGTCTTTTGACGACTGATCTGATCAAGGCTCACTTCCGAGCCCTTGCTGACGCATCGCCCATCCCCGTTCTGATTTACAACTACCCTGCGGCCTGTGGCGGCCTCGATCTCAGCTCAGACGTCATTCTCGATCTGGCTAAGCATCCGAATATTCAAGGTGTAAAGTTAACCTGCGGCAACACTGGGAAGCTGGCCCGCATCGTTGCTGGCACGAGTGGCACTGACTTCCGTACCTTCGGCGGTAGTGCTGACTTTACCGTACAGACCTTGGCCGTTGGCGGTCACGGCATCATAGGAGGCCTGGGTAACGTTGCGCCTGTGGCATGTCTGGAGGTCATTAGACTGTGGGAGGCCGGTAAGCAGGACAGTGCACGGGAACTCCAGAGAATTGTGGCGAGAGGAGACTGGACGGCTATCCAGGGCGGCTTCGTATCCGTCAAGGTTGCACTGCAGAAGTACTTTGGATATGGCGGAGAGCCGAGAAAGCCGTGTGCTTTGCCACAAGGCGCACATTTGGCAGAGCAAGAAAAGGGGTTCGCCGAGTTGATAGAAACGGAAAAGAGCCTGGGAACATGAAGGGACCCGCTAGTTGGATGGAGATAGCCTGCAGTTGAATATCAAGATACCTAATGGGAATGTAACATGCGCCTCTAATGTGAAGTACATTTCTAGGTGCGTATAATATTTCATCTCAAAAATTTTGCTGCTAAGTATGGCAGCATAGTCTTAAGATAGGGTCGTAGAGCTTTTGGCCACATCCCTGGCCCTATCTACAAGTACGGTTCGTTTATGAACCAACAATATAGTATTATCAACGAAGGTGTCATTGCTCTTCTCGATCTCCAGATAGGAGATGATATGCAGGTAAGATATAGTATATCTGGCTTCATAAAACGGTAATTCACGGTCACTATCGCCTATAAGAATCGTTAATTTGTTTAGATCTCGGCATTCATGATTTTATACTCCTATTCCAGTGTGATTAACTAGAATAATGGTCAATAGAACATAGCTTAGTGCTGATAAATATCTAAAAAAAACGGCAGAATATACTTGACTTTGCGAGTTCGTTCAGCCTCGAGTACTTCACTAGGAGGATAACTAGGTATTCTATGTGGAGGAAGTAAATCAGAGGAAGTAGTAACGTAACTTGACGAGCAGGTTACCAGATTGAATATTTTCCTTGCTCAAGTCTTTACCCATCTCTCAAGTAGGCTGGCTCGATAAGTAATGTCTCAGCTAATGTAACATTACTACTACATCGCTTCCACCACAAATGCCCCATTTCCCACGGCAGAAAGACGCGCCGGCAGATTAGGACTTCACCTAACCTCGGACCCCCCGGACCCCTACACGGAACCCCTCCTTGAGCGGCTCGTGGGTGGCCCCCCTCATTATTACCCCGCTTATTCGCTATTGCCCCCACCCCCACCATGTCAAATCCCCCCAATCCCCATGCGGTCACCCCAACTAGGAAAAAGCAAGGATGTATGAGCCAATAGCTATCTTTCTCTAGTAGCTAGCTATGCAGCTAAGGCCAACTCTCGCTTACTGATGCCTACAATATTGTAACACAACTGCCTTCTCACACATGATGCGACTTTGAGGCGCATATGATGTTCTGCATATGAAGAAGAGGTCCAATTTGGGTTTCACTGTCTATAACGCCAAACAGATACTTATGTAGTTCTTATCTTTAGGTACTGAGGTTAGGTAGCTCAAATTAAAACCTCACCTCTTATAGTTCTGGTTTTGGTATTCTTGTATAATAACGAGTGATTGGATCGAATCACGTCTTAGCACTTGTGGCTATTGTATTTCGATAAAATAATGAGCCATACATAACAGCCACAGTGCCAATAGACCCAACATAGGGGCTTAGGTTTAATATGTTCTGATATATACACCTGTAGAACCCTATGTTGTGCTGGTAGATAATAAGTGTTTAGCCCATTATCAGCGTCCCGTACATGTAATCGAAGAGATCTCCAACACTGGGTTACCACCCAATCATCTGGGCCTAACAATTCCAACATAACTCCTACCGTTACCCAGGCTTGATATCGCTTATTCCTCCATACCAGACCAGTAAGAGGTTACAACAATAAATACTGTGATGGCTTCATATCTCGAGAAGCTATTCTCGCTCGAGAGCCACTTGGCCGTCATCACAGGCGGAACCCGAGGAATTGGGCAATCCCTAGCTCTGGCTCTCGCGGGGGCCGGGTCCGACATCATCGAGGCGCTCGGACGCAAGGCCTTTGTCTACGTGGCGGATATGGCCTCCCAGGAGCAGGTGGAGGCTCTGGCGAAGCGGATCCTTGATGACGGCCACGACGTTGATATCCTCGGTGAGTCATCTCGTATTTTTCTAGAGCATAAAATTCCCCCTTTCGGAACAAGATAGATCCAGAAACCTTCAGGAGTGATAACTAACTCTGGGTACTCTAGTCACCAGCGCGGGTATTCAGAGAAGACACCCGGCGCACATATTCCCAATGCATGATTGGCATGATGTGAGTGGCGGTTTTTCCTGGTAGCAGGAGCTAAGCTAGACTATGCAGTTCTTATAAGAACTGATATTTGCGTTCGACGTTGTAGGTCCTTCAAGTTAATCTTACAGCACTGTGGACGCTCAACCGAGATTTCGGCGCCTATTTCCTGACACGGACGCCAGACGCCACGGGTCGTAGAGGTGCCATCATTAACATCGCATCCCTCGTATCCTTCCAAGGTGGTCTCAACGTGCCCGCCGTGAGTGATTCTCGAAATCGTCCTCTCCCTATGTTAGCGACTTGAAAGATCAAATTTCTCGCCTTGGATCACCATCCTGTATCCATGGCCCGAAGCCGTCTTAAAATAATGCCCAGAATAGCCATGGCTGACGTTGTGTTCTAGTACGCTGCGGCCAAGGGTGGTGTCGCCCAGTTGACCAAGTCTCTATCAAATCAGTGGGCGGCGAGCGGCATTAATGTCAACGCCATCGCGCCAGGGTGAGGCAATAAACATACTAGATAACTACCTTCTAAATCTACTAATTTCTTATTGTGCTCTTTAGTTACATTGCCACCGACATGAACGAGGCCTTGTTACAGGATCAAGCGCGACATGCCAGCATCCTTGAACGAATTCCAGCGGGAAGATGGGGCACCCCACAAGACTTCGAGGGGGCCATAGTGTTCCTTGCCGGAGCGGCATGTCGATATGTCAGTGGCGAGATTCTGACGGTGGACGGTGGCTGGATGGGAAGGTAGCATGGCCCGGCGCATTCATGCGCCAAGACCATATACGCTATAGTTTGGATAATATATTTATTTTCCTTCACTCTCTCTCCATACCCTATCGAAGACGCCGAATCGTTCAGCAGATGAGGGAAAAAGACAGGCTCGAGTTCCCCTGTACTAAAGAGCTTGTGTTGGCCGAGCAAGAGGATCCGGAGAATTGGCAAAGAACTACCCTCTTCGAAAGTAGATATATCTATGCTGTGAAGGTTGGAGCTGAAGAAAGGATTCAGTGGATCAGTTGGTATATTAGCGGTGGCATGGGAGATATCTAAATAATAGACTTCCCTCGGCTCTCTACTTTAAGTCTAATCTACCATTCCCGAATGCTTCCATCAGGGCCGTGGAATACTTTGCATTGCCAGGGCACGGTTTCCTTAGATATCTTTTTCACTATCTCCTCATCGATATCGATTCCGAGACCGTAGCCCGTCGGTGCCTTGACGTAACCGCCGTTTCCGATGTCGAACACACTCGGGTCCTTCAGATAGGTCAGGAGGTCAATATCATCTCCAGCTTCCGTATTGTAGTGCATGCCCAGGCTCATCTCCAGAATTGAAAAGTTGGGCGAGCTAAGAGCGATATGCATGCAAGCTGCAAAAGCTACGGGGCCCAGGGGACAATGAGGCGCGATAGCAACGTCGTAAGCCTCCGCCATTGTGGCGATTCTCTTTGTCTCGCTAATACCACCGGCATGGGCAACGTCAGGTTGTAGAATATCTACGCTGGAGTCCTCAAGGAAGCGCTTGACATCCCAGCGGGTATACAATCTTTCTCCGAGGGCGATGGGGATTGTGGTCAGGCCGGAAAGCTGCTTGATAGCTTCAGGATGCTCGCTCAATAGAGGCTCCTCGATGAAGAGCGGGCGATGTGGCTCCAACGCCTTTGCGAGCTGTTTGGCCATGGCCTTGTGAACACGACCGTGAAAGTCCAGGCCGGCATCGAGGCCGAGCGATTTCACAATCTTTAGTCTTTCCACGGCGGAATCAAGACTCGATGGGGTATCAACCCAGTTGAGGTCTTCTGTTGCGTTCATCTTGACGCACTTGAGACCTTGGGCTAGGCGTGCCTTGCTGTGAGTCGGTTAACTAGAAGATCTCTCAAACTCGGGAATTCGATAGCACATACGCTGCGTTCTCGACATCAGATGGTCTATCGCCACCAATCCAGCAGTATACTTGGACTTCATTGCGTACCTTGCCGCCCAGCAGCTCATATACGGGTACCTTCAGGTTCTTGCCTGGACATAGCCTGTCAGTGAAGTTGTCAAGATTGGCATGAATAGATTTGTAGTACCTTTGAGATCCCAGAGGGCAATGTCGATTCCTGAAAGTCCACTCATGAAGACCGGACCACCTCGGTAGAAACCATGTCTCCAAAACAACTGCCAAATATTCTCGATCTCACTGTGCTTGGTTAGCTAGGTGAGTGAACTACACGAAAGTAACACGAACTTTGCATCTCGTCCTATGATTCTGGGAATCATCTCCTCAAGACATCCCTCGACGGCGAGATCATGGCCCTCGAGCGTAGCCTCGCCCCAGCCAAACTGGCCATTTTCGTCGGTGATCTTGACCATCAACCATCTGGGCTTCACTCGGTAGTAGACAACACTAGCAATTTTCGGCATTTTCAATCAACGAGGCCAATCTGATCATGGACTGATGTGATGGTTCTCTACGTCAAGAACCGCCGCTAGTAGAAAGAATCATCTGGGGTTGGGTAAACAACGCTGATACCTAATGGACCTCGGATAAAGAGCGAATAGGGGCATGTCAGGGTGGATCTATAAATGCACGACACCATTTTAAGAGAAGCACAAATCACGTTCACTCAATGTCATCCTTGATACCTGGGATAGAAGCTTCTTGCGAGAGTCAGGTCTAAAGTCAAGGCGAGCTTGGAAAACACAAACCTAAACCTTTCCTTCTCTCCAACCGTGGTTAGAAGGATGGGTATCTTGGGGTAGAGGATGTGATTATCCCTTAGGTAGGCTCAGACGGCAGGCTTTACAGGGCGTTTGGTTTTAGTCTTCTGATGAATAGAGATCTCCTCCCCCGCGTTTCGAAGTACCAAACTCCATCGACCTATCGAATTACCCCTCATCTCCACAACCTCCGTACCTACGCTAAGATGACCCCCAAGAGGACAGTATGACCCCCATATACCCGGTTGGTCTTAGCAGGCCTCGACGAATTTCCGTGGGGGTGTTACGGATCCACCTGTCAGATCAGTGGGGCTTGCGCTATTAGGGTGTGCAAGGCAGGAAGTACCTATGTGCTAATGAGGTGGGTGCATGTAAAACGTAAAACATGCGCCTACACGTACTGCCATAACCCCAGAAAATAACAAAGTTTAACATCGACGTAAAACAAATATTTCCAAATATTGCGCGCTCTACGCGCAAAAAATTTATATAACCGGCAACATATCATGCAGGCTATGTGGCTGTCATGCAGGCTGCAGTTGTTTGATACCTGCATCTTAGCGAGGACCTTGGGCTTTTACGCTTCATGCACATACATACATGGCGAACATGGTTGCTTGAAATGTTGCGTTCTTGGCGCCGCCCTGCAAGGGGAAAGGGAGGGGGACTAACAGGAAAAGCATCACACGATCATGTATCTACTGACTGAAAAGGTTAACTCCGGCGCGGATTATCATGTACGCTCGAGCACCCGGCCACCGGACAATTATTCCATTTTCGATATCTATGGCGTACACCACTCACCACGTCTTGAGTTATACTGGAGAGTAATTGTGCTTATATCATCACCAAGGGCCTCGAGAAGGCTTGTAGACACATAGATATACTGCATTCCGTGCCTTAGTTAGGTACGAGAGCGGCATATTCATAAATCACATGCGCCGTGCTGTCTATACAAGAGGGTATATGAGTTCGTTAATATGTACATCGCATGCTTACGTCAATACATTGTTGTTACATCGGTTTACATGCGTCACACCTCCAACATGTCAGTAGTCAGCATTACTTAGCTAAAAACCTCTGGAAGGCTTCCTGCTCAATAACCACGTTGCCGACGGCGCGGAGCCTCTTTCTCCCTTCCTTCTGCTTCTCCAACAGCTTCTTCCGTCTGGTGATATCACTCGCATGCAGCTTAGCCAGCACATCTTTGCGGAATGGTTTCAGCGTCTCTCTCGCCATGATCTTCTTGCCGACAGCCGCCTGGATTACCACCTCGAACATCTGCCGTTGCACATGTTCCTTGAACTTGGTGACCCATTGCCTGCCGAGGCGTTCGGCCTGCGACCTATGAACGACGCGTGCTATGGCGTCTACTGGTTGCTTATTGACAAGCAGCTGCAGTTTGACTAGGTCGCTCTCGCGCCAGCCCGCATCTTCATAATCGAGGGTGGCATAACCCTTTGTAGCTCCCTTCAACTTCCCAAAGAGGTCGTCCACCAGTTGTGCTGTAGGGATACGGTACTTGAGAATGACCTGCATGCCCTGGAAGAACTCGATACTTTCCTGTTCACCACGGCTGGCTTCGCATAGCTCGATAGCGCGACCTAGATATTCTTCCGGGACCGTTATAGTGGCTAGCACAAATGGTTCGAAGAAAGTGGCCCCGCGCGTCTTACTATCCTCGACCTCGGGGAAATCGACTGGGCTTTGATGAATGGTTTCTTCTCCATTCCTCCACATAACCTTGGTTTGGACGGCAGGTTCAGTAATGATGACACTCGCGCCGTATTCCTGGCGTAGGCGATCCTGAAAAACAGAACAGTGAAGACTGCCTAAAAATCCGACTCGCCAGCCTGCACCGAGGGCTTCAGAGTGGTCTTTGTATAGGGTGATACTGCGGTCGTTGAGAACAAGCTGGCTTATACTGTCAGAGAGACGACTGTAGTCAGCGGGATCTGTAGGGAAGGCGGCGACGAAAACCATGGGCTTGGGCTCCTCAAAGCCCGGATATGGCTCGACGACGTCTTCTGACCCGACTGTTGTGTAGGTGTCACCAATCTTGGCATCCTGTATCTTTTTCATGCCAGGATTGAAGAAAATATAACCAACCTGACCGGCTCGTAGAACTGTCTGTGGTACCTGGGTTGGATACCTGATGCCGACCTCTCCCACCGTGTATTTATGACCAGTAGCAAAACTTATAAGCTGGTCACCTGCCTTGACCGTCCCATCAAAGAGCCTGACGAGGCAGACGACACCGCGAAAGCTGTCGTACCATGAATCGACTAGTAGCATTCTCAACGGCTTTGTAGCATCCCCAGCCGGCGCAGGAATAGTATCCACGATTGCGGGCAGTAGGTTCTTGACATTTAGACCAGTCTTGGCGCTCACGCCAATGGCCTTGCTCGAGTCCAGCTCAAACGTGGACTCTAATTGCTCCAGCACCCGGGGAACATCAGCGGCGGTCATGTCAATCTTGTTGACGACAGGGAGAATCTTCAGGCCCTCTGCAAAGGCCAGAAAGAAGTTGGCAACGGTCTGTGCTTGCACACCCTGGCTTGCATCGACGAGTAACAGAGCACCACCGCAGCTGGCGTAGGACCGAGTGACCTCGGCACGGAAGTCGACGTGACCAGGCGTGTCGACCAGATGGAGCAGATAGTCTTCGCCGTTGTGATTGTAGATCATGGTGCATGTCTGCGCCTTGACTGTGATGCCGCGTTCGCGCTCTACCTCGAGGGTGTCCAGGATCTGGCGGTTGGCATTCGACGAGGAGATAGTGCCGGTGATTTCAAGCAGGCGATCGGATAGTGTGGATTTTCCGTGGTCGATGTGCGCAACAATGCAGAAGTTGCGGAAGCGGTCGAGGGGAATGGCCGCGATACGACGCTCGAGGTCGCTCACGGTCGTCTTGGAGCTGTTGGAGCGACGTGCGGAAACCGCTGGGAGCGCCGTCGTTACCTCCCATGGCCTAGGCCGCGCTCGGGAAGATAGTCCATGACTGCATGTATTATACCGCGGCGAGCGAAGATACAGACGTGGGAGTGCGCGCGAAGGCAGCGAGAGGAAACGAGTGCTATAGGATGCACAGCGAGGCGCTTGACGTAGACATGGTCGCGTGTAGACGGCGGACAGACTACTGCTACCACCCATCCATGCAGATTTGCTCTGGGAGGCGACGACGTTGTTGGTTTGGGCTGAGTTTAGATGGGTGATGCAGGTAGGTAGTTTGATGTCTGGGGTACCGTACGTTTTACACCTCTTATCTTATCGTAGCTGGAAAAGTACCTAAGGTATCCATTTCTTCTAGATTCGTTTTTGTAAGTATCTAAACCTGGTCTAGGCCATGCCGCTATGCGGTTGCACTAACAGTGGGGTTGGGCAATTAGATAGTACCTACTACATCACCCCGCCAAAGCGCAAAGTAAACAAATCTCAACTTTACCAGGTCATCTTATCCCATCTACCACATCTACTACGACGACCACGTTATTTCTAATCTACCCGCTCGAACTAATCACACGAATTGACGGGTTATCTAACGTCTCTGTTCGAAATGCCTCCACCCGCGGCGGAAAAGGACAAGTCAAAGGTCCACAAGCTATCCCTTAAGGGAAGCGCAAAGCTTGTTGCTGAATTTGTACGTCCACATCAACGATCCTGGTTACCTGAGACCCTATATGTGGGGAGGGAAGGGAGGAGCGCTGCGCCTAGGCACACATGACAGACCTTCCGCTGACACAAGCTCATTTGCGCAGTTCCAATACTCGATTCATACCATCCTGTACGTCGAAGGCAACCTACCGGTATCGAAACGAGACACGCTAACGACAGAAACCCACAGATTCCAGAGAGGCGTATACCCAGCCGAAGACTTCACAGCGTACGAAACAGACACCCGGCCTATCCATTCTCCAGGTAGAAGTACACAAGCTAATCGCAGTCGACAAATAGAGTCAAGAAGTATGGCCTCAACATGCTCGTATCCGCCGACGACCAGGTGAAGGCCTACATCAAGAAGATCATGTCCCAGCTCGACCGATGGATGCAACACGGCAAGATCAGCAAGCTGGTCATCGTCATCACGGACAAGGACACGGGCGAGCACATCGAGCGGTGGCAATTCGACGTGCAGATCCTCGCCTCCAAGCCCAAGAAATCCTCCAAATCCACCACTTCGACCGGCGGCCAGGAGAACGGCAATGGAAGTACTAGTAACGGCGCGGGTGCTGGTACGACGCCCTTGGCCGACCCGTCCAAGACCGAGGCCGAGATCCAGGCCGAGATCGCCGCCCTGTTCCGCCAGATCACCGCCTCCGTCACCTTCCTCCCACAGCTCTCCGGCGACTGCACCTTCAACGTCCTCGTCTACGCCGACGCCGACAGTGAGGTACCCGTCGAATGGGGAGACAGCGACGCCAAGGAGATTGTCAATGGCGAGCGGGTACAGTTGCGTGGGTTCAGCACGAGCAATCACCGTGTCGAAACTCTCGTGAGCTACCGTCTGGGGAATTAGGTGTCTGCTGCCTCCCCCTCGAGGCCATGTATTGTGTCATCTTACTTGCTATGGATTCTTATCTTTAATGTTTTGGGAGCGGCATCAGCCGTGATAAAGGGGGCATGGCCTCACAAAGAATCTGTCATCTTGGGGCGTTTAGGAGTACGAGAAGTTTGGCAAATGAGCCGTATTTATCTACGAGCATGAAGTCGTGATTCCTGTACAGTCGAGGCAACGGCGAGGACCGATATACTCGACGTACTATCTACTGGTAGTCAACGCTATCAATATACGCATTGAACACAAGACTTCCGAGATTGAGATCTAATAAATGTCTAGATACACATAAATCAAGCCTAGTGGCATGCGTATCTGTCTGCTCCGGCGTTTTGTAAGTTAACCGCCTACATTAGTGGCCCCCCTTCCATGTATGCTCATTCTAGAACCCGTCTCCAAATAACCTGTGCAACTCCGTTTTGCTCTCCAATTTGAAATGCCTATCTCAATCGCTTCATAATGTATTTGCACAATAGATAAGCTAGTAATTAGCTCCCTTTAAACCCGGTTAAAGAAATAGACGTAGGCCGTTTTCTTCATCTCTTCGACATCTCCGGCCTCGACGACCTTCTCGTCGTTGAAAAGCACCCATTTCGGCTTTTCCGCGGGGTCGAGCTGCTTGCGAATAAATGCGACATAGTGCCTAGTAATGTCAGTCAGTATTTTCACCTTAATTGCTAAAGCTCATTTTACTCACCCTGCATGAATGCTAGTTCCTTTGTGGCATACAATGCTTCGCAGCTGAAAATTCGCGGGCAAACCTGCTGATCCAGCCGGAATACTCTCCTTCTTTTCCGCGACTGCACCGCTCTCTTCGCCAAAATCACCCTGATCGTCCGGATGGCTGAATAGCCACTCAACGGCCCGTTCCACGTCACCGTTTGTCTCCTTTAAGGCCTTGCGTGCCTGTGGCGCACTGAACCCCATAGCACCGAGCATCTCAATCTTCTCAGGATCGGCCCCATCGCTTCCGCTCGCGCCAGTCGATGTGATTACTAACGGATCGTCAATGCCTTCGTCTTCCATGTGAGCGAATAGCCACTCCATGGCAGCGTTCGCGTCTGAGTTGCCTGTTGCGTGAAGAGCTTTCTCGCAGCGGTTGCGAGGGAATCCCATGGCCATAAGCTGGTCAAGCGCGCCCTCATTCGGAGCAAATGCTGGGGCAGCAGATTGGTTGTCTTCCGGGAGTAATTCTTCAGATTCCTGGTGACCGGGCGAAACATACTCATCTAATGAAAACGGACCATCTCCTACAATGACAGGAACATCGACTTTGCGCGGCACCCAGTTTTCCACCGTCATCTTCCGGGCATTAACGATGAGCGTAGTTGGGAATGTTTTAAATAGAACCCGCTTCATAAACCCCGCTTTACTGTCGCACGCAGGACAGGTCAATTCAACAGCCTCCTGGGCCGTGAAACGGTTCAGACACTGTTCTAGGGTGACTGGCCGATAGGCGTCGCCTTCTCCACCCTCAGACTGTGGCAGCTTTTCGAGCGGTACATCGATGAAGATGCTATCTTGCTCGGTAGATGAGTAGCGGACTTTTTTGCAATTTATACATTGCAGTCGCTGTTCTGTCACAAATCGAAACGGCTGTGTCGGGTCCGTTAGGGGAGGTGCGTGCTGTGATCGCGTGATTAACTTGATGAGATGTTGAAGCAGTTCGAATGAATCTTGCTGGCGCATTGTTGAGAATTCAGCATGGCCACGACCAATCAGATGTTTCAGCATACTGGGTGCGAGGCCTTTCTGATGTGGAATTTCGGAAGAATGCTCTGATGTTTTGACATCGCTATCAGGTTTGGAATAGCGACCGGAGAGCAGCCCATCCGCCATCTTGCGTAGTTGCGTCTCTAGATCCTGTGCTGGATCGACGACATTTGGGAGATCAGCTCCAGGTATATTGTAGCGCTTCTGAAATGCGGGCAAATCAAACAGACACTGTAAGATGCTGGCGAGGTAGCAACTGTTTCCAAGATTCTTCAGCCCAGTCAGGCTGGGCCCAAACAATGGCCGTAATTCCTTCCCATCTTCTGTTGTCATGGAAAACTCCCATCGTAAGTTTTGCTCGATTTGCATCTCGGTCAGACTCTTCTCGGTCTTCACCTGTTCGGCCAGGATAATTCCCCAGTGGGCCAAATGTAACGCAAGATCACTATCCAGTCGTTCTTCATCGCACTGGTAACAGTAAACATCGGCAGACCCCTCGGGCGTGATAGAACCAAGTTTAACAGCGACACCATGGTTCGATTCGGTAGCATGGGCCAGTCCATGTGAATTGCCGCCAACACCACCAAACTGGGCTCTTCCACAGCCTAAATTGCCACAAACCAAGCATAACCAAAGGTTCTCTTTCAGCTCACACTTGGAGCAATGTCCTAAATCACCGCTTTCAATTTTACGGCTCGTTTCCTGCTGCAACATAAGGATATGCTCGCAAGTCGACATCTCCTGCTCCCATGCTTTGACTTCCTCTTGACGGGAAAATGTGTTGGCTTTAAGGATCCCGTCAACGAGAGAGGCAAGCTTAGCGTGGGACTTGTCGAGCTCTTTCGCGCACTCGTGACATCTGACAGTGGTGGCGATGTCATATCGATCGGCTTCGGTCTCGGCGGCGATAGCCAGCTTTGTCATCTTGGCGGGAGGCTCATCTTTCACGACTTGTTTTCGGGTTCGACGGATGTTCAACGCGAGAGGATGGCTTTTGGTGACATAGTGAAGCTGGGAATGGAACAGCTCGCCGACGCATCCACCGTTAAAGCACTGCAGGCAGACGTCGAGACCCTCGGGGCAGTCCTAGACATAGTTAGAAAGACAGACCCGCAAAGAAGATTGGAGAAAACGTTGGCGAAGCGCCCGAGCAGAGGGAGGGATGAAATACAATAGAGTCGAAGCATTGCGTGCAGTCTTCACGATAGACAGACTGCGATGGTGTTGGCGGGCTCAGAGCTGGCGCAAGAAGTTAGCATATCTTACGTTGAGGCTTTCTTATAACAGTCGGCGGGTGCAAGCACTTACAGAGAGACTCCAGATGTGGGCATGCCATGATGAACGACAGCCGCTGGGCAGAGCTGGTAGTGGGAAGGGGAAGCTCTCCTCTTGTTAGGAATGGGTGAAGCGGTGTTTGTATTTTAGATGTTATAGTCAGGGCAGCGATTGCTGTTGCTGTTGTTTATTGGTATTGATTAGGTGTTGCTAAAGAGAGAGGTATGCGAAGTACCTGCCTTAGGGGAGTAAGATGCAGGTGGCCTGAGGCACAGGCAGCCAACGAGGAGGATCGGATAGCTTCAGGTACCGCTTTATTTATTGTTGATGCAATCTGACAGGACAAGCTGAAGCTGTTCGAGGTACGTAGCTGCTTCAAATCACCCCGCCTTGAGCTTAACATGCCAAGACAACCCTGCCAGTAGATACCTAATGGGAGGGGCACTGGTGGTATCTATGTACATAACTTACCTAAGGTACTTGTTCGCCTGCCCCGCACTTGCATTGCAGTACCATGTACTATGTACCTTGGCAAGCGGGCATATGCGGCCGCTCGGAGAAGAAAGCTCGGGATTTCCTCGGACCCGAGGTATGATTGGCTATTGCTGAGATCGGATCTGATAAGACAAGAGAAAACCTTCCCCATGCACAGTGCAATCGAACACCAAACTGGACGGGATTAGCAATACAAAACCTGAACGTGATCGTCTTAGCCCCCTAGAGGAGTGAGCTCTCAGCGGAGAAATACAGTGCATAGAGCCTTTTGCTGAGATGATGAAATCATAGGCTCAAGGGGCATTCTGATTCGCCACAAGGGTCCAGCTTTTATCATTTACGACCGAGATCGCCGGCCAACGAATACAAAGCCATTAGCTCTGGGGTAGTCTTTGCGCAATTATGAATAATTCCTTCCTAGCCATTTTACCTCATCCCTCATCCCCATCACCATCATACCATACCTATCACACTTACGCATATTCAACACGCTAGTTGATTATCTGCGCTCTCCTTCTTCGAAATTAACCACGAGTGTTCAACGTCCATACCTCAGTTCATTCGCAGAGCTAGGGACGCCACCAACACTCTACTAGCTGAAAGGTCCTCCGACCAGATATCTCAACAACACCAACACCATCACCATGCTGTCACGGACGCTTGCCAACACCGCGCGCCGAGCAGTGGCGACGTCGGCCCCTCGCATTGCCATACGCCAAACCCTCAGCCCGGTTGCCAGCATCACACGTCGGTCCTACCACGAGAAAGTTCTGGACCATTATAACCGGCCGCGCAATGTCGGCTCAATGCAGAAGAATGATGTCGACGTTGGTACGGGATTGGTCGGTGCACCGGCTTGTGGCGATGTCATGAAGCTCCAGATCCGCGTCGACCCTAACGACAACCGCATCTCCGATGTCAAGTTCAAGACCTTTGGCTGTGGCAGCGCCATAGCGAGCTCAAGCTATTTGACCGAATTAGTCCGCGGCATGACTTTAGAGGAAGCCGGCAAGATCAAGAACACCGAGATCGCCAAGGAGTTGTGTCTACCGCCCGTCAAGTGTGAGTTTTCTATGCCCTACGCAACTACGTGCTATAACCACTCGCTAACGCTTGCGCAGTACACTGCTCCATGTTAGCCGAGGATGCCATCAAATCGGCCATCTCCAACTACTACACCAAGAACCCTCACGCCCGTCCGACAAATTTGGCTGGCACCGGGGCTAAGCTACCTGGGGCCAGCGAAGTCGCCTCACCCGCCGCGTAATTTTCCTGCAATCTAGCCGAACTACTCTCGTTGAATGTGTTATATTTGGCCCGGGAAGCATAGTGGGACTCAAAGCAGTTCGGTGGAACGTCGATGAGTGGGCGGGGAAACCGGAGAGTTTTTGTTGCTTATCCAATGAATTCGGAGTTGGAGCGTAAGGAGTATTCCAAGATCAGGTTTACAAAATGATGCGGTCTTTGTCGGAGTCTAACACCGTACCAAAATCATCGTTTCCCCTAAATTGTATCATTACATCAACAGAATCAAATCACTCCGTTGTGCCTATGCTGATATACTAAATGAATGCGAATGTGCGCGCTTCAATACATTTCAACAACCATAACCCCTACATATCACCTCGAATCCCTTCTAATGCAATTCCTCTGGTGCCAAAATACACTTTCACAAAGAAATTCCCCGTATATCATATTTCTAATATTTCTCTCAATACAAGAACAGGGCTGTTAAGAATTGCTCACGAACCACACAGTATGAGATCCTAACTTGTACCACATAGTAGTAGGATCATCCTTGCGTATCCTTATCTTATCGTAAACAGACCCATCTTAATTTTCCCCATTTGATGTTTTTCTTGTTAAGGTCATTGCGGGCATAAAAGTTACATATCATATCGTCTTGTCAATTGTGCAGTTAGTTGTTTAGTTCAATCATCTAATCTTAGATTTACTTATAGACATGTCAAAACACCTCCTCGAAGATGCCGACGTAGAGGCGACTCTCCCTAGAAAGAAATCCAAGAAGGACAAGAAAGAAAAGAAGGATCGCAAGGCGAAATTGCAAGATGACAATTCGGCCGTCTCGACACCAATCTTGTCCGAAGATCAAGACGCGACCACCACTCCAAGCGAGGGTGAAGTTAAGGTAAAGAAGAGCAAAAAAGAGAAGAAAGAAAAGAAAAAGAAGAGGAGCAGTGAAGAAGACGGAGAAGAAACGAACAGTGAGCGCGCAGAACCAGCCGAGGAGAAGAAGTCCAAGAAGGATAAAAAGGATAAGAAGGACAAGAAGAAGCGTCAGAAGCAAGACCAAGATGCAGACGTAGAATCGAGCGGGCCAACCAACGGGCATGACGAGCCTGCTGCCTCGAGCGCCACCAACGGCCACACAGCGCCTACTTCGGTATCCCAGGCTGAGATCGCGAGCTTCCTGAGCACTCATCAGATTACCGTCGTCGATCCTCTGTCTGACGAGCTCATGTCACCTTTCATACAATTCTCGCAATTGCCGTCGTCTACTCTGACAGCAAAGAACCCCTTCGCCGCCTTCAAAGCCCCAACACCTATCCAAGCCGCATCATGGCCGTTCGGGCTGTCGGGACGAGACATCGTCGGAGTCGCAGAAACAGGCTCGGGCAAGACAATTGCCTTCGGCCTCCCCCTTGTCAACGCCGTGCTCGATATGCCCAAGGTCAAGAGTGGAGGCAGGATTCGTGCCGTGGTAGTATCGCCCACGCGAGAACTCGCCATGCAGACCAATGATGAACTCTCCAAACTTGCCGACCATGTCGGGCTCAAGACCGTCTGTGTATACGGTGGTGCATCCAAAGATGACCAGAGACATCTCCTTCGAAAGGCCGATATCATTGTCGCCACTCCTGGCCGACTAAAGGATTTTCTGGAGGAGGGTGCTATCAAGCTAGAGAATGCCAAGTTCGTGGTGCTCGATGAGGCAGACCGTATGCTTGACAAAGGGTTCGAAGATGACATCAAGAGAATTATTGGCTGCACACCTAAGAAGGAGGAACGCCAGACACTCATGTTCACGGCGACATGGCCACAGAGTGTGCAGGCCTTGGCTTTGTCATTCATGGTTTCGCCCGTTCGAATCCAGATTGGCGGCAACGAGAGCGGCGACCTTCAAGCAAACACGAGAATTGAACAACGCGTCGAAGTCGTAGATCAGCGGGCTAAGGAGGGACGACTTCTGCAACTTCTCAAGGCACACCCCAAGAACGAGCGGGTCTTGGTGTTCTGCTTGTATAAGAAAGAGGCCACACGCGTTGAGAACTTCTTACAGCAGCGCGGTATCAAGGTCGTTGGTATTCATGGCGACTTGAAACAGGAGCAGCGGACACGAAGTCTTGAGGCATTCAAGTCGGGTCAGACGCCCGTACTCGTAGCCACGGATGTAGCCGCTCGTGGTCTAGATATTCCTGAAGTGAAACTAGTGATCAACGTTACAGTAAGTTCATTCCGTTCTGTACCATCCCTCTCATTACTCCAGTCTGGCCCATTGAGCTAACATCTTATAGTTCCCACTCACCATCGAAGACTACGTCCATCGCATTGGTCGTACGGGACGAGCCGGCAAGACAGGTCAAGCCATTACCCTGTTCACGGAACATGACAAGGCACACTCTGGAGAGTAAGTATAAGCCTCATAGCCCACCACCGGCGACTACTAACTTCATTGCGTAGGCTAGTCAACATCCTCAAAGCGGCGGGTCAACCCATACCAAATGAACTGCTTAAGTTTGGTACCACGGTCAAGAAGAAGGCGCACAGCACATATGGCGCCTTTTTCAAGGACGTCGACATGTCAAAAAAGGGTACTAAGATCACATTCGATTGATAATTAGGTCCAACCACCAACGAGGAAGTTGCCTAAGTGTACGAGAACCAAGGACGTTATTCATTGCTAAGATCATAGAATGAGTTTCATAATGCGCTATGACGGCCACGCAAAGAGCGATAGCAGTCCATGAGATAGCGGCGTTCGGCGTAAGCACTACGAGCGATTAGCAGCAGATTCTATAAAAGATAGAATAGAGCATAGAACCCCAAAAAGGGCATCTTTTCAGAGTCAAACTTACATAAGTCCAACGTAGGGCACTGCGAGAGCTCCTACTATCACTAGGTCCTTGAAGACATGTGACGACACATTGCCTACAAAGATGCCAGCCCTTGAAAATATACCCCATAGCGTAGCAATGCCCAACACGTAAAGAGCTGTCCCATTAGGCATAAGCCCGCCCCATCCAAACTCTAGGCCATTCCGTCGAAAGTATTGTGAGATGAATCTGCTGCTCCATATGATACGGCACAACATGTTAATCGCATTCGCGTAGACTAAACCAGCGGCGCCCAGGTCGAGTACACGCAGCGAGACGAAACCGGCAATAGCAAACGCGAGACTAAAAAGGCCCATCCACAGACTCTGGCGGTGAACCTCGGACTTTGTGGCGACCGATGAGACGAAGGCCTCGGCGACACCATTCACAGCAAGCAACGGGATGTACAAGCAGTACCTCGCCAGCACAGCGCCAGCACCGCTCCCAGACCATCTTGGTCCCGCCACGATCTGCACAAGAAGCGGGGCGGCATGCGGGCCAATGCCGACGACGATAACGCTGAGGAGGACGTAGAACTTAAGCAGGGCCTGGAGGTCGGCTCGCGCTTTTCGGGCCTGTGTCTGGACTGTCGTCCCATCTTTTGTCGCCTCTGCCGCAGATGAAGATGAGAGGAGCTTGCTAAAGTAGTTTCGACTGCTCTCCTCGATGGGCTGGAAAACGAGACGAGCGAGCAGACTGCCGTAGTTGTTGGCAAGCGCGTAGACGCCCTGGGACCGCGGGTCAGAGAGAATCGAAACGAGAAATGTGTCCCCTTGCGTCAGGATATGCTTGACGAGCGATTGGGACATAAGGCTGTAGACCAGTTGAAGGGTAGGCGTGTAGAAGTAGCCGAGTGCATACTTCCCATTTCTCGTGGAATCTTTCTTAGTCTTCTCACTCGATGCCTTTTCGTTGTCTATACGCCGCGGGAAGAGGGAGAATCCTTCAGCTCTTGCCAGCCTGAAGCCATGCCACATGTAGACGGCCAACAATCCCATGCTGTAGGCAAATTGACCCAGTGCGAATGGCAGCACACCAAGATCCAGGTCTTGCTCCCATCCCCAGTTCGCCACGCTAAACGTGACAAAGCAGCGCGTAAAGGTAGCGACAGACTCGGCCCTAGCACGGGGTCCAAATTGTAATCGGTGTTGTAACACAACAAAAGCCGGCTCGGACAGAAGCTCGACCAGGGCAGCGAGGCCGTATACATATAGAGCAATGTCTAGATGTAGCGTCGACGCCGTAGCAGCATCAGCATATCGCAGATAAGCCCAGCCGAGACCCAGGGAGGACGCCAGACCCAGGGCAAGGGACAGGTGGGCGATATTCACAACGGACTGGCTGGCCGTCGCGTCCGCAGCTCGCCTCCCCTTTGCATCATCATCATCTTCGACATCATCATCATTGGTTCCCTGTCTCTGGACGGCAACACGCAGGCTCTCGCGCGCGAAGAACAGCACCGAGAGATAGTAGACTTCGAGCTGTGCAGAGACGCCGAGCAACTGGGCGGTCTGGAACCGTAGCAGCAGCTGGTTGGCGACGAAGGTGATGGCACGAGAGGCGATCTGAAGGATGATGAGCAATGACGCACCCCGTACTGCTGATCCAGTCTTCTTCTCCGTCGCCTCTCGCCTGTCAGTCGGTGTTGAGGACACGGTCTCGCCGCCAGGCGCACCATCGGCCATCTTGGGGTCCCTGAGGCCGTCTTTGGGACACGACTGACAGCTAACACGGGTGACTTGTCAGCGGATGCCTACCGAACAAAATAACACCGCAATGAAATGTTCGGTCAAAAATTGTATCGTGACTTGAAATGACGGATAGGGGCCGAAGTAGTGAGACCTACGTTGGCTCCTGCGGTAGTCTACCACC
Source organism: Xylaria sp. Z34 (assembly GCA_037356055.1). NCBI lineage: Eukaryota > Fungi > Ascomycota > Sordariomycetes > Xylariales > Xylariaceae > Xylaria > Xylaria sp. Z34. The sequence goes on from JBAWJW010000011.1 coordinate 78,602, forward strand.
AAGGTGGGTCCCTGCAGGTCTCAGAGTGACCCATATAATTGATACCTGCACTGGCAACCTCAATGGTTTTCGTTACATTTTTTTTACATTTATATATCTATATCTATAGATCTACTTGTCTGATATCTTAAAATAGAGGCAGGAAGTACACTCTATTCTTCACTTGAGCTACGGCCATCTCGTCTTATTAGCTCTTAAAAGCATAACAAGCATTACATACATCATCTATCATGATGCCTAGTTAAACATTGTCTAATGTCTACCAATATATACAAGAGAAGCTTTCGTCAATGTAGCGTGCAAATGAAAGACGCGCAATTACAGTCGTCTCTTCTTCTTGTCACACTTCCCACCGGGATAGACGGGATACGTTGAATTCATGGGGTTCGAGGGGCCCGAGGGGTACGACGGTGGCTGAGCACAGTCGCCCGCGATATCGCAGGCGATCTTCTCGGCCAGAGCGTATACGGTGGACTGGGGATGTCCGGGAGGCAGGAAGGGGAACGCCGACGCATCGACGACGCGCAAGTTCTCCACGCCGTAGACTCGCGCCTGCGTGTCGACCACGGCCATCGAGTCGTCCTTCTTGCCCATCTTGTTGGTGCAGGATGCGTGGTAGATGGCGTTGTAGCTTCGGCGAATCGACTCTAGGATCTCCTCGTCGCTGGTCACGTTGGTGCCTGGGTAGATCTCTTCACCAATGGCGAGCTTCTTCATGACGTCCGTTGACCAGAATTCGCGTGCACGCTTGAAGGCCGCCACGGCGACGGCGACGTCGGCGGGGTGCGTCAACGAGTTAGGGTTGATGATGGGTTGTACCGCCGTGTCGGCGGACGAGATGGATACGGTGCCGCGTGAGAGTGGCGATACGACAGCACACACCAACGTTCCGTAGTTATAGCCATCGGCGGGGTCGGCGAACCGTGAGTCGAAGTCCTCACCCAACCAGGATCCAAGTGAAATGTACTCCGCCTCGGGCCAATCTTCCGGAAACCCGGCGAGCGCAGAAAGGGTCTCATTAGACCACCCTTCTCGGAGATGGGCGGGAATCTTCTCCCAACCGATCACATCGGCTGTTGGATTCGTGTAGATGCCCGTGGCGTTGGCCTGGAAAAGCGCCTTCTGCTCGGCAGCAAATTCGGGGTTGATAAGCGACGAGAACGTGATAGCACCGATACGATACGTGATGCCGTAGTAAATATGATCCTGAAGGTTCTGTCCTACGCCAGGCTTGTCGACTACCACCGGAATGTCCAGCTTCTGCAAAGTCTCGGAGGGGCCAACGCCCGAGACCATCAACAACTGTGGTGAACCAAACACGCCGGCAGACACGATGACTTCCTTGTTGGCCTTTATCGTGTACTGAGCACCCATAGTGTTAACGACCACACCAGTGGCCTTTTTGTCCGCATCAAAGAGAATCTTCTTGGCCAATGTCAGGTGGTAGAGATATAGGTCGGTGTTCCCGAGATTGGGCTGCAGAAACGCCGTTGACGACGAACTTCGCAACTGCGTCTTGCCATCTATCGAAAATGTAGCATACGCCTGACCGATAAGCTTGCCACTATTCAGGCCGGGAATGACGGGAACTCCGATGGCCTTGAGGCCTTCTACTACCCATGTGGCGATCGCCTGAGGCCAGTTTGGGTATGCTGCGGCAACCGGGCCATTCTTGCCCACAATACCAGCATCGTAGACTGGTGTCGAGTTGACGGGTCTTGCGTCCACTACAGTGCTCGGAGTTAGTAATCACCAGACAAACGTGATATATAAGCAATTTGTAGGTACTTACTGTTGGGCGGCACAAAGTGCACACTCTTTTGGAACCACGGTAGGAACTTGGACCAAGAGCTACGAGAACCATGTTAGAGGACTCGACTCATTTCTGTGGCTTCGGGGGTGTTCGGTAGCACATGGAAGCAAAACTTTGCCAGGCTGAGAAATAGGGGACTTCGGAACGCGTACTAGCTATCGTCGCCAACTTCGTCGGCCCAGTTCTGGTACGAACCCTCTGTGCCACGTTGATAAACCATAAAATTTCTGGCTGAACCTCCGCCAAACGTCTTGCCAGCCGCATAATGGAGCGTCAGATTGTTGGCGCCCTATTCACCTGGTTAATACTGAAATCCTTCAAGTATTTTTCCAATGAAGTTGGCTTACAGCTTGTGGTGTTGTCACATACTAGAGAACTCTTGGTCAGTCACTGAAGCATAATTATGAACTCTGAAACTCGAGAGATATACACCAACAATCACCAAAACACGAAGAAGCTAATTCTGAGAATTACTCACTCCCCAGTCAATTAAGGGCTGCCAGTCTTTTACACCCTTGCCGGTAAAGGCGCCGTCACCACCAGGAAGCATACTGTTGTTGCCGTTGCTCAGCTCGTAAAACGTTCCAGCCTCAACCACTGCCACTGTGCCGGCATGTTGCTCGATCAGTCGGGCAGCCACTGTAAGCCCTGCGGTACCGCCACCAACGATAACATAGTCGTACGTCGCATTGTCGCCAGGTGTAGCAAAAGACGATCCCAAAAGTCGGAAGGGGTCACCGAGCGCTGAGGCAGAGCCAGCCAGTAGGGCTGTCGCCCAAGTTGCAGCCTTCAACATATTCCCAAGAAGTGAAAGAAGACGCTTTGTGAATACAAAAAAGAGCGACAACAAGCAGTCCTCAAGAACAGAAGGAGATCATTCGCCCTGGTTAGGCAAGCTGAAAGTTTTATAAATCCCACTTATTCCGCGGAACGACACTAAAGACGTCTTGCATACTAACATGCTTGATCCAGACCCAGCAGAATCCCTGCGAGAGCTTCAGCCATCATGCAAGTCACAAACCCATGATGCGGACTTAAGAATCTTGATAAGTAATCGCGGCCGCGTTCCCGCAGGCGTTGCCTTATCCGGGAAATGTGTAGCTATACAAATGCCCTTCTCCCAGACTAAACTGATCCTTAAGGTAGAACATTCCGCGAAAGGGGCGTTCGCAGTCCTTGGCATCTTCAGAAAGGGAAGCTGTACTCTGCATAGTCTAATAGACTAACCTAGGTTAGGAGTCTTTCTCTGTACCACTACCACACCACCACGTGGGAGCTGCATCCTCGCGGCTCAGCCATCGACTAGGGACTCGATCAAAGCTTGAAACACTGCGCTGGGTCGGTAATGCCGGATGATGAGATCAAATGTTTGTTGATAGTTTCACGGGAATAATCAAACTCATGGGCCATCACCAGCGTCTCTTCTCGTACGAATCTCTAATGATGTTCCGAAATAGACTGGTACGAGGTTCCCACGATCGGGGCCGAGAAAGTCACATGAATAAGCTAATTAACTTACTGTCAGCATAGAATAGTCATCATAACGCTATAAAGACTTTGTGGGTAATATTTTCTCCATTTGTTTACCATTCAGTAGTAATTCCATACCCTCAATAGGGAACGCCATGTACTGTACATGCCTCAACAGGACTTAATCTCCTGCGATCGCGCGAAGGATCACTCTAACGAAGGTGATCGGCGCGCGCGGGTAGAGCCAGCATTATATATAGCAGGTATGATGGCGACAAGCGAATATCAGTATGCCAATGGAGATATCGGTTAAAGCCTATCGTCTCGCCTCGTACCGAGGGACTATGTCAAGTTTCACAAATCACTCTTGTGATGGCAGCTGAACTTTCTACCATGCAGACTATTTAAGCGTCTTCGGGTGCATACAGCAACCCGTCATCCAATTAACAGTAGTGGCTTGGCATACGTACACTGAACAGTGGACAGCAGATATCCTCTCCCTAAGATATAGAACATAACTGTGGCGTATATTCTCTACTGAGGCATCCAACGTCGAACGGTCGTGCAATAAATAAGCTTAGATAAAGCACAGGCGACAGAGCGGACCCCTTCCCAGCCAGAGAATCGGTCGGAAGGAATATGCAGATCATCACGCGTGGACGGGTGAGAATTTGGACGGGGATGAATCTTGCGAAAACCAGGGGCCTGAATGCTTCGGGTTAGAGGGAATAGGCTATCTATCTTACCTGCATCTTCAACGTTTTTCTTTTCTTCTTCTCTCGCGCGACTCGAAAGTGCCTAGTCAAAACCGTTAGTCGTTTGCGCGAATGTCCGATAAGCGCGCAGCTGACTCGAGAGAATTCCCGCTCGTGCTCGCCATCGTGAGAGTGAAACGTGCGACCGGACCGTCCGGTCTGGCGAGAGGGACGACCATTGTAGCTTATAGTTAGTAGGAGGAGCCGTGAAAAAAGCGGCCGGTATTCTTCCCATTGCGCCGCAGCTCTCCTTCGTGATAGTTCAGTGTTATCGCCTTCTGGCGCATACGCAAACCTACACCGCATGGCTTATCATCCCACGGCCTCTTTGCGGTAACACCAGTTGCTTGTACGCCGCTTCAAGCAGATGACGTGAGTGTGGAAATCGATCGGGGCGGAGGGGATTTATAGGCGAAGAACTAGCAATGAGGGGGAGTCCTGCTCATATTTCATAGCTGTCCGGGCCAGTCTCTTCAGGTCTAGAATTTAGCTCCCCTCCGTTGCCAGAGGCATCCTTTTGTAGATCAAGTCCGCCATTTTACATAATATTCATCAACAAAATACTGTGTAGTATTGGGGCTTAGTTCACACCAACTTTCTGCAGAAAGCTAAAGTACGAACGTGCACTGACAATCTTGGGACCCTGCTTTCCCCTGCTTTCGAGTGAAGGATGAAATCTTACAAGGAGGGTGACTAAGACAATTCTTCTACAATTCTCCGAAGAATACTCCGAATGCTGCAACCTTTTGATGCATGGACGTTCAAGATCAACTTCGCTGCATTGCATGAAGCAACATACGATACCTGCTTTGCCTGAAGAGTAACGAAAGAAAAATTTCACAGTATTGATAACGTTAGAGGCCGCCAGATTGATTCCGTTTTGATCTTTGCCTCTCTACTTCGTATAGACAGTCCGTAATGGATATATCGGGGTCACGCGAACCAGCAAGTTAGCACGTCGCGTGATCTGTCAATTGAGCTCAACGTGTGAAGAATTTCGCAAGATTGGAATTAGTCCTAAAATTGATTCCTCGAACGTATTCTGAGGCATGGGGACGCAACGAGAATCATGTGTACATTTTTCGTTAACAACCACTCTATCTACGTGGAATATTGAACTCAAGAAGCTCACCGTTCGTAACATTTACATCTATGAGGGATTATGATGTCGAAGGCATGATGACAGTTGAAACGGATACGATATTCCGGCATTGGAGCTTGGCCTCGGCAATAACTACGCGCGCTATTTTATTTTCCTCGGCCGTCTGATATAGATTTGTTCACAGCACCGATTCGGCGGTATTTCGCAGCAACCAACACTTGTCTCCATAACGATAGATACAATAATTGCCACTGTACACTTTAGTGTATGGCTATTCTTTATAGCAAGAAGCTGCCCTTTGAGGATTTTGGCTTCATTGGAACAGCCTATTCACCATGACTAATGACGCCCAACATGGCCATGGTGGTCAACAGCTCGTTTGCCAAATATGGTGCGCATTATAGGTGATAAAAAACAATCTTCATGCGTTAACAGAGGTCGTTTGATGATCACGAAGCGGAGTCGACTTTGTACAAATTGGTATTTGGAATGGATTGGCGGATTCGCAAGACAGTAACATCGTTTCGTGCTTTGACGTCGATAAGAAGTCTACTACATACATGTGCGACAAGACGATGATTCAGCGAGTAATGTTGTCTTCGGGACCGGCAACACTGCTGTCTGCATTAGAGCCTAGGCACTATTTGTATGTTACAGCTTTCTTATATTTACGTTTCGTTTTGTTTTGATTTGGTATGGTTTCCTGCCTACAACAGTGCCGACTTCGTAATATGCCTGCTAATGGACAGGGGTTTTGCCGATCAGTAGAGAATCAGCACCAATACCGACTGGCATCTGTAATGATACCCACAATACGACCGGATGTCGTGTGCATGGTTTTTAGTCTATGCACTACAGCTATCCAAGCTTCGTAGTGTCGGCAGTGTAGTATTACCACAGGCGAGGGTTCACAACTTCATGTAGGGAATTATAGTATGATTCCTACATGCTGATAAGCAATCTTGCATAAGAAACTACCCACCGGTGCATTAGTATAAGCAGTCCAACATCCGTGGTTTCGGACAAGCCGTGTCGCAGCAGTCGTCTTGCCATTGGCACAATTATTCTTTCATTCTGGATTGGAGGCCCCTCGCTCGCCTCGTACGACGAATATGAGCTCCGAACATAGTGGGCATACATGTAAACCACGGGCACGAGATCATCACGGGCTAGCCTTGGTGTGGGTTCTTTCGACGCCAAGGACTGGAAAGGTAGCCGAGTCATGATGCGGCTCAACCGTAGTGACCACGGAGGCACTCGGCGCTATTCCGGTCGCCCGCCTCTTCGGTCAAAATCTCCTGACCGCAATTGGATGCGACCAGCACAGGCCTCGAAGGCCCGGCGGCGTAGAGTCTCCATCACAGTTCATCACAGTCTACGATAGTATCGTGTCTTCTCCCCGTCGGGACTGTACGCGTATTCCAATCTCCATATCCAGAGCGCGCATGGCTCCAGATCCCCACTGCAATCGGACCGGCTCGACGGCGTCGAAACCCTGCTACCATACTTTTGCCTTACTTCTGCTTTTATATGTACTTCTGCTCTTGGTCTTTGCTTCATACGGTTCTCAATACGGTGTTCTCATGGATCCGTACCAAAGTAGAGCTAAGTCTGGTACTTTTTAGTGACCCGTCCAGATGCCGATAACTTGAAAACTTAGTGTATGCTCATGATCCATGATCCCATCTACCACACCCCGTCTCTTGACCCCGTGGGTTTGTCCCCAAGGGCCCCCCATGCTCTGCCCATGGGTGCCCATATTGTGAAATACACTCCGCCTTCTCCAATGGTACCCGCCTTTCATTGGCGCACACCACGTTTGGCGGGCAAGTCTCGGTCTGGACCAATAGTGAGCTCCATCCCGTCCTTTGAAACGGAGACACCGTCCCAGAGCCAAAATACGTAGTGCCAGATCAGGGACTCCAGACTCTGTTATGTCAGAAAAACGTGTTTTTTTCTGGGGCCAGTCCTGAATAATGGAAGCTTCTATAGCTGATAGATCGTAATGCTTGACATATAAAAGATCGTTCCCCGGACTTCTCCATTGGGGTATTTTCCTGGAGAGCGTGCTGTTTCATTCCACTCCTTGACCTCGTCGTGTCTGGGAGACATCCAACAAGGAGTCAGCTACCTCGACACAGCATAGAAACATCGAGCGGTTTCCCATTGCAATCAATATATTCACCATGGGCGTCCTAGCTCTCCAGAAGCCTGCTGATCAGGCTGGCAAGACATGGCCTGCCATAGCCATCGGCCTTTTCGTGGCCTTCGGTGGTGTTCTATTTGGGTCAGTTATAGTCTCTTGTCCATGAGATACTATGCCGACTTATCGTTCTCAATACTAACATGATTTATGTTCTAGTTATGATACTGGTACCATCAGCGGTATTCTGACTATGCCGTACTGGCAACGACTCTTTTCCACAGGCTATGTCGACAGTACAGGAGCGCCGAATATATCGCCTTCGCAATCTTCTGCCATTGTCTCTATCCTATCTGCTGGAACATTCTTCGGCGCTCTTGCTTCTCCCTTTCTTGCCGATAACATTGGACGTCGGTTCGCCTTGATTGCCTCATGTTTTGTGTTCAACCTTGGCGTCGCCCTACAGACAGCGGCGACTGCCATTCCATTGTTCCTGGCAGGCAGATTTTTTGCAGGTTTCGGTGTCGGTCTCGTCTCTGCCATAAGTATGCCTTCTCCATGCAACGCCCCCTCATGGACTACTGCTAACCCAATTCTCAGTTCCCTTATACCAGAGTGAGACAGCTCCCAAATGGATTCGAGGTGGTATCGTGGGCGCATACCAGTTTGCCATCACCATTGGTCTACTTTTGGCAAACATCGTGAACAACTCCACCCAACACCGTAACGATTCTGGCAGCGTGAGTAACTTCCAGAAACATTTTCTTATCTCCGATGGCAATAACTGACCCTGAATATTTCAGTACCGAATTCCTATCGGTCTCCAGTTCGCTTGGTCTCTCATCCTCACCATTGGTATGCTCTTCCTTCCGGAAACCCCACGATACCTCATCAAGAAAGGAAACAATGAAAAGGCCGCCCGTTCTCTGGGGCGACTGCGAAGGCTCCCGGCAGATGACCCTTCCATTGCCGCTGAATTGGCCGAGATTCGCGCCAACCATGAATTCGAACTCACCCTCGGCAAGGCGACCTACCTTGACTGCTTCCGAGGACCTATGCTCAAGCGCCAGCTTACTGGTATGGCTGTGCAGGCTCTGCAACAATTGACGGGTATCAACTTCATTTTCTACTACGGAACACAGTACTTCAAGAACTCCGGTATTGAGAACCCATTCACCATCCAGGTCATCACCTCCGTCATCAACGTCGTGTCTACCATCCCGGGTCTTTACGCTGTCGACAAATTTGGTCGCCGCCCTCTATTGTTCTGGGGAGCTATCGGAATGTGCATTGGTCAATTTGTTGTGGCTCTCCTCGGCACATTGACCACTGGCCAGGATTCCATGGGTAACACCATTGTCTACAACGAGGCGGCCCAGAAGGCCAGTATCGCCTTCGTCTCCATTTTCATCTTCTTCTTTGCGGCCACATGGGGTCCTCTTGGTTGGGTCGTGACGGGCGAGATCTTCCCTTTGAAGACTCGTGCCAAGAGTTTGAGTTTGACAACAGCATCTAACGTAAGTCCCCATTATTACCTTCACACTATGTCGATTCCCGCTGACTCGTCTGTCTCCAGTGGCTTCTCAACTTTATCATTGCTTTCGTCACCCCCTATCTGGTCGACTTTGGCCCGAACTACGCCAACCTGCAATCTAAGGTGTTCTTCATCTGGTTTGGTGCCTGCTTCATCTGCATCGGTTTCGTCTACTTCTTCATCTACGAGACCAAGGGGTTGTCGCTCGAGGAAGTCGATGAGATGTACAATGAATGCAAGAGTGCTCGCAAGAGCACTAACTGGACTCCCACTCCCAACATTCACCAAAGGACAATGGACGAGAAGGCCGATGGAAATGGCCCCGTCGTGCACCACTCCGACGGTGACGTATCAGTATAATGAAGCAACTCTATAAATTGTAAATTAGCGATCAGGAGGTCAGCATTGTATACATACCTAAAGATCCATACACCATAGCGTCTGAGTTGAATTTAAAAAAATATCTAAAAAAAAATCTCTTTCTCATTCTCGAATCGTTGCTTATACACAGCTAGGTGATACAGCATTGATATAATTAGCTGCAGTATATCATCTATGATATGTTGCTTTTTGGACGGCAGCTTAATTTGCGAGGGACTCAATGTCGGTTTCTGCTAGGCCTTGCTGCAGATCAAAGCAGGCAAACCCATTCACGTAGTTAGATAAGTAATCATAAGGATTCAAGTGCAAGGCGCTGTCTCAGAGACTGTGCGCTCTAAAGACCTATGAGGAGCCTTTGCAGCAAAAAGGAGACCTGGGTATATGCTTTTCCATGTGCTATTGGCAAGAAATGAATAATTTGCCTAACAAGGATGAAGTATAGGTCTCGGTCGAAATAAATCCATGAAAACACCTCTGCGTTATCATTCATAGACTATTATACCTTAATATCTATAAGTTATACACTGCAGGACGTATATTTGGATCAGTTCAAGTCCTCTTCAGGCTAACGCTTAAAAGAGTGAACTCGGTATGTCAGTCTCGGCTTCTTTATCGGCTTGCTGTTTACAAGCATGAGGCTCATTTTAGATATCCAAATGATATAGTAGATCTAGTCGTAACATTCGTAACATTCATGCTCCCGATTAAAAGCATCTAGTTTCCAACAATAATAAAATTGCCAACATCGAAGCATCATTTTTGCGGCATATCTTTCTCTACATGTAGACCGTGGAACCCGTGTCCAATAGCCCAGTCGCATGAGGCCCGGCCTAGCTCTTTCATGGTCTTCGCATCTAAACAGACAAGGTAGCTAGTCTTGCCATATCCATCAAGAACGAGGCTGAGGAGGACTCCGTCATCTTCGTCTTCCTCTGTGTCTTCATTTGCACCCGGGAGTTGTTTTGGGCGGGGTACAAATATTGCCTCCCCTGGCGTATGGCCCGCGGGTCCTCGCCAGGATAGTGTCTGGCGTGTTGATAGATCGGTCCTAACAATCGTATCGTGCAAAGTGCTGTACCCATGATTCGCCAAGCTGTAGACGTAGCGATACTTCCTTGTCGAATAATCCGGATTGATGGTTGGAAGCTCACCAGCATACGGCGACTTGATTTCGAGGACTCTATCCGATTTCGTTGGATAGTAATTGCCTGGCTTATCGGCGGGAACTCGGAGTCTATGTCTTATAATTCTTTGGAGACAGTTACGTATCCGTTGTTCGTCCTTGACATATATGTCCTCTTGGCCGTTGGTATGTAGCAGCACGTCCATCTCGAAGGCACGTATGATGTCGGTCGAGGGATACTCGACAACATCGCAAAATATGTCGATATCGCCTGTTGATTCATCATGCTCCTCAAATGAGTTGATACTGTGAAAGAAGAACCCCGCCTGGCTCTCAAATGTAGCTACCACCCCACGATCGTCTCGACGATCTATGACGAACCATTTGCATAGCTTGGAGCTATCAAACGGCTCTATGGCGTCAACAACGTTGCCATTCCAGGGCACTGAAATACCCATGTAGCCAATATGTGAAGAGGGTATACATAAAATTACGAAAGATGGCGACAAGAAAAAGGAGTGAATGTAGGCTGGCTTCAAGTCTGACGCGGAAATAGTCGCAAGAATATCAGTTGTTCCGTTAGCGGCATTAGTACGGAATACTCGATACGTCGCGTAACGGCCCATATCGAGGTTGAAATTGAACAGATCTCCGGTCACAGGGTCCCGTTGTGCATGAGCCGAGCTGAGGGGACCTTTCAGGAGGGGGTGAAGCGAGCGCTGTCTTGCGAGGCCAATTGGCTCCAGTGTCTCCGGGCTGATCTCCTGGATAAGATTAGAGTCTGTAGTCAAATAGAGCCTCCTTTTTCCTCCCCTATGGCCTGATGTTTTATGTTCCGGCCCGGGTGTGAATCCCGGCATGTCAGCTTGCACGGCAACACAAACATTCTCTGATCCAGGCGCCGGCTTCTGTTCCTCGCGGTTGAACACACTCATGAATTTGCCGAAGACTCCGATACACGGATCTTGACGCTGACCAAAGCTTAAGCCTGGGGTTCGGCCTGTCCTTCGAATCGCGTCGACATAGTCCTTAGCTTGATGTCTGGAGCTGTACTGTACTCTTACCGGCCCTTTTGAGTCATTAAGACCGGCAATAATCTCGAATTTGTGTGTATGTGCGAACCCATCAAACCAATGCGTAGTCTTGAAAGTGCCTCTGGGTGTGTTCTCGACATTGTAACCCCCTGGGCCAGTACGGTAGAGTGTTCCTGCTGCCCAGGACGGTATGGACCCCGTCACCTGTAGTTCAACAGGCCCACGAACTTCTGTCAAGTTCTCAAACTGGAGAAAACATTAGCAACGACTTTCGAGATCTGCAGTGGAACAAAGTGACATACTCCTGCCTCATTAGGCCAATCATTAACCTTTCCAGTCGATCTGAGCTTCACCACACGTTCAAAGTCCTCTTCTTCACGGTCTGGGATAGAGGGCCCCCTTCCTAAAGACATGATGACCTCTATATGAATAACGGTGCAATAAAGAGTGCAAATGCTCGTACTGGGCTGCGTAGTAAAAGATAATATATGATACAGTAGCTATGGCCAGTACCGAACGTCAAGATGGGATGTAAGAGTTGGTGGCGGTATAATGAGGCTTGAAAGCTCCTTTGCTGGTTATTATAAGGTAACGTATCGTATAATTAGTTGGCGCGAGTCACGATAGCATCATATTAGATGACATGTACGCTAATTTGTTAACGATGTAGTCAGGGCAACGAGTAACGTTCTTGGAGCGAGCATATGATAGTGCTTGTCCGAATCTCGTATATCCAAGTATTGCCGCTAGTTTTCGTGGGTCTTTGAGTTTGATGGTGCTGGCCGATCGATGATGTAATTGTGTCAACTAGGCCGAGAAAGACTTTCAATTGTTGAAGACCTTGGTTTCTCCCTAGGAAATCTAGTTCCCGTACAGCGTATCGAACTGGAATTAGGAGAAACGACGAAATTGTGTTTTTGATGTAAAGAAATAAAAACCTTCCGTCGGCATGGGACGAGTGATTTAAAGTTCGTCGACTTGAATATGTTGTAACAAGGGTAAATAGTGGACAAACGTTAAATCCAGTCTTCAATCCCTAGTTTCGATGAATACACTAGTCAGAAGAATCATGATATTCAGCCATATGCTTACTATATTGAAACAGATGGGAATAAATACGTCTAATGTTCCGAAAGGTGCGCTATTTGACAGATAGGGTTGTCACATCTGAAAGATGAATCATGAACCGTTTCCGTGACTGAGCATAAGATATCCTAATTAGGCCAAAAGCACGCCAAAGGGAGAGCCCGATTGGCTGCCCTCTCGCTAAATCCAGACAGAGGATACGCCAAGTGGTGCTGCCGTTATTGCCTGCATGCCCATAGCCTGCAGAAGATTGCCAAAGCCCAGACAAGAGAGCCAATGAGCAACGTAATGAAGCGAACAACTACTTTATCACCAGCACCTGGACCAATGTTAAAGAACCAAGGAATCCTTCAATTTCTTGGATTTCCGGAGCTGAATGCCGGCTTATCGTTCTTTATGCGACACTTTGGCATGATTGTACAAGCTTATGAGTTGTCATCTCTCATATAAATGTCTTTCCTGTGTGAGTTTTCTACATATTCTATTAATCGAACTCGGGCCAGAAATGCCCAAAGTCTGGAGCGACTTTATTCTAGATAAAACGTCCTTACAAGACAACTATAGCTGAAGGCCACGTATCGTTCTCATTCGATTAGAGACTATATCTATTGAGGCCAAAACAAATTTAGGCCGCTGTCATATTTCTCTGCACAACGCTCAACAATGTAGACGTCCATTTCCACCCTTTCTATTAGGTAGCCTCCTCTTTACTGGATATTATTATTTGAGGCCGGCTCTAGCATGGTACCTGACTAGATAGAGGACATCCGAGTAGAGTCCGCCCAAATGCCGGGTCAGATAGCTACGGGCTCCGATAGTTTTCGGCTTCCGGGAAACGAACCAATCTGTTGTTGTGCTTATATGCTCATTACTTAATTCCTAACAATCAACTCTCTTTCAATTATAGCCTCTTAGAATTGCAACGCCATGTTAATTCTACAGGCAAGTTTAGAGACGATCTATAAAGGCCCCGACAAACTAGTTCGAGAGGGAAGTGGGAGATATGTGGAGGCAGTCTCTACTTCGAAGCTTTATTTCATTTATGATAAAACGATGGACCCCTTAACTGCTATATAGAGTTGTATTTGGTGACTCGTACAGGGTATTCAAACTTCCTTTTCATCTTGCTAGCTCAATTAGTTACCTATTCAACACCTTTCTTACGAACAAGATGGTTCAGACCTTCATAGGCGTAGCAAATGATGAGCTCAACGAAGTTAAATATTTGACCGGCTGTGGCTGGAGCTAGGGGAAACGCCTCCACAACGCTACGATATACCTTTCAAGGTTCTGGAACTTCACCTTTGCGGGCGTCAACGTATCGTCGCAACATCTCCGCCGGCACACTGACTTCATACCCTCACTCGCTAACCGGACGCAGCAGCTATATTATGCAGGCGGAGCCGGTGATCGGGAAGGAGTAAACAAGTGCAAGGCCCTCGTCACATTTCAACGACTCATCCAGATTTACTAACGCATAATTCCCAGAATTCCACGAGTGAGTAGATGTTCACGCAAAGCATGTTCGATGCACATGGCTGGATATAGGAACTTCTCGTCAATCTGTCGCCTCTGGATCTCACGGCTGCTAATATTGCGGCTGATTCGCTCCGAAACAAGACGATGATCAGGTGGTTGGGAGATAGATAGTCTTGCCAGGCATGGCAATATCTTCGCCGAGAAAAACAAGACCGTTACTGCCATGGTCTACAATGCCATCCGATTTTTGAATAGCCTGTCAGACAATCCGGAAGCACTCGGCAATAATATGTACTGTTTGGACATGCTGATCCTGATGCACTGAGTTGCATGACTGTCTGCCGCTGGATGAAAACCTCTGCTATAATAAGATACAGGTGACATAAGCTACAGAAAGTACTGATTGGCAACAGATCTCAACACAACTCCTAAGACTATGATGCCATAGGAAGTAAGATATAACATCGACAAAGAACAAAGATTAATCATATATTGAATGGCAAACGCCTGCTAAACCTTGCGTGTTCCATAGCTGCTACTTCTGCTTATGGCTTCGTATGAGGTGAGAATCTCGTAATCCACGGCCGTTAGGAGAGGAGGCTGGCTGTCCAAGAATATATAGCTACAAAATTTGGCCGCGCCGAGCAAGCGACGATTTCAGTGAAACTAATTGTGTTTGATAGGCCAACGGGTGCGCGGCCGCTGTCGCGCTGCAGCCACCGATTAAATAGCAGAGCCAGGTGGGATAAAACACCAACCGAAACATCACAACCCAAATTTGACGGATTATGGACACTTACCAATTGATCGTCATAGTGGCTTGCCTGAAGTCACCTGAACCAGCCAGATGGCGCGATACAGCTGCGCGTCGGCAAATAAACCCACGTGTGGTACCAGGGTTGGGTTGGCAAAAGATTACATGATCTTCATGAAGTAGACTGCTATATACGGGTGTTGGGGGCTGGTTTTCGCTACTACGCTGCACAAAAGGGGTGACGACAATGACAATCAAGACAATTAGGGTGGTCGGGTTGACGCCTCAATGACGGCTATACAGTATAACGCGCAAAACAACGTGGCTGGTGCAATTGAGTTAAAGTGACGGATATGGCTAAACTGACCATATTTCGATTCTTTTCTATTCTTCTAAGTAGTTGTAGCTAAGACAACGTGGAGGCGAGGAATTGGTACTCCAAGAGGCTGGGCGAGCCCGGTAAATTGGCAAATGGGCAATACTGAGTTCTTTATCTAGCGAACTTGGCGCGTTATTATATGCTCGTAGCTGAACGGACCTTGGGCAGACGACAAAACAAAAGCAAGCAAAGATAGGCGATTCTACGGGCAGTTACAAGTTTGACACCAGCGAAGTACGACAGAAAGTTTATTTTACCCCTGGGCAGTGCCCTGGATAGAACCCCTGGATCGTGCGTTTTTGATGGAACCGACTCGCTAGCTACAGTGCACTAAAATGTAGCTACACCATAAGTCTGGGAATCCCCAGTTATACTGTCCTCTATTCGTCTAGAATGCCAACGCCATGACTACTGGCCAAGTACATACTTTCACTAGTATAGCTGGCTGTACAGTCATGAATAACAAACAAGTCAAATTATCCACGTGTATCCATGTTCCTGGTGTGAAACAATCAATAACTAGGCACTTTTTAGGAAACGTAGGGAGCATTTTCCGGCTGCAAGGGAGCAGATAGACGTGTGTACCATTTACTTGGATTATCCTTCACCAACGGTCATACGACATTCAATACTCTCTTTCCCTATGCGCGGTACCTGAATGTCTTAGATGCGACCCAACGCGACTAGTCCAACACAGGTCAATCAAGAACTTTCAACGTCCCTTAGGTAAAACCCCTGGGAAGAAAGGATGAAAAGCCCCCAAAAAGCCCGCCTCTTAAATACATAGTGGCGTGGACACGAATTCCGACACCGCCTCTGGTTTTGAAGGGGTAGGATTCGGATGGTTACCACGGCGGTGGATGCAACAAGGTGTTAGAAGGCCCCTTGTTGAAGCTGGGCAGTACGGACAACGATGCGATAGAGTGATCGTTTCTTTCTTCGTTTTCTTTTACCAAATCCAAAGTCGGACCACGGTATCTCGAGAAAAGTGTCCGGGGAACTGGAGAGCCAGAGAGAAAGAAAACAACTTCGCCTCTTATATACCACCAAGAAGACACTACGCGCAAATCGAAGCCCTGTGGGTCTCAAACGACATTCCCTGAAGCCTATCAAACACCCGAAGACCAAGTAAAGAAGACTCCAGAACTCTATGATCTGCAACTCGTAGGTTCATACGGCCGCAGGTTCTGGTCGAGGGACGGCTGAACGGAAAGAAGCAGCAGAGGCTCCCAACGGAACGGGTTGTGTAACTCAGCTGGCTGGAGGGTTGGGCCAAGCAATGGTATTAACGATGTCCCAACCGAAGTCATATGCTGGCGTGACATATTCAAGTACAACAATATCGTCGTCCTCATCATCGCCGACGACTGCATTCACAGCATTTGTAGGTGATGGCGACAACAGTGGCAACAGTAATAACGTATACACTTACAATCGGAAACGGGGGAATACAGCGCACGAGCACAGTCGAAACGCTCCCGGGCTTCCCAAGGCGGCAAACGCCGTCGGCATAAATAATATTAACCATAACCACCACAACTTCCACTATCACCAGAAAGGCCGACGACAGCCAGCAACGACCTGGTCCACAACAAAGGGTGGCGATGGTGGCAAAACATATTATGGGCGGGTCGAAGAGATTATCGACGATGATATTGACGGAGACGGGGACGAAGACGAACAGGTCAGATTATACGAGAATATTAGTGAGGATGGCGGGGTTGCCGCGTTCGACGCACGACAGCAACATGAACAAGAATTCGAAGTGATGCGATCAAGTGATGTTCTTAACAGCGATTACTTGTATGGAGACGATGGCTCGCCCATCAGGCACCACACCAATCACATATGGGACCCGGAACGGAAGCGGGAGCTGGTGATGAACTCAGACCAGGATCGCTCTCGTGGCCAATCGCAGTCACGCATTCAACCGTTTCGAGTGAACAACAGCAGCAACCACCCGATGGACAATGGCGGCTCTGGTATCATCAGTAATGTTGCGAAGATGCCGCCAACCAGTAGCGCCAGCAGCTATACCGGTACTAGCTCGACTAGGACCTATGCTAGTGCTAGCAGCAGCAGCAGCAGCGCCTATACCCACCCGAGCCAGGATGATCAGGGCCATAACCGGCACCTCCAATCCCGACACACCAGCCGCTACCACCCCAGCGCATCCGTTTCGCATGCGAGCTACAGTGACAGCCGCGGTGGCCGTCCCAATGTTCCACGACAACGACACCAACCACAGCAGCCTTCGCCGTCTCAGCCATATCCTCGTGCGGCCTCTTCCCTGGCCTTCTACAACACCACCAAGGCGTACGCGCCGCGACCACCACCGCGGTCCTCCTCATCATTATCGTCATCAGCACCACCTCTACCACCAACGCCAACACCAGCACCATCGTCGCTGAACAGAAAAGCGTCTAGGGTATCCAGGGTATCCAGGACATCCCCGCCGACGGCTCCGCCCAGGGTCTCTTCGCTCCTGCCACCGCCCCGCAGGACGGTCGCTAGCACCAGTTCTAGCATTAACCGTCGGCTACCCCTGTCCACCAGCACGAGCACCTCCACCAACACGGTTACGGTCCCAGCAGCAGCCCCTATTCTGCCACACGATCTGGCATTGCCTGCCACCGCCGATTCCCATCCCAACATCAATTCCCGCCCTTTCCCCGCGTCGACTGCGACCGCAACGCCCTCATCCAATGCCCTTGTCCAAGAACTACCACCGACACACGCTCAATCCACCGTCTCGTTTTTCGATCCCTTGAACACCGCTGCAGGAGCCGTCTCCCACACCTCCGACGCCCTCTCGGCCTTGGCGTCTGCCGCTGGCTCAGCCCCCGGCTCCGGTCCTGCCTCCGCCCGCGCTCGCTCTGGCTCTGGCGATAGTCCGCGCAACCCCAATCGCTGGTCCTCCTCGACCGCCTCGAGCCGCCTGTCGGCCTGGGACTACCACCTCTACCAGCAAGAGCAGGCCCGCCAGCAGAAGCCCACCACCTTCGCCCGCCGGATGAGTGTTGATTCTATCGGGCTTGTGCCGCAGCGTCTCGACACGAACCAAGAGTCGCGCCCGCCTAATTACTCTTCGCCGCGTAAGCTTAGCAAGCGACGACCCTCGCAGGGGACAAGCGCCTCACCTATCGCCCGCACCCGCGCTCGCTCTGGCTCAGCATCTCGTCTGGTAGCGGGAGGCGGTGCTACCGCGACCACTCGGCTGGACTCTTCGCCGCCTCCTCTGCCGCCCTCGTCTTTCGCACCACCTCCGAACCTACCTCCCATCGTCTCTCTACCACCTCTTGACACCAATCCCGAGAGCAGCTTTCGTCTCGGGTCCCCACACGTCATGGGTCGTGCTAGCCCCGGCCTTAGCACTCCCAATTCAGTTTTTGCTAGCCAGCACAGCAATGCTGAGCCTCAGGACTATTTCTGGAGCGACCTTTCCAATCCCGCGAGGACGGCATCGCCTGCCATGCGCGCCAATACAGCGCTTCTTCCCCCCGCTCCCGTCACTCGTAACCGCGATGTCGTGCCCGAGAGGAGAGGACATTCGAGGAGTCGTTCTGCAGCCAAGGGAGGAAGCGGTGATTCTGTCAGAACCAAGGACCGTAGCAGTAGCAAGCCCTCCCAGAAAGCCATGCTTTCGAAGGCACTCAGCATGGCGAATACTGCCGTCCAACTAGACAATGCCCAGAATTATGGTGCTGCCAGAGAGGCGTACGTAGAAGCCTGTGAATTATTGCAACAGGTTTTGGCTAGGACAAATGGCGAGGATGACAGAAACAAGCTCGAGGCTATCGTAAGTTGCTGTGAACAGGCCATGCGCCAGCGTATCATAATATTGCCAACAAGTTTGTGCTAATCATGAGTTGTAGCGACGCACATACACGAGCCGTACAGAGGAGCTAGACGGACTAGTCCCCGTTGATCCACACAGTGATAAGGCTTTACCAGCGCGTCCAGACAGTTTCGACTACCACGGAGTTCAGGTGGAGTTAGCACGAGTTGACAGTCAGTCAGACGCTGCGACAATCACGAGGTCATACAGGGATGGATCACCAAATTCTCAAATTCCATCTCAGGCTATGCGTCGACCTTCTGACTTTGCAACATACGGCGACTTTTCGAGGAGTGCTGATACCAATACAGGCCGACGCCAGTCCTCTTTCTCCAGATCTCCTATGCGTCGCAATTTTGAAGGAAATGCCTTGACAATACCCCGTCCCAACGATAATTTTCTTCCGGCTCCTTTATCGCCTCGTAGACCCGTCTCGCCCGTAAGAGCACCAAGTCCCGAGCCTGTTGTGCGCCAGGACTTCTCATTAACTTCGCAGCGGGAACGGCTTACCGTGGCATCCGAATATCGGTCACATAGACGCAACCTGAGTCATGAATCAGCGTCGTGGTTGGATCCTATTGATGAATCTGGGGGATCTACTGCTTCTTCGGTGCATTCGAGGTCCTCCTCGAGAATTATGAGGAAGCACATTCGTCAGCCCAGTGGTGATACCGAGGCAGAGTTTGACGCTGCATTAGATGCAGCAGTGGAAGCTGCCTACGATGATGGTTACGAGCCTATGGAATCATCTACTATGACTTACGATGACATTGATGAGGACAGAATAGCGACCTCCATGCGGAAAGTAGAGGTGGCTAAGGAACTAGTACGTCAGACGGAGCGAGAAGCAGCGATAGAGATGGCTCGGGAACGCGAGCGACAGAGACAGATGTCAATTGGCCAACAGTCAATGACGTATGGCGGCGATTTTTTCGACGCCAACGATTCGGACGAGGAGGAGGAGCGCATACTCGAGGAGATGACGAGAGACTATGTAATGGAAGATTTCGCTCTGAGTCAGCAGTCCAGATACCAGTCGAGTGTCCCGAGGGAGTCCACTTCCAGTGGCTTCACATCGAGGACTTGGCATAGCTCTATGGGCTCGAACCCTCCGACCGGGACGACGACAATCTCGGCAGTTAGCGAGAAGGCATCGTCAGGCAATATTCGTAAGGCGTCTTCACCACCCATGCCTCCGCCTACACAATCCTTACCTCAGCCACCCCTCAACCGGCCGTCTTCGACTACCGGCGTGCGTAACCGGCGCCTCTCAGGGCAGAATACGAAGCAGCTAAAGATCGAGACGTCAAAACTCGGGGCACCACCAATACCGGCGGCACCCTTCACCACGTCTTCAGTCGCCCAGTCTCAGTCCACCAGTAGCTACATTGCTCAACAGAGACAAGCACAGGCCCTTTCAGCTGTCTCGACACGTGCTGGACCCTTCTCTACACGGGCTCCATCATCACCAGTCAGAGCTACTGGCTTTGTGGATGCTATTGGGCCCGTGAGTCCACCCGGCGGTCAAGACGACGAGATTCAAACCGACTCGCCGCCGTCTACACGACCTGGCATGCGCAAAAATTTCTCCGCTACCAGTTTAAAATCTTTAAAGTCTCGGCAGATATCTATATCACACATTGACGATGACCCGCTCCCGATGACTCCTATAAGCCAACAAGTATCTAACACGTCTATATCCCGGCTGCCTACAATGCCCACACTTCCAACCCCTATTATAACATCGTTTCCGGATAAAATTGGTGGGGGTATTGGCGGACTGCATCTCTTTGACTCCGATTTCCATTCACCAGTGGCACAGTCGCCCAACTCGATGCATTACCAACAGCAGCAAAATCCTGACATACCTTTGCCACTTGAACCGTGTCCGAATGAACCAATGCTTCGACCATTCTGGTTGATGCGCGCCCTCTACCAGACCCTAGCCCATCCACGAGGCGGTTACTTAAGCAATCGACTCTTCGTTCCCCAAGACGCTTGGAAAGTTAAAGGTGTTAAGCTACGAAACATAGAAGACAAAATATCTCAATGCGACCTGCTCACTGCAGCACTGCAGAAACTCGCGCGAGTCGACAGCACTGATGCGGATGCCATGCTCGATGAAATGCAGAATTTTGAGAACATCATAGAAACAGTCCAAGGTACCCTATCGCGGAAGCTCGGCACAGAAGTTGGTACTCAGGGAATGATTACCTTTAAGGACGAAAAAGAGAGTGAAGCCCCGCCAGTGCCGAGAAATAATAGCATCAGTGGGAAAGGTGGCGCATTTAGTTGGCGCAGGCTGAGGAGTAAAGGCTCGGCTGTCAACCTAGCTAGCACCTATGGCATCAAGTCGAGTGCTAACGGCGCCGCTGCGGCTGGCGTCTCCGGCATTCCAGAGAGAGAGGTGGTCAGCCCAGGCGGCTCCATGCCGAGTTTACCGATGGTCGCCCATCCTAGCAGTAGGCCTGCTAAGAGGGATGTTACGTCGGTCAAGTTCGAGGGACCCAATCTGAATTACATGGCATCCTTGGCGCGACTATTTGATGCTGCGCAGACAGTCGGTAAGTTTGATTGCTGCCGTAACAATAACACGATGAGAGGCAAACTAACAATCGTATAGATCAAATTGCGCGCCAAGTTGAAGATCCCGGGTTGCGTCATGCTGACAAGACCCAGGTTGGACTCGAGCTATGCACCAGGCATGCTGCTGAGTTCTTCGGGTTCTATATCTGTCGTTTCGTGCTGACCGACTTGGGAATGCTTCTTGACAAGTTCGTCAAGAGGGGTACAGAATGGGTTCTCAACTAGGAACTCCAACTCGGCTTTTCAGGATCTGTATAATGCGACCCGCGGATACATAAAAACCAGATACAGCAAGTCGAATCGAACAACTTCTTATCATGTCTTATCGACTGAACGACGAGCGATTCATTAAGCCATTTATTCATTGCATAAACGAAGAGTTTTCGGCGATTCAGCTTGTTTCACATATTCCCCTTCACCTACTGGTGTAACGGATACCATAGCTTAGCGATTCTGAACATATGATACCACGACTTTGATGAACGAATAGAGGATATTCAACTTTTAATCTACCTAGCGCGAGTGTACGAAAAGCGGGAGGGCCTTGTGGGTTACTGCTCACTGGAAGGCTTGTAGGGAACGACGCCTGTATATACTGCATCTATCGATCATAGTTGTACATGTGTACAATAGACACTGCCTGTTCAACAAATATTGTTGAGCAGATTCTCGCGACTTTAGGCGGCAGACGTGCGATGTGCTTCACCACCACACTTCTGACTTATCTATGTACCACTTCCCGCAGTGCCTTATTCCAGCTTCTAGCTATCTAGATATATGAATGTACGGGCTAGCTACCTACAATCGTCATCACGAGGATTTAGCCTTAGACAATAACACCAAAAGTTTCGTAAAATACGCCGGACTATGTCGAGTCTTGGGTCAAACCCTGCCATACCCCTTTATCCAGAGATGTATACTTACCCTCGTAATTTTCCATAAGACATAATAGCCCGTAAATCATGCCGCGGCAACCTCAAGAATAGTCTTGACGAACTGTTCAGGATCGTGCGCAAAACGACCCAAGAACAAGCCGTCGACGCCATCCCTCAGCTTCTCGAACAACCCCGGCCCCGCGCTCCCACCATACAAGATGCGCGTCGAGCCCGCGGGGCGGCGGCGCACGCACTCGAAGCCCCTGATGGCCTGCGCGACGGCGACGACGTACGAGGCGCTCGCGGGCGCCGCGGCCCCGATGGCCCAGACGGGCTCGTAGGCGAGTATGACCTCGGTGTCATCGTCGACGGCGTCCAAGACGGCCTCAACCTGGACGCGGATTTCAGGGAGCGCTGCTTGCGCGTCTAGGGCTTCTTCTTCTCCTTCTCGTGATGAGGAGGTGGTGAGGAGGGGAGGCTTGGTGCGCTCGCCGACGCACACGAGGGGGATGATGCCGTTGCGCGCGGCGGCGGCCGCCTTCCTCGCCGTCACCTCGTCCGTCTCGCCGAAGAACCTGCGCCGCTCCGCGTGGCCCAGCTCCAGGATGCGGCAGCCGACCTCGGCCAGCACGGCGGACGACACCTCGCCCGTGAAGGCGCCCGCGTCCTCGTGGAAGGCGTCCTGGGCGCCTGGGAGGACGGCCACGGCATTGTCGTGGAGCTGGGAGATGACGGTCGTCAGGGAGATGTGATCTGGGAGGACGAATATGTCTACATCTCGGAGGGCTTCTGGGGATACTTCTGATAGGAGCTTGAGAAGCGTGGAGATGTAGGTCTTCGTTCGCGCGAAGGAGAAGTACATCTTTGTGGAGACGCCTACCAGGCGGCGGTGGGGAGGAGGGGGGGATGGCATGATTCTTCTGCGTTTTGTTTGGGAGTGGGAAAAAGTGTCTGAGTACTGGGTAACCATAAGTCTATTCGTATAGTTAAGTAACTTATACGAAAGTACAAGTTATATGAATACATACAAGTTCAGTAAATATTTACGACGACGCCGATGGATGGAAGGTTGTTGCGTCAAAGTAGATACATACCAGCCCACCTTTTATTAGGTGCCGGTATCAAATAAGGTTCACAGTACCTGCAGTGGCGCCGTTTCCTAACACGGTTATTTCTGGTCTATGGAAACACATGGCTGGGAGTTCCCGGGTCCTTCCTTGGAGAACGTATTATGCATGTGCATGAGTGAGTGAACTATATGTATGTGATTCCATTGTCTCGGAAGAAAGTGGGCCACTTCTACACCCTCTCCCGTCATCTGAGTCTGCCACGGAGCTTCATTATGCGCATTCAGGATTACCTGTTTGAATAACAGCTTCGCAAAATCCAACAAAGGCTAAGGATACTTCAGATGCCCAAAGCTCGTGTCCTGAGATGCCATGCCACAGTATTATCACAGCAAGTCATGTAGCCAGTTGCTGTACCCATTCCATATAATATTAATTTTATCCCAGCCCTGATCACAAGTTCTTCTCTAAATCATTAATCGCCTCGACTTTGGCCGCACTAGCACTTGAGGTATCGAAGACATAACCAAGCCACTCTTTAGCCAACCGCCGCGCCAATTCGAGCCCGATGACACGCTCACCCATACATAGCACCTGAGCGTTGTTGCTGAGCACAGCGCGCTCCACCGAGAAGCTGTCGTGTGCCGTGACGGCGCGAACGCCCTTGATCTTATTAGCCGTTATGGCAACACCGAGACCGGTCCCGCAGATGAGGAGGGCGCGGTCAACTTTGCCGTCTGCAACAAGCTGGGCGGCGGCGGCGGCCCGGTGAGGGTATGCTGTCTTGTCGTCGGTTGTGAGACTGCCGACGTCTGTCACGGACTCGACGCGCGGATCGTTTTCGAAGTCAGCCTTGATCTTGTTTTTGTAGTTGACGCCGGCCTCCTGGTAATCGAAACACGATATGTCAGACCATGCAAGTGAGGCCAGCCGAGATTCATTCGACTTACATCTGCAGCCATGGCGATTCTCCATTTTGGAGCGGCCATTTTGTCTAGACGGAGGGGATTTATGATTAAAGGAGACACAAAGGTCGTGACACTCGCTGTGTACTTGTTACAGTGAAGTATACCAGTCGAGCTCCAAAACTGCAGGCGAACAAGCACAGTTGAATTTGGATAGATTGAAGATCATGGAAACATGCCGCCAGCGGAATAATGAAATTCTCTTGGTTATTATTCACGGAATTCTAATTATAGCAAGGCGAGCCAGTGAAGACCGCTCCTTGTTCCACGTTCCATGCCGACCTACGGCATGTTTCCCTTTCCAACGGAAAGTGTCCGGCTCTAGGCGGTGCCGTATAGCAACAAGGGCTCAAGAGCTTGACTGGCTCGTGACGGATGAGGGGCTCATGCTAAGGTTGCTGGATGTTGTATCTGGGGCACCGATCTCGCGGCCGGGTTTCCGGATTAGGAAACCCGCTGGGTAAAATGCGCGTTCCCCCAAGCCCAAACTTGACAAGCCAGTTTACCCCTCGACAATGTCATTTTCAAATCTGTTCCCTACTGAATTCTTTCTCTTTGCTCCGGAAAGGACTCCGGGAAGAAAAGCTGGAGACCCCGGCATCTCACGCGACCGTTCTTTCCCCCACCATGAGTCTCCACGATGTTGATCCAGACTTGGGACTAGGACCACAACCAACGTATTCGTCAAGACACAGTATCATTATCAATCATTTCATGGGCGCGTATTCTATCGTGAAATCTATGCTAGCAGGAACTTGTCCTAGTCTAGTGACCATAAAGGATTTTCGTAGTGCCATGACAAGTCGGTGTCTATACTCGTGTTAGTAATACTGTACATAGGTTCGTCGGTTTACCCTTATGATAATAACTACTTTGGTTTAAGAGTTTCCGAGCGTTGCGGTAAGAGTATCGTGTAGACTAGACTATCTTCTCGCTGACAAGTGGCTATAACTTCCTTCCCCAATTGCTGGCCCTTGACGCTGTGCCGTCTTTGTCTCTCTTCCTCCGCATGTAAACCTCGGCCGTCTCCTCACTTAATATTGCCTTAACTCACATAGGACATACGTCGTACCTCGTTGCACACCCATTCCCCCTCGTTGATATCGACACCATAGACACTACAGCGGTGAACCAAACTTGACTGGATTCCATTGCCTTTCCATACTAATAATACGTGTGCATTTTTCCATTTTAACACTTATACCTGTACTTATATACGATTATTATGTCGAAACGTCATCTCTACAACTCCTTAGACGGTCTTGTCAACAAGAGTCTCCGAGGCCTCATTGCCTACAACCCTGCTCTTGCTTTGGATGAGCAGAATAGAGTGGTGTATAATACGGAATACGACAGATCGACCGTCTCCATCATCAGCGGTGGTGGTTCCGGCCACGAACCCGCCTGGTCTGGATATGTAGGCACCAACATGCTGGCGGCCTCCGTGGCCGGCGATGTCTTCGCTTCCCCCAGCACCAAGCAGATTATCGCGGGAATTGATGCTGTCCCGTCAGATAAGGGCACTATCCTCGTAATTACCAATTACACGGGCGATTGCTTGCATTTCGGCCTGGCTGCCGAGAAAGGCAATTCTAAGGGCCACAAATGCAGGATGATCATCTGCGGCGACGATGTTTCCGTCGGCAAGAACGGCAGCTTAGTAGGACGTCGAGGTCTTGCGGGCCAGGTCGGTGTGCTGAAGGTCATGGGCGGCGCCTCAGGTGCAGGCGGATCTCTCGATCAGGTCTACGATCTGGGTGTTGCCTTTTCACAGCAGATTGTATCTATCGCCGTCACCTTGGACCACTGCCATGTGCCCGGCCGAACAGAACATGCTCAATCGGGGGTCGACGAATTAGAGATCGGCACCGGGCCTCACAACGAGCCCGGCTACAAAAAGATATCACCAATCCCTTCACCCGACGAGCTGGTCAAGACCATCCTGACATATCTGATGGACGAGACGGATCCACTACGCGGCTACGTGAATTTCAACGAAGGCGACGAGACTCTCCTCCTAGTGAGCAACTTCGGCGGCATGTCTTATCTCGAGATGGGGGCGCTCGTAAACGATCTCCTGGACCAGCTCGAGGCAAATTGGAAAATCACCCCCGTGCGCGTGATATCGGGGTTCCTCGAGACCTCGCTCAACGCGCCCGCCTTCTCCGTGTCCGTGATCAACGTCACGGCCGCCGCCAAGAACTGCTCGTACTCGGCCGACGAGATCAAGGGGTTCTTCGACGCCCGCACAAACACGCACTGGGAGTCGATGGCAGGGTCACAGGCTCGACGGCGTCCGCGAAAGGAGCAGGTCGTGCAGCCGCCGGCCGCGCCCCGCCACGCCGTCGACGACGCCACGGATCTCAAGGTCGACCCCGCTCGTCTGGACCGCATGCTCCGCACCGCGTGCAGCAAGCTCGTCGAGGCCGAGCCGGACCTGACGCGGTGGGACACCGTCATGGGCGACGGCGACTGCGGCGAGACCCTGAAGCAAGGCGCGCACTGCCTCCTCGAGGCCCTGGACGCCGGGGTCGCGAGCAAAGGGTCCGTGGGCGCCGTGCTGGCCGAGATGGAGGAGATCCTAGAGGGCAAGATGGGCGGCACGCTGGGCGGCATCCTGGGCATCTTCTTCGTCGCCATGCGGACGGCATTAGTCGAGAACTTTGCTCTGGCGAGAGACGGCGACGTCTCGAAGCTGTGGGCGTTGGCCGTGCGCACCGCCATCCAGAACCTGTCTCGATACACGCCGGCCAAGGTGGGTGACCGCACCGTCATGGACACGCTGATCCCCTTCGCCGAGGGTCTGTCCGTGAACGGAAGTTTCGACGAGGGCGTCGACGCCGCGGTGGCCGGCGCCGAGAAGACGAAGACGCTGAAGCCGAGACTCGGCCGGGCGACGTACGTCGGCGCTGGGCAGGATGCGTCTCACGATCTGCCCCCGGACCCTGGCGCTTGGGGTGCCATGGTTGTGATTAAGGGGCTGCAGACTGGATTACCATAGAACGAACACGATTGAGGGAAGGATATGAATGGGGGTGATGCATATGTGCGGGTTTACTTTGATCATGTATCTAGCGTGTGTGGTACGGCGCCAATTGCTGGTTTTACTGGAGGCAAAATGGGAATATTCAGTATGACCGTTCGAATGAAAACAGTCGAAATGATAACAGACCAAGGGTCTATTCGCAATTCGGTGCTAAGATTAATAATGATTTTTTTGTATTAATCCCCCTTAGAAGCTCCGTTTCAAAGGACGTTTATTGAAAGTTAGACTATCTCTCATTCATATCTTTGGATAGAGTATATGTCTTAAGAATTAATTACAAGTCATATCGCCGAGGCCTTGCCCGCGCTGCCCAGCCAATGCATATATTGCTCAATAGCCTTCTGCATAGCGTCTGTGCCAGCCTCAATGACGCTCGTCAGGGGCTTACCCTGCATCTCCTTCTGCACGGCGGCGTAATGCTTATTCATGCCCTTGTTGATGTTAATCTTAGAAACGCCGGCGCGAATACACCGCTGGAAGATATCCTGATCGAAGGGGTCGGCGCCGTGCAGCACGAGCCGCACGCGATCGCCGACAGCCTTGTTGATAGACTCGAGACGGTCGTACTCGAGCTGGATGCCGCGGGGGCCGTATTCGCCATGGACATTGCCAAAAGCAGGTGCCAGCATCTCGATGCCAGTAGCGACGAACTCCTCGGCCTGTTCAGGGGTCGTCAGCACGGCCTCGAGGTCAGCCGTCTCGGCGACCCCGTCCTCGCCGCCCTCAATGCGGCCCGGTTCGGCTTCCGCTGCAATGCCGCGCTCGTGACAGTACGCGACCAGCTCGCGGGTCAGCGCTAGATTTTCCTCCTTCTCGTAGTGGCTCATGTCGCACATGATGCTGTCAAAGCCGTCTTCGATGTCGGCGGCGCGGCGCACGAGCTCGGGCGTCTGCGCGTGGTCGAGATGCAGCGACACGGGCACCTTAGCCGAGTGAGCGGCCGATGCGGCAGCCCGGACGAGAGCCTCGCCGGCGTACTCGACGGCCCAGGGGAAGAGGAGAACCATGGCTGGCGAGTTGGCGGCTTCGGCGGCCCGCACCGTCGCGATGATGGACTCTATGTTGTAGCAGCACATGCCCGGCACGCCGTACCCTCCATCGCGGGCGGCGTTGAGGATCGCCATCGACCTATTCTCTTTGAGTGGTGGCCGAACCATTTTTGCCTTCCCGGAGTCTCGCGTCCTATGTTTTCAATTGCCGGCCACAAAGAAGTGAAGGTTCCAGTCTCAACTTGTGGTGTTGACGATTTTAAGGTTTCTGTCACTTAAGCCAATTAAAGGAGAAGAACAATCTCTGAACTTTGCCGCGTACGGAGAGATACCGAAGGTAAGCAACATAGTGGTGATTTTGTAAATCTCCAACTTCCGTTTAGACCGAAGCTATATCATTTCCCCCATCGAGATGAGTCTCCAAAGCGCAACACACTCCACTTACGTGGGGTGAGTGTTTCGCATAGCGATACGCCACAGCGCGAGCTATGCATTCTGCGTCGCGTCATTGGATGTTCGCATATCTACTTGCTGGAGGCTAAGTTTATACAGCTTGAGGTATCGGACGTTGGGCGTTTGGCTTTGACAGGTACCTCAATCGAACACTTTTCCCGGAGAACGGTAGACATGAGGGGGAAAGGAGGGGTCAAGATGGAGGCGAGCGGGGAAAATATGCCGCTAAAGTGATCGGGTTGAAGAAGTAGGTCAAGTATTGTGATGGACTGAACTCCAGTTGCAATGAATGCTGCCCGAGATCGCAGGTATGTCTCGGTCTATTGGTGATATTACCCGATGATATCCCCAGCCATGTGTCAGGATATTGGCAATGTCCTTGGCATACCCTATTGGTGCGCAAGGCCAGAACTACCGGGCCCTCTGCAAGCTAGAAAAGGGGGAAGGGAAGTGTATAGGCTCTATTCAGGCTGTTATTATGTTGAAATGTTGGTTACGTTGAACCGGCACACAGTCGCCGTTCATGTATAATCTGTGTATGTGAAACTACGTCGGCCGTTAGGCTTCTGGACTGACCTATGGTATTGTTACAGAGACGACGCTCGTTGCTCGTAGCACAGTTACTCTATTCCAGAGCAGAGACTACCACCCATATCCTGATTTAAAGAGATCTTCTTGCAAAGTACTGACTGGGCCGTAGTCCGTCTAGTCCAAATCAAAAGATGGCTACGCCGGACAAGCCGAGAATTGCCTTCATAGGCCTCGGCGCCATGGGGTTTGGCATGGCAACACACCTCCTAAAGCAAGGGTACGCTGTGACGGGATTTGATATTTGGCCGCCGACGCTAGAGCGGTTCCGTGCTGCGGGAGGTAACACGGCTATCACACCCTCCGAGGCTGTCCGCGGCCACGATTATGTCGTGTGTATGGTGGCCACGGCGGCGCAGGCGCAGTCTGTGTTGTTCGAAGGCGAGAGTTCCGCATTGGCTGCCTTATCTGAGGGCGTTTCACTGCTTCTCTGTTCGACAGTACCGTGTGCTTATGTTCAGAGCCTTGAGGCGCAGCTGGCAGAAAAAGGACGTAGCGATGTGCTTCTCGTTGACTGTCCTGTATCCGGCGGTGCAGGAAGGGCTGCCGACGGCACATTATCCATCATGGCCGGCGGATCCGACAGGGCGCTTGAGAAGGGACGTTTTCTCCTACAGGAACTCTCAGATACTTCAAAACTATACATTGTCAACGGTGGAATCGGCGCTGGTAGTAACATGAAAATGGTGCATCAAGTACTAGCAGCCGTTAAAATCCTAGCTACTGGAGAGGGGATGGGATTTGCCCAGCAGCTAGGGCTAGACCTGGCACAGACGTATGAAAGTATCCAAAACTCCGATGCGTCAGCGTGGATGTTTGGACACCGCGGCCCTAGAGTACTGTCCGAGTTTAAGCCTATTGCAAGCGCCATCACTATTATACTCAAGGATGCTGGCATTATCACGTCCGAGGCTTTGAGAGTGGGCTTCCCGACACCCATGACCAGCACAGCCGAGCAGGTTTATTTCTCTAGCCTTGGACGAGGATATGGTGCGGACGACGACAGTAGCTTAATAAGGCTATACACCGAAAGCGCAAAAGACTTGGCATCTCACCTAACTGAGGAGGACAAGGCAAAGAAACTCGCCTTAGTGAAGGGGCTGCTTCGGGGCATCTACCTCTGTGGTACCGCCGAATCGCTGGTCTTTGCGAAACGGTGTCAACTTGACCTGGATCAGGTTTATGATCTCTGCATCAACGCGGCCGGTGGATCCAAAATGTTTGAGACTATTGGACCAGAAATCATAAGTCTGCTGCGTGGCGAGCAGGTGGCTGCTGAAGCCAACGGTGAAAGCCTTCAGGACGTGGCGAGACAGCTGCAGGAGGCTATCGCAGAGGCACAACGTCTTAGGATGCCGCTGTACCTGGGAACAGAGGCCAGCAATTTGATACGGTTAGCCTTAAAAGATGCATCATCCCCAACCCAGCCCTCGCCCAGAGCAACAATAGCAAAGGTGTGGGCTGCATAGAGGGAATTTTACTATGCCATGCGATAATGACAAATACGCAAGATGAAAAACGCGTATTGATTTTGGCTGCAAATCAGATGTTGATCCGACATCAGTCTCAAGGAGACCATTTCCCCACATGTTTTACCCTTTCCTGATATCGTCATATTGTAAAGTAATTTACATACCTTGTCGGTCTTGTTATACAAAGCTCATACCTGGTCAACCATGATGTTGGTCAGGCAAACCACAGAAGGTTCGTTCCAAATAGTAAAATGAGAACCATTGCCAAAGCGTTGCATGCGTCTGAGTTATCTGAACCTTTCTTAACGGTGATCAGGGTTGCTTCTTTCAGTAACCGCTCTGCTCTCTTCGATGGTCCTCCTTGGCGGTTTCGCCAGCTTCTCGAATGGCTTGTTCATCGCCTCGTAGTTTTGCGAAGTAATTCTTGATATCCTCGGCGCCGATAGCCTTTCCGCTGTCGGCAAATTCTTGAAAAAATGGCTTTAGTTTTTCTTTGAGGTTATTATAAGCCATAACGCCTTCTATCGCGCGAACACGATCTACGTTTTTCAAGGCGGATTCACCACGCTCGTAGAGAGACCCGCTGCCGTGAGTGGATCCGTCACCCGAGGCGTCTGAGAGAGGCGGTTCATAATCTTCCTCTTGCTCAAGCAGTTGTGGGTGAGGTTTGAGATTAGGGAAGCAGGATGGACAGTGACAGAGATGATTGCGAAAATCTGCCCTTAGAGGAATCGAGAAGACGCCAGTTGGTGCAAGTGGTAACAACGCCAACTTGCATTTTGGGTCCTTGGATTGAGTCATATCTTTCATCTCTTCTCCCTCCACTTTCGTTGGGACGTCATTTGAAGCTAGGAGATCTGACATACTGCCCTCGGCTTTAGTGTTTGGGTTGCTCTTGATACGTTTATTTGACTCAACATCCGTACTTGTAGTGCCATCGTCATCCTCCAATCTCCTTTTCTTACTAGCTAGTACTTCTCCTGCCCTATCATCCGACTTTCGTAAGAAGACAGGTGGTAAGAAGCCAGGAGTGCCGGCATATCGCTTGATCCACGGGTACGCTTCGACGCATTTGTAGCAAAGGAGAAAATCGAAGTCTTCCTCTTCGGGGAAGCCATCAGGCAGAGGTACGTCCCCATCATCGTTTTCTACGATGCCAGGCTCGTTGGTCTGCGGCTCGTTGCCGGATTCCTGGGCTGGATCCTCGGAGATTGGTGCTAGGGCAGCACTGTTGTATGTAGTCTTTGATAGATCCCGCTTGGGCAACTTCTCGTACCAGTTGGGCCCCTGTCCGACCAGGCATCCTGGGTGGTACCAGTCCTCGCCACAACCGCCGGTCTCATGAGTACCCAGCCCAAGGCACTGAAACATGGTGCCTTTCTGCTCCTGGGGCTTATAGTCTATGGAACATGAGCAGAAACGGTTGCGGAAATTTTGGTTGTACTTGTTGTTGGGGTCGGGCAACTCGGAGTGAACGTTGCCTCGAGTATCGGTGTCCGGGTTGATACGCAGTGTACACGGCTGGTCGGGCTTGAAGCGCGTGGTGCCACAATCGCAGGTGAAGTTGCGCTTCTGGAAGATCTCAACAAGCTCGTGGTCACCGTGGCACTGGACAGAACAAGAATAGCAGATGCCAGCGGCGCTAAAGGAATCACCGGAGTTGAGGCCCGAGTCCGAAGGTGGTGGATTGCAGGTGAGGCAGGCGTAGATGCTCTGGCGTAGAGAGCCAAGAGGTCTCGTACAATTCTTGAAGCTCTTCAAGACAGAGGTTAGCAGACGCGTGTGGATAGCAAAGGGGACAGGGACAACAAACGTAGGGCAGAGCCTCGCGCGCATCGGCTTCCAGCTGCATCTGATCTCTGATAAAGTCGGCTGCAGTCTGGGAGTCTTCTGATTTCTGAGACATGCTGTCACGGCGAGAAGATGAAACCGCGTCGTTGTTGCCGCCGTCTGGTTGAGCCGCATCGTGCGAGCCCGCAGGGGCAGTTGGTGAACCATCCATTGTCAGCGTGCGTCTCTCTGTCCGAGGTACTTGGACTTGGACGCGTCCACAATGCGGGTGCCGAGGCGGTGCGATGCGATGCGATGCGATGCGATCGGATGCTCACCTGAATTCAATTAAGAGCAGGATGTGCCACAGCGCTGTAGATTAGGTTAGATGGTGTTGATTGATGTTGACTGCTCTGCTAAGCAGGACTCCAACGCGCCTCCCTGTAGTGGCTGATTATGCGCTGCGACGGGTGACGTAAACGCTAATCACATAGGGTAAGTGGGTCACTCTTTCCCTAAACCAGCACACTTTACGCGCTCTCGTCGGCCTCACGCGTCCTTACGCGTCGCTAATTGGCGTTAATTGGTTGTCTCCAGATTTCTCTCCCTCCCCACCTGCAATCTGTTTGGAAATTGTTAATGCTATCGCTCTGTCCCTCTCTCTTCCGCCTCATATGAATTGAACGAATAATTGCTTTGGGAATCCGCACCCATCTCGCCAGCGTACCGAAGCTAAACAAGAGAAGAGATCAATACAATAAATAGTTGACAATGGAGTAAGTTTTGCCCGCATCTTTTTCTGCCTGTGCTAGAAGACAGACTCCTTTTTTCAATAGTGATTTGCTAACTGCTCCAGTTCTTCTCCCCTCCGGAATAATATGGACGCGGCGAACCGTCGCCCTCCACAGCGATCGAGTCGCAAGAGATCCCGCACCGGTGGTGATGCCTCGTCCTCTGTCGCAGCCTCGAGCCCCATGCCCTCGTCCCCGCCCGCGCCTGCATTCAACATCTCCCATGGTGGCGATGACGATGACGACGACATGGAGGACGAGCCCGAGATCCAAGATGACCTGGAAGAGCTTGATGAAATGGCCGAGGACGATGTCGATCTGTTCCGCGAGGGCTATGAACGCGACTACGAGGACAAAGATGAGAACGACGCCTACGAAGGGATCGGCCTCGATGACGAAGGCGACTATGCTGATATGAATCCTGCCGAACGACGACGACTAGAGGCTCAATTGAACCGCAGAGACCGCGAGGTCGCCCGCTTACGAGCGCCGGCAGCTTTTCTGTCGGATGATGGAAGTAACTATGGTGACATTGACCTGACTGCTCAACCCCGTCGCCGACGTCGCGTCTACGACGAGGATCCCGACGATGCAATGGATCAAGACATCATGGCCGAAGAGCTCTCACTTGAAGCCTTGCAAGATGTGAAAGCCTCAAGCTTGACCGACTGGGTGTCCCAACCCGCTGTGCAGCGCACCATCAAGCGAGAATTCAGGGCTTTCCTTACTGAATACGTGGACGAGAGTGGATCTTCGGTCTATGGTAATCGCATTCGGACCCTGGGTGAAATCAACGCCGAATCCCTCGAGGTCTCGTACGATCATCTGTCTTCGTCCAAGGCCATCCTTGCTTATTTCCTAGCGAATGCGCCGCAAGAAATGCTCGTTCTGTTCGATCAAGTAGCGATGGACGTGGTCCTACTTCATTATCCCGATTACGAGCGTATTCACTCAGATATTCACGTTCGAATCTTCGATTTGCCCGTCCATTACACCCTGCGTCAGCTGAGACAGTCGCACCTCAACTGCCTCGTCAGAGTTAGCGGCGTAGTTACACGACGCACAGGCGTGTTTCCCCAACTTATTTATATCAAATTTGACTGTACGAAGTGCGGCGTCACATTGGGGCCCTTCCAGCAGGAGTCTAATGTCGAGGTCAAGATCAAGTATTGCCAGAATTGCCAGTCTCGTGGGCCATTTACCGTCAACTCGGAGAAGACAATTTACCGAAACTACCAAAAGCTCACACTTCAAGAATCCCCTGGAACAGTACCTGCTGGTCGTCTTCCTCGGACGCGTGAAGTGATTCTGCTATGGGATCTAATCGATAAAGCCAAACCAGGCGAGGAAATCGAGGTCACCGGTATCTACAGAAATAACTACGACGCCCAGTTGAATAACCGCAACGGCTTTCCTGTCTTTGCCACCATTCTCGAGGCAAATAACATCGTCAAAGCCCACGATCAGCTTGCTGGCTTCAGACTGACTGAGGAAGATGAACAAGAGATCCGTAAACTTTCCCGTGATCCTCAGATCATCGACAAGGTTGTCAACTCGATAGCCCCAAGTATATATGGACACACCGACATCAAGACAGCCGTTGCCTTGTCTCTTTTTGGCGGAGTCGCAAAGACCGCCAAAGGCTCCCATCACGTTCGTGGCGACATTAATGTCCTGCTTCTCGGTGACCCGGGCACTGCCAAATCTCAGGTCCTTAAATATGTAGAAAAAACAGCACACCGTGCTGTATTTGCTACTGGCCAGGGTGCCTCCGCTGTAGGTCTCACTGCTAGTGTTCGTCGAGACCCTCTTACCAGCGAATGGACATTGGAAGGCGGCGCTTTGGTGCTAGCTGACAAAGGCACCTGTCTCATCGACGAATTTGACAAGATGAACGACCAAGATCGGACATCTATTCATGAGGCCATGGAGCAGCAGACTATCTCCATCTCAAAAGCCGGTATTGTCACCACTCTACAAGCCCGCTGTGGCATCATTGCCGCTGCCAATCCCATTGGAGGCCGCTACAACTCCACAATACCCTTTTCGGCCAACGTGGAACTGACGGAGCCTATTTTATCTCGTTTCGATATTCTCTGCGTCGTGCGAGACACGGTCGACCCTAGTGAAGATGAACGACTAGCTCGCTTCATCGTAGGATCGCACAGCCGTAGCCATCCATCCACACAAAGCGGCGAGCAACCTGAAGACATGGATCAGGATACTGATACTGCACAAGAAAGCCAAGACGCCCAAAAGAAGGAGGGAGAAATTCCACAGGAGCTTCTCCGCAAATACATTCTCTACGCACGTGAACATTGCCAGCCAAAGCTGCTCCACATGGATGAGGATAAGGTAGCAAGATTGTTTGCTGATATGCGTCGAGAGTCACTAGCCACAGGGGCCTATCCTATTACAGTACGTCCATAACATGCCGGGTTATTTATTAAACTTACTAATTATCACCAGGTCCGTCATCTTGAAGCTATCATCCGTATTTCGGAAGCCTTCTGCCGAATGCGGCTCTCAGAGTACTGCTCAGCCCAGGACATCGACCGTGCCATCGCCGTCACGGTCGAGAGCTTCGTCGGCAGTCAGAAGGTCAGTTGCAAGAAGGCGCTGGCCCGTGCCTTTGCCAAGTACACGCTAGCTCGACCCGGTGCCACAGCATCAAGAAGGGGCGGGACTTCGCAGTCTCAGCGAAGAACTGCATCGGCCGCAGCGTAGTTACAGGGAAATATTTTCATGAGGCGTTCGGTGGCTTGTATGAATGATGATAGAAATGAGAGTGTTTTGAGGTAATAGCAATGTGATGAGGCGGTCCAGCCTAAGACTCCTGTAGTATTGATATAGGTATCTACTCACGTCATGAAAGTTAGGCTCACTGTGCCTAAATTTTGCGATTGTGATACATAGAACTGGGGACATAGCCTGTAGCGGCAGTCAAGAATCAGTTTCTTCCTATTTCACACAAACGATATACAATTTGGTGCCCGTAGGAACATATTTGAGTACAAGCGTAGCATGCCTACGTGGGATTGAATTCGTATAAACCAGATAGCGGGTTCGGTATCCCTTTCGTCGTCGCCTCTTAGTCATAGGTATCTCTACATAGAAAAGGAAGAGTATGCCACTAGAGCAAAATAGTGCATGAATCTATTGTCAGTTACAACTAAAAAGGAAATCCTGAGGACATATCGTTATTGTCCCCCAACCTCCATCGTCAGTCAGTGTCGAAGGCGAAAGAGAACCATTCATGAATACCCAGCAAGATCAAATACCGACAAGGTTCTTTGGGAAACGTTACGAGATTTTTGTTAGGCATGTAGTTCCAGTGAGTTCACAGTTAATCAGGTTGTTCTTTGTATTGCTACTATAAGAATAATGCCATCTGATAGAATATGAGTGAATATACAAAGCGGGGTTTGCAACTATAATACTTTTTAACCCTTGTCACATGCAATGCATCCATCCCTGGCCTTGTAGAAGCTTGATTCGTACCTTGCAGCGACAAACACCCAGATACAACCTGCAAGTATCGAGTAACTCGGCTGTGTCAACACGTCAAGTTCCAATACGCAATCCACCGCACTGTAACCCAACGACATACGGCTGGAGAGCCGAGGACCGGCAACCATGCAGGGCAATGGTGGTGGCGCTGCTGCTGCTGCTGCCGCTGCCGCCGCCGCCGCCGCCGCAGGTGCAATGGCTATTGGGCCTACGCCTGCTGGGCACCAGGCCGAACTCAACATCATATATGGCATGGTAGACGAGCTATCGCGTCAGCTGGCTGACAACCGACGCGTCACTGAAGAGATCGTATCCGGGCTGGGACGGGTGAGAAATCGAGCGCGCGAGCGGGGATTGGGCAACGACGAGCTGTTGGGCGAGGCGACCGATGAGTTGTTTGGTGCGTACACTTTTCATTCTAAGCCTTGCACATAATATAGGAGAGTGGTGGTTGGCTGAGAACGGACGGCTGACCCTGCGTGCCGTGCCTATAGCCCAGGAACCTAACCTCGAAGCCATGCTATCCATCCTAACCGAGTCTCTCGACCGCGCAAAGCAGTCTCGAGACGCCAACTTCACTTTGCTCGCCACCTATGCCAAGGTCTTCGAGGGCGTGATCAATCAGTTCCACGTCTACAAGCAAAAACATATCGCCGATGTCGCCGCCTGGCATCGTTCCTACCGGTCCCAGCTTGCCGAGGCACGTGCTGAGAACTGCCGACTCCGGGAACAGATCTGGGAGGTACAAGAACATGCCAGCCGCGCCAACGATCTCTTGCGCGACTTTCGCAAAAAGTTCGACGAGGATGAGGCACGGTGGGATAAGCGCGTGCGCGACAAAGCCACCAAGCAGGAGCTCCGCTTCTGGAAGCGGGTGGCCATGCCTGAAATTGACGAGAACGAGGAGGGCTTCTGGAGCGACGATGACGATCTCGTCGATCCCGTCGAGAAAGAGCGTCAAGTTAAGCGAGAGGTTGCCGAACAAGCCCTTGCTGGCATGGGTAGCGCCAGCAGTCAGCAGAGCGAAGATTCCGAGGGAGAGGCTGGCGAGCCACTCTCTTTTGCCAACTACGGCCTGTTGGAGAGCGTCGCTATGGAGAGGAGCTCAATGCCTACTCCTCCCCCGAGACCACCCAGTACAGGAAGCACGGGAGGGCAGTCTGGTTAGCTTCGACACAGAAGCAGTGTGCTCGAAAGAACTGGCGCCCTAATATATCCGGGTCAGCGCCATTCATGGCCGTTACTAACGTGTTACATTACGAATCTATATGAAACACGAACTGCGCGACTTATAGATTTCACTGTTGAGTCCTACTCTATAAACTTATGTTTCCGAAACTTCAATCCGAATGTCATCACGAAAGCATGGGGTTGTATACTGGTCAACTGTTGTCCGGCCAGTAATCCTCCGAGAAACCGGGAGGCAGGGACTTCCAATTATGCTATATGACAATTACCAAGATAAAGACATAGGTCTTCAGCTTCACAAGGTAAGTTGAGTTGGCCGTCGAATGTGTGCTGATTGCGTGATTGGATTACAAGCCAGTTCACTGTGCAATCACCCCGTTCTTGTTAACAATGCGCGATACCCATCTACTTTCTGCCAAATGGGAACTAGTCATCAGTCGATAGCATAGAAAGCTATGACAGGATTCATACGTTCAGTGTATTGTTTGATATGCGTTCGCTACACGGCAAGCATAAGATAGTGATGACACAGTTGCAGAAGATGTTTACGCACTGTATGGATGGGCATCACTGGCTGTTAAATATCTCGCAAAATTGATGGCTTTGGGGGTTTTTAATGCTCAACAGACACGTATTTATAGTCTAGCGAGTAACCAGACCAGGGTAGAGCTATGTATAGCGGACTTTGTATAGTGATACCGGAAGGCGTGGCAAGTCAAGCGTCGATAATACCCCTTTATATCTCTTTTTTCAACAGGCCTTACTTACCACAGCTGACCATAGCTGAGATAAAGTTACTTTGAGGCTGTGGCTGTCACCTGTAACCAAGTTCTTCTTGGTCCTCCTTTTCGCTCGCGTGATATCCATCCAGATCTCTGTATCGCAGAACCCCATTCGCTAAGCTCTGTAGAGTCATAGACAAATAGTCTTAAGCGGCTCAATGGCGGTACCGCGCAACCATAGAGCTTGGGACCTAATGTCTAACGGGGTGGGGATATCAGAGATCTGCTTGCAGAAAGAATGGGGTAAAAACCCGTGGGCTCTTCACCTGCGGGTATCCTGCATGTCTCTCATCGAAAAGGGGTGTGCCATCGGGACAGGGGGAGGGAGCGGTGGTGAAACCAAGATCGGATGAGGATGATCACTACTGCACGTAACGGCAAAGCCACGTGCGAGCGAGGGACTGACCGGCTAGGGTTCGAGGACGGTTCTAGACCGGAATAAAATATTGAAATTCTCTCCCCGAGTTTGACTGATACCAACTGCTCGGTCATCAGCTGGTTAGCACAGGCTTTTCTCCTTAATCGCCGAACAAGCAATTCACGAAATCTTTGTTCATGGTTCTATCACTCCTTAGGCCTAAGAAGCTGGCAAGTGTTGACATTTTTCGTGCCAAGTGGCTTGATCGAGGGGCAGTTTGCCGATTTGTCATATATGACCTTCCCAGGTTACCTATCATGTTAGCTACACCTAAAGAGATTTATGCAATGTAGGGGGAATGGATAAAATACATATCATACCTGTACGTAAGTACTGTGCTGCTAAGATGAGGGCAAAGCAGATAAGGTTTATTGTCTCGCGAGGTGTAACTGTCAAATCGTGAGATGAGACTTCATGTTGTCGCTAACCATTTAACTCAGCTCGCTACTTAACTGGAGCAGACGGTCACTGAGATAACTTGGGGATATAACACAATTAGTCTTTACGTTCAGAAAGTGTTATCGAAACGCCTTCATCGCTATTCCAATGATAAAATAACACTCAGCTTCTTTCAATCTTTATGTGATTACAACTCGTATTAATATTCTATCTATGTAAATTGAAACACATATCATGTTGTTAATCCTTTATTAACATGTCTCTTTATCTCGCAGCGAGCCTAGATTATGGATGTATAGTAAGTATTTTAGAAATGTTCTAGCATGTGCATAAAAGTAAGCTTAACATTTGGCTAGTGCTACGTGTAGCTAGGATACGATCTTAAAAATTCCGTAGGCCCTATAAACTTCTGCGTTAAGCTATTACGATCTTTACCATTCTTTCTTTCATAGCTCGGAGACCATAATGGATACCTAATCAACTTAAGCGAGGGATATAATCTCACCGGGTGATAGTCCTGCATGTTCCTGCATAGCAGCAGTTGGCGCGGTGCTTACTTTGGCAGCATTAGGCTGTCAAAAGAACAATGATGTAGGCTGTAAAAGAGGCCAATGATCCCAACGAGATACCTTGACGACAACTTCTTGATGCCGGCCGTCAGGCCAAGGATGAGCGAGCCCACCTACCTTTTTGTCCCTAGAGCGCCTTTCGACGTCAGAGTCGGGTGCGGAGAGAAGCCTTGACTTGGCGACACGCAAGTCATCAATATTACAACTTTCAACTTCTTCATCTGGCATCCGGTTTCTCACCATGAAAGCACGAGGGTGGGTCATGACTATATTTCCAATCATGTTTAATGAAAAGGTACCTGCCGGGATGATTATACACTTAACTATCCTCTCTTGGCTAGGACCTCGTACAATAGGTACTGAGGAGAAGCTCCTTAGCGTGAGTTCTTTATGCATCTTTCTAGAGGGATTCCAGCCTAGCCCCGGCATCTTCGCTGCTAACACAAACGCATGCATATGTCGGCGCTTTTCTTTTCTCTTTTTCCCCTTCTCCTCTACGCCTTCCAACTCCACTTCTCGTAAGTATTTCCCAATCATTGGTGGCCTCGTATGGTCGCATCGATGCAAATGCCACGACCCGCAACGATCCGCCGTATCCAACAGCCACTACCGGATGGTAGCAGCCAAGGTGAGGGGAGGTGGCGCTCGGTAGTGCCAACATGCCGAAGCCGGGGCCCCCGCGTTACACTCAGTGGGCCTTGTGATTGCATAGTGTCCATGGCGTTGGCTTGTCCTCACAATTTCATCTCATCATGAGCCCGAATGTGCTCGTGTGTCAATCCAAGCACACAAGCTTGTCCGGGTGACATAAATGGCCGGCCGCTCTATTGGAACCCCGGATGAGTCGACCGTAGCTAAATTATCCTTCTCGTTCGTTTCAACGTCGGAACCCCCGGGTCCCGTCCAACGGAACTAATATCAGGTTATTGGTCGTGCCCGGATCGTGAACCCCACGTCGAAACCCCGCGAATACATGGTGTGGATTATGGGGCGTGCTAGCACTATTAAGTTAGTGTCCTCCACATACGCGGGTGAAACCACCCCGGGGCTTACCTCTTTTTCTAAGCGTGACCGGGACCAGCCCACCTGAGCCTCTTGAGCAACTAACCTCATGCATGGCCTTGCGCATCACACGCCCCACCCGGTACATGTCCGTCTCGAAGCCGAGGTCTCTACTAAGGAATGGAATTGGAATTGGAATTAAAATCTTGTTATACTAGCTACTAGCTACTGCGCCTTATACGCTTTGTTCGTCTGGGTAACGGGCAAGAAGATCAGGATCGAACTCGGTCCGCTAGCCCGCTCCTGGTCCCTTCGTTATTTTGAGGGGCAATGACCAATGTTGGCCTCGAGCACGGCCAAACCCAAGACAATGGGTCAGGAACAATCTCATCATGCCATCGTATCTTGTATCTCGGTGTTCCTATCGAAGGGCTATCACACCCAGGCGCCCCTTACGAAAAGCCGGTGAGCTCTATCTCTATACCATGCCACCAGATTGGAGCAGTTGACTTCGAGCCATTATATCATGACCCGATCACTCTCCCGACTACCTAGCTCGGACTGCATCCGACTTACCGGTACCGCTGATCTCCATGTATACCCAGCCTGGCCAAGTCCTAGGCAACTTGGACTCGGCAGAGTGATGAAAGAGCTGCTTGGTTCCGACCACCCCCTCGTCAGCCTTTGCTGTTCTGCTGACCCTAGCTTGTGGTCCTGGAAAGCAGTCATCTCGGCCCAGGATTCACGATGTCGTACATGGCCTCGAATGATCTATCTGCTCCTACCTGGCGCTGGCTTGGCTCTGCACCCCCGGGACGGCGCGGTCAAGTCCACTCGAGGTTCATAGCCCCGCCCGTATTCCATGACAGGCATGTTGGTACCTACTGCATCCCGGTAGTTTGCTAAAGCTCTCTAATGCATCCTACTATCTCACGGTGCATCCTCATCACTAGACCCCCTTGCCAAGTGCCGCGATGTGATGCCTGGAACTTCACGGTCAAGCTGATCCATATATTGTCAAGAAGAGGAAGGTGAGAAAAGGCGTTCAGGATGGGATGTGGAGTGACTATAGCTGCATGATTTTAGGAAACAAGAAATTTTCTCTCCATTCCATTGTCTATATAAGTAGTCATAGTTGAACCCCAGGGGACCACATCTATGTAAGACAGTTGTCTATCCGCTTCCAAAGCGTCAACTTAGAGGGTGAATGATTTGAGGACGTGGAAATATCTCATCTCATCTCAGTTGGTATAGCCTTTGGCCTCTCTGAGTCAAAATGAGGACTAGTAGTCTGTTGGGATTCCTATCCCTTGGCCTGTCCGCCTCAGGGTATCAAGTCAAGGTCAGCATTCTCACAATATTCACTGGCCCAAATCCTAGTGCTAACTATACAATGAAGACACCCCCACTAGACACGGATTGGACTTACAAAGTCGGAACTAATCCTTGGCCGGAGTACCCTCGACCGCAGCTTCAGCGGTCTCGTTGGCAAAGCCTGAACGGCATTTGGCAATGGGGTGCGGGCAAATCCGCAGCTGGTTCCCCCAAGGGTACTGACGTTCTTGTACCTTCTTGCATCGAGGTTAGATTTCTGTCCAAGCCATGCTCTAATTTTATGCTATGCATTGTGAGAACTGACTTATCATCTATCTTAAAAGAGTGCTCTCTCGGGTGTAATGGAGAACGAGCTGACCTCTTGGTTTGCTCGTGACTTCCAAGTATCACAATCTTTGAGAGGCAAGAACCAAAGAATCTTCATTAACTTCGAGGCTGTCGACTATCAAGCCACCGTCTATATCAACGACAAGGTTGCAGGAAACAACACTGGTGGATACTGGAGGTTCTCATTCGATATCACCGATCTCGTCAAGAATGGAACCAACACATTGCGTGTGGATGTCTTTGACCCCACTGATGCCGATGGTTGGTATTCCACACATAAATACTGATAGAACTGTTACTGAGCTGACTTTGATGCCTAGGATACGTTATTCCTCTCGGAAAACAAACTCTGAATCCTTCTCATATTTTCTACACTCCCTGCTCGGGAATCTGGCAAAGCGTAAGTGGTCTCTATGGGTGTTTCCGGTCGCGTCTGGATATATATAAACTCAAAACCAGTGGGATCGTCGTTCTCAAGACTAAGACTAATTTCATTGTAGGTGTGGCTAGAATCTGTCCCTGTACAGCATATTACCCAACTGGATGTTGCTGCCGGCGCGGATGGCACTGGTAAGTTGAACAAAGACCATTACCGTAGTTAGCTTCCCACTAACAGGCAATCTTCACCAGTCAACGTAACTGCTACTACTAGTACAAGTTCTAAAGATACAGTCCGAGTCACTGTCACCGATGACAGTGGAAAGAACGTTGCTACTGGAACTGGTAAAGCGAACCAAGCCTTTACTTTTAAAGTGCACTCGCCGCACTTGTGGTCGCCGGACAGCCCTACGCTGTACGTTTTCTTTCCTACCCCCACAGCACCGACCTAATCTGCTGACCTGAACCCAGCTACAACCTCACAGTCACCGTTGGGGATGATAAGGTTACTTCATACACGGGATTCAGGACTATTTCCGCTGGAATAGTCAATGGCATCAACCGCCCATTGATCAACGGCGAGTTCTTTTTCCAATTCGGCACTTTGGATCAGGGATTCTGGCCAGACGGAATTCACACCCCACCAAACTACGAAGCTATGGTTTTCGACCTCAAGCAGTTAAAGAGTCTCGGCTTCAATATGCTCCGGAAACATATCAAGGTTGAGAATGACCTGTTCTATCGTGCCTGCGATGAACTCGGAGTGCTGCTAATTCAAGATATGCCGGCTATGCCAGCCAGCCGACTACCTAACCCCGACCAGCAGAAGGAATGGGAACGTCAACTTGATATTCTCATTCAACAGCACAAGAACTACCCCAGTATCTACACTTGGGTATGTCTCCCTATTAATTTGAACACTGTGAATTCGAACTAATAATAGCGTAGATCATCTACAACGAAGGATGGGGTCAGCTTAGGGATACGTATTACCCTGAAGACCATTTGACGACACGGCTCAAGCAGCTCGATCCGACTAGACTGGTCGACTCTACTTCCGGCTGGGTTGACCACGGCTTCGGAGACTGGCACGACAACCACCACTACGCAAACCCACAGTGCGGGTCACCATTCTACTCCACTCCCTCCACCCCCTACGACAACAAGC
The DNA here is from genome assembly GCA_037356055.1 of Xylaria sp. Z34. Taxonomy (NCBI): domain Eukaryota; kingdom Fungi; phylum Ascomycota; class Sordariomycetes; order Xylariales; family Xylariaceae; genus Xylaria; species Xylaria sp. Z34. Next base: position 123,171 of record JBAWJW010000011.1, read on the forward strand.
GCATCGCCATCCAAGGCGAGTTTGGCGGTATTGGCCAGAACGTCTCCGCGCAGCACCTGTGGAAGGTCCAGGAGGCGATCAACACAATCAACCAGACCTACGAGATCGACCAGACTATCGAAGCCTGGAACTACCGTGGTCACGTTCTTCTGTCCGAGCTGAAGGACCAGGTCCAGAATTACGCGTGCTCAGCCGCCATCTGGACGTAAGTAACCTACTTATCCACCATCAAGAGTATATCATGCTAATTGTTGATAATATAGGCAAACCACTGATGTAGAGGGCGAGGTTAACGGTCTATTGACATATGACCGAAGAGTTCTCCGTCCCGACGTTAAACAGTGGAAGGCGGATATCCAGGCACTTAAGGATGCGGCGAAGAGCCGGACGGGAAAGAATTGACTTGAAACCAAAGGGGCACAGATTACTTTGGAGAGCAATACGGATTGACTTGTAATTTCATAAATATGATAATGAATTAACGGTGATTTCCATGACATAAACTAAACCACTTGGTTATCATTAAAACATCTGTTAAAGGGACTAGCTGTATCGAGGCCTCGTAATGATTTCACTATTTACACGCAACTAAGCACGCAGGGTAGATTCAAGTCTCTAACTCATTTATATAACAGAATTCTTGCAAAGCCCTTAGTACGAAAAGAGGTAGCCATTGAATTTGTTGACCATGGTGAGATTCTGTCTAGGTTCGTCGAATCAGCCATCATTAACACCTTGTTGTGTTCGGGTCACAAGGCCAAGCACACGCAGTCACCAGAACATCGGCAATGCTTTATAAGCCTTGCTAAGAGTGCCGTGACTTGGATCCATGAATCAAGTTACGTGGCTATCTAGAGGAGTTCGACTATAGGGTGACCCTATCGCGCTCTCCTATCCCAGAATCCTACCCCAGCTTTATGTATACCCCACCTTGTATGGTCGCAATAGATATCATCTCCAGCGACGTGACCACCAAGTTCAAAAGGCGACCTCGAATCATTCGCAATGGTGGAGAAGAACGAGTCAAGCAGCGACTCAACAGCCACGTTGAAGTAACCGCGCCAGTCTGCTCCTGCGACATCGTTTTCGATATCTTCGACATTAGGCTCCTCAGCAGCCTGCGCAGAGACGGCCACAACGAACGGGATCTCCTTCCTCCATTTCCGCTTGGCAGAGGATGGGAGCGGCGAGTTGAGGATCGAGTCCAGGGAGGCTGGCGTGATGTACAGCGACACGCTATGGTCAAGACCGGGCGGCAAGTCGAGAGCAGCGCGAGCTCTGTCGCGTCATGGTTAGAGACGGCTGTATTGTATGTACGAAGTCGACCGACGGTCATACGTACTTGGCGATAGACTTGACGCTCCCCTGGGCGTCGCCTGCGCCTTCAATCCATCGAAATTTCATTCGCGACAGACACTCGTCAATGCCCGGGATATCGCGATAGAAGTCTGTGTAATCCTGCAAAATCTTGTCGAAGCGTTCCCGACATGTCTGCCACCGTGCCTGGTCATGAATCTCGGGGCTCTTGAAGACCACGAAGCCCCATGGATCCCACTGAGCGCTCGGCCCGACACGTTGCTCTCGAAGACGCATGAGCTCCATGAATGGAGGTTCTCCTATTAGTGGTTTGATGCCTGTGGGGGACATTTATTAAGTTTACATCTCCCGCCCGGCAGGCAGACGTCCATATGATTTTGCGACGAACAATCCAGGATCTATGAAACGGGTCATTCCTTACCTTTTGCGATATCTGACCGCTTCCGCATTTCATCGAAGAACTCCTCAAATCCCTGTTCTCCCTTGTCGGCTCTCAACCCCTCGCGAAACACGGCCATTTGGTCTTCGGTTAATTTATCGAACTCATCGTTGACACCGATATTGAGCATACGCTCATGGTCCCAGCCTTCAGGATAGTAAGCGGGGGTGTTGGAAGGCATAATATAGACGGAGGATTGAATATTTGGCCAACGGCGTCCTTACTCTCAAGAAGCATAAATATCACCAGAACGACACACCCCAGGGGTCAATTATCGTAGGATCCTAGTGCTAGTGGCTGATTCATGCCTTCATTCTAGGCCCCCAGCCGACCAGCTAGACTAGACTAGGCGCCGTCGCGAAGTCTTGGCAACGGCGGCTGAGCCGAAACGAGACGCCTTTATAATTTCGTTAGCCCCCTTTTCTTCGCTTTTTTTCATTGTTAACTCTTTTACCAACTACCATCTTGGCGAGACGCCGTCCACTCGTTACTAAAAACGATAATTCATTCTTTGCCAATTCTTGTGCTTCTCAAGCGGCAAAGCACGATATCTGCATCAACAATCCTCGGCACTGCCATCTCCAGTCTTTCGTCACCTACGATCTACTAGCGCCTCCATAGTTACATTTCCCACGTGGTTAGGTAATCTACATAACCATGTATATTCGCACTTCGGCTGTTTTGGCAACAGCGGCTCTCCTCGCAGGACACGCAGCAGCCAAGACGGACATCGGAGGCTGCGTGTCTTCGCAGACCGTGGCATATGGCGGTGCCAGCCTGATCTGGTACGTGCCGGACACGGGCGAGATCTGCGAGCTTCTCGACTGCGGTGGCGGGCGCGCGCCGCCAAAGACGACGGTCCCGGGTTGCGATGGCTACGTGGGCACTGCCACGTACTCGCCCAGGTTCCTGTCTGGCTTCGGCGCCTCTGCGACATCCACTTCTGCCGAAACTGTGGCCACGCCATCTTCTGCGTCTGAGTCTTCCTCGTCAGCATCGGCATCGGCGTCATCGTCATCGAACGTGGCCACAATTACCTCGCCACCGACCACGATACTCACAGGAACGGCCACCTCATCTGCAGCTGTGTCGACGCACACGGGTTCGAGCTCAGGCGTGGCCTCTTCTTCCGTTGCTGGCAGTGGTGCCGCGGGATCGTCGACTACCAGTGCGCCAACGAATGGTGCTGCGCTTCCCACGGCGGCCGTAAAGGGTGCATTTGGTATAGTGGGACTCGCTATGGGTGTCGCCATGCTGTAAAATGACGGCTTATGCAAAGCATGCGCTCGGCGATATATCTAAAAGGAAAGGAATCGATCAGTTTTCGCTCTAGGTTCTGTACTAATCTCTGATACACCGAGACCGTTGGCACATGGATAAAAAGTTGATTTAAATAACGTTCATGGAGACTTCGGGGGGGTTGCGTGCTGGCTAGTTTGTCAATGATGAGCGGCACACCTTGTATATAAGATTGTACTTCTGTATAGAATTGTAGAAGTGAGTGTCTGTATAACAGATAACAATGATAATGCTTTTCACCACCCAGAAATGCTATGTAAACCTACCTAAATGTATATGCGTTTGCAAGAGAACAAGAATAGTAAATATACAAGACAGTGGCATCGCAAAAATATACCGGATGCGCCGATAACAGAGTGTAAAAGTACAAGCATACAAGATATAATATGTAACGCTGAATGTCCTCCGTGTCTGCACTTCCCATCAATTGGCCATCCACCAGAGAGACACAGACGCGAAGGCGATGATAACGACCGTCACGATGCCAGCGCCCGCCCTGTCACCTGTTGTGATAGGGCCCAATTCGTCGTAGGACGCTCTATTGGTCCCGGCATGTGGATCGCCCATACTGGTACCGCCGGTCATGTTGGTGACGGCCTCAGGAGCGTCCAAGACCAGCAACGACGAGAGAGCGCCGAGCACGTTCATCTGCTGGCCCACACTAGAACACTCACGATTAGTTATCGCCATTTTGGGCATGGTTTTGGAGAGGGGGAGGGTGGTTTGGAAGCTTATGGACATTGCCATGGCCCGAAGGAAAAACGTATAGTATAAGAGTTGCCAGATCAAGAAGAGAATGGTTCCGGAATTTACTTACCCGAGGAGGCCGTCGAATTTGCCGCTAGTCCAGTGAAAACCACACTGCCTGCCGTTATCGCCGCCCGTACACTGGGCAACGGCGGCTTTGGTTGAGTTCTTGAGCAAAGGCATGATCCTCCCGGCCGTGCTAGGTACCAGTCGTGCAGTATATCCCATCCAACGGTGGAGGAAGCCCTTATAGGTCAGCATATCGACTGTGCAAATACCTCCCTCGCAGGCAGGTTCGTAGGCGACGCCGTCGACGAAGAAGACGCGCTCGATACCGTCTAGGAGACCGTTTATCCGATCCATCCATATCTGGTCAGACGTCTTTAAGCTGCATGTTAGTTTCGCAACCCAATGTTAAAAGGAAAGAGGCTAGCAATGATGGACTGATAGGACTCACATAGTTCCATAGATATGCAGCCCCTTGGAGGAGAACGCCAGCATTGTAGGAGTATTGCTGCGCTACTATCTTCGTGCAGTTGTTGGAAATGTCGGCGCCGTCGTATACGTTCCACTTGTCATCAATGTACTTAATATCAATAAGCCAGTCCCACGTCTTCACAGACCAGTCCAGGTAAGTGTTATTCCCCGTGTATCGAGCGAGGCGCGCGCCGATGTTAAAGAAACACCCGTTGGCAATCGCTGTAAGTTGTCTTTTGTTAGTCTTAAACGATAGGATGCCTATCGACGGGCTTGGATAAAGATCTCGGAAGCTGAGAATGGCCCCTTGGAGAAGGGTAGAGAAATGGGTAGAAAGGCATCAGGAACATACTGTTCTTGTAGCTGAATCCCGGATTCAGTGAAACAGCCTGCCACCGCAAGCCGATACCACAGCCGCCATCACGCAGATCCTCGGCCGTCTGTTCAGTCCACACAGCCTGGGCCAGAGCAAGCCATTGGGCCATGTCGGGTGGGGGGTTTCGGAAATTGTACTCGGCCGCAATGAGAGCAGACATGGCCCAGAACGCCTGGTCATCGTTACCGAGCGAGGCAGTCCAGTTCTTATCGGCGAAGTCTCTATTGGGGCCTGCCTGCCATAGCAGAGAATCATACGTGACATTGTTGTATGTATCGTCGCCTGTCCAGTGCCAGTAGTCCAGTAGAGCACCCCACATGGCTCCGGCTTCCCACCTGAACGTTTGGTCAATAACAGAATCGATTTGAATTGATCACGGTCAAGATTGGGATGCGAACCAGTAATAGGCACCGTCGGGTGGCGGACCAGGTAGGACACCTATAACGTGACCCGGATCGTGCCCATGGTAATATTTCAGCAAGTCCTCTGCTACCTCCGCAGCAGCTCGCTTGATCGACTCTGCAAGAGGAAGCCAACAGATGGTGTCAGAGATAAATTCTCGGTGATCGATTTCGTACTACAGCAGTAGCTCGGAGGGTTATATATGCTCACCTCTATCGTCGAGATTGACCTCTAACGCGGCTAGAGCGGCCAACGGATACAGCGGCAACAGATAAACGAGTGACGGAAACATTTTTGATGGCTTTCTGAGACAGCGAAACTCATCTAAGATACCATCCGCATATAATTGTTAGGAAGAAATTGTGGCACAGATAGTGAAAGATGTTAAGAATATAGAGACCCGAACCCGTCAGATGCCTTTGAAGCACCGGATGACGTTGGATTTCAAGGACTCGGGTGTTTAGTCCAGTAGCTTGGCATTACAATGTTGTAATACCCATCTAGTATAGGTAAAGACGGGTTGGCCGTCAGCACGAATTGGGCACAAGCCATTCCTTTCAAATACCAAGCCCATTATGTCGGTGCCTGGAAAACAGGGGGAGATCAGACAAATGCAGCAAGCACCCTTCCCTTGTCAACTTTCGCATGGTTCATGTTCTGCCGTCTCGCTTCTATCCGTCGACTGGTTATGCTAACCAATCTGGGTAGACTTGGGTCGAGGTACGATTATTATTTTCCGTCCCTGATAACTACCTTGAGTCCCTGTTTTGCTACTTGTACCACTCGGACTAGACAGAATTTGTTGATCATAAATTCTAGTATCACTTATGAAGAAGATAGATTATACAGTATTATACAATTATAGACAACCTCTTTCTAGTATGGGTAAGTTTCGACAGCATAATCTTGTACGTCGAAGCTTTCGCCGTTGGGGTCTCGGAGGGTCGTAAACCTGTTTGATTGGATGTGAAACAAAAGTTGAGCGTGAAGTTGGTTCGTATTGAGATTGATGAGGCTGTGCAAGTGGCCCGGTAATAGAATTCGGGTTTTAGCTTGTAACTAAATGATCCAATCGAACAATATGTCGGCCAATATGTCACGCAGGTGAGCGGTGACTGGGGGTGGCTTAGCTATGGGCTAATCCCACCTCGGACTACTGTAGGATGTACAGCGTTGGTTGCACGTAAGTATTGTAGTCCTTCAATTACCTTGATGTAGATTCTGATCGACAACGGGTACGGCGTTTATCCGCACATTCAAGAAGTATAGAGATCTAGAGCTAGTAAGTCGAGAATGTTGATGACAAGACAACGTTCTAGTCTAAGATTGCTCCCTCTAAATGCTCTAGTCTACGGTAGGCAACATCTCCCATCTAAACCTTGGCGCCTTGGTAGAGCTCGATGCCGAGTCTTCCAGTTACTTGCCCGGACTGATATCTACATATACTTGTAGACCAATTGGGATAGTAAGACTGGCTCATAAGTTGGTTGGGAGTCTATCCTTCAGCATCCGGCAACTCCTCAGGCAAATCTGAGCCCAGCAGAACTTCCTCTATCCGGCTGTGGCCGAGTCCACCGCCCTTCACTCTAGTAGAAGCGTGCTGCTCCAGCTGATACGGACTACCCATATCGGCGAAATCAAAGACCCGATAGTCGGCGTTGAAGAACCAGCAACCCGTAACACCCACACGCAGAAAGCCCGAATGGGATACCACAATGATGACTTTCTCGGGCCGCTCATACAGCTTCTGGAGTGCCGCTCGCCCTCGCGCTAAGATGGCGGCCCTCGTGTAGTGATACTCGCTCCCTGCCGGTGTCGTCTTGTCGGGCCATACAGGGTCAACCGTTGAGTAGTCGATGTTTGGGAACTCCTTGGCCACTTTACTTATTGCGCTGCCAGTGTCGCATGGCTTTGCCGAGTTTTCTGGAGAGTGGTTTTAAGCTCGTATTTGAGCTCTAAAACGACATGCGCTGTCACCAGCAAAAAGGAGGGGGAAGGAGATCCTACCTTGCCAATGAGCATCGGCCTGTATCTTGACCCCCTTCTCTATCAGCCAGTCGACCGTGTCTAGGGCGGTCTGAATGGTGCGGCGCATTGGAGAGGTGATGATTAACTCGGCCTGCTGAGCCAGGGGATCTTCCATGAGTCCCTTCCGTAGCTCGGCGCATTGTTCTCGTCCAAGCTCGGTGAGATCCGGATCATGAATAAAGTAGTCCTCTATGAACAATTAGAGGCTTGTCTTAATGCGGTGCGCATGCATGGTAGAAATGCTCACTCGTGGCATTGTGCTCCGCCTGGGCATGGCGCACGAGAATGAGCGTCGGAGGCATTTTCGTTCTCAGCCTATTGTTTGTTTGTTTTTGCTCATGCGTATGTCTATGTACCAGTGTAAGTGTTTGAGCGTTTGCCGGGACTCATAAGACCGCCGAAGCCGCAACGGCGCTGACGCCGGGGCACTGTGCGGCGTAACGAATAGTGACGTGCCATTAACAGTGCTAATTGCGCCTTCGACCCAAATCTGGAAATAATTCCCAAGCTTATAGAGATACCTAGGTACATCCATAAACCTACCTATGCAAGCCTTATTGAGCTTCATCTTGGCCGTTTCACTCCATCACCACACAATTGCCTGGTCGCACGTACAGTCCCGTTATGACGAGCATAGACGAATTATTTAAAGTAAGCTACGGACTTCCCGTGATCCTTTCGCGACGTGCATGAAACTCACGCGAACAGGCGTCCAGCGCGGGCAACAAACGTAAACTCGAACCACTTCGAGACCCTAGTGAGTCGCGAGTCTCTGTCTTTACTTACTTTTTGTCTCTGTCACTCATTTGCCATGTTGCTAACCGGCTTATTTCCCATATGAACAGACGAGGTCTACAAATCCGCCCGTCTCAACGGCAACAGCAGCAGACACGCGCGCGTCGAAGAGGAGCAACCCGCCAACGATGATGACGACGTCGAAGCCGGTCCCGCACCACCGCCGGCCGACGGCGAGGATGGCGACTATGGCCCCGACATGCCGCCCGATGATGACGAGGAAGGCGGCCGCTTTTTCGGCAGCGGCGTGACTGTCCAGGAAGCTCAAGTCCTCGACTACCTCGACGACACCGAGGCCGACCTCGCGCCCGAGAAGATGGACGTTGCCTGGCTGCGGCGCACGGCCATAAGCTTCGAGAAGAAGATCTCGCGCAACGCCGAACAGCGTGCCAAGTTCGAGCACGACCCCGCCAAGTTCATCGCCAGCGAGGCCGAGCTCGACGCCGAGATCAAGGCCCTCTCCATCCTGTCCGAACATCCAGAGCTATACCCCGAATTCGCGCGTCTAGGCTGTGTGAGGAGCTTAGTCGAGCTACTGGCTCACGAGAATACGGACATTGCGATCGACGCAATCGAGATCATTGACGAGTTAACTGACGAGGATGTCGCTGCTGAGGAGGCGCAGTATGACACCCTAGTGGACGCGCTGTGTGATGCTGACTTACTATCATTACTCGTATCGAATCTCGAGCGGCTAGACGAGACGCAAGAGACAGATCGTGGCGGTGTTTATCGTGCGCTAGGCATCGTCGAGAATCTCTGTGGGCGGACGATCACGGCAGAGCGCGTCGCCAAAGAGGAGGGCCTGCTAAAGTGGTTGTTACGACGAATACAGAAGAAAGAAGAGGGAGGAGGGGTGACGCAGAATAAGCAATACGCGGCCGAGATACTCGCGATTCTCGTGCAGAACTCGGCCAAGAACCGGCGGAAACTCGCCAGCCTGGATGCCGCGGATATTATGTTACAGCTGGTAGCGCCGTATCGAAAACGGGACCCCGAGAAGGGCGGCGAGGAAGAGGAATACGTAGAGAACCTCTTCGAAGCACTGACTTGCATGGTCGACGAGCCGGAGGGAAAGGCCAAATTCGCCGAGGCCGAGGGCGTGGAGCTGTGCCTCATCATGCTGAAAGAAGGGAAGCTGAGCAAGAATGCGTCGCTGAGACTATTGGACCACGCGACGGGCGGCACGTCCGGGGTCGAGATCTGTCAGAAGATCGTCGAGGCCGGCGGCCTCAAGAACGTCTTCACGCTGTTCATGAAGAAGAGCACCGACCACCGGGTGGCGGAGCACCTGATCGGCATATTCGCGTCCATGTTGCGTCTACTACCGGCCGACTCGGCCGAGCGCATACGTCTCCTTGCCAAGTTCGTGGAGAAAGACTACGAAAAGACGAAGAAGCTCGTCGAGCTGCGCCGGGAATGCGCGGCGCGTGTGAATGCCGCTGATGAGGCTATCCGGGTCGAGCAGGCGCAAATGTCGGCAGAGGAAAAGGAGGAGGCGGCGGACGAGTGGTTCTCGCGTAGGTTGGATGCCGGTCTCTTCTCCTTGCAAACACTGGATGCGGTGCTCGCTTGGCTCGTGGCCGAGGATGGCGGGGTCAAGGAAACAGTTCGGAAGCTGCTGGCGGATCGGGACGAGTCGTTGAGTGTAATTAAGGAGACGATTCGGGAACAGATTGAGGGCATAGACACAGACGACGCAGATGGCAAGGACACAAGAGAGATGCTCTCGACACTAGTTAAATTCCTACAATAAGGGTGAGCTTGACAGGAATGATGATTAATACATGCCGACTTGCAAGTCCGGCTTCTTCAATAGCAGCCTAATCTAATTGTGCTATCCACATGCGAACGCAGGGATCTCATTCTGCGTGTTATCGCTCCTAAACAACCCCTTGAAGCCATCTGAACATAGCGAACGCCTCGAAGTGTGTGGGTATTTCTATCGTCTTCCTCGCTCGGGTTAGATGTCGCCTATCCCCATGACAAGCCGTAATATACTGCCGGTAAGATTGATGGGAGGCCTCTACTCGGCGGACGGGGGAACGGGCTTCACGTCCAAAACGCCTTTCAGCAGATCTTCGATGACCTGAGCCTGGCTCTTCTTGCCAGAGGCCTGGATCTCCTTGATCTTTACGTCGGCCTCCTTATTCGCTTCGTCTTCGGCTTGCTTGTTGCCTTTGGTATGCTGGTAAGAGATCGTCATATCAGTACTTGTGACCCGCCTGCTGTCTTCTCTGCCTCTAGTTCCCGAAGCTAACCCCCCTCGGTGAAAGTCTGAGAGGGCCGAGCTCAGGGCAGGAACCAGAGAGGGAGGGAAGTGCTGCTGACCTCGGCTTCAAATTTCTTGAATTCTTCATCCTTCGTCTGCCGGTAGGCGTCTATCTCCTTCTTGGCTTCATCTCGAGCTTCGCGGACACGTTTCGTTCGGACTGTTGGTGGGAAGAGCGTCTAAGGTTAGTAGCCATCTCTGCTATATAGACTCGGTGTTTCAGTGTGTCAGGAGGGCGAGTCGATATTAACATACGTTCACGAGCTATACAATGTTAGCAACTTCGTGTGCTGAGGAATAGGCGGGGTTTAGCTTGCGCCATGGGTACCTTTCTGGACAATCTTGGAGGCTTCCCTCTCTGCCTGTAGCGAAGGAGATGGTTAGGTCTACTAGCCGAGAACATTGCGTGTATATGGCAGAATGAGAGCCGTAATAGTAGAGGGTTGATGTGTGCATACATCGAGTAAGGTCTGGATGCCCGCCGAGTTCTGAGCCGACTAGTGTTGATGCATCGTTAGCTATCACTCTGTAACAAGACTGCGTACAGGGGAAGCGGCTGTACCATAGTGAGGTCTTGGGAAAGGGAGATCGGGCGAGTATCTAAACCGTAGGAGATTGCTGGTCGTGATGATTTGAGGAGGTTTGGTCACTGGATGGGATATCAGTAGGTAAGTAGGTAAGTAAGTAGTTACCAAAGAAGGTGATATCAGATGTCCACTAAGTCATAGCTTAGGAGCTGGCGGCTAGGTAAGTACGTACTTAGTATACTTGGGCTTCCTGAGTACAGTACTTCATAGCACTGTGCACCAAACTAGAATCCCCTAACGTCAGCCGATCAACCCCAACTTTTTTCGACATCGCAATTCGTACATTTGTTGCCAGCAGAGATCGCTGCTGTCTCTCACAATGTCGCGCGCGTCGAAGCTCACCCTGCTGGGCACGTCGCTCTTCGCAGCGACTACCGTGGTCTTCGTCCACTTTCAGCAAACATTCGAAAAAGAGGTGTGTTGCGCCCCGAAGCTTATTTGTTGTGGATGAGAACAATCAATCACTAACTGCTCTATGACAAGGCCATGCACCAGGGCGTTGTCCGCGACATGGAGCAGCAACGAATAAAACGGGAACGCCAGCTAGACTTCGACATGCAAAAGGCGTTAGAGGAAGAATATAAGAAGGGCCAGACCGTATCGCAGTCAGCAATCGACATACCCGACAAGGCATTACCCAACAGGTAGCCGTTATTAAGGGGAACGTGCATCCACACGAGTGAAGCGTCATGAAGCCGTAAGACTGGGGATACCCGCCTGGCTTCGAAGACAAGAGTGAGGCTAGATCCCATAGGTCACAAGCCTCTATTCTAGAAAATCTCGCCGCTCAGTCACTTGGGTCCCGAGGGGGGTTTTAGATGATTTCATCGCAGTGGCGAGGAAAGAGAGCATATACCAGCTGCTCAGATGTATGAGATGACATCGTTATTGGGTATCTCCGCATCTCTAAAATCCCTTCTATGTAGCTGTTTGATCAACCGCAGAATAGGGGATACCGGGAAATTCATCTCTGACCAGGAAGAACACCTGAAACCTGTACAACAATTGTTACCTATAGCTATCGACTAATTACACATTAACCCTCTCAGCCACCTTCTCTTTTACACGACGAAGATGAGCGCCATATGCATCTCTATATGACATTCTAGGGGAATCAGGGATCAGTTCTTTGCGGAAACTATAGATTCTTTCAGACACTCAGGGGCTGCTTCATATCCGGCGTCGCATTATACGAAATACGCCCTGCCGGTAGGAAGAAAAGCGCCACGAGCGCGCCCTGGCGAACACGAGGATAGTGATGCGTGCCCGGCCCCGGCGATGTCCACCCAGCTCCCCGCCAGCCATTCATTCCCTCCAACTCTGCAGTCTTATCGACCTGGACAACGCAATTGATCTCACCATAGGGGTGCGCACTGTTACAACACTGGAGTCAGAAATGCCCACTTGAATGATAAGAATGGGATTCGGGAACTTGGAGGAGCAGCGAGTTGCAGAATATGCCTATTAAAGCAATTGATGTCTGAGACATGTCAGAAGTTAGAATAGAAGGCTCCAACGGACTTACTGGTACTGGCCCGAGAAGGTGTCCTCACTCTCCATGTACACGGTGGTGATGCTGAAAAAGCGCGTCTCGGCGCTAGGTAGTGCAATCTTGCCTCGTCGGTACATCCTCCCGTGGCCCAGCTCCGTCTCCGCCACCCAACCTTCAGAAAGCCCTTGGCGGACGAGATCACACATATCCTCATAGTACGGGTTGCCTGGTCCGTAGTCCTTGTTCAGCTTTTCTTCGAGTTCTCTTCCTGGTGTGCTTTGATGATGTCATGTTAGCGGTCTGTCTGACGACCTTATTGCGAGACCAGCCAATAACTTACAGGTCTTCAACCTCAGCGAAGAATTCGATGCATCGCTTTACTAATTTTTGTGCCGTTGGCCACTGCAAGGTCGATGTCAGTTGGCGAATCCCCCTTCTGGAGAGAATGACCTTATAAACTACGAGAGAGCTCCTAAAGGGCCAATCAAGTAAAACTCACTTTCTCGAGGTCCAGGACAGCTGCCTGACCAGCTTGAGGTTGAACATTGTCCATCGTAACTGATTTACAGCCTGTAGTTGTGCCTGAGGAAAAGGATTCTGTTGTACTGCAAGTCGCAAATTTAGTGTCACGAAAGTAAAAGCGCAAAAACTCAACTCATATATCGGTCGCCATCACTTGAGGCCATATTTAAGGCCGAACTTAACTTTTATATCGGTATTAAGTATCGGCAGTGATCTCTCGGACCCCGCACCGCATTGCCTTACTCACAAGCCTTTACTATTGCGGGCAGTTCTTACTTACCTAATACGTAGTTAAGGGTCTATTTTGAACCGAAGACATGAGTGTTGTGAATGTGCTCAGCGAGGCAAAAGGAAACTTGATAGCAAAAACATAAAGGATTATACATTTCCCACAGGGCCTTTTATAAGCCTAGCCTCTCCTTCTCACGAATTAGATCTTTATTCTACAGAATCGTCAGGATGATGGTGAGTACATAATGCGGGGTAAGTATCTCCCTAGCCTTTTCCTATGAGGCTCTTTCACATCTAGAAACATAATTCCTACTGGATGATAAGGTAATTCAAATCTTAAAATAAGTGAACATCATTCCTAACGATATATATATAGGTGTGTCTACATTTATGCACGACCTATGAGCACACGAGTCGTGCCATACTATAAGTATTTTCCGAGTACTGCAATCATGGATTTATCACCGGTCACAGTGTTTTTCATTTATATGTATGGGTATCGAGTTTTAAATGCGCTATACAGATGTTTGAAGTTGGGGCCCGGCTACTCAAGCTCGCATGACTTCTAGTTTCCCTTACGGCAAAGGCGGATTGGTGTCGAACTTTTACGCCTTGCGGTCTTCTACATGAGAAATGGCGATTTGGTCCCGGTACTGATCTATCGCGTCACCTTGAACATGCTCGGCGAATACGTCGACCTTGGTTGAAGCAAACTTGCGAGCACTGACTCCCTTCTCGAAGAGCAAATCCAGTTCGGCAAAGGTACGCCCAGCAGGTTCCGGAACTCGGAAGTACGTGTAAATCAAGCAGAGAAAACAAGATCCAGCCTATTCAAACGTTAAAACTGCAGCTCATGCAATTGAATTATTTAGTGACTTACCCAGAAAAATCCGGCGTAGTTGCCCCAGTCCCACGCGGTCGGGTTGAGCATGTATGGTGTTATAACGCCAGCGACGATACCCACGATATTGCTGTGATCGGATTAGAATGGTGCCCACTCTCACGATAAAGCATGAAACCTACTATAAAATTCGGCCAAGCACAACAGTCTTGATCTGCAAGCGCCTGGAGGAGAGCTCTGCAACCAAAGAATAGCATACAGTACCGACGGTTAACTGATATACCAAGGCCCAGACTAACAGAATAGACCCGGTGGCCAGCGAAGCTGCGTTCCTGTCCGGAGCAAGACCAAGGAATCCCAGTATTAAGAGAATGACGAAAAGCGCAGCGAGACCAGAGATATATAAAGTTCTAATATCTGTTAGCGTTGAATAGTTGCAAATGGTAAAAGTAGCTGGCCTACCTCCGTCCGAATCCAAACGTGATGAGCGTCCAGGCGCCCAATACTCCAACGCTGTTGATTGCATACTGGCCAAGGGCAAAGTAATACGCTTTGTCCTCACTCAACCCTGCTTGTTCGAGAAAATAGGTCGAATAGTTTGAAAAAGAGTTTCCGCTGAGATTCTGGATCGCCCAGCACATACAGACAATCTAAAATAATCAGTCCATGATATCACCAATCGATCAGCGGTAACAACCTACCTCAGTGCGACGCAAGTCAGCTCCTTTAAAGCAATCCATAAAACTGGCGCCCTTGGTAATCTATAAAAATCAGCTCATGTCGAATACTGTGGTTCTAGCGATATCACTTACATTGGCTTCTAAAGCGGTGGTGTGTGCCATCATCGCAATTGTTTCATCGGCATCGAAATCTGTTTCTCGGTTCGTACTTGTCAGGCGGAGCAAGGACTTCTTAGCTTCGTCCATTCGCCCGTGGCGAACCTGCCACCATGGGGATTCGGGGGCTAAAAAGATCCCAATGATCAAGGGCAGGGGCCAAATCCATTGAAGAGCATACGGCTAAGCAGGCTATTAGTATATGGAAACATGGGATAGAACCGCAAACACACTCACGATTCGATATGCCCATTCATCATGTCGCCAGCTATTCCCAACAATGGCACCGATACCAATAAGCTGTCCAAAGCCCCAACATGCGTTGACGTATGTGGTCACTACAACTCTCGGATTAGTCTTCGCCATTTGAAGGATGTTTTATAAGGATTTTAGAAGCTTCTAGGCGCTATTTGGGCCTCTAAGGGAAATTTCGAGCTCTGAAACTTGCCAAAACAAGAAGAAAGGGGTTCTGAGAATGACTTACAGTACCCGCGAAGGGCGATAGGGCAAACTTCAGAGGCATAAGTAATGGTAATGGTCTGAAAGACGCCCCAAGGTATACCACACAGAATTTCGGCTACCTGAAGGTGGATAACGCTCTGTGCTGTGAAGAATATGGCCACAAAGCCAGCAAGCAGTGTCAGGCAGGCTATGACCGTGTAGCGGTACCCAAACCGCTCAGATACATATCCGTTGATTAGCAAACCGATAATTTCGCCCTGCAATTAAGGGTGCTCGCAATTAGCGTTGTTCTGCGTCTGACAAAGGCTGACTTGGATTAGGAGATGAAACCGATGAAATTTTTTACATTTCAGTGTGAAGATGACAGGCAGAGCCCTCGCATGGAAATACACGCAATAGGGGATTGAATAGGGGGTCAGTTATTCAACTCACCACAACAGCACCGTTGCTCAGTCCCGCTTGCCAAGCTGCTGAGACTTGGTAATCTACATTGCCATCACGGGTTACGTACGGCTCTCCATATTTTCTGTTGAACTGGGAATTGCCATAGAAATTATTGATCAGAGACACATCGTAACCCTCCATCACAATGCATGTGGAGATGAGAATGCTCCATCCAATGGCCTTGGGGTAAAGCTTGATGCCTTGCAGCAGACTCATGCTATGCTCCTTCTCGGTAGCGAGTTGGGCATTGCGAATCAGGTCGTTCATGTTGCGCTTCTCGTAAGGCTCATCATTCTCTCCAGATTCATTGGTCGGCCTGAGGGCCTGCTGCTGCACTGGAGACGGCTTTTCGTCGTTGTGGACGGTAGGATGGAAATTCTTCTCGTCCGTATCCACCGCCATCGTATCTAACGTCCGGTAGTGCTGTGACCTAGGTTGGTTTATTGTGGGCTTGCTGCTGTTTGACTGGCTCGAGATCGGTGTGCAGCAGAGAGCTGAGAAGTTGTCAGATCATGAGAATTCCCCAAACCGAAAGGAACAAATTCTATATTCAGCGAACTAGGAAAGAATTCATCTTCCAATGGCCTCGAGTCGGAAAGCGATGAATATAAGGGCCCGTTCAAGAAAAGAATTGCTCTTCGCTGATTAGTCCGAACCCCAACATATCCCTGTTCCCACCATCCCCGTTCATCACGCTCGAGTGGAGTTATGCGGGGAAGAGGAACATTTGGAAGGACAATAAGTAAGGAGGGAAGACAGACGAATCAGGCCTGAAAACCCGAACCGGTTGGTTGGTCACGATGCCGGTTTCTTGGCCGAATCTACCAGAGCCGAGCCTAACCAAGATTGTGCTAAAGTTAGCTAATCTCCTCTAACTAGCTCAAGGGCACAATGCCTACACCGCAGACTTTCAAGGATCTCAACCCAAATCTCGCTGGGTTACGTTGCGCAAGCGTACCAAGGATTAGTCTCTCATCAGCCCCATACTATTTGCCAAAGTCCACCTCACCGGCGACCACATGACGCCCAATACTTTTATCGGTATATCTCAGACGCCAAGGACAAGCATTACTACTCGTGCTCGTTGACTTGTACATATGGCTATCCACCGTTAATGACACTAACAAAACCTGGGGAACCCCCATATCTCTGTCCCTTTCGCCGGTTTTGTCTAGGTCTGTCTTGAAGACATTTCGGGCAGTTCGGGTGATTGGAGTAACTTTGGAGAAAAAGTGATAATCCCAACGAACATCACATTGCCAAGTCCGCCCACTCAAGCCCACATTACCTCGGCCGCTGATGTTGCGAATGTCATCATTCAATCATACCGGGTTATTAGCAACTCCATGGTATGTTTCCCAACATCACTGCTTCTCGATTTCCCTGCCGACCGCTTGTCCTGATAGAGATCGGACTACCAGTAGCAGCTGTTCTCATTTCAATTCACTTTGATAATGGCAGAGGTCTTGGCTGATTTGGTTCCAATTACTGATCCCTTCGATGATAGCGTAACATGTCGTGAAAATCACCTAAAATGTATGCTACCTCAGTTATACTCTCAAAGGCAATCTAGCTTATCGCTGTGTGAAAACGGCTAGGTGATCGTGATACTCCAAGATGTGGTCGATGTGTTCGTGCAGGTCGCGAGTGCAAGTTGTCCTTCAGGTTCAAGTCTAGCATTGGTAAATTAACTACAATCTGTTTCCAACGAGCGACACCAAACTTAAATACTTTCCTGCAGAAACCAACTTCGGCAAGAACCAGCAATGGATTCGGCCACCAAAAAGACGTAATGATCCCAACCCACCTTCTATGATTAAAAGACGTCAGCTAACAGGGATTGTGGTAGTGATCTATGTAGATGAGACTCAGTATCTAGTGGCAGGGAGTTCACTGGACAACGACGCAACTGAACATCACTTCTATGTCGACGATGAGTATTATGCAGATGAACCGAAATCGGCTTCACGAGAAGCCTCCGCCTCAACATCGGGTAAAGTCCTAAGAGATGAAAAGCTAGATAACTCTCCTTCCAGGACAGTTCCACAAAAACGCACAAAGAGTGACACTTTGTATTCAAGATTAGATCCATCAGTGATTGGTGTTCATCCTCGCTCGCAAATCGAGCATCACCGTAATGGCCCAGACCCCGAAAGCGTACAGACCATGCAACCTTCACAGCAGAGATCAAGTTTACACATGCCACCTCATAGGAACGTGCTCACCTCGCATTTCTACAACACAGCTGCATTGCCTCTCAAGGATCGAACGGAGGCTATTCTATTTCGTCACTATATCCAGAAAATAGCAATCTGCGTAAGCAACATGTTTGGAGTCGAAGAATTGACCTTGTTTAAGTATACTCGCTAACAGAAGCAATAGCTAGACTGTTGTGATCCACATCAGCATTTCGAATTGATCGTCCCTGAACGAGCCAGCTCCTGTCATACTCTATTAAACGCAATATTAGCCATTGCAGCAAGACATCTTAGTCATACCACCGATTTTGATCCGTTAGCATCAAACAGATATCATGATGAATGTCTCAAGTTCCTCATCCCAATGATGAATCACTCTTCTGCCGTCGCCGATGAAAATCTGTTTGCAGCAACGATCATCCTTCGCATGCTGGAGGAAATGGATGGTAAGGAGATGTCCTAAACCCTTGTAGATGACTTCCGCTAACGGTGGCCGTAGGTTCTCTCACCGGGCAAGACAATTATAGCCATCTCCTGGGCATTCACGCATTTGTTAACGCAGGGGACCAATATATGGTGCCTGGTAGTTTGAGCGCAGCAGCGTTTTGGGTAGGGCTTCGACAAGAGATATATATCGCGATCCTTACTCAGCAGCGCGTGAAACTTAACCTAGACGACTGCATTGTGGATCGATCACTCGAACCAGCAGAGGACTATACGTGGTCAAATCGTGCCATTATCCTCTTAGCTGATATCCTGAATGCCTGTTTCGGCGATTGTCCCTTGACTACTCAGAAATGGACCGCGCTTAATGAAGCGGCCGAAAGCTGGACCCGAGCCAGACCCCCTTCATTCAACCCTTTCTTCTACAGAGAGGGAAAGGGGTCGGGGAGCTTCCCCGAAATATGGCATGGGTCAAGTTGCCATAGTGGGTTATTCACCGCAGCATAACATGAATTCATGCTAACATATCCAAATCAGTCCTCGGGATTCAACACCACCTCTTAGCCCAGCTGTTTCTGGTCCAATTTGACCCCTCGATCCCGCGTGTGGGCACAACCCGCCGAGCGGCAATGAGAGCAATGACGGTAAGCCACGAATAGGATGTGGGAATCCTATCACATGCGGTGGCTAACTAGGCAAAGCAACGTATCGAGGCACTCATGCGGAAGTTATGCGGGCTCGGTATCAGCAACCAATGGACCCCGCCTGCTATGTTCACAGCCTGCATCGGCATCGCTATGTGTAAGTGCCACATACTAAGATCGCAGGGACATCCAATTGATCATTGTTATTAGTTGGTGACCATTTCAGTGAAAGGAGTGACCAGGAAGCGTTAGCTGAGTTTCTCAAAAAGACCGAGAAGGCTCACGCACGACCCACGGCATTGATACAGCAGCAGTTGATGAAAGCATGGGGATGGACAGATGCTGATGATTGAACGACTCTCGCAATATGATCTTTGATCCCCAGATAAGCGAGTGATGTCACCCAGTAAGCCTTTTTTGCACTTCTTGGGGAAACCCCGGAGCTGTGTCACACCTCGCGCGCCAACGATTCGGCAGCGTAGGGTATCACCAAACCTTGGCTCACGAGTCAATCAGCAGTATCAAGTCCCGTGTTCTGCAAATACTGGTGAGATTCAAAACCGGCAATCCGTTGCGGCAAAACACGGTCAATTCAGTCGGAAATTATTACCTCTTGCCGCATCCCATGGACCCTTCAACGAGAACCCGGTCCACATGTTGGTGGGGGTGGTAGTGTGGATGACTGGCTTGGTAAAAATCGGCGAATTTTAACTAATCTGGTGTATAAACTTTTGCGTCATCTTGGTCGGCTGTGGAGCACGAGATCACTTACACGCCTAGTTGACTGCACCTACATCTCACTCCGCATCCATATATTCAAATTTTATATCAAGCCGGGAATCTCAACTTCTCAAGATGTTTTTACTCAGCACTAAATCAGATCAATTCATCATTCACGAGCCATTTGGACTTGTTGCTCGTATCGAACCGCCCTAAATTGCAGAGACTACACTCAGACCACAATGGCACCAGGCGTTCTAGTCGACGAGACTATCGACCGTGATGGTCTGCAACTAGAGGAGACTTCAGACAGCATTGACAATGTCAATGTCCTGAAAGGCCAACTGAAGAATCAACAGGAATGGGACTCAAAATCCAAATTCGACGCTGAGAAGGATAAGACCCAATTCAGGCAGTACGAGGATGCCTGTGACCGGGTCAGAAACTTCTACAAAGAGCAACACACCAAACAGACCGTTGCCTACAACCTAAAAGTACGAAACAACCTCAAGTTCCAGAAGCGGGAGGAGATGACCATCTGGGAAGCTATGGAAAAGCTCAATACCCTAATCGATGAATCCGACCCCGATACGAGCTTGTCCCAGATTCAGCACCTCCTCCAGTCCGCCGAAGCTATCCGTAAAGATGGCAAGCCTCGGTGGATGCAGCTCACTGGTCTGATTCATGACCTCGGCAAGCTCCTATTCTTCTACGGGTCCGAGGGCCAATGGGATGTTGTCGGCGACACGTTCCCAGTTGGTTGTGCCTTCGATGAGCGCATCATCTACCCCGGCTCTTTCTCCGATAATCCGGACGTCAAGGACCCAATCTACAACACCAAGTACGGTATCTACTCCCCTGGCTGCGGCCTGGACAACGTCATGCTGTCTTGGGGGCATGATGAATACCTTTACAACATCGTTAAGGACCAGTCTACGCTGCCTGCCGAGGCCCTGGCCATGATACGTTACCATTCCTTCTACCCTTGGCACAGGGAGGGCGCTTATCGCGAGTTCATGAACGAGCACGACGAGAAGATGCTGGACGCTGTTCGCGCCTTCAACCCGTACGACCTATATAGCAAGAGTGATGGACTCCCCGATATCGCGGAGCTTAAGCCCTACTACCTCGAGCTCATCGATGAATACTTCCCTCAAAAGGTCATCAGATGGTAGACACATCGGGTGGTTACGACTTTGGGACTTACAGAGAAGTTGACTACGATATAATGGAATCAATGGTTGGGCAGAGGAGTTTTGACATATCCTATTTGTTACGAAGAGCGTTTGATTTAAGGGTACATTTCCAAAAATAGGAGTACAGCAAATACATGAGAGTATTGTTGGAAAATAAGGTACATATGATGAACAAGACTTCTAGGCCTGGGCCTCAATGTCTATAACCTGAAATGAAAATTGAATGAAACGACGAATACACTAGTTTTACAAGAAGGAGAATGTAGTGTAGAAAGAAAAGAAGATATCAACCCAGCTATAGCATGTGGTTGTCTCCAACGTAGTTCTCACAGTCAGAAGAACTTGAACACTTCGTGTAGACAGAAATACGCGCGGCACCACCACAAAGCTCGTTTGAATCCCCAGCGCATGGCATGGAACAGTCGCCGCCCATGGTACCGTTTGCCGGCATACGATCCTGTGGGACACTATTGCCGCAGAAGCACTGCGATCTGTATTCGAGGCCGGCATATTTGTAGCCCTTGTCGCCGCATGCCGAGACGCACTTCTCGACTGTCATATCGGGTTGATCGAGAGACACGTCTGGGAGCGTGCGGCTCATTCCCGCCGGATCCTTAGCGCATGCCACATACTTCCAGCCGAGCTTCTGGGTGACATCTGTGAAAGGCAGTATCGGATCACCAATCTGAGTCACGGCGCTGCAGTCTGTTTGCTTTGCGCCGGGGTCGACAGGGTTACAGCCTGGCAGTGCTTGGAGAACGCCGTCGACAGCCTCATGCACACGGGGAAGGACCTTGCAAGAGGCCATATCGTCGTCGCTACGCAATTTGAAGGCGCCGCATTCTTCGATTCTGCCGCTTGACGCGTTGCACTCGTTAATTGCCTTTTGAAGAGTTGGGATATCCCACCCATTAACAAAATCACCATGATATCCATACCCTTGATCATCACTATTTCATCAGTTAGTATGATTTTGAAGCTTAAATCACGGGAGATACAGTATGTATGATTACCTACCCAGTTGAGAAAACGAAAGGTTGCTTGTCGCCGTACCACATGTCCTTGAAATCATCCACGCTCCATGTGACTTCGTAGAAGATGGTGATGAAGCGTTTCGGGTGAGAATCTGGGCATGCTCCGTTGTCGAGACCGCTAGGGTAAGCCATACTATACAAATTTACGTGTTAGAAACTGCCGCTCGTAGCAAAGACTTGACTTCTTCTTGGGTATTTTAAAAGCATACAGGAAAACGTGTCACGGCTTATACGATCAAATTTGCTGTAAGAAGTGAAAACAAACGAATCCGAAATACGTACTGGCTCTTATGATCCGGCGAATCTACATTTTTTCCATCCCAGCATGAGGGCATAGTTAATTGGGCCCTCAAGCCGCCAGGGCAGTTCATTTTGGGAAGTTCGAAAGTTGCTGGGCCTTCAGTCCCAAGACATACGAAAGAGACGGCGCGCTGCTCTAGGGTATCCGTGAAGTTGCGGTTGGTCGGGGTCCCGGCAACCATGCGGAAATCTTTGGGGAAGGCAATTAGACCTTCTGCCGCATTAGGATCCTTAGGATCTGTGCGTTGCCTATATGTAAGAATTAGTACTCTGGGGCTTGTAGGTTGTTGAGCTTGGGTAGAGCCTCACAAGTAGTAGATCAATGCACCTCCGACTTGCTTCACGGGGATGAAACTGCCGTTCTCTGCGTGATAATAGAGATTAGGCACCTGGGCACATGGAGTTAGTCATCGCCACCTTCGAGGGTACTTTATGCCAAATTTAGAAGATTATAGACGCGGACCTGGCCTAAGAAGTAGACCCCAGATTTATTAGAATATGAGAAAAGTAACTTACCCAGTAACTAGACATATCTTCGACAGCCTTGCAAGAAGAGCATGTCGCAATTTGCGTGTCGGCATACGTCATGCTGAAGTTAAAGGCATTAGAACCCATAACAGTATGAACATGTGAAGAGACGACGTTGGGTTCCATAATCGGATCCGCGCGCTCAACCACAACCGGAGAAGAGCATGGCAGCCGCCAAAAGGCATTTGCCCGAGCAGCAAGAACTGCCAATCCAACGAAAGCTTCTGTAAGTGTTGTTCGCAACATCGTGTTTATCAAATTTGTCTATATGAGGAAAGGGAATGAATATGGTCCTCGGGTTGGCGGCCCAGATCACATTATCTTTATACTATATGCATTTTAAACTCGGTTACAGAAAGCCAATAGAATAGCTTTGTAAGATTAGCCATTGGACTCGATCCCTTTCCCACGAGCATTAATGAATTTCTTTGAAGGAATTACATGGTGTGCACAAAGGACTACAAAGCCCAACTCCATAGTTGCGATTGTTTGTCAGCCAATAGATTCAACTTGAAACGCCTCAAATGCATTACTTCCGTACCACGTGTTTCAAGGTAAAAAGCTTCGAGTAGCACCACAGAGTCGGGAAATTGATTGGCTTGCGATTTTATAGTTCAGTAAGCACCCAAAGCGGGCATTAGATACGTTGAGTGAAGAATTCCGCCAAACGTTTGTTAATCACTCCAAAAAGGTAGAACGATTACTCCCCGATTTTATTGGTCGCTTGTAACCCCTAATCTGCATCCATTATCTACAGAACAATCGGAGTGTACAACGATAACTTTCCTTCATCTTTAATCTCTTAGAAGAGTTTCAGAGCTTTCTTCGTGCACCTCATTTGGCTACTGTGGCGATTACGGGCTTGGTGTTCCGTGGCGCTTCAACTCTACCAGCTCACCACGCTGCCGCCCTTCCTTCGACCCACCCCCTTGCCCTCTGCTTTCCCTTGTTGCTGTCCCTTCACTCATTAGGCAGAGAGTGGTGAAAACTGCCCATAAAGTCATGAAGAAATCCATCTCCGACCAATGCCTGCTTTTTAGGCGCAGAAGGAGACTCGGGTTTTGATTTGAATCTAACCTGTGTTATTTACTACTGAGTTGCTGTTCAACTCGCTTTTTCCTACTTCATAACTATCATACCTCAAATAGCGACTGGTGGCACTAAGTTCCATGTTTGAGTCTCTCATATGAATTAAGACAATGGGGCTGAGATAGTTTGATTAGTATATTCTACAACGGTCGATGATGAACCCTTTACTGTGAATAGCAATATATCGAGAGAGAGAGACTAGCCTAGGCGTAGTATTTTCCATCCGTCTGTTCTCTAGGCTACCTATATCTGCCACCCTTTCCCTCTAGGTAAACCACCAATTTCCTGCCCATACATGATATATAAATAAGCAGCCAGCCAAGTACCTTCCATAGTGCCCAGTATTTCGCGACGGCCAGTTATAAAGATTCCTAGAACGTAGTTATGTAAAGTAGTTAAGTATTTGTATGCCTTTTACCCAAGGTAGCGTTGATCTCCTTGTTGAGACTCGTTATATTCGCGCTTCGCTTTTCTTTGTACTTTTCTTGAGGGTCTATTTGAGGGTTTATTAAGTCTCATGTATATGCTGCGGCGTCTTGCCTCATCTTTGTCGCTTGCTGAGTATCTGTACCTATCGACATAAACTTCGCTCGTTTAAGAAATTGCCCATTTGGGCAAGTCGTATGGAATGATCGCCGTAAACTACCTACGTTACAGTATTGTATTCTACATAGTACCTAACTCAACCAATCTCGGCGTTTGCTGTTAAATAGGCATTTTGTTATTCCGTGGCATCTGTGGTGGTCTGGCGTTCTTTTGTCCTTTCCGAATAAGCATATAGTCTTCTTGTGTCCAGCCGCATCTTTAATCTTTTATGTCAGAGCTGCCGCTAATGCACAGCAAGAGACAACCTTGTACCAACAGTCTCCGCTGTGACTCACCCCGGCCCCGAGTGAATCAATACCCGTGCTCTAGATATCAAGCAAACAACATAAGTGCCCAATCGATTTTGTGTTACTGTCCATCTCACCGTGAGAAGAAGGTAGAGGTACCGTTGTGTTAGTCCTCAATCACCGCATTCACTTCGGTGACATTGAACCCTGTAAGCTGTTGGGGCGTCAGCCTCCGGGCCAGGCCCTTTCCCTGTTTGTCTGTTTGACGGCAGTGAATCTGGACGAATACCTCATGCCCGACCTATCCATCTCCAAGATGCCTTATTGTCGGGCAGTGTCAGCACGCTACAGGCTACAGTACAGTACAAAGCTAGCCGTTAATGCACACCGACGTCACACATCCTTAGCTTACCTGGTGAGGCAACAAAGCAACCCACGACTTGCTCATATACTTCGCCGTGCACCCTGTCATCTCTGTTTGTATAGACATCACAGATCTGACTTAAGGCCATTCTTCCATCCCTCATCCGATCTGATCATACATCGTTTTCGATCTTCACGTTCATATTCCCTCTGGCAGCGCGGCTCTGATTACATTATTCAGGCTACTCGCTTGCTCAAAATCGCGATGGCAACTCCCACCGAGCATGGGCATCAGGAGCCCTGGTATCTAAGATCGAGCGTTCCCGTTCTGTTTCCTGCTCATGATGGCTTTGACCTTTCCATGCCGCAGCCTGCATTTGATGCTCTTGTTCGAGACATTGTCTGTACCGGAGCCACTGCCCAGCAAGATGCCACAGAAGAGTCGAAGGACAACACGAAGGATGCGGGCGACAATATCACCCTTATTAGCGCCACCACACAAGAAATACCTAGTGGTTTGGCCCAACTCAACCTGACCACAACGGCTGAGACTCTGGCCGAGGAGGCTACAGCTGTCGAGCCCAACGATCCCGCTCAGAGCCCACACCCCTTTATCCAGGGTCTGTTGTCCCATAATAGACCGGTGCCCGCGTCAGATAGAGCCCTAGAAAACAAGATGCTTACGGAGAACGCCGACGTCGCCTACCGCTCTACTACATCGCCTATCGTTGATTTGTTCTACGAGCTAGAGGACGTCGTATCAGGCCCACGGCTTCGCGAGCTTCTCAATGCCGCCTGGACAGAAGACTCTCTTACCACGCTCAAGATTATGTTCAACGCCCGCTCCATTCATGTTGGCAAATCTTCCCGGGCTACGTTCTATCGCTGTGCTGGCTGGCTCGCCCAGCACCATCCTCTCACACTAATTGCTAACCTCCGCTGGTTGAGTCGCCCATTAATTCAGAAGAAAGTCGAGAAGAAAGATGAGGCGGACGTCGATATGGTAGTAGTAGATATGAAGACCGAGAAAGATGCCGACGACGTGACACGCTTCGATGTTAGACACGGCGTGTCACACGGCTATTGGAAGGACCTCCTAAACATACTTGTTCTCGGCGCTAGAAAACATCTCCACGTTCTCGCCCACCCAAAAGATGTGTTGAACGTCATGACGGAGAAGTATTCAAGCCCGGATATCAAGAATCCGGAAGAAATCAAGGCTCGACGTCACAGAAAACGAGAAGAACGAAATAATGAAGCTATTGCACTCTTCAACTCTGATTCGGTTTACCGAGGACTCCACCTGACTATCGCTCGTTTATTTGCTGAGCAACTGAGGACAGATTTATCTCTCCTGAGAGGTGAGGACCAAAATGCGAAGAAAGATATCTCGCTTTGTGGCAAGTGGGCTCCATCTCACGACCGGTTCCATGACAAGCATACCTTCATCGTCTCCAATATCGCCGAGATGCTGCATCCTATAGAAGAAGTAACCGCCATCCATGGTCATATGGATCGAGAGATGTTCCTCCGCCATTCTCGAGAGCTTTACCGCAGAGACATCTCGGCATTGCGTGCCCATCTTGATGTTGTGGAGCGAAAGCTCTCTGCACAGACCTATGACAAGATCCTATACGACCGCGTGCCGTCCGTGGCTATGAACAACTACTCTAAGATCTTCGCCGAGAAGGACACGGACCGCTTCGAGGAGTACCTTAACGGTGTGGCTGAGGGCAAGATGCGCATTAGCGGCGCCACGCTGATGCCATCCACATTAATCCAACAAGCGCGCGATGGTGCCTATAAAGGTGCCCGTGCTACCGTTGGAGATAGGATGAAAGAGCTTGCTGGCAGGGTTGCTGATGGGCAGTGGAAGACACTCGTACAGCGAATCAAAGACTCGGGCACTTTGGAGTCCAGCATCGCGGTATGTGACGTATCCGGTTCCATGAATGGCCCTGTCTTTCGCGATGGCACATGCCCCATGGATAGCGCTATAGGACTATCGCTTCTGGTGGCCGAGGTCACAGCACCTCCTTTCGGTGGTCACTTTATCACTTTTTCCTCAAAACCCGCCGTGGAGAGCGTTGACCTGTCCAAGTCGTTGCGCGACAAAGTAGCCAAGATGGCTGGGGCTCACTGGAGCGGGAATACCAACTTTGTAGCTGTTTTCGAAGAGCTTATCCTCCCGATGGCAATTGATAACAAGCTTTCTCAAGAGGACATGGTCAAACGCATCTTCGTCTTCTCCGACATGCAATTTGATAGCGCCGATTCATCTTCCAGGAATCCTCAGTCTGGTGAAAAGTTTAGCTCCTCTTTTGAGCGCATCCAGAGCAAATATAGAGACGCGGGCTACGAGATGCCGGAGCTGATTTTTTGGAATCTCGCTGGTGGACGCGCCGGCTACGGCAAAGGAACGGGCGGCGACCCCACGGCTCCCAAGCCCGTCACAAGCGAAGAGACTGGCACGACCATCGTCAGTGGGTATTCGCAGGCGATGCTTAAGGTATTCCTCGACAATGGGACCTTTGACGATCCAGAAAATGAAGATGAGGAGGAAAACCTGAAGACAATGGAGGAGGATGACGCTGTGATCGTGGATTCTGAGGCTCCGGCCAAGAAGCGAAAAATAGACCCAATGAGCACGGTCAAGAAGGCCATCGGTCACGAATCATACGATCCCCTCGTTGTTGTAGATTAGCTGGAATGGATAGATGGCACGTCGGTAATGAGTTTCTAACACCACTCCGGATATGATTGATGAACAAATGCAGTCACCACAGCTGCAAAAAAAAAGGCGCACACCCTTCTCTATGTAATTTTAATAGCCTAATGATACCCACATATGTTTGATGTGGAATGACATAGTACTCCTCCGATGTGAATGACGTGAACTCGAATGGCTTGTAAACCATCTCTCAACATGACATCCGAGACCATGATAGTCGCTTTGCAGATAGAAAAGCGAATCGAAGCACTCCGGAACCACCAAGGTCAGAACTAGGATAGGAAGCAACAGAACAAGTATCGGCATAGCAGAAACTGGGATAGAACAAAAACAGCCATCTGGACCTAAGAGATCGCTGTTTCCAACATACTCTATAAGTACTGCTAATTGTTATGGTCGACAGTGAGGAAAGTTCTCCATGACCTGGCTCGAATCCAGACGTGTTCATCATGCGAATCACAAGAGAAAAGTTCACTGGCTCTTCGCCTGGAACGAGAGAGAAGTTTCGGACCAGTTAAATTACTCTGATTTTATGTTTCGCGCCCTCCCCATCTCTAGGTAGGGAGTTGGGGACTCGAGAATCGTTGGTGATATGCATGTAGTTCGATGACCCTACGGCGCCGTTCATTCGGCAGAGCTATTATTGGCATCGGTATGTATCTTAATGATGTGATTTTCGACTTCCGCACGCTATCTTCAGCCGAGCTTGGTAAAGACCAATATCACTGTAACGTGATGGCTACGGACTGGGCGCTAGAGAAAAGCGTCATGAAGTAAGACCTTGGTCTCTTCATTCTGCATGACTTTCGGCGGTCGGTAGTATCGGTTGAGACTGTCCAGCTGGACAAGACGACAATACATGGAATGTATTGATGCCGTCGGTGCTTGAACTATAAATGGAGTATATTGACCCCAAATGTCTAGCACCATGTATAGCCGATGAGGGTTTGCATGATCGCATAGTCGCAGCACGGCTTGCTTGAGAGGGCGCTAGACGTATTTTGCGATACGTTATCTGGCACTCCGTAATGACCATTTATCGACCTGGCCCGGACGTGCCTTTCTGCAGCACTATACATGCTGGATAGATAGACCGTTTGGTGTCCAGGCTTGTCATACTGTAGGCGTAATGGCCTATCTAACTTCAATGTTTGGCCTATGTGCAGGCAGACACTCTCAGTCGTCTATTATAGATTCGCCTAATGATTGACCAAGCTGAACAAGAGTCTTTTCGTATACTTGCCCGACATTCATCTGAAATTCTTCATCTTCATCTTCGTCTTCTTCATATTCTCCCAGCTCGTCATCTCTCTCGTTTGCACCATTGCTGTCTATTCCACTACCGTTTACCCCAACAGCATTCGAATCGGTACGATGAGGAGGCGATAGAGGAACTTTTTCTACGGTAGCTGTGTTGCGAGTTTTGGTAGAAGAGATGGGATTGTTGGGTTGACCCTCATTATCTGAATCGTCGTCATCTTCCTCTAATGCCCAATGAAATTGTCCCTTCTCATCACCCTTCGAGTTGCCAGCGGTTATAGAATGCGAGCTGGTGTTAGCTGGTGCTATGCCACTGAGATCCATGCTAGAATGGTCCTCATCTTCAATTTTGACGCGTTTGACTTGGGCCAAAGCGTCAGTCATGGCTGTACTCTCTGTCATCTCTTCTGCCTGTCGCTTCAATGGAATCGTGGACTCCTCATCGACGGAACTAAAGTCAAGGTCATCGTCGTCGTTGTCTATCTCCTCGGTCTTTATCCCTATCTCCTGCGGCATGGAATTTGGGGCTTCGACGGAAGCACCCCGGGCCTCCGTCTCCGCCCGCGCAGGGCGCCGCACGGCCTCATCCTCGGCATGGTCGACCACGTCAACCTCGCCACTCATAACCATGGCGACGAGCATCCGCGTCTCGTCAGCCAAGCTCTTGCAGCGCACCATGTCGGTCCGCGAAAACCTCGATTTGGTGCTGTTGTCGACGGTCGAAGCGAAACCAGGCAACGGGACTTTTGTCTTCACATCGTATCCGACAAGCAGGCTCGCAAAGCAATGATCTATCTTCCGAAGGAGGGCAAACGTCGGCCGAGGCACAGGCGGGAATGAAGGAAGATAGGTGTTGAAGGCGAGCGCAACGTTAAGGAGGTAGGGGACCTGTAGGCTGGCTGTAACACATATCAGTTCCATGCCAGAAGTGGGAACCCGCACGAGGAATAGATAAACGATTGAGAACTTACGGGTCCCGGAAAACCATAGCACATCTACGACTTCTTCCAGGTCGCGGCACACTTCATCCATGGTCTCATAGCCTGTAACCTCATCGGCGGGATCTGGAATGCCGAATTTCTTGACGTAACGGCGCGATATGTGTAAAAGCCTACGCGCGACATAGTCGCGGGCATAGTCTTCCTTTTTCGACCCCGGAATCAGCGGGCGAGAGCGCGGATGCGGCAAGCGGGCAGCAGCACGACTTGATGCGGTGCTTGGCGTGGGCGACGGGAGGGCGGATCGCGACGGGAGAAAGCCCCCAGGACCGGGCTGGGTGATTCGAGGCGACTCGGCAGCCATTGCGACTACAGTATAGATATATTCAAAAACGGTAATTCATTCCAGCATGTCTGCATGCATGAAGTATGTACCTACGAACAAGAGGTAACTCGAGCATGTGACGCCATCGGATGGCACGACATAATGTAGGTACTTAATCCCACCAGGGATGACGCTTTATCGACGAGCTAACTTTTATGGGGCTAGTTACGCTCGAAATAGCCCCCACTCTTTCATATCTAGCTTGTCAAGTTCTGGTCGGTCAATCAATCCCCGGTTCCACGAGCAGCATCATCGCAAAAGTCACAACCATATCTATCAAGACTGATCTTTGAGGTCGCTTTCTCTACAGCGAGTCAAACCAACAAGGAAAAATGCCACCCAAGCGAATCATGGTTCAGCCCGGCTCCCGCGCCGCCGCTCCCAAGGGCGTCATCGCCTCGACCTACAGCGCCCTCACATCTTCCGAAAATGCGTCAGTCGTCAAGAGTGTGGCCATCTTCGGCGTATGTCGCTTCTTCTTCGCTCCGCTGCATTTGCCATATCAGTTGCTAACCCTTTATCTCCAGGCTGCCATCGCCTTCTTTGCCAGCCCTTGGAGCGAGTTCCTGCTGCCCCCGTAAGTCTGCCTCGCGCAATCGTAATCTCCTTGATCGTGCGGGCTAACGTACATTGTCAGGGTATGAACGAGGGAAAAAGAAGCACAAACCAAATCCTCTCTCCGAAAATAAAGCTATTTGGGCGTCGTGGGAACAACCGAAGATACCAGATTTGTACGATACGAGTGTGGATTAAATATGTATCATAGATTGGAAGGCCGGCAGTTATTCGGATGATGGTCTCACGAAATGCGAATCAAATATTACGTATATACGACTGACGCGGGTCCTGGTTGGGTAGTGGCAGATGGGCCATTCATGCTCTCTCAATGTCAATCGAAAGAAGATAAACTACCAATACCCTAATTTTCTTTCCACTCTCACTACTCTACTGGTCCCAGTTGTGGATGTTCTTGCTGTATCGAGCTCAATCTACTAGGATTTTGAACAGTCCAACAAAAGATACCGTGACAGCGACTAAATCAGGTTTATGAATCTAAATAGCAGGATTCATACCCAATATTTGCGTATACGGAAAGTATACTGGTCCTATAAATCCCGCGTGCTTATGCTATATCTTCTAGTGTAAGTCTTTTTGCAAGCCAGATTGTCGGAAACCGCCCCTTTAGTCTTAGGTGACGTAGCAAGAACGTGTTTTCGTTCGAGTGCTTCGTTACACAAAATACTCATTGCTACCATCACCAGACATTCGTACTTGAAATCACTGGATTAGTAGATAGGCTAGATCCATGCACAAAGTCTACCGAACTACAGATGTCGAGTTAATGTCAGACGAAGCCCAGGTGTTGTTCTACTCTAAATACTTAGTGAATCATAAATCATACTATTAATCCTGAATAGCGTCAGACTAAGTGTAGGCCAAGTCCTCTTCACTCCTGCGGTGGTATACAAGAAGGTCATGTTCGATAGTTGCGAAGCGCACGGAGCTAACACAACAACAGCGATATAATTTCTCAGCTTTCACCACATTTTTAGCACACTACACTTACTTCATTACACCGGCAGCGAGGGTAGTCCTATTTTATTTTATTTTTCTAGATTCTATATAAATTGCTATATGAAGGTAGTGTGGTTCACCCCCTGCAATATTAACCTTTGACAAGGGGTCGGGTCTTGCGCTGCCTATTCGGGCTTTGCACTGCATTTTTAGCACCGCCCGGGCGAGGCGTAAGATAGCTGGCAATTAAAGTCGCGAGGACAAGAATTCGGTGATAGAAGAGATATAATCTTCATCATTGATAAATATAAACATAAACTTATCTGTCATCTCACCAACCACACTTTTTTGGATTGAGTATGAAGTTCAACTAATACCGTGATTTAGACACAGACAGGCGTTCTTCAGACCCCCGTTGTATAGATATATAGTGATCTTCATGAGTCTAGTCACTATGAATAGACCGTATCTTTAGATTTAAAAATTTCTGTTTCTGAAAGAGTTTATTTTTTTTATGACTTCAATTCTTAAACGACTCAACACGCTGTCGACTTGACTACCTATATCCTTCCGCCTCTCCTCCGCTCCAACTAAGTTAACCCGGTCTGTCACGATATTGCCTTTCGCTCGACAGCCCTCCAACCCTGCGCGAGGCTTCGCTGTCTCTTGCAGAGAGGAAAAAAGCAGGAAATTTTCTAGGCTTTTTTCTCCAGATACCTGCTTCCAACTATTTTGCGTGTAGCCGCGTCAGCTACTCCAGCAAACAAGTTTTTCACGTGCACGTGACAAGTTCGGTGATTTCAGAGCTTCGTAGGGTTCGTTGTTCCTCTTCTCCGTAATTTTCCTACATTCTTCCGTCGGGTTGGCATAGGGTCTGTCTGCTTTCTTCCATCGTCCACCAAGATGACCTCTCTATCTCTCTCGCCCCTCTGCCACAAACACCCCCTTTGCCGGTCGGCGCTGGTAGTGATACAAGGAGGGAATAAAAAAATTCGATGTCCAAAATGATGATTATATCCGAAAATTCCCAACTCGAGAATTCGATAGGCACCCGGCCGAAGTTATGTCTGCCAAAGAAAAGAGTAAATCGTTTGTGTGCGTAACAGGAATACTAGCCGTAGTTGATCATATGCGCCGTGAGTCGTGCTGGATAATGAAACAAGGGAATAAGTTGATAAATAAAGAAATTAGCATCGGATCCGTATGTTGCCGGCCTGGTCGTGAAGACAAGCATGGATTAGTTGCCCTACAACTCAGGTATCGAAAAGCTTGTGTGGCGCTGTGATGATAGAAGAGACGAGTGCGGTGTCATGCAGATGGTAAAACCAAAGAGGGGGGTAAATATTCGTGATATGGAATCCAAAGTAAACAGTATGCATGGAAAAAATGCAGTTGTCAGAATGTTCCAGAGGCACTCAGAGATCGTTTGTGGTGGAGATTGGTGCCTTCAAGGTAACGTCATCCCGAAGAACGAAAAGACACCGTCATGACGGACCGAATGCTAACCAGATACGTGTTCAGTTTAGAGACAACTCGCCATAATCGCACTTAAGCGACGGGTGGGATGGCAGCGGGGGCGGGAATTTCAGCGTCGGCAGGAATCTCATTGCCAGCAGGGGCGGCGGGGGCGGCCTTTTGAGGGCAGTCCCTGGAGATGTGACCAGCCTCTCCGCACTGGTAGCAGGTCTTACCAGCCGTGTTTAGAGGGCCACCGTTAGGGGCGGTGCAGTCGCGTGAGATGTGACCAAGCTTGCCACAAGCGTAGCACTTCATCGCCTGAGCCTGGCAGTCTCGGGCAAAGTGGTTAGGCCCGCCACACTTGTAGCAAGTAGGCTGGCGAGGACCACCGGCGAAACCACCGCGTCCATAACCACTAAATCCGCCACGGCCGACGGGGGCACCACGGCCCATGCTGACACCAGCGGGATTGGGGCAAGCCCGGGCGAGGTGACCAGGCTGCCCGCAGTTGTAGCAGCGACCATTGCCACCGCCGGTACCACTCAGCCTGAGAGTAGGACAATCGGCCTGAACATGGCCTAGTCCCTGGCAATGGTAGCATTGCTTAGCCTCCGTTGTTCGAGGAAGGGGACATTGGTTAGATTCATGACCTTTTCACCCAAAGGAGACTTGTTAGTTACACGAGTGCTATCGCGCAGCATACGAGAGCAGAGCTTACCAGGCTGCTTGCAGTTGTAGCAGAGGCGCTCAGCAGAGGAGCAGACCTCGGCGTAGTGGCCAACGTTACCACACTTGTAGCATGCTCTGCGTGACAGGGAAGACATGGCGACGAGTCTATAAATCTAGAAAGTTCCATTATTAGCACAACATCTCACGTAGGTCCCATCCCCTTTGACATGACCCAATTACCCATTTGCAGCGATGTGGTCCAGATCGTGATAGTGATGCAAACAGCCGTCTCTTAGCTAATAGAAGCTTAGCCGCGGACGTAAATGTGGTCAGCCCTCGATCTTGGCTTCTTCTTGGGATAACGTCAGCGGTAGCTTCGGATATACCCGAGCCCTCAAATGCACCAGATGCGCACGAGGAGAAGCGTACTGCCGTAATCGCGATTCAACGCGATGCACTGAGAACTGTCGAGGCGTTTGAAAACCATATGGAAACCAACTACAGAGTGGATTTCCCTGGCGCACAAGGGATCATTACGTATAATCGCATTAGCCGGCGAGCAAGCGTATGCCGACGTATGCAGTGGTAAGTGAGAGCAGAGTATGTCTCAGGCTTTCCGTCTACTGACTTATATGCAACTAGCCTTTCGTCGCGCGATATGGAACCGCATCTCCTTCCGTTCAGTCTTGAGATTCCGGTCCACGATACAAGAGGCGACTGCGAGGCAGACTGGAGAGCGAATGTCTTTAAAGGGTTCCGAACAGCAGCCTGGCGATATCAGGTTGCTACCCTGGCTTGGGCAACTGCCTGTCAAACATGCCTTGATAGTGCACGTACACTGCATACTTTTTGTGTGGGCTAACTATGCAAGCAATACCAAGCGTCATGTTGCAACGCGGGCAGCCGAAATGTGTGGAGCTTGCGGTCGGCCAAGACAAGGGTCGCCTTGCACAGCATGCGCCCAAGCCAGCAGTGATTGATTGCCTTAGGCAGATATAGAAGAAGGCGGGCGTGCCACCACAGTCCAGGCCGTTGGGGCTACTGCTACCTGAAGAGCAAATACCGACAGGGCTATTCGTTTCCAGCGATGGCTTAGCGATGGCTAAGCGATTCATCTTATCGCAACCACAGAGAGAAGCGACCGAGGCGAATAGTATAGTTTGTGACTCTGCGCGCTATTATGCATCGTCGCGCTCGGATCCAGAGTGGCCGGTTGTCGGGATCGAAAAGCAATGAGACCGCCCGGGGAAGACCGTGGTTGGTGTAATGTCGCACAACACGAGGATGGAGGGCCGACGTTAACCATTATTTGATCGATTTTTGCGCCGCCATGTACTGTGTTCACCGTCGTAGTGCGCTAGACGTTGCGCCGTACCACACCACATCGCCGCAGTCGGGCGCAAAAGGCACCCCGAGCGCTGGGGGAGGGGAGGGTTGGAGGGAATTATCGGGTAGCCGACAGAGAGTGGCTTAACTTACCTCTTCAAACTTTGCGACGACAAGATCCGGTTTTTGCAGCGGTTTCCTACGCCAGCTTCTTCTGCTTCGTCTTCCGATCCAACGGCAACCTTCTTCTTCTCTTCAGCTTCCAAGCGACTCTCGTCTTCTCCCGAACACGACAACCTCGGATGTATCGAGTTGATAATGATGCGGAAAAGTGTGGAGAGGGAGGAAAAAAGAAAAGAGGGAAAAAGAGGATGCCAACAGAAATGGGCCCCGGGGGGTGTGGAAAGACAGGCTGCCGTGGACTTTCAGGCAGGACTGCTGCCACTTGCTGCTGCTGCTACTACTACTGCTTGCTATGCTTTGCGTGACTGGGCTGGACTGGGAAGTTGAAACTGGAAATAGTGGAGGACGAGGGCGCACTACGGGCCAACTAGCCTAGCCTAGCCCTTACCCAGTGCACTAGGCGCAAGTGAAGGAAGGATTGTCGCGAGGAGGGAGGGATAGGGATCGTGGAATGGAGGGGGTGCTTGGCGAGGGGAAATGGGGTAACAGGAAATTGGAACTTTGGGACAATCGAATCGCACTGGCTAACTGCGCATCGACCCAGACCAGACTTACTTCCTTTTCAGCTCTGCCTCTTACGACCTGATTTGGTGCGAGCGAATCGAAAACGACGACGATGTGACGGTGACCCGCAACGGCTATTAGATAGGACGAGACAATAAGTCCGGACAGAGCAAGACAAGACAATATAAGAAAGTCAAATAAATATATATCACTAGGATGTGTGAATAGATGTGGCCTATACGAATTCCGGGGCCGTGTATAAGCTATTATATCTCAGTACGACCTACTAAGTAGGCTGGTAGTGAGCAATGTGGCGGACAATAGTATACAACTTATTATAGTCTGTCCTACGTAACCTAGCTGGATCATCGCAACACCACTATAATATTTCACCTCTGCAGGTGGCATGCGAACCTCATTAAGACGACTACCACCTACTATGTCTTCAACGGAGTCGTGTCTTATCCCTGCATAACGGGTAACCTGAGTCAGTCAAGTTGACTGACGTGAATCATCAATATACACCTCCTTCGTTAAATAGTACGGAAATGCTGCGCTAGTAGAACAGCTTGCTTTGCTCGGCGGCAACCAAATCCAATTTTGAGCCTTCGACGATGAGACACGACAATGCGAGCAAAACACCAACCGAATGGGAATCAGGATCAAGGTTAATCAGTTAATGCAGCTGTCACCCGACACACCTTCAGCCCAAGATACACAATACCGAAACCCAACCTTACATAGTACAGCCAACCAAACTGGCGGTACTTGAATCACCCCTCCAAAAGCGTCGTGCAGATGCACAGACGCTCGGTTATGGGAAAAGCGGGTTCTGTCATTTCGGGCGTCCAATCAGATGGCCGTCGCAAACTATCATAGCAGCCCGCTAAATAACCACCCCCGCCCCCTCTACAAGCTCAAAATAGGAATACTTATGCCCTATTTTGCGCCGAGCGTCCCGTACATATATAACTTATCCATATCCCGAGTCGGTCCGAGACATTTAAATAGGCATTAAGGTCTAGCTAGCAACATGCAATTATAGATGAATACCTACTTGGGGATCCTTTTACTAAGGAGGATATTCGTAGCAGAGTCTAACACATGCTTAAGAAGCCAAATTATACGAACGAAATTACAGAGTGAAACCTCCATTTGATACAGTTGTCCCAAAACCAGTGCTCAGTAGAATGTTTTCCCGTGTACCTGTATACTTATACATGAATCCAGAGCAATATTCTACATAACATGTTTCTTACCCAGTCGAACCTCCTATCTGGGCATCAAACCAACCTAAAAATATCGATTATTGTTCATTCGCAGAGTCACCACAGGCCCATGGGAATTCAAAAGAGCCGGATGGGGCAGTGGTGGCATTTCCGCTGTATTCGAAATCGCCGGCGTGCCCATAGTAGACGACTGAGAATAAATCGAAGATGGTGGCGGCGCAATAGATCTAGGGCGTGCATCGACAACATACTCAATACCGTCATCCGAGGCATAGGAAGGAGGTCGGCGTAGTGCGGGGTGAGTACCGTTCCCTCCTCCATCGCTATCCCCGTTGGTGGATGGTGCCGATGTTGGCGACGAAGGCGGTGGTGATTGGGCACGCTGCCAGTAGAGGCGGTTAGGGTCTACACGCTGTTCTCACAAGAAGCAATTAGTATGTGAAGTTATAGAGAGAAAGCAATGTGTCAGTATTTGACCAAACGGAAGGACTTACCACACTCTCGCGCCATAGCCCATACGCCGGAGGCTTCATCTTCGTTGCTTCACTCTCGATTCCGGCAGCCTCCTCATCCCGTGCTAATACAACGCGGATTGGCTGTACAGGAACTGCGTATCCTGGGTGCCCGTACTTGTTTGCCTCAAGGTCGTTTCCTGAGCCAACCTGTGGGCTTTTTGGCCGCGTGAGAAGCATGCATAGCATAATAAGGCTATGACAGAAAAACACGGCCGTCAGGAGGATAAGCAGGATCAGCAATATGCTGAACTCGCTCGTGTTGATCTTCTTTGTTATGGAAAGAGAAAGGTCTGTGTTAAATGATCAGTCACCGCACCTCTCCACAACCTCAATGGGGACATGGCGTACATATTGTAAGCATCGTTATCAGAAAAAGTCCTGACACGAAACAGCGCAGAATGAGCAATCGTGCCCTCCGCGACTTAACCCACGGAAAGCAAAAGAGAAATCTTTTTGGCGGTTCTTTGTGCCGACGTCCCCGCGAGCTGCCGGAATTATTTCGTTGTTGACGCCTCTCCTCCCTTGCAGGGTTAGCGAGGTGTAATTCTGCTAGGCCTGACCCGTTGAACGTCGAGCGGCGCACATTTCGTTCGGGTTCTCTATCGTTCGTTCGCGCTGCGCGTGGCCGAGTCAGAATCGGAAAACGCTGCGTGCGAGTACGTGCTCTCGATGGCTGTGAGAGGGTCTCGCTGTCATCTGTCCCATTCTCGCGTGGCGGCTGATTTGGTATATCTTGTATTCTAGACCCTACAACGCTTGAAGGGTCGAAGCGATTTTGGGATTTGAAACCATCATCGTCGGATTCGCCTGCATTAGGGTGCGCCCGCGACCCCAAGCTTGAAAGCCCCGCGAATAATCTAGGTATTGTTGGGCGGCCGTTGCTGAGTAGCCTCGGGCCACCCTGTCGTTCTTCCATACCTGATGGTGTCTGTTGGCCGGGTTGAAGGCCTTCTTCTTGAGCCTGCCCTCTCCCCAGCACACTTGTTCTCCAGAAGTTCATGTCGGTTGTGCCCGGTGATACACTAATTATAGTCGTGATTGGTATAGCATATATCACTTATTATAAGTATTTCATATGCTGAACTCTAGGATCGCTACAGAAATAGAAGTAAACCACCAGGGAAAATACGAAAGAAAAGCAGATCTCCACGGTCTAGGAGAGGAGTAAAGTTTTAGGTGAACGAAGTCTTTGGTCGATTGGCTATGATTAGGGATGCGTCGCGTTGCAGCAATCGCGTCTTTGCAGGTTTCGCCCTAGATAGTTTCTCAACCAATGGAGGGAGAAGGGATCGGGTCTCAAGCGTGGCCGCAGGCCTAGAATCGGATTGCTGAAGAGATAGTGGAAACTGTTATTAAAATTGGATAAATAAAGTAAGGTTCATGCTCCAGAGCACGAGAAAACGAAGGCGAGAATGGAAATCACGAAGTAGAACAAGCGTCTTCTTGATGTTTACAATGAAGAAAGAGAAAAAACGGCGGCTACACCAGAAGCGCCAGCTATCTACAACTTTTCCGGAAACGGCGAGAAACGCCAAGGGGCAGCGTTAGCTACGTGTAAGAGAAATATGGACCGAGAAATCAAGGACAGGTTCCAAAAACCCGTTACGAGCGTTGGCGTCGACGACATGGTCATCGCTTTCAACGCATAAATACCACTTAAACCCAAGTAGGTCGTCTTGCACCCCTGAGTATTCCTAGCGAGCGGGATCATCTGTCTGGTCTCAACTGGACTGGAACCTACATACGGGCTGAACGGACAGTGACGCAGAGGGCTGGATTGGGTATGGAGGTTACATAGTGTGTTTGAGCAAGAACGCGAAGGTCAGGGACTCGAATTCCAGGGGGTCCCTTGATTGGCTGATGGCGGGTCGATTGTTTCGGAGTCGAATCGCAATCGGCCAATTATCCTCGGCTATCTACCGTTAACGAACCCCTTCTGTGCCCTCTTACACGTAGCTGCACATACAACTCCTGTGGCGTATAAGTTGAAGCAGAAAAGTAGTAGCAGCACACCATAAGTTGATAGCCTATCGTGATATTCGGCTTTATGATTTCTTATTTTACGAGCTGAGGAGTGGGCACCCTCAGCCTGGCCCTTCATTGCCATTATCCCATTATGAAGGCCTTCTATACACATACTCTTATGCTTCGCTATGGATTTGGGGAAAGCCCCTCGACGAGTACTTGCTACCTTTCTCATATCATTCATTAGTGAACTAATTGATAGCGTCGTGGGTAGATAAAATGCCAAGATCAGACTCATAGGTCGCAAACTAGATTGCAGGCCCTAAGCTCAACGTCTGGACTCCCATTCTTAGAGAATCTTGATCACAATCTAGGCGTGTTCGTGCATTTGCTAATAAAATCATTCAGCCTCAGCATTCTCAAATCAGGACGGAATACTCTTACCAAACTTAGGCCCAACCTTATAGTCTGCGGTAGATGTACTGACCCTCATATACAACACCTGAGCACAAAATGCGACATTGATAACTGGGCATAGGACTATCTAATGGATAGGACGCTTATAGTAGGAGACCTGGGGAAATTATTCAAAAACAAGGAACAAGGAACAAGGAGCCAGAGTATCTTGAGGCAGATGGGATATTGATTGCTCGGATATCCGTTTCCGCCATTACTAACGACCTCATAAGCTGTAACTAATATAAGTGCGGCTCTTACTCCGATTACGGTCCCGAACAACTTCATTTTCGCTCTCTCTCTCTCTCTACTAAGCTCGCCTCCCAGTTGTGCGGCTAGTACCCGAAGAAATGCGCAAACACGTGGTAGGCTGCATAGAATGAATAACTGAAATCTTACACTGGTAATGACCGACCACATCAGTCCATGCCTATGAAGATCACGTATAGGAATGTAGTTCAGGACAGAATATACGAACCCCATCGCAACCTTTATAATGCCGCCTTTAACCCGACCAGTTGCCGTCAAAATAACGAACAAACAGTCTTCAATACATACTTGTCTGGGACTGGGCAAGTAATCGACGGGAGCCTCACCTGGGCTCAACCACTGCTCATACGTGATGTGACATCAAAGTAGCGTGACTTATGTATACACAAGACTCATATCTTGTTCATGCACCTGCCTCTCTGTGACATTATCTTTATTGTACGCTCATAGAAGTATTTCTTCAGTGACAAGACAGTTTCAGCGATAGAGAAGCGCCTTGTTATGTGATTTTATATTGCCGGGTATCATACAAGCAATTACATCCCCAAGCAGTGTAGCGTTGCTGAAAATTGCAGCAAATACATGTAGGTGCCAATTCCGGCA
Organism: Xylaria sp. Z34; assembly: GCA_037356055.1. Classification (NCBI taxonomy): domain Eukaryota; kingdom Fungi; phylum Ascomycota; class Sordariomycetes; order Xylariales; family Xylariaceae; genus Xylaria; species Xylaria sp. Z34. The sequence continues at coordinate 164,094 of JBAWJW010000011.1, forward strand.
CCTGTTAGATACTCTCGCGACAATGACCGTCTTTTGACTGTTGTTCAGAGCTGAATGGTGGTGTCCTAGCATGGACTATTCCTATTGCGTGAAATAAGTTAGAGGCTACGACAGGAGAACACCTATCGTTTTCCTTCGGGTCTGTAACTTTAGATGCTGGTTCAGATATGCAAACTAACGATTCGGCCTTCTTATTGCTTTGCAGCTTAATGAAGGCCAAGCGGATCCAGATGAAACTAGAGAACCAATCGATCTGAATCAGATGAAGTTACAGGGCTCAAGCGACGGCGGTTCAAGTCCTGTCCTGGCTCTCACGAGCAAGCTTCCAGGCCGAAGAGATGACAGGTAGGTCACCGAAGCTCTCCAAGAAGCATGCGACGGTCTGAAGAAGCGGATAAAACTAAGGGTATATTAGCCCAAAACGTTTCCAATAGTACACTTCAAATCCAACTTACTGATCGGTTCGTCATTGGGCGTGAACTCAGCGCAATTTACAGTGCCCTTATGTCCTGGGAGCTTGTACAAAAGCTTCCCGTTGTCGTTTGACCATATTACGACAGTCCCATCGCTGGATCCAGCTGCAATTTTCTTGCCTGATTTATCCCAGCTTGCTCGGATTAAGTTTTTCTCAATGCCCATTTGTGCGCCGTCAAAGGTTCGGATGTGCCGTTCTGTGGGTGCAAATGGCCGGATGTCCCACGTCTTCGCCGTTGAGTCGTGAGAGTAGGACAATAGAGACTGAGAGTCGGGGGAAACCCGTAGACTAGTGACTGTATCATTGTGGCCTAGCATAGAATAAACGACAGCCTTCTTCCGCATGTCCCAAACTTTGATATCGTTATCAATGCCGCCGGAATAAATTTCATTACCGGCCTCGGAAACGGCGACGGCAGTGACGGGGAAGTCGGTCTCGATGTGGTCCACTGCATTTTTCGTACGGGGATCCCAAATTCCGATTGTGCCATCATCACTCGCGCTGATCAATAGCTCCTCGCCCCGTTTACTAATGTCCATAGCGTTTATAATCTCTTCGTGGCCTATGTATCGCCGTATTCTGTCGCCCGATGTCAAGTCCCAACTGGCGAGATGCATATCGGCTGAAGCAGAGTAAAGGATTTCTGAGTCCCGAGACCATTGTAAATCGAGAATCGCGCCTTTGTGGCCCGTCAGGACGCCGTAGTTTTCGCACGCGCCGGAAGAGTTCCATAGTACTGTCGTTCGCCATTAGTGACGGCACGAATACGTTATAAAGGAACGGAATAAGGCAGAAAGAGAGATGTTGCCTACATATACTCCTGTCCATGGACCCGGACGCGATCAGATTTCCAGTGGGATCGAACTTAGCTGAAAAGATCTCTCCTGAATGACCGCTAAGCTCCATAAGCGGAGCCTCAAGATTGCTTGTCCTAACCGTCTACATTAAGCAGCCATCAGCATCCAGTCCCCCAGGGCAAGGGTTATCGCAGGTATGAAGGACGTACGGACTGAACTAGCGCACCACCTGAGGCGCCATCGCGTCGTGAGAGAGCGGTACTTGTGCCTGGCTTCTGTCGCTTAACAAGCAACTGACCAGCGCCTGCATCGTCGGCGGCAGGTCGCTTTTCGGCGGACATGGTGAACACGCTTCGTTGGTCGAATAGAATATTCGTGTATACCCAGGAGCGAGAGCTAGCTGGCAATGGTGAGATGGTGAGATGGTGAGACCAGAAACAATAAGTAGGCTGGGCTGATGTGTCTGGCTTTGGTGGAGGACCTGGTAACCGTTGCGCTTCCACTGGCGCATCTGCACCTTGCGCCTGAGCTCAAGCTTCAATTGAAGATATGGCGGAGCAAGGATGTTCCGCAAGACCCACCTTTTATACCGATGCAGGTCCCTCTGGACTGGTGGGGCGGTAGCCCGGGGCGGGGCGGTGCTGCAAAGTGTCAGCCCCTCCCGGACTACCACCGTCACATGCTGTAACCTACTCATTCCTACCTCTCATTTCACCGCCCAAATACTGCCACAACTTGCGCTCCGATACCTTCCAGGTTCCGGCTTTCATATCATCTCACCTATATCGTGCTTCGCGTCTTGCATCGCGCCGAGAACGCTGCACTGTCCTATATGCGTCGTTCATGATTTGACTATAGCTCGCTAGCCGGGCATGTCAGCCAGCAAAGCCGCCCGTGTGGGCGAAGAGTAGGTCTACCACAACCCGTCAAGATACTATCTATGAGGAGGGGAGAAACACCCGCTAAACGAGGACAGAATATGGAAGTAAGTTCTGCCACCTCGCCGTTCTCGCTCCGTGGCCATCCTCGAACACGACTCACATACAATTCGCAAAGGGGCCGCGTTGACAAAGTGAATGCCGAGCTTGTTGTCTTGACCTATGGTACCATAGTCGCCCAGCTATGCAAGGACTTTGACGGGGATTACGTACAAGTCAACAAACAACTCGATAAAATGGGATACAACATCGGCCTCCGACTTATTGAAGATTACCTCGCCAAATCCAACACTATGCGGCGGTGTAGCAACTTCAGGGAGACGGCTGACATGCTGGCCAAGGTACATATAAATTTCTTAGCAACCGAAGTCCCTTTATGATAGTTTAGAGCTGATCGTGCGTGCGCTGGTAGGTCGGATTCAAGATCTTCCTTAATATCACGCCGACAGTTACAAACTGGACGAGTGACAACAAGCAGTTCTCGCTTGTCTTTGAGGAGAACCCCTTGGCAGATTTTGTCGAATTGCCTGATGATGGCCGAGCACAGGACGAGTTATGGTACTCCAACATATTCTGCGGTGTGCTGCGCGGAGCGTTGGAGATGGTACAGATGCAAGTCGAGGCGCATTTTATTAGCGACGTGTTAAGGGGCAATGACACAACCGAGATGCGGGTCTCTCTAATCCGGTATATTGATGACGAATTACCTCCAGAGGACGATTAGAATTGAATAATGAAAGCTGCTTACCATGACATTTAAGTTGTCCAGTTAGGACTGTCTGGCTTGAGATTGTTGTATTTGCGTCGAATTGATGAGTCCTTCAGCACCTCCCTGGGCAGGCCTCATACAACATGCCGCGTTGTTGACAAGCGAAAGGTTAATTTGGATGGACATACAGGTTTTCGTCGGGCCGAGTCAAAAGTAAGAATTTCACGTATGGCGGTTGTACATATATGTACAGTGTATAGATGATGCTTGACCGACAGTGTTTCCTTGGTTGTCTCGGCTACAGGAGCAGGACAGAGCCGTAATGAACATATCAGCCGAATCTCAATTTCCGAGTCCGTTGTCCCTGCGAACAATGGACAGATCGTCGGGCGGAACGCGCCGTCTATGTGCTAACGCCCCGCTCCCGGTCGAACATTCATGGGCAAGCTTGCATGCAGAGCTATTAGTAGTAGTCGAAATGCCCCAAATAAGGTACACTACCTGGGTGGCAACAGACCCTAGCCTAACTCATAAAGCGTTTTTGCGTACCAGTTCCCTTCCGGTAAATCAGGCACTGCATATACTATTAATTCTCTAGTATTATCAAAGTCTGTATTCTCATCATTAATCTATAGAGAAAGAGAATTAAAGAAGCTAATTAATTTGAGATAGGCTGTCGACGAAATGAAAGTCGACTTTGTGATACGATTACATCTGTAGGTATGTAGCGCCAGAGAGTCGACGCAATGTTCCTGCGTTGGTATTCTGCCGCCATTTTTTAGCGTCCCATGCCGATGGGTGAGATCATCTCGCCACATCCATGCTACTGGAGCGGATGAGAACGGGCTGCAAAAGTAGAAACGCCATTGTCTTTGCTTTTCTACGGGAAGCAGAGAAGCTACTAAGCAGTATCACGGCTATCTCCCTTTTTCTACAACACGGACGCTAGGGGATCTGAGACATATGGTAGTAAAAACTTATACGTTGGGACTTACGTCGCTTACATTCTGTCCCCCCCTATGTTTGCCATACGCTACTGAAGTCAGATGTTAGTATCATGTGTGGTATGGATTGTTTGAGATAAAGACGAACTGGAGTTACTATTAGTGATCCGTACGAGCCTGTCAGCCTGTGACCTGCTGTAATTCGAAGCGCTGGCAGCCTTTCCAACAAGTGGTGAATTTGACAATGAGGGATGCCAAGTTGACGAAGTGGGGTCCGGACCAAGAAATACGCCCAAGCGAAGCTACGAGGTAGCTGATGGCTATTCGGATTTTGATGGTGCAAAGGCTCCGTCGCGCATTCCCACGTGTTTCCACACAACCCGACCCAGATGGGACGAGCTAAGATACCTCCAATGTACCTGGCGCCTGTGCTCAAATATTCACCCAAGCTGGGGCTCCATCACTGTAACTTTCCACACTGTCGTACAGTACAGTTTCGACAATGGGAGACCTGTCTCTGTCGCGTCCCAGATCTCTGGGAGACTCTCCCTGTGGCTTGGTAGGTAAGTAACCAGGTGCAAGTACCTGTCATTTCGACGCGACGAAGCCCAGGAAAATTATTGCAGGATAACAATACACAGTTTGCTGAAGATAAAATTCATCCCTTGGCTAGGTAGCATCCGCCCTCCCGATACATCTATTTACAGACGTTTGCCTCCCTCGACCCATAGAGCTGATTGATGTTGATAGCAATCAGCATCATACATCACCTGGACAGGTTTATAGTTTCTAGGTATCTTGAAACTACACAAACTATATAAAGTGACTCATGATGGCTTACGTGTGCCCATCTGCTAATGCGTGCCCTACAAACTTTCTACTGTACAGTACCTACCTAAGGCAGATGTAACAGTAGATAGATGTCCCGACTTATGCGGTCCAGCTGAACACGACCCTGAGAGTTGAAGTTGAAGCTGCAGGATACCTAAAACAACCATAATTGATTGTCCACGTACAGTAGACTGAGGTTGAACTGGACGGTTTTGTTCACATAGTCATAGCAGGATACAGAAGAAGGCCCGTATGCGCCATGAAAGTTTCCTGCTATCTAGATTCGTGCCACGGAATGCCCGCAGACCCCTCCGCCCAAGGCCCAACCACTGATTGCTCTCCATAAAACACGGCTGACCGCCAGCATCTCTCTCCGCCCACGCAACGCGCCCTCCCTCCCACGCTCTGCCTCTGCATACGACGAACCCGTTGATCCCAAGAATCACCCGGCTCTAGTCCGGCTCGTTTTATGACATTCCCATTGTCAATACATCATCCTATCCGTCCGCGACCGAGCTCTAGCCACATTCGGGCACGGTTGCCATTGTCGTCGTCTATACGTCTGACCATCCGACCGGGACGCTGGTAGCCTTGTATAGCGCATTTCTTCCCTACACTACCTTGGACTTCTCTGCGCCCGTGACCAGTAGCGAGCCCTAGGTTCCCTCGCAAACTCCATGACACAGACCCCAGACAGGTACTGCAATACAGTTTGTCCCTTGCTCCAGCATAGCAACCAGGCAGACAAGCAAGCAAGCAAGTGAGTGAATGAGCGAGCAAGCAACGTGACCTGACTTGACCTGACCACTTCTGTCAGTTGGCAAAGTCGGTCAATTAGCCTTTCGATCGTGGCTCCGGTTCAGCTGCCGCCGGAAGTTTCCAACTGGTGGTCGGGTTAATCATTCTATATAAGGGCCCTCCGCGCCCCGTCTCCAATCATCGGACCGCGCATTCCTCGCACTTTGACAGCCCAGCCCCCACCCAGATACCTACCTACGCTAGCACCCAACTGATGGTCCCTGCTCTCAGGCATTTGCACTGGCACTGGCACCACATCTCTCTCGCACTGGGTAGTGCACCGTACGCCCGGCACTGGGCGAGCCACTGAGAAAGCCACTGACACTTGTTGAAGCCATCCATCCAAACCAGATCATCTCTACCTAGCCATTCTCTAGCCATCCTCGCCATCCTCGCCTTCGCCGCCGCTGCAAAATCAATCAATCACTTCACACCACCACTACCTCTTCCCCCCTCCACCCATCCGTTATCCGCCCATCATTCAGTTCGCCTACTGTTGCCGCTTCTACAGTCGCATTTGTATCGTTCCTCATCTCTACTTTTCCCCATTACGCTTATATCATCACCTTTCTTAGCCACTGTATTCTAGGAACACGGGTTCCTTGCGTTTTTTTTCTTTCGTCGCCGCTATCTCCTTTGCACTCTTCACAAAGGAGTCTTTCGTTCCATCGACCTTCTCACGAACCTCGGACAAGACACCTACACCGAAAAATCCTGGACTACGCGACCGCTGACGCGCTGCCAATTCCATTTGGTACGCATCCTGGACCAACCACCTCTCCGACAATTCCGACCGTAGACTAGGCTCTCTTGCTCTGCTGACGAGAGGATTCCGAGCACTTCGCACGTCGCGTCATCGCGTACTCTTCATAAAGCGCCTCGTAACTCGTCGGTAGTCTTAGTATCAACTTGCCTTGTCATTTAGGGAACAAACCGGATGCGAAGTACCGACTCGGCATCTTCGCCTCGATTGATTCTCTTGGATCCTGGCAGATTCGCTCTGTCGACCTCGAATCATGAACAACGTCAATATGGCCAACATGCCTATGGCCGGTGGGCCTGTCGGCGGCGGACCCATGGCCATTATGGGAAATAATGCACTTGCCGCTGGCCAAGTTCAACGCCTCCCAGAAAACAACCGTGCCAATCTTAACACATACATATACGATTACTTTCTTCGGGAAGGCATGTACGATTGCGCGCGCGCAATGCTTAATAGCGACCAAGCCCTCAACGTCCACAAGAGCCCTCGTCGCGACGAGAACGGCAATGCCATCGGAAACGGTGTTGGCGATGATCCGATGGACACTGACAGCAAGGATGAGTTAGATTCAAAACGACCGCACGATCTGCCGGCTCCTAATGTGCCCAACGGATCTGACAGCTGTTTTCTCTACGAGTGGTTCTGTCTCTTTTGGGACATATTATCGGCCCAGCGCAACAAGGGTGGCGTCAGTCCCAGTGTCAGCAACTACGTAGTTCACACCCAGGTAAATTTAAACTTAACTTGCCTTGCAGTCTAGCTCTTGCTGGCCTTCGCATCTAACATCTTTCTAGCAACAAAATCGTATGCGACAGACTCAACAACAGGAAATGATGCGTCAGATGAGGCCTGAGATGTATAATTCGATGATGCAGCGCTTGCCTAATGGCATGCCGATGAATGCGAAACACCCCACCTTAGCCAGGACCGCTATGGCAAATAATCAAAATAAGTATGTTGACTGCGCTAGTCGAAAATTCATACCTCTTCATAACTGACAGCCATTGTACCGTAGTCCCCAGATGCAGATGCTCCAAGCCAAGCAGAACCAGATGCAGCGCGACGGGTCCAATATGGATGGTAACCAGCCTCGCCCAGCCTCGCCTGGTTCCGCCGAGAACGCACCGTCGCCTAGTAAACGGCCCCGACTCGATGGGCAAGGTCCCTTCAACGCCCAGCATCCGAATATGATGAATGGGCAACGACCTCAGCAAGGAATGCCGGGACAGCAAGTAGGCGATACCAAAGCTGCCGAAATGGCTCAGCGAATGCTCTTGTCAAACGGCATCGATCCCGCTAATCTGACTCCTCAGCAGTTTCGAGATTTCCAGGCACAGTCTGCCCAGACACAGGCCAAGTCAATCCAGGCGTACTCGCAGAATCTGCAGCAACACCATGGTCAGCAAATGCCCAATAAACAGGTTCCCACTCCGGGCGGTCCTCAAGGTCAAGGCTCACCTATGATAGCACAAGGTCCTGACAATGCGGCGGCTATCGGTGCGTTCTATCCCGAGATGGGTCCCGCAGGCATGCGACCAGGAGGGCCCGGCGCAGCCCAAGGAAGCGGCAGCAATCACGCCCTCCAAGATTACCAAATGCAGCTGATGCTGCTTGAACAACAGAATAAGAAGAGGCTCATGATGGCTAGGCAAGAACAAGACAGCATAGGTGGTATTCCACGTGATGGTCCCGGACCTAACGGGCCCGGAGGACCGGGTGGGCCACCTGGTCCGAACGGACAGCCCTTCCAAGACACTCCACCGCAGGGAGTGAGACCCGGCGCCTCCCCTAATCCGAACGATCAGATGAAGCGCGGGACCCCCCAAATGAACCCCGCTGGCATCCCTTCACCCATGCAGGAAGGAGCCCAGTCAAGAGGGTCCCCCAATGCCATGAATTTCATGGCCAATGGCATGGATCCTAACATGCCACAGAACTTCTTTAAGAACATGTCTGGCATGGATGGTAGTTTGGTTGCGGCGCAAATGAATGCGAGTATGCGTCCACCCAGTTCACACCCACAGCCGTTCAATGGTCAAATGAATCCCCAAATGATGGCAGGACGGCAAGGAGGGCCTCAGCAAGTGCAGTGGCAGGGTCCAAATGGCAATGGTATGGCGCCTCAGGGGCCTCAGGGGCCACAAGGACAGGTTCAGGGTACAGCATCACAGAGAGCAATGCCGCCGCCGCAGGCTCCAACCCCCGCGACTAATGGCAATGGTCGGACAAGCACTCAGTCACCGCAAGTAACTGCTGCTGCTCCGCCTACACCACAACAGGCCACTAAGGCCGCGCCTAAAAAGAAAGACACTAAGAACGCCAAGAGCAAGGTACTATATCATCACTTGATACGAGTTTAGCAGGAAAATTACTAACGTGTTTTCTAGGCAGCGGCTCAGAAAAACAAAGCGCCAGCCGCCGGTGCCACTCCGGCTGCTGAGCCCAACCAGGATGCGGAGCCTCCCACACCTGCAACCCCTATTACTCCCAATAATCCAAACAGCTTCAAACCTGGTCAGAACGCCGGGGCTGTGCCCCCAGCTGTATCAGCACCGCAGGCTGCTCCTGCGCCAGTTCCAGCTCCCCAGGTTGATCAAATGAACTTTGCCGATATGAACAATAATAATAATGCCATCGTAAGTCGACCATGCGAGGCAGGGTAAAGAAAAGGCCGAGAGACTCACCACCACTTACTACACCACTTGCAGTGGTGGATCTCTCAGCCTTTCCTTTACCCTGCCTTGCCATGTACATGTAGAACAGCTTTGACTAACCAGTAACAGTTTACCAACATCCCAGAGTTCAGTGAGATGTCATCCGGCGATGTTCTGCCTGATTTCGACTTTGACTCTTTCCTCCACGATAACGACAACGATGGTGCCGGTTTCGACTTCAACCCGGCAAGTTTCGGAATGGAGCCTCCGGGAGAGATTGGGGCTGAGTAGATTTCGTACACACACTAGTATTGTTTCATTTCCTTTGAATCGGTCTCCTGGGCATATTGCGGCGTTTGTCGGCTGGATTAGTCTCGCATATGGAATATGGCCATGGTCTTTGTCGGGTATTACGCGTTTAACAGACCCAGAGACGACACACATGATTACCCCCAAAAGCTTTTTACTCCATAACCCTGTTTCCTGCTAGACGGCGGCCTTGTGCTATTATCTACACGGATACTAGATCTTCTCTCAGAGTTGATCCGGCTTTGTTCAACTCACATTTGGAGATCCTACGAAATCTACCTCGTTACTGATTGTTGTCTGGAGAAGACATATTTCTTGGCGGTGTTTCTAGGTCTTCTTCTCCGTTCTGCCAGCGTTGCTGACTGGGTGGGCTCGCATCGTCTTCCGTACCAGCTAGGAGGGTTTGTTGCAGACAATGGGTGTAGTCTTCACAAGATCGGGGGCTCGGGCGGAGTCTGGAGCCATTAATCAGTATATTAAACCACTCTTGATACCTTTTTCATTACTCTCTTATCTTAGCAGTTTGGGGTCTATTGAGTATTGGCAAGATTTACATATTTCGTCGCAGGCTCGGCAAAGAATAGCACATGTAGCCGAGCGGTACAGCGCCAATATGATAAAAATCTAGGGGGCGCATTAACACGATCGGGCCAAGTGGGATTGGGGGGAGCTGTACGCTGAAGGAAACGACGTACTTGGAATGGATTTATTGCAAGGCGCTGATTCATTCTTGTGTATCCAATAGAGCAACGTTCAAAGTCGATATTGACAGCTTTTTCTTAATTCCAATCTCGACTAGTATTGCACCGTCATACGTAAAAAGACTCACAATGAGCCCTCTGTTCCGTAAAGCCCCCGACAACTACCATTCCGTACCCAGATATGACGGTCAAGCACGTTCATTATTCCAATCTCGAGGTCTTATTTCCTGTCACCTTATTCAATCCCTCGCAAAAGCTAGGGCCTAAATAAGCACCTATAAAGTGAATATGTCACATTATGCAGTGTGTTAATTTCATAGGTTGTGGCTGTGGTTCTCTGAAGAGTTTATGTTTCATTTATTCGTTTTATCTAGAAACAACCTAGTCTATTCTCTTCGCAAGGTTTCCTCGTCATGTATTGTCTCTGGACCTGGTTGCATTTCATCGTCATCTATTCGTATGCTGTTGGCGGGTGGTAGATGGGCTATGAACAGCACCAAGAAACCGAGGACAGCAATGCCCTATCGTCATGTTAGCTAAGTTCCCAGCATGGGGGTGAAAAGAAATTATGCGCCCTCAGTGTAGGCGGGCGTCTTCTGATCGCCATGTATATGTGGACAGTCCTTACCGCATTACAAAAGAACGTAAGATTGGGTTTCCCCATCTCCGAAAAGGCAGCGAAGATCAGTCCAAATAACCCCTGAGTCACCATCATCGCCGTGCTCTCGACGAGGGTGATGGCGCTTATGGCATCCGGCCGTTGGGACGGGGGGCACATCTCAGTCACTGCAACACTCGAAGTCAGTTATGGCCATTCTTTTACCCTAAAATGGAAGTTCTACACTCCGAAAATTTCCAGAGCAAGAAAACAGTCTCAAGGATTACTCACTAACGCCTTTAGCCGCTGGCGCCGAGCCGGAGGCAAACGGTAGTAGAAACCCGGCCAAGTATACCTGCCACCCAGCTGAAGAAAATCCGGCGAAAAGAGTGACCATGGAATCAACAACCAAGCTCCACCGCACGAACAGTAGGTCAAACCCGGTGCCCGAGTCCTCTTCATCGGGTTCCGGGTTCTGAACAGGCTCCTGCGGTACTTCTCCGCCCTCGGCAGCAGCGAAATCTTCCGGGCGTGTTGGTATCATACCGTCATCATTACGGTGATGTCCCGTTATCTCACTTTGTTGGAGTTTTCCGTTGAACCAGATCCGGCCCTCCGTTATGATTTTGGGAAATAGGAAGAGCAGAAACAACCCACGGATGGATGAATTGCCAAACATGAGCCAACCGTTTTCAGTGGTATTGAAGTGGAACGTAGACGTAGCATACATCTGGAGGAGCAGCGGGGCGTACCCAGACGCAAATACGCCGAGGAAGATGCCAAGGGCTAGGAATATCAAACCATAGTTTTTAATCACCTTGCCGGATTCTAAACGATATCTATAGGGAACGATCACCTTGAGAGGTGCGAAGAAGGCATCAAGTCCGTGACTAGTCTGTTTCTGATTAATGGAATCCGTGGTTGTCTTGTTGGGCATGAAGAGTGCGCCGTATAAGGTAGAGAGGACGTAAAGAAAGAAGGCGACCTCGAAGGGGCGTCGAATGCCATAGACATCGCCGAGCACGCCGCCGACTTCGCATATTATTAGACCAACTATCGAGAGTGATTCGATGCAGGGAGAGGGAATTGGGACTTACGGAGATACCCGAACGCTGTGCCGAGCATAATGGCGCCCTGTAGCCGACCGAAAACAGCGGTGCGGTCTTTAGCAGCCACAGTTTCGCCGATAGCTGTATTCAACACGAGTCTGTTGTGCCAGATTTAGCCACCGAGTCTTTATTTCCTCCTCTGCCCGACTCATGAAATAGTTCAAATCAGCGGACACTCACTGGTAGCCGCGCGGGCCTCCGATAATACCGATGGCCTGGCAAATCTGGAAGACGAGCTCGCCGGTACGGCCGCCGAGAGTGACGCCGACGATTTGCGACGACACTCTCAATCCCAAGAGCGACGTCTGCGAGACAAAGGACCAGCGCGGACCCCATACTTTGATAAAATAGCCGCACACGAATAGGTTGAAGACGCCGCTGAGCGACGTCGACATGCCGAGCACCGAGAACTGCAGCGCGCTGCCGGCGTCGATCTCGCGGCGCAGACATCGCTCCTCCGCCGGGCCCGTGAAGGGCGGATTGTGCTCGTAGAAGATGTCGCATTCCAATAGGCGGAATACGTAGACGATCCTTTTGTCATGTCAGATAATGTAAGCACATTATTTAGTCAACTAGATTTGGGTCTATTGTTTCTGCCCTTTCTACTTCTTGCTCCTCGAGAGACGAAGAACGGCCAAATGACTTACGGGACTTGGGTTATGCCGAGCGTGAAGGACATGAGGAAGCCGGCGAGTAAAATCCGGTTCGCGGCGCCGAAGAGGGTCTGCGGCACCACCGCGGCTTTGGCTTGCTTCGCAGATAAGCCACTGGCATGTCCATTGCCATCATCGTTGCCAATGCCATTGGCAAGCAGGGGCGTTCTCTCATCTGCAGCCATGGCATTCAAATCCAAGCTATATCTATCTACGTACCCAGGTAGAAAGCAATGCGAGATGACAAGATCTGCATGTTTGGTCAACAGAGGGGGCTTTTAAAGTTCAGAGGCGCCCTTCCCATGCAGCGTAGATCACATCAAGTGGATTCTAGAATTTGTGAGCCTTTCCGCCGCTGTTCTAGTCTATCGAGGTCGACTCATAGGTTCGGACGTAGGCCGGTTTTAACGAGCACGGAATGCCTAGTATCGGCGTTGCATCGGGTACCTACTACGTATGTGTCATATATGGCAATAGGTAGACCGAATATGGCACAGCCTGAAGCCGCGCTCCGCTCCGTTAAAGATAATGGCGGTCAACGGCCGAGATACTAACAGTGAAATTCTCGGCAAAGTCATACTTTTTTACATTCGTTAGGAGTTAATTAGAAAGGCCAGACTGGGTGGATTTATTCTTAGACTATGACGATCTATTGTGTTCTTGTTATGTGCCGCATCTTTGTCTATCAACTTACACTTCTTTCATCGGCTTAGGAGTATGGGCCTCCTCGACAGCGACCTGCCGCTCCGCTTTCTCTCCGATATCATTATCTCTCCTAATATTCCATCCACCCTTCCAGCCTACCCATCCGCTCTCTCTGGGTCCTCTCGCGAATCCGAAAAGAATAGCTGCCCCAATGAAACCAATGCTGAGCCCCCCACTCCAGGTCCAGCCTCCTTGAGCATATAGTCGATTGCCCGCTGCTGTTCCCGTCAGTTGCCCGGCAAAGCAGAACACCATATAGACTGTGTTCACGCGGTTTCGTGCTTTTGGATCGAGACTATATATGTTGCTTCTGTTCGCCGTGTGTGCGAAATTCGAACCAGTGTCTTTTCGGAATGAAGGTTAGTAGCTAATCCTGTTCTAAAAGCTTCGGAGTTGTGATGAGATCGTAAAAGTTGCTTTTGCATCTTTCTAAAACACGTAACAGACGAACAAGAGAAAACCACACTGACCCATAAAGATTGCTTGGACTATTGGGCCTGCAACGGTAAAGTTGCCAATGAAAGTTCCAATAACAATCCCGACTAATTCAACCGAAAGGCCGAGAATGCTTGAGAACAAGAAGACAAATCTGTCGGTGATAAGGCGCGACCACTGCAACCCTCAGAGTCAGTTATTTCCATCTGAAGTGTGATCTATGATAATTATAAACGCTTCTGGACACTCCCTCACTCCAAAAAGGAAATCTCATGTTCAAAAAGTTGCTAAAATAAGGAAATAATTCCGAAATTCGCCTACTATTGGGGCCAAAGAAATAACGGCAATGCCAATCAGTGCAAATAATCCGATCTCAAGCGAGGAATAGTTATAGGGCCGGGACGCCAGCAAGAACGTCAGTGTCGTCCAGAAGTTTGTGAACGCGGCGCTTAGTAAAAATCCCATTAGGCAAGCTTGTATAAGCAGTGGTTCCTCCACGACTAGGTTGGCCATCTTCCATAGAGCTTTGAAGTAGTTCAAGCCTTTGTTCTTTGCCGGGTAGTCAGGAAGCGTGAAGAAGACTAATCAAGTAGAAATCAGTATACGACTCTTCAAGTAAAGCTTTTGAGACATAGTAACAGCGCGCAAGATACTTGTTGCTCGAAAGACATGTCACCATTTTCGTCCCCGACTGACTCTAGGGATGTGGAATGTTCAACCCCGAATGATACTCACGAATAAGGAACGTTAGGTACTGTGCCCCTAGCGCTACCCAGTAGATGTTCCTCCACGCAGTGAAGTTCGCTACGACACCAGATAGCACTCTAGCGACCAGTAATCCCAGGGCCAGACCTGACACAACTACTGAAAGAGCAGAGGCACGGCGATGAGCTGGTGCAAGATCACCCACAAGTGGAAGCATGAGCTGTGGCGTAACAGTTCTTCTACGCATCAGTACTACGTGACCAACATTGATAACCATAGGGGAGAAATACATACCCTACGCCACACAGGAAGGATAGGCCAGCGAAGGCTTCAAAGTTCGTTGTCAAGCATAAGCCAATCCACTTCTTGTTATTAGATTACTTCATCTCCCACAATCCTACTTCGTCCTGCGCGGACACTCACCATCGTTGCAGTGACCAGGATCAGGAAGAGAATGAAAGGTCGCCGAGGAATTATATCGCCAAGCGGACACAGGAACAGTAACCCAGCTGCAACACCCGGAGTCAGTTGTTTCCCATTTAAGCGCGAGCTACAAGTTTTTCAGAGTCGTACGAAGCCTCTAGCACACGCCTCTGGCCCGAAGGAAGTCTCATACTGCAAAGATTGTCAAAAAGGGAGAACATGACTTTAAAATTTACTCACATGCGTATCCTGCCTGCGATAACGTCGCCACATTTGACGAACGCTCGTAACTGACACCGAAGTCGGCGGCAATTACATTAAGAATAGGTTGTGGATAGTATAGATTCGCGACCGTGAATGTGGTGCTCTTGTAAAGCGATCAGCACGGGATGTCAAGCTTTGGCATAAACTCTAGAAGAACCCATACAAGAGCGAGCAGTATATTCATAGACAACGTAAATTTCGGCGGATTGTGAGGGTCATAGCGGCACCATGCCGGCATCCAATTCATGGCTCGTAAGAACTTCGCCTTGGTCCCGTCCGGGGCCGTCTGAGACACGGCCCGAATCTCGTCCCGGCCCTCAAGCTCGCTAGCAGCCTGACTGGTGTCGGTTTCACAGTCAGCTGATGCTCCCATAGCTATTTTGTTTCCCGCCTCAGACTGATCGTGTGAGCGCTATGAGACACTGGCAATATCGTAGTTACTCCGTGAGCGATTAGTTGAAATAAAGTTTTCTCCGTGAATGACGACACTGCGCAGATTTATCCTGCGTGACTGCGCTTAGTCACTCAGCAGCAAATTAATGTTTGTCATGCAGAGCTCCTCGGTGCTTAGTTCCCTTCATTCATTGCGCCGGCTAAATCAATAATAAAGGTTTCAAAATAGTTCGTTATTTCACCAAAGCGTGGAACGCCAAATAAACAAATGTGATAAACTCAAAGGGAAAAAATATCACCAGCCAGACAACAGCGGGTATAGACAACCGTACCTACCGAGTTTGCCTTCCGAATCCAGACTCGCTCGCACATCATCGGCCGACTTCGGCTAACAATATATGTAGTGCTACTCCATCGTCTTATCTCTAGCGTATAGAACTTTGACAAGCAATATGTTAAGGAGCAACGAGTTTGAAGTTAATTCGTACATACGTACACGAGTTGGAGTATAGTTAACCCCGGTTTTCTCTCTTTGAACCGGTTTAGAAATATTCATGCCCTTTGCGATGAACAGCTGCAAGGTCATATGTGCTCACAACCGGTGATTCAAAGATAGGTGACTTCAGATCATAACTAAGCATGCTGAATCTAGTCGCCTCAGGTGGCATTAAAAGTGTACGGAGCTTATGCAGCTAGAATTATCATAGTACTATGATGCCACATTCATAGAATAGAGGACATCATGTAGTTAGATAGGGCTCACTAACAAGTGTATCTTAAAGACCATCTGCCCAAAGCAATTGAAATTCTGTCTCGATTTGCCTACTCGCTAATATTCCGGCATTATCTAGGAGTCCATATCCCTCCTTCATTCAAGCGCCCAGGGACCTAGATCAACCCATAATTGGCACCGTTTGCCGCGGCCCCCTTCCCATGACCACCCTGAAACCAATTTGAATGAGGCCTCGAGCTCAGGATAAGAGCCATCGGTACTAGGAACGTAGCTTGTTAGGTCGAGAGTCTTACCGCCAACTTGGTTTGGATTGTCTACAGGCATTCCACCTGTCATGTTGAGGTTTAGCATGTGACCTCTCTCCGGCCGTCCACCCCATTGTGGCCAATTGCCAGTGCTAGCAGCGGTTATGTTGCCTTGTTGTTCGGTGCTAACCTGTGCTGTGCTAAGAGTCGGATCTCCATTGACAATGAAATTTCCCCAGATCTGTTGGAAAGCAGTACGGAATACCTTGTCGAGTCCTGTCCCCTGGGTATTGGGATCGTCAAACAACGGTCCAATATCTGCGCCGTGGGCGCTGATGGGCACAGAGTACTGATACTTCCAAGAGCGCTTTCCTCTAGCACCTCCAAATGCATCTGCCAGCCAGTAAGAAGGACAGACGAAAGTGGTTTCGGCATAAAGGTTATTTGCCGCTTGCTGCCAGCCAATAGCCCAGTTGGAGTTCGTAGTCGAGAATGGAGGGTGAATACCATCTGAATCTGCATATATCTTAGACGCGTTCTCCGGTACGGTGTACAGCTCTAGGACCCTGGTCAGATTCTGCTGGCTGAGTCGTGGATAGCTAGTCAAGACGAAGCTGATGAATTCCTCCTTGGTTGTAATGTTTTGGGGAGTGAAGCCAGGGGCCTCATTCTCATTATTGCCAGTCAATAGGCGAAGGCCATTGACCTTCTTGTTGATTACAAGTTGTTCAGTTGGTCGCTTGCGAATCAATTTTCCATCGGTGACAGGAATGAATGCCCATTGACCATAATCGCCTGACACGCTAACTAGGGAGCTGGCATTTTGAAGCACAACTGTATCTGCAGACTGCAAGCATTCGAATGG
The DNA here is from genome assembly GCA_037356055.1 of Xylaria sp. Z34. Taxonomy (NCBI): domain Eukaryota; kingdom Fungi; phylum Ascomycota; class Sordariomycetes; order Xylariales; family Xylariaceae; genus Xylaria; species Xylaria sp. Z34. The sequence goes on from JBAWJW010000011.1 coordinate 181,141, forward strand.
GACTTCCGCATCAGAACATCCCGCTTGGTCGACAAAAGCTTGGTAACTTAGAGTTGGCCACGCATCATCAAAATTCCTGTTACTTTATGTCAGCGATAATCCTATCATACACCAGGGATCCAGTGCCTGCTACTCACCATTGTGTCGGCAGGTAGGGGCTGGATGCAATTGCGCCCTGGAAAAGCGCATCCCCTTCCCTCCCATTATTGGCCATTGCCTGCAGCACTAAGATACTCGGAATCAGTTATTGTTTGAAGCGCGATTGTGAGGGATTCGGAGTTTCCAAGGACGCCCTTAATCTATAAAGCAAGCTTATGGAGTACGGTTCGGATAATCACTCACTGACGCTGCCCCCTCCGGCGGACACTCCCGAAATTGTCACACGCCCTGGATCGCCTCCGAAATGATGGATATTATTCTTGATCCATTGTAGTGCAAACCGCTATTCATAACACTATAGTTAGTAATTTCCACATACACGTCAAATCGATTCGTGTCTCTGAGAAAGCTTAAAGGAGGGATGAAGGACTCTGGTGACTAACCTGATCATGCAATGCAGCATTAAGGACGCCGAATTTCTCGACTTCTGTGGATGACAAGAAACCGAAAGCTCCAAGTCGGTAGGCGATCGATACAGCGATATATGAGTTGCCGTTGGTGCGAATCTGTTGCATCAAGTTGTCGAATCGGTTATTCCCAAGACCGTATCCACCACCATCTACTCAAATGAGAACTATGTCACCATCGATATATCGGGACCGGACTTACGAATCCAGACTAAGACTGGCAATCGTTCTCCCTTCGATGGTGCCGCGACATTTAAGAATAGACAGTCTTCGTCGCCTGACGGTACCGGAACTGGTTGGCTGATCAATTTAGCAGGGGCATGGTCAGGTCAACTACCTAATGCTACATACCTTGGAGAGTTTGCGTTTCCTTGAGGACACATTGGTGCGAAGTCTACGGCCGAGAGCACCTCACTTCGATTCGTGGCAGGAGGCTGTGGCATCTGCCACCTAAGCTTGCCGACTGGGGGAGCTGCATATCTTATGCTTTGTGCTTGTTAGCCGTCATCTTGAGCTTGAAATGATCTTCCTTCCCTACCCTTTGAATATGTTTTGGTCATAATCGGAGTTATAGTACCCCTGATACTTTGCGTAGCCTAGATCAACAACTGGTGTTGGCGTAGCTTGGGCCAAACTCAGGCCGATGACCACGGGCAGTCCCAAGATTATTCTCAGCATGGCCGTAGGGAGAAGAGGAATCCTCGGTATAGTAGGTGCCGAACTTAGCAAGCACATAAACCGGACAACATAGGTCACCGGGTTTTGAGTGGCACGGAGAGTAGCGTGGTTGTAGTATCTTTATATGCGCGCACAGGCTCACCGACACCCCTCAACAATCTCATTTCGCGGTCGATTCTTATGCCAAGCTTTGTGATTATTGCTGTCAGGATGCATATAGCGTTACCTTGCCAGCGCGACGGCATCGTACAGCAATATTAAGCCATTGGGCATCGTGAGCCTTGGTTCCGACTGGACCGAGAGGCGGCACTTGCATCGGTTAGGTAACATTACCGCATGCGGAGTACATGGCTGAGCATATTTGCAACGAAACAGCATTCTTCTATTTCCGAGCCCGCAAGAGACTATCCGTAAAAGCCGAGAGACATGGTGATCCCGGCGGAGGCCTACATCTCCCCGCAGTTGTCTATCCTCCTTTGAGCAAGTGTTCCAACGGTAACCTGCATCTCACCTCACCCTGGACCAGGTTCTTTACATGAACATGCTCCAATAAGTGACGTATGACATTGTTGCCTACCGGACTTCTAATATTTGTAAAAGGCAATATGGCGCGTCCCCGGATTATTAAGGTGCAGGCTATACCGGACTTTACGGTGAGAAACAATGAATAATATGGGCCGTGCTTGATTTTTTGGTTTGAAGTTATATGATTTCCGCCTCCAAGATCCCGGATCCGGGATCTAGCGATAGTGGACGGCGACGAGTGTAACCTAACCCGGCAGCATGGAAAAGCCACACAATCGGGTCGGGTTACAACTTTAGCTGCATAAAGCGCCACTCAGTATTCTTAACGAGATCTAGGCGTCTGAAGAAATAAGGAAAGAGTCTTTGGAAAAGAAAATGCATGCATACCCGTGGTTTCCGACACAGTGAACAAACTCCCCACGACTGTCTATGAATCTGCAATCAAAGCAGGCAGACGAATTATGGGCATTCCAATCATAAGACATCGGAAGATTGTCATGACTCGACTGGGCGGACTTCCGCTAGACATTCTAAAGTCACTTCCAACGTCAGCTCGACTCATCTACTTGTTCACTTTGAACGAGAAGCCAGGAGTAGCGACTGCTAAGTTGCTGAACTAAAGAATGAATTGCTTGATATATGGATTATAGAAACTTCACTTTTGTCTTACGTCAATAGATGTAAGGTTGAATGTTCTAGAGTGCCATATAATTTGAAATTCGTGTACCTGGCCATTCCCTCACAAGAATATGCCATCGTTACCACTTAACGAAACATAATGTTTCTAGGTTAAGACATCCTTTTAAACGACAATAAACGAAGCTGGATCGACATTAAAAGTTGTTGGTGTTGATATATTTGGGTGTAAACATCAAAGGCATATAAGCTTTTAAACTTATATATGAAGACGAACGTACAAGAATAAAAATTAAATGAACTTGAGACTTTTAACTAAAGACTGATTATTCCCCCGGATTTTCTTTTTTCAGCAATCGCATTATACACAGTATTCTAAGATTGAACATGATGCAAATGTTTGACTTTGTAAGTTTTCGCTGCTGTGAGCAAGGTTCTGTAGCGCACTCTCTCATTAGTTCTTATGTTTAAGCGAATATCTATAAATCAATAGTCTGACATATATGTGCTAAGGGACCTGCTATATTCGCTTATTTTTATTTTAAGCATCCTAGTCAATTAATAGGGGTGATGCAAGCCACGTGGATAGGATACATTGTCGATCTTATCATAACCTACCTACTAGGTACGGAGGAATCTGCCCACTATACATATTGTCTTGTGCGACAATCAGATATTTGCCCTGATAAGTATTATAGTGCTTCTAAGCAATTTCGAAGGATCAAATGTCCAAGTCATAATACATGAAAGTTTGCAGTCGGTGGAAGAGTTGTTGATTTATACACAACCAATTGAAGGATGGAAGCATGCCATAGCGTGAGAAAAATATCATCCCAAACAGGCTAAGTACTACCAAACCGAAAGAGTTGATAGTTAACTAGAAGGCATCTTCATCGTGATAATACTCTGGCATACCTATGCTCTTTTCAAATCTTGTCAAGTCGTCTCCTGTCTTCTGTTCCATAAAACGGGTTTCTCTCAGGGTAGTCACTGGTTTTTCTCATATGTTTGTGATTTCGTCATTCTAATTACTTTGATAATATCGTCGTCGCCAGGCAATTGATTGGAACAGGGCTAACAAGATACCCCGCACGCTATACAATGTGGGCGGGCTTCCCCAGGTTCTGGAACAAGCTGAAGCTGATGAGCGGGAGAGGATGGAAGTGGAGTTGGCGTCGGATAGGTAGGATTCCCAAGTAGAGCACTATAGAGCCTGCCATCAGCCAAATCGCCGTTATGATCCCTTTCTTTCAGCTCCTGTCACGCGGAATCCTCACGTTGCTCAACGCCAGACCCCTGTTGTGAGGTCTGTAAATGAGCGTAGAAGCCCGCAAACCATCGCAAAGGGTCGTTTTGAAATGTGTTACACTTATATCTCCCTCATCCAGAGCGAAATAAGCTATGGCAATGTCATCAAGCGGCCACGATGACGATCCCCCTGAGAGACTGGCACAGAACCCGATCGGGGTCGGTACCACGGCCAATACCCGACGCGTCAAGAAGAAGCGGGTTCGAAACTTCACTGATGATGACCGAGCAGCCCACCGTATTTTTGAAAAGTCAAGACGAGAGGCCTTCAAGGAAGCTTTAATTGTGAGGATTCCCCTCTTACGCCTTCGGGTTCTGCTTGTTGACGAGAGAGTTCAAAAGAACCTTGCGAGTCTTCTGCCCGCGCTTGCCGACACGGAGCCGCAGCGACTGTCAAAACACGTCGTGGTGGATGAGAGTATAACTTTTATCAGGTCGCAACATGAACAAATCAAGACAATGACCGAATGTCTAAAGGCTGTAGAGACGGAGCGAGACGAGCTTTTGGCCGAGCTTGGTCATTGGAGAAGCCGCGCAGGGATAGAACTGCGACAAGTAAACACTTTAGTTCATCATGGCGATACCAGCGCAGCGCCCAAAGCAATTCTGGGAGCAGTACCAGCCGCCTTGCAACCTACGGAATCTCAACTAAATGTTATTGGCGAAGCAGCTCCATCCTTTATTACGAATCCACTTCACGAGCCGAACCCACCCCCGATATCAACCGATGCAAACGCGGGTGTGCATTGGGAGGGCTTCGATGCGCAGATCCACGCCTTCGCGAACCATGTGCATGGGGAAAATGGACCTGAAAACATAGGAAATGCGGAATCATCACAGTTAAACACATACCAGACCCCTCGGTCACCCGGTATGTCGCAATTCAATATGGAGCGAGGACAGCAACATGGGGTTGTCTTTCTTCCGTTCGAGTCACCCCAATCATTTGATCCCGGATTCCAAACCGACACTTTTATGCAGAATGCGGCGCCCCTGCAAGACTACATACCTCCATAAGAGGGTTTGAGGACTAGATAAGACTGAGTGCCCGCTCGATATATAAATTTAGGCGTGCTTGTTCTGGTCGTAGATTAAGATGAGAGGCGCTAGTATATTGTGTGCTCAGGATAGAAGTCAAGTATATTTTGTCGTTATTAGCATCAACGATAAGGGTGAAGTGCAGAAAGGTCACATGCCACTGCCTGTTTCGCCTAAGATTCCTCTGCTTGGACGTGGGCTATCGCCTCCTCACATTTCTTTCTGCTGCTCGTCTCGCCATTTTCATCGTCACCGATGAAGATTTTCAGGGCCTCCGCGAGCCTGTTGGTAGCAATGGGGTCTTTTTCGATTGCCTTCTCGAGTTCGGCGCCATCGTTGGCGAGATAGTCAATATCCGTGCTAGCCAACTTGCCATCCCAGCTCGCTAGCAAAGGGTCGGTCTTTGACAGCTCGACAAGGCGAGCAGGCGTTGGCCCTGGGTTCTTATAGGGATGCTCTGGCTTGGGAACACTCGCGCCTGGCTGTTCTGGTTCGTTCCATCTTAGCTTGGCCAGCTGATCCAGGACGGTGTGGGAAATAGTTGCAGAGTGGCAACCGAATTCTCCAGCAGCCATGGCTTCCTTCGCGCTGAGGAAACTGTTGGCGAGTTAGCTTGTGCATTATCTGCACGACGTTACCGTTACCCTACTTACCTAGCTAGCTTTACGAGTGGCTGCTCTTTGCCGGTCTCCTTATAGAGGCGCTTATATGTCTCGATAATCTGAATCATACGAGGACTATTGGGATGCTCTTTAGCAGGGTCTTTGACATCTGGCCAGAGCGTGAGATCGCTATGGGCCCGATTTTCTGCTCGTCGTGTTAGCCAGCAGTATTTCTTACCGGTCTGATCGACATAAGCTAAACGAACCGTTGTAATATGGGCTGATGAAGAGACAACCGGCCTGGCTGCACGCAATGGCTTGAGGAAGACCAAACACTGCGGTCCCTAGCGTCGGGATGCCTTCTTGAGAGAGGATCCTGGCCGCATTGAGTGCCGGTCCTGTAGCTGGAATCTTGATACAGTAACGGTCTCTGCCTATACCTGCCCGCTCGAACTCCTTATCGTACAAGTGCGCATGCTCAACTGTTGCCTGTGTATCGTATGCCTTTGACGGAAGAGTCTGTAACAACACGCGGCCACTGATATAGTCGATGTTCTTCTTGCACATCAAGACAGCCTATGAATGTCAACTTGAAGAGTTCTGGACCTCGTCATAGGAATACCAACAATTCTTGTGTAAACCGCCAACCACCCCTCGGTTTTGAGCTCCTTGGCAGTCTGCTGGAGAAGTTCGGCATTGCTGGCGCGGTGCAGTTCGATATTCACCCACAGCTGATTGCTCGTCTGTGCACTGCAATACCCAGAATTAGTTATCGCTGGAAGGCTCCAGAAGTCCGGACGCCTTGTTGTCGGCAGGTTACTCACTGGGGTTTGATGGGCATATTTTTAACGTATTCGGGGTCCATCCAATCCACATCAACATCCACTACAGGCTATGGTCAACAACGCAAACATCTCTCTATCTTCGGATAGTCACATACGTTGCTCTTCCAGCTTCTCCAGCCATGTTGGTCCTTCTAGAGATGCCATATTACATCTGCTGCCGAGTGATGATAATACGCCGTGTCTCTATACGGGTAATAAGGAGCTCACAATCGAGATGTCAGGATTTGGTGGCTCATTAAACTATGAGACTAGATCTATATGGTATATAAGGTGAATAGCCCCCCTAGATTGGTGGTTTCTTCTTGCACTTCCCACGTCTTCCTACCCCAATCCCGTACCACTCGATGTTATTACCCCTCCCGGCAACGTACCAATTCTCCAACGAACCTCCATGTGTTATGCCGAAACGCCAATCGTTTACGGTCACAACCAGCAACTGAGTGTTAGTGCGCGCACGGCATCCACCAAAATGCTAATTGAAGTTATCATATGTTGGCTACGTGCATATTGAGGAAAGGTTCATACTCTGAGACGATTGGTCGTGGATCATTATAGGTGCGGAGAAACGGAAATATGTACCCTGATGCGCCACCAGCCCCGACGAGGCATCTGTGTGTTGGTCCGAATTTTTGCCCAACTTTATGCACCACTTCGTTTACCATGCCGGCTTACCTTGATGCCGGAGTCTCAGTTAGTTGTGGCTTATCCTAGATCGTGTGAAGACACATACTGATAAATTTTGTAAGTTTCTGAGATCTTGCTGCCTTGGGTTTTCTATAACGGTTCTTGTAACCAAGCTCCGTAAAGTCGCCGTCAATAGAATATTATCTACGACCATGTCATCTCGTTTAGGCATAAGAAAGCACAGAGAGCCAGAGCAGATCGCCTAATTTAGACTTGCAGCAACGAGACCACTATCCAGGCCCGGACGGCAAATCATTTGGAGGGGAGGTCTCAACTAGGAAGCATGCGATCTGAATAAGTTGTTTTCACTCGTATCTACGCAAATCTCGGAAACTTAGGAATGAGAATGTTTATCACAGGTTTGTTACCATAGTCCGCCCTTCCCGATGAGTAGTTGAAATCTGTGCGCTACGTGGTTACGAATACTCGTATTCGAACTGTGCGTTTGACCTCGGAATAGGCAAAGATACTATTCAACGTCTCCGTATTTCCCCAAGCCCTGCTCGTTGTACGCATATGATATGGATACTATAGATAGAATCCGCTCCCAAGTTACACGGATGTCAAGCCCCCCTGCGTAACACATCGTTGCCGGTATTGAGATGGCGTTGATGCTCATGTATATCGACACAAAGGACGTCGGAAGAGACAAACGTGGCCGGCAAAGAAAAGAGCCTACGGGAAGTTATGGAGGGGCTGAGACGCGATCTCTTGGCTATCGTGTCTGCAGGGATACAGGCATTGAGAAGCAACTCGGTAGTGAAGCTATAAACCTGCTTGGCCAGACCCAACCCCAAAGCGGTAACGTTTGCGTCGCGTCCTATGTTGTATTCATGGCCCTTCGATAATATCAACCTTGCCGGTCCTACGTAGTCCAGTCAGCATAAGGACCTTAAGAATAGAGTAGGAAGCCCATCCAAGCCACCTCTGGCATTTATTCAAGCAGACCGAGGGGCCATTGACCGAGCCAGCCACGCCGATACTCGTTTGGGGAAGCACGAAACAGAGGACAAGAATGGAATTAAGCCTCGTCCGTGCAAGGGCAGGTGAACCGATGACCGAGAAATCAATGATCGACAAAACACATCGGAAATCCTCCGAAGATTACATTTATATCACTTGCCGTCGCTTCGTGTTATAGGTAACTTGCGGCTTTTTAAGTGCTTGGCTACGCAAGCCACCCATCCTCTGCGTACTAATCAACCCACCCGTGGCCCATGCGTCTCCCGATGTTCTACGGTGCGGCGTGGTGCAGGCTGGACTGCCCAATCCCAGAGCGATACCGACCAAGTTGATACTGGTGTATTCCAAGCAGACCTCAAGAATGAAATCTGGCATCTCAAAATGAAACAGAGGACATGAGGGACTTGTTTCCCCCACACTATTAATAGATGAGGCTTACACACACACACACTTAGAAGCTCGAAGGGTCAACCCGCCCACCGAAACAAGCACTGAATTCGTCTCAACACTTAAATATCTCTGAACTAAGAATATTCCTTCCTTGTGGACCCCGCACCCGGGCAAAGCCTCGTAAACCCCCATTACACGTAGGTACTATCCTTGCCTCGCTATTTCGAATAGAGACAACCACGATGCTGTTGGTATCTATGCGTGTCACACCCGAGAGGTCCGTCGGTTTTTTAAAAATAAATACCAGGTGGCTGTTAGACTTGGTTAACCATATAGGAACTCCCGGGCAGCTATAAGATAGACTAGTCGGGGGTTTGTAGGATGCGCTCCAGGGTGGTACCCGTATTTGGCACGAGGAAGCAAAGCAAGGGTGGGGGAAGTCATTGGACATTAGAGCTAGAGACCGTTGATATCAACTCAGCCAGCCCTACGAAGGGCGTGCGAACGGGTATTGGCAACGAGGGAATTTCCAACTACTGCACACTTGCCAGCCTCTTATTGGGTGCTGGCCAGATTCGCGTCGTCAATTGGTTCTCTAGCTGCCCATCGTCATTTTATGTAACAACGCACTAGCGGCCGCGATGCGGGTGAAACCCCTGTCCAGCTGCGCTGTTAAGTTCAACGGCCCCCAAAATCCATCCGCATGGTTGCAGGGTTTTCGACGATTATTTATGTTATATCGAGCTTCTGTTCACACCGATACCTCCCTGCGCTACGACGGGCGCTTTCATGAGACTATTCGATTAGTCAACTAACTGCTCGTTGCAGGGAGACACACCGACTAGCTGTCCACAGCACAGATAACGTAAAGGAGGCCTCCGTCTAATTACTAGCGCACCTGACATACATCAAAGGGAACTACTTGCTAGCTAGTCTCTTAGAGACTACAAAATAAAGAATTCTACTAAGGTTAATATCGGGTGAGATGTAGGGTGAAATATAGCATTGGCTGTGTTGACAGGTTGCAAAATATAGCTGGCCTAGGTTAGGCAGATCTTCACATGAAAGCTTGCGTGATATATATAGACTTGGAGAGGTTGCCTATTATTATCGATGTACCCCAGCCTGAGGTTGAACTGAACACCAATCATTTCACGTCGGGTGATATTCGACATCTTGTTGGTCTGTCGTCGGGTGCCGGGAAGCTGACTCGGGCTGCAAGGTACGGGGGAAATCGAGATGTAGTGATTCGATCAAAAAAAGATGATCAGCAACCATGATCTACGTGTCGTATCAACTCAATTTCGTCCGATATTGTACACTTTATATCAGTAATACGATCACATGTTTCGCATCATGATGTATCTATTACACGCTTTTGTGGGAGGGGCTTTGGCCATCCCTTTCAACCCGACACGAAACAACATGTGTCATCCTCAAAGTGCAAAATGGCACGTGTCTTTACTTACCTACCCACTCCCGCCATTAGGTTGTACTACAGGTATTCGCGGCCCAGGGCAAGCTCTCCAGCCAGACCTATTGTTAAGCCTCTTGCAAGGCCGATTTTCTCATCAAGCCTTTGGGTCGCAATCATGTCCAGGATACCTTAAGAGTAAAATATACGCGCGCTCCGAGCTTAAGTAATTCAATGGCTGAAGTCAACAGAGTAAAAAATTACATATAATCCATGTAACACACATCTGACAACGATCGTAAGTTCCGGGAACGGAGCCAGGGTGACACTGCATTCTCAACAAGTGCTATGCAGTAAAGAACAGTAAATATTAGCTACTCTAAAATAGGTAGGTGTAAGATTGTATCGCCCCGTACTCAAGCTAACAGATTTATTAATATATATGTTGCTCGGAAATGCCTAGTCTATTCATCCCCACAACCGGCCGGGTTCCTCCTTTCTTTGTCCCGCTGAGAGACTACCGATCTAAGTATTGGGTGTAATGAGCTCTTTCGTAACCGGACGAAAACTGAGCTTTCGGCGGACCGAGGCCGTGTTGGGCGTTGGGAAGTGAATGTAGCCGATGTTGCCAGCGCTGCTGAAGTTGTGCTAAACAACTATATCAAAATCGAATCGACAGTCCATAGCAGAGATGGGGAATCCAGTTCCTGCTCTGTCCCATGTGTCCTGCGCCATCTCCTCGGACTCGGTCTAGTTGATGCTGGATCAACGAAGGTAAGAGTACATGACGTTCCTGCCTGAGAAACAGTGGTATTGTTATACAAATTTCCTGGCCCGCAGAGAGAAATTTTGAAGTAAACATGCCGCAAGCTAAAAGGCCAGAAAAAATGTATCAACATCCAAGAGAGAAAAAGGAAAAAGGGAAGAAAACGAGATCGAAAAAAAAAACTGAAACGGGAAAAAAATGTAACCGGACATTCTATCCATGCAAACAGAAACCCATGCCCAGCCTAGTAAAAACGCCTGGTATACCTCTATTCCCATTCAATGCGTAAACCCATGAACCCATGCCCCCGAAAATGCTGCAAAGTAAAGCCATGCTCGATTACAGGAGTCTCGTCGTGATAGGCCATTCGAAATCGTAGCGTCAGATTCGGTGTGTCGTCAATGAAGGTGGTCAACGCCAAATAGTTCACGAATTGCCGTGGCTGTTGCGAAAAAGAGTTCTGGCGTCGCTGACGTCATGGCCATGCCGGGAAAGCCCAATGCCAGAGAAACGGGGAAGACCGCCATGGGAAGCGTAGCGTATTATCGAAAACCCCCAGGTGAGGATACAGCCACCGTATGCTGTAAGTCAAGGACGGTGACGAGCGAAGGTTGAGAACTCGAGAGGTCGTCAACAATGAAGTATCTTGCGCCTAAGAGAGGCATCTCATCCTCTTCGTCTTCGATAATATACTCGTGATATCGTAACACCCTTTGATAGCAAGTCCGTTCACTTGCAGGTTTTCCAAAACACGCCACGGTAATGGTCCTATTAAAGAATAGAGACAACCAAGGATGACATGATGCGATCATATCCCATAAGCAGTACTGATAACTGAGACGACCAGCGTAATGGCGAGAAAATATTCGGCCTAGGTAGAAACGAATAGAGGTAGGAGACCCGGTGGTGGGACATGCCACGAGTGGCAGCCCACCACCGAAGGCAAGACACCTCACCGACGTTCGCGATATGAGTCCCGGCTCGAATGGCTGCTGTAGTAGCCTGAATCTGAGTAGTTCTGATTGCCGGCGTACGCGCCGTAGCTATTTGATTGCGTGTGCACAGAGCAGGCGTAACCAACCGGAATAGTACGCTTTGAGATCTCGTGCCCGGGGCGGCCATATGAGGCACATCGATCCACTGCGTGCTGGTAGTAGAGACACCGGCAAGCAGCGTAGACTTCGACAACCTGGTAACACATTGTGGCTTGAAGTTGGAGGATGGAGTGTGATATATGTCAACAACGATAGGGTGTTTTGGGCGAGCTAGGCAGCACGGCACACAAAGACAAAGACAGGTGAAAGTGACGAACAACCTGACTAGGATCGACGCTACGGTTGATATAGACAGTTGGGGAGGAGGAAGGTGTGCTGTATTAGTCAGGAGAAGGCAGCAACAAGGCCGAAGAGGCGGCGGCAATGAAACAGAATTATATTAAGAAGCCGATGTCTAAAGGACCAGACGAAAGGAAAAGGGCCAGTAGCGAGAGTGCAGGTGACTAAGTGACTGATGATGAGTCGATGAGTCGAAGGTCTTGGAACAGGACCAACAGAGGAAGCCATCGTAGCCTTATAGGTTTGCAGCCTGGGAAGGACGTGACAAGGGCCTCACATAGAAGGCAGCAGTGACGAAAGAGTATCTTACCGAAACCGATTGATGGTAGCTCGTGGACCCATACGCTTGTATGCAGGTCAGCCATCACCCGGGTCGGAGGGCGGCGCAGGGCATGGAGGATGGTGATAGAGAGAGGGAGAGCATGGCAGATGCCTTGCCATGGGTGCGATGTTGATGAGAGAGCATGGTAGTCCAGAAGCGCATGATGAGTGATGAGTAAGGTAGGTAGGTAGAGCCAGGTAAGGGTAAGGCAAGGTAAGGTAAGAAGGTCACGATGTATCTCCCGTAGTCTACCGAGCAAAGTAGGTAGGCATTTGGGATTGGCGGCATGGAGCATGGAGGTATGACGCCTGAGTGGATGGAGAGAGCAAAGCAGTTGTCGTTTGTATGGACAAGGTATCCAGGTCGCCCCAAATGCAGCCCGTGCAGCCCATGCAGCCCTTGTAACCCATGCAGCCTATACGCCGCGCTAGTGCACGTAGGTGCACGTAGGGGTGCTACCAGGATATGCTTCTTCGTTCTCTGGGCAGTGAGAGGTTGTGACGAGAGTTGGGGTGTCGTAATAGGTTACTGACTGTACTGTACTGCCATCAACTGTACAGCCGCACATAATACCTTACCTTACCTACCTACCTACATACTACCTACATTGTAGGTCTGTAGATTGATCCGATGTCTCTGGAGCAACTCGAGTACGAGAGGACAAGACGTGACGTTGCGAAAAGAGTCATGCTCACCGATACTCGTTGTACTGCCCCTCCATACTACCAGAAATCGCCCTAACAAGTAGATAGTACAGTAGGTAGGACTTATTGGGTTCCTTGATGGAGAGATATGTTAGGCATTCAGAACTACCTACCTGGGTAGTTAGAGACCGGGGACTTGGTGTAAGGCTCGTTTGTGCAGCTTGACCTTTCGGTTTAGACGCGAGCGGTGGTGCATGCCGAGGAACTTAGGTACTTTCCTCACTTGTGTAGCTAAATGTAGGCGTGTATGGAAAATGGAAAGACTCATAACAACGGTACAGCACACCTAACCGCGGTAGGTTAAACCTAACGCTGGAGTGCTAAGTAGCTTGGCCTGGCAAGCTCTGACTTACCCACTCTGGTCGCTGCTGCGCCAATGCGAAAAATAGAAGATTTCCTAGAGTGAAACTAACTGGAAAGGGGCCTGTTCCGCTGAACAGCCCTTCAGTCTAGTCTAATTGCCGGCGACAGGGATTTAATCTATCTATGGACTCTTGAGGGAACATTCGGGGCGTGCTGTGCTTGTAGCGACGGCATCTCTCTCTCTCACTCTCTTTGCAGCATACCAATGTGTAGTTTTGCAGAGCCCGATTTAGAATCTTGCTGGTATCACGAGAGTGCTGGCGCCTGGCGTCTGACAAATATCAATCAACCAGTCCGCCCGAGTCTGGTCCGAATAGCTGTGGTCCGGAACCGTAGGGATAGTAGGTTAGGTAACCCAGGCGAGGAGTGCTATGTGAATTTTTTTTAAATTTAGTGTGTATCTGCAGTACCCAGACTAGTCTTTGCTTACGATATATGATGTAAGGAATAAGGTATGCTTCGCGGCGCTTCCATGAGCAGCGCGACGGACGGGGTTATCTGACGGTTGAAGTGAACCGAAGGCCCCGGCTCCCGTAGGCGGGTATCGACCATCTTTGCCAACGTAAGACGAAGACAAGTTTAACCGACCAGAATAATGTATACTGTAGTCCCTATGTAAGTACATTACTGACGGCCCCGCCTACGTAATGGTTCCCGCCCATCTGTTAGTTTGTTAGTCTCGCACATGATGAATACCGAAGGCGAACACGATAAGACGGCAATCCGACGGCGATGACTATCTCGAATGAACTATTCCCGTCCAATGTCGCCCAACAGTCCATAGCGGACTGCTTCGTAGTTCTATGAGTCAATTGCGAGACGAGGGCTTTGACATTCGTAAATTGTTCCCCTAATGGCTAGCTTCGTGATTGCGCCGTTATCTGCCAGGTTACCTGATGACGGCGTCCAGGGTATTATCCAATGCCTGCTATACTATTCTCTAATACGCAGGTACCAGACAGCTACCATAGCATCATTCTATACCAAGCGGGATAGAACTTTTGTTTCATCTCTTTTCGGGAGAATGAGGTGGACGGTGGATATAGGTAGCTCAACCTTGAAGGGTTTCAAGGGTTTCCAGAGCCGCTAGTCTTAACCTTGGGGTGGGTATGTGCTAGCAGCGATCGTACATGGATATCTCAACGGCACTGGGTTGGAAAACAACTCTATACGCCTAGAAAGAACCTCTCTGGGGGTAAATGACACTATGGCGCTTTCCATGTTGAGAATTTGGCTAACCGTGTCTGGTAGGGCTGAATACCCTACCTACTTACATAAGTACATGTAGGTTAACTAGTTCCTGGGTTGTGTGATGCATGGGCTGCATGGGCACCAAGTACCACGATTGGCTGTCGTACGCCCAGCGTCAACTGTCACTACAAGCAGTCGGCTTTGTCCTACAATACGTACATGCATAGAAGAAACCCATGTCGATAATGTCGATATTTGCAGTATTTATTAGCTGGCCACTGATAGTGGTAGAAGAATAGGAGACGCGTGGTTTCCATGTAGACTGGCCTATTATCCACGATAAGGTAGAGAATTAATTAATTGCTTGTCAAACATTAATGAAGTGGCAAGTAAGTAAAGTTGAGTAGCTCTACGCTTGCTTGCCTAATTGCTTTGGGCATAGGGCACCTCGGTGGCCTGTGTTAGCAGCCTTAAGCTACTAGGTAATTGTTGACGTGCTTTAGCGGTCGGTTTAGCGTCTCAATGGCCCAAGCTACCTGGGATTGCACGCCTCGTACCAGCAGCCAATGAACAAGACGACGAAATATAACTAACTACCCCCCAAGTTCCCACCAGCTCCTCTCCCGCACACAACGTCCGGGACTTGTAGATATAGTCGCGGCTCGCAGTAGCGTTGGCTTTGCCGGCCTGTCCACCTGAACATCTGAAACAGGGGACGGGGCCATCTAAGACAGAACCCTGATCATCTCATCGTCGACAAGATAGATCTACGATGACTGTCACTATCCCAGACTTCCGGGTCAAGTCTAGAATGCTCGATTAGCAAATCACCCGAGGACCCACGAACACAATTTCCACTCCCTCGGGGCACTCTCACGCCATCTCAGGCAGTATGTTTTTCCTCGGCATCGATTCGAAGACGATGCAAACCAAGCAGCGCCATTCAAGGCGAACTGTTAGACACGTATCGGAATTTGCTTGTAGACCATCTCGAATCAATTGTGCATTTTTTACCTAGGTTAGGTAGGTAGATGGTGAAAGAGAAACCTACTCCCCGTCACCGAGCTGCATTTTCTCACCTGCGTGCTGGTTCGGAAGCATGCACCGAAACCCTGGTTATGAGGACATGTCAACCGTCTGTCATGTATGTCAACCGTCTAACGTGTTCCCTGCACAGCTGGCATCAACCGTCCGGGGTAATCGCAACCATGAACCATGAACCATGACATTGCTGTAATACATCATCTATCTGGCGGTTAGTCGAGACAGCACTGTAAAGGGTTGCTGCGTGTATACTTACCAGTACGTCGTGAAAGATGCCGTATTAGGACTTTCAATGACAAGCATCGGCGGTCAGAGTCCATCAGGAATCCATCACGGTCCACTCCGTCGACAGGCTTCTATTGCAAGCATACCCTGCTATACAATGAGGTCAGCGGTAAAACGGCGGGCACTGACCATTTTAGATTGAACCTGAACGGTGAACCCTAGGTGAGGCTATCAGCCTTGCGGGTGCCTTACAAGATCCTCGTCATGGCAGCGATTCCACTTATCATGTGGGGGATCCCTTCGCAAGTCGCCCAATCGTCTATCTAGTCTCCGCGTTCAAGATCCCCGGGCACGGGTCTGTCAAGGGCGTCAAGGACGTATTAGCGACCGGGTCGTATGACTATGGCCGGGGTGAACTGCGCCTCACTTAAAGTGGCTTCAAACCAGAACAGCCCCCAATTATCGACGAGCCACTACCCACTCTGGAGCCTGAGGAATCGACTTGTGCGAAACGGGTATCAGTCTAGTGCACAACTCATCGTTCAACAATCGAGAGCCTATCGGCTTGTGGTCCGGCGTGCGTGTTGCAGCTCCTCTATAGGCCCGTTTGCTTGGCCAGACGGCATCGCCGGCGGAGTCTCTAACAATTATCAGACTGCTGCTCTTCTTATTCGACTTTCACAATCTTTCATAATTCTCAGCCAAACGTGACCAAGAGATAACCAATTACATTGGAAAACTTAATTGTACTTACTTTCAATTCTACTATGCTTCGTATTCACTGACCGTCATAGTTAGCAGGCTGTGTAGAGAGTCACGTGTCGTACAGGAGCTTGCATCGCGCCGTCAAGCTCGTTCTGTGACTCATTTTTCAGGCAAGACAGAGAAAAGCTGCTCTTCTAAGTATATCGTACAGTTGAAACATAATCGCATTTACATTGGTTGTCAACTTAGTGCATAACCTACGACTTGCCGGGATAAGGCTCGAGCCAACAGCCCAAACCTAGCGAGCGTGATAACTATCAATGGCTTAATCCATTCATCCTCGTGTTCTGGTACCGCTCTTCTAGAAGCATGCCCCTATTTCGGTGTCCTACGTTTCAGGTTGCCATAGCGGATTTCTCTGACGACTGGATATCTAGGATACTCTGTTTTGGTATAGATCCCGCCGACCAAGACTTCAATAACCCGTCTCCACTCGCAATCATACTAGGTATTATCTTATTCCATACTACCATGTTCCTAGCACGGTAGTTTTCTGACGTGCCCTGCATTGGTATAGTTAAGTGTAGAGTCCGGGGTGTACTCAGCTCGCCCAGGGTTTCTGGCACCCCTGTATGGGAAATCGTACACATCATGATTAGTGAAAGAGAATCGAAACACTCATTCTTGATCTCAGTATCTACCGATGCTACGTATCATCGGCTCGTTAGATTAGCTATTTTGGGTATATCGTTTATTCCTGTTCCAGCTCTACCCTCATGCTAGGAAAAACAAACCTTAGATTCTGGTTACATTAGAAGTGGTTATGTTTCACGTTTGCTGAACGTACCACAGTCTAAAGAGCGTTACGTTTTCAGTGATAATACTATAAGAAGGTGAGACCGAACGATACAAGACCTCTTGCTTTATATTCATGACATGTGTGTGTCACCTAATGGTATGTATATCTTCAGCACCTGCGGCAGGTAGGTCGAATACCTTTACTATTCCAGCGTCTTAAGTTATGTCGACTGATTCCTCCACGGCAGCGTCTCGTCAGCTACAAGTTGTTCATACTAGTTTCCTGGGCATGCAGCATAACTTGTGCTGATTCTTCGGTGTATTCCTTCTCGGTGTAGACCTGCAGGCTCAACCATCTTGTGAAGCCTGCAATGACAAGGTGATTTCATGCATATTGCACTTGTTCATGGCTACAACTCAGCCATAGACTCATACGGACCGACTGACTACAACAGGAGCTCTATGGCATTGGCGAGCACGTGCCTTACAGAACAGGCACAGCTATTCGATGTTTGAATCTTGGCGACGTTCAAGGGATGTTCGCTTATGATGCCGAATGTGCCGAGCCATATCTAGGGAATAGGCACCGAGCGAATATCGACTCCTTGCTACCAGTATGGCGACACGTACTATTGTTTGAATCTAATAAGCATAAAGTATAGGTGGCTTAGGCTGTAATCCCTCCGCATCATCGGGAAATCAATACGGACTATGGCGAGTGGCGTCGTTCAGATAGTTGCAAGCCTCGGCTCGTATGAGCTTATTTGGGATCCTGGGCTGTCATTCGTCCGTTCTTCCAGCTCCAAGGTGCGTATTCAACATGAGACGTCGTATTTTACGCATGACCCGGGAGTCAGCTGGCCAGTAGGTAAGGGCATTTGGCGGCCCCGATCTTCCCGGGCGCAGCGAGGTCCAAGGCAAGTTACCGGCTGTCAGGGAGCGGAGAGGGATTCCCGAAGAACTGGATCCGAGGGCTGCATAATGTACACATGCCTGACAGACAGCGTGGTTCAATCCTGGAAAAGCACCTGAGTTACCTCGAAGAACCTGGGTGGGCACACCACGCGGCATGCGAGGAATACCCTGGATCTTGCTGACCGAGGCAGTATATTTCAGGCACAGATCAGTGAAGTCACCTTGGTAACATAAGCTGCCAAAGTAGTTGACTCGATGGGCTGCCATTTGAACCTAATAACTCGGAATCTCTAGTATCTTCATAGTACTCTTCCTAACTCTACTGATCCCTAGAATTATCATTGCTGATTTACAATCAGAACTTAAAAGAAGTATAGATGTATATCAAGCATTACGTCAGTGATACCTTGAAGGGACTACTGGTGTGGGAAGCAGCTGACATACATATATGCACCCTCATTTTGACCAATGATAGTAACCGCCGGTCTCTTCGGCGAAGCTATTGAAGTGATATATGAAATAAAGGAATGGAATTATCCGGGGACTAGGCATTCGGATCAAGTGGCGTCTGTATAGGACGCTCCTAGCTAGGTCTTTCAAAATAGGTTGGGAGGCAAGCTCGCCGTTCGGCCTCGCCACATCACATCCGGCGCTCGCCTTTGCCATATTTCCTGGGCAAAAGTCGGCGATAGTAACGCATATGTTGATGGTGATATATGGGGCTTAAGCCCGAACGTGAGAAACCCGGCGGCAAATACACACCGGGAGGATTGAAGGTAACATCAACCTTTTCGTTACTATACCTCTACTTGTCTGATATAGCAACCATCCACACCACACACGACACACCTTTCCATGCAGGAACTACTCGCCCCAGCATTGGAAGTATCTACTGCCACTAATGCATGTCTAATTCCAGGTCCAACTACCCGCCCCTAGAGCCTCGGACGTGGCGTCATGGCCACGCGGTGAGCGTAGAGAACCAAGGGAACTGTACGCAATACTTGCGTACGCATATTAATTCCATGAGGACTAGTGATTAGTGCCAATTGCGGCGATGGTGGCGAGAAACTTTCACGCCACAAGAGTACATATGCGTATGTGTATGCATGATCACAGCATATGACAGGAAGCCCCAAGGGTCCTTCTTACATGTACATGATATCCAGGATTGAAAATACCAAGACGTGGGCTGTATAGGTCACAGCAAAGAATAGAGAAGTGTTGGCTATTTCACCCTCTCCGAAGGTCTTGGTCTCGGAAAGATCACTTCGGTGAAGCGAATATACACCCCTTGCAGTGAGGCGGTTGTGCTACCATCATATTCCATGAGCAAATCAGATAAACGATAGTGCATCATGATTTGCCTATAGCCCCGTAATCCTGTGCCGTAGATATATATATGTACTATTAGTGTAGGACAAACAGATCAGCAGATTGGTCCTTGCATGAAGGGGAGAATAAGGCTACGAGATCTACGAGACAACTACTCTAGAAATCACACGCTATAATGTAACATTGTACATGTGTAACTGTTCAAAGTATCCCCCCTCCCCCCCTGAATATAAGGATGCGCTACCCATTGGCTTCCTACGTTTCAAGCGCTTTTCTCCTCCGTAGGTAGACCTAAAGACGAAAGTTCCATCTAAACGTAAGTCCGAGTCAGACTTGATTTGCCATTCGAAGGATAAAAATCCGAAAACGAAAATAGCTCGAAGACTGTGCCACCAACTGGACTGACTGCATATACCATCATGCCAACTCCACACGGGGCAAATAGATGGTAGTCGGACAAAGGTCTCAAGGACTATACTAGCGAAATCTAGAGCTTTCCGATTAGTCTAACATTATCGCCACCAACTAAGACACGCCTCAATATAGTCTAATAAAAAGCCACAAAGCCGGTCCTGGCTTGATCCGGGGCACCGCCGGACTCCGGTGCCGTAAATATACTATTACATTGTAACTCTCGGCATTCTAGGCTTACCGTTCGTTACCTTAACTGCCTAAAAAGTAATTCGGATTTGCTTTTCCTCAGCCCATTTGGTTTCGTCATGTTATTCTTATTCTTAGTGTGCTGCATCTGGGGGAGCTTCTATTATCATCTTGCGTATTCGCTCTGACCAGCTTTTTCTGGACCTTGTACCATCTTCAGACTAGAATCAGACTTGAAGAGGTTTTTGAGAGCATGGGGATTATACTCATCCCATAAGCTTTTTGTATGACTCTTATTTCATCATTCCTGTTACACTTGTGCTACTCAATGGGTGTATGTACTAAACATCGAACAAAATGCGCTGGGAAACGCTACATCGGATGCTCACACTGATGCACTATATCCTCAAAACATAGGAGAGTACCACCGAATCACTAGAGAGACGTAATAGTTTAAAAAACCAAGGAAAAGTTGCACCTTGCATGCTCATGTTAGTTATACATGAACCATAGCCAATACGGCGTATTGTATGTAAATGCTCGCAGAGTGAACAAGGGCTCAAAGTCAAGGACTTGGACATATATTTGAATTGCAATAGTCAACTAGGGGGTCAAGGAGGCTATACAAGTCTAGTCCTCCCCTTTAAGGCCCATATATGCGAAGGCCTCGCTTTCGTTCCCTTCGCCTATCTCACTTTGTATTGCTTCTATGTGGTCAAGCATGCACGGGAAGCTGAATTGCCGAACGGCTGTAAGAATTGCCGCTCATGAGATTATTGAAATCCTGCCACGACGGGTCTCGGATGCAATGCGGACCCAGTCCCTTGGGTCCGTATGACACGTGGTTATGTTGAGAAGTCATGTTAGTTACAGACTATAATTATCGTTGTTGGCACAGCCATCGGTTGATTCTACCTTACTTTGTTCATGGGTAGAGTATATAGACATAACATATGAAGAGAGATATTTACACAAAGTATTGAAGGTAAACAGTTAGAAGTTGTTTACGTATAATTATAGTAAGAGGACTATATACAGACGATCTGGTGCACTGAGTACACAGAAAGAGGCTGGAGATGATTCTGGATTCGGAAGATGATATCGCGCCTGAACCATCCTTCACTTGGAAGATACATGAAACCTCGAGCTCTACACAATGGGGCGGAGTCACTCAGGAATTTCGCCATCGTTGAGACAGCTATTAGAATACATAAAATGCATCTCTATGTTCAGCGTATCCATGGTGAGCGGACTACTTTCGTCCTTAGACTGCCTAATTCTCTATTGGCGAGGAGCCATCCCATTAAAAGCCGAGGCGTCTCCTATCCGCTCTTCCCCCCCAAGCGTGGTTTTATTATCGGTATGGTACATACTCCCGAAGAAGCGAACTCAAGTCTTCCCAAGTCAAAGTTCAAATCTACATTTTCGCCCCAGGCTGCTACCGGGAGAGAATAAGGGGCGCGGTTCTGATCATCTATTTTTCCGGTGAACGGAATGGGTTGCATCAAATCGAAGAAGGTATATAGTGAGAATCTCGCGGCGATGGAGATAGGGAGATGTAAAGCGATTGGTTTTCTGATAGCCATGATTGGCTTGCCCAAATGCAAGAAAACAGTCTTTTCGCATTACAATGATATAGTTCGCTGCCATGCAAAAGCACAAAGAAAATAAGTGAAGACCACAGTTCATAACAATCGTTCTGCGGCATAGCACCGGAAAGAAATACCCAAATGTCCTTCATGTGCATGTCATAACCGTTAATGGAGGCCCATGTGAAGAGTCTTGCACCCACACTATATCCGTTTACGCCCGTCGGCTCATGGCAGCATTGGCACCTGCAGAGGCCAGATCTTGCTTGCCGCTAGCAGTTCGACCAGCTACACGAGGCAGGTTACTGCTGCCCGTGGTACCAGAAGCAACAGGCCCATTGCTAGTGCTCGTCCGCTTGACACCAGCGCTGCCGGCCACTGTCCCATTGATACCAGAGACACGCCTAGGACCAGCCACAATCTTTTGCGGACTAGCATTGCTTATTTCCCTAGGACGAAAGACAGCATTGCTCTTTGTAGTCGCCGGTGGTTCTGGTAGTGGTCTTGGCGCGGATATGGTATTATGACGTTTCATAGGAGACGACTCCCGGGCCCGGTTAACAGGTGCCGTGGCCTTAAGTCCGGAAATGAACTCATGGCGAATGGCCTCTTCAGGTTTTAAGCGGCGGTCTGGATCCCACCTTAAGCAGCGAGCGAGAAAATCGAGGAAGGGCTCATCATCACATTTGATAGCCTGCTGTAACGTCTTCGAGGAGGGGCGTCGTCGTCTCCCTTTCGTGGATACAGTTAGGCGCGGTTTGCCCATAGAGTCGAAAAAAAGCTTCTTCCTTGTGCTCTTTTCAATAAGATGCTTTTCAGGCGGACCAAAAACCTCCATAATACAAGCAAGCTGTTCTTGCTCATTCTCACCCGGGAAAATCGGGACTCCGGTGTACAGCTCGGCTAGAATGCAGCCAAGACTCCACATATCAATGGGAAGGCCATAAGTCATTCCCAAGATGACTTCAGGAGATCGATAGAATCGTGATTGGATATAAGTATATACCTTTTCATTTTCGAAGCAGCTGGAACCAAAATCAATCACCTTAATCTCGGAATGCAAGGGGTGTCGAAGAAGAATGTTTTCTGGTTTCAGGTCACAGTGTATGACTTTGTGTTGCTTAAGTATTATCAGTGAGCTGAGCATTTGCTTTGTGAAACGCCGAATAAGTTTGAGAGAGAAACCACGGAACGAGTTGGATTTGATGAACTCGTAGAGATTCATATCAAGAAGTTCCGTTGATATGCAGAGATGACCTCGAAAATAGAAGCTGTGGGTAAAATTAACCATGCTGTGCTTGTTCTTGGGATCCCATTCGCGGAGCTTCTTCAAGATATTGACCTCGACTAGAGCTTGCTGATGGAACCTCTTCTTATTCCGAATGATTTTAACTGCTACTAGTCCGCCAGTTTTGTGGTCGATGCATCTGACAACCTGCCCAAAACTTCCCTTTCCGAGGACATCGACAATTTCGTATCGATATGCGAGATGGTCGCCCATAACAATAGAATAGTCTCCACGGTCGTCGTCGTAGCCAAAATTTGGCTTACTAGTGTGTAGATCACCCACGATCTTATTGGCATTTTGAGTGCCACAGAAATATATGTCGTTATAGTCAATGATCTCGCCTTTTTCGTATATGTTTAGGATGGCGATTCGGATGGCATCTTGAGCCCCAACGCGTTCCTTTGGCGTTGCCCTCTTGCGAAGAGCATCAAGAGTCCGAGCTGCAATTTCCGTCTCTTTCTTCCTCGCTCCCAACCGTTTGATCTCTTCCTCCGCAATGTGATCGTCTCGATCGAATTCCGCAGTATAGGGCTCATTGTGTCTGATAGAAGCAACAGACGGCCTGGGCCGGATGGCTTTTTGTATTGACGAGATCCGCGGCTGGGCTGACGTTTCAATCATTGAGTTATTACCAATGTCTTTCTTTGAGATACTCCAACCATCAGTCCGGGCCTTATCTTGTGTCAATGAAGCGGTTAAACTGGATGCAGAACTCTTCCGCCGCTTCGACTCTAAGTAGCCGCCTACGGGCTTCACTGCATGGCTGGGACTTGGAGCTTTGGCAGTGTTCAAATGCATCGATGCTGAAATTGGAATTCGTGGCGGCGGCATGCTTTCTTGCCGCGCTTGTCTCTCCGCTGCTTTGTCAATGGAGCTGGTAGAGACATGATTACTGCTTTTTGAGTTGCTTCGCTTCCAGGACAAGCTCAACTTCCTCCTCAGCGAGCTCATAGAAGATGGAGTTTGGGGTTCCTCCGGGCTCGTTTTAGGGGGTGGTGACTTTGGCTTCATAAGTTTCGGGGCTCTTGGACCTATTGGTTTCTGCTCAGGTTTAAACTCAACAGTTCTCTCTAATGAAACCCTGTGACTGAGATCTCCGAATGTCTTAGATTTGGCCATCAAGTTCTCAAATGTGTCACCACCCTTTGGCACGGACGAAGAAAGGAATGGTGAGACCGCGGGCTTTCGTGAGGGTGTTTTCATAGAGGGATCTGTGAAAGATTCCGAAGAGCTCGCCGTGTCCTCGGCACCGGGGCTCTCAAGGCGACTGTGATGAACCGAGCTATTACTGCGTGGGACTGGCATGTCTGCAGCTTTATCTAGGCGACCCCTTGAGAAGAAAGTGCTCCTAGAAGCTGTCATTGGAGTTGTAGGAGTTTTCGCAAGCGTCCGCGTTGGCGGTGGAGTTAGCTTCCCTTTCTCGGAGCCCTGTTCTTGTAAAGCTGCAATCTTCACAGCGGTAGGCGTGCTCAACGGGCCCAGATTCAAAGGTGGTAAACTAAGAGGCTGCAAATTCTTCTTGGAAGGATGTACGGTCTCTTTCTGCTCAACATCTGATGAAGTACTTGCTAATGACTTTCGTGGTGCTGATTTTCGTGGATTCGTGTTTGCCTGAATCTTGACGGGGAGGTCAAGTAATGGAGGAATTGACAATGTTCCAGTAGAATTGCTATGGATGCTACTAGTGTCCAAGGCATGGTTAGACTTTCTCTTCTCAAGCCAAGATATTTCTGCTGGGGCGTCTTTGGGAGACTCATACGCCTTGGGAATGGCAGGCACGGGTGGAACGTCTTCCTCCTCTTCGGCCGGAGTAGGATTATGAAGACCTAAGCTCTTTGGAGCTGGTAATCTGGTATTCTGGCCGCCTTGCGAAATGCGCTGAATCGAGCTCGTTGACGTTCTGTGAGTATTGTGGCTTGTGGTCGAGCCAATAGAGAGGCCAGAACTGTACGATTTCCGGTTGGTGACTTCTGGAGTTGTCCTTGAAGACGAGGAAGGGGTAGAAGCCTTCCGAGGAATCATCGATGGTGAACGTGAGTTGGGGCGTAAATCAATCGGCGGCGGCGGCGCCGTTGCGATCGAGGCTAAACCCTGAGGATGCG
Organism: Xylaria sp. Z34; assembly: GCA_037356055.1. NCBI lineage: Eukaryota > Fungi > Ascomycota > Sordariomycetes > Xylariales > Xylariaceae > Xylaria > Xylaria sp. Z34. The sequence goes on from JBAWJW010000011.1 coordinate 206,071, forward strand.
CTGACATTCTCCTCATTCGTTGCGCGTCTGTTGGAGAAATAGTTCTTGCACCTAGTCCACTAGCATGAGATCCATGACTAACTGGCATGACAGAGACTCTTCGTGAGGTGGCCGTAGTACCCTTGCCCCTCGGCGATTTCGACAATGATGAGGATACATGACTCTTTTCTGGATTCAGACTGCCGCTGCTAATATTTGTGGAAAAGGCCGCGGATAACCTTGGTGCTGGTTGTATTGAGCGAGCCTTGGAAGCCCGCGACGCGTTGAGTTGCCTGGTGCTATCACCTAGCTCTCGCTCAACCGATTCGGCTGATGACCGAGGTCCTTCGCTTGCGTGTCTCGCCGAACCGCCTGACAATAGACTGGGTCGGCGCTTCACTGCACCTCTACTGTAATCATCATCGATAACACCCGATCCAACAGACTTCCTGGGTGGCTTTGCAATATTGCTGCTAGAGACTGGGGGATAATGACTTTGACGACGGGCGCGCATGGCCGCTGGAGCGGTCGGTGCATCTATGATAGTCGAAGATATAGACACGGTAGAACCATTACTAACTTGTCGCCCTGACGCACTAGGTCTCCTGACAATCGAGCCAGACCTTGAAGATCTCGTTGTAGCGGTACTCGACGAACTGTTAGGCTGTACCGCAGACCGCCCTCCTCCATTCTGGGGTGGATGGTATTGCTGCGTCGCCATTTTATCCTCTAAAAAAGAACGCTCTCCGAGGATACTGCCCTGACCCGAGGGTGATGGAAATTGGGTCAATTTGAAATTGTTCGAAGCGGACTCGAGACTGCTCTGGAGGTCATCGAAGCTGACAGAGGGGAGAAAATCGAAAGAAATCGCGGGACTATCCTCTACCTCGCCCTGAGATCCATTTCGGCCAAAGGAAAATAAGGAATGGTTGTTGGATGAAGATGCATGCAACATTGGGCCGTCATGAGCAGCATGAGTTGTCGTCTTATGGATGGGGTGTATGTTCTCCTTGCTATAAACGAACCAGGCTGAGTTAGTAGTCGACACCAATGAAACGGGGGATTGGACTCAATATAGGTCCGAACGAAGCAGTTAGAACGAGTGGGAGACGCACGATCGGGTCGGAGACTGCGCGGCTGGTCTCGGGTCACCAGGGACCAGATGCTGCTCCCTGTTCATAGGGGACAACACGGGGCACTTGCGAGGCACTAGTTTGCTAATTGGAGGGGAATTTGGAGATGGCAAAAGAAGGCCGGTGCCAACAACCTTGGTGGTTTTCGCTGTCTCGCTCTTCGCGTCTTCTCACGAGCAGTAGACGGGACAGATTCCCCGTGGACGAGAGACTTCGCAACCAATCTCAGTCCGGCGAAGGGGCCGAGTGCTTCAACACGGCTACCGCATTCCGGGGACGCGACAGTGAACAGCCAAGTCAACCGACAGGGGAAAAGGACAGCTCGTTGGGCCAAAGAAGAGACTGACTGTCCTGGTAATGGAAATGAAGGAAGGGAGTGTTGTTTGCAGCAGGCAGGCTGGTGCCTTGTTGATTGGTTTGCCTACCTGGGAGCAGGTAGGTTAGTTGGCAAGCTGGTCGGTTTTTCTGGTTGATTAAGGAAAGAAAATAAGATAGTCGACACGGGGGCTGACGATCCACTAACACTTCCCACGTCGGGACAAGACCCATGGAGTTTGGGTGAGCAGGTGCTGAAGCCAGTGACAGTGCACCATTTCCCTGGGTATTTGGGCGATTGCCGGGCTAAAGGCCTAACCCAGACATAAGGCGGGGGTGACTAGACATGTACCACCTGTGCGCTACTGAACAGTACCCCTAGCCTAACGACGAACGTAGGTACTTACCGGTACTACATATATAGAAGTACTCTACATACAGCCTGCAACTTACAGCTCGCTATGCTGCTGCTAAAACAGCTGGGAAGGATCATAGACGACTATGTAGTCTGTTGTGTATAACAAACACGAAACCGGCAGGCAAACATAGAACCTACAGGAAGGAGAGAATAAAATTGTAGGATGAATGGATACGAATCAAGATGAGATGGACATCTATGTGGATGCTTGTTGCTGCGGTAATACAATCTAGGTATTAAAGATGCCGTCATATAGGTACTTGCCCTCTTATTACTACACCTATATTTTATGATATAACTATTTTGATTTTCCTCACTACGTGCCTAATAATGTTAGAACACGAAGGCTGTACTTTAGGTATATGCTTGATAATAAACAACATGAAATCCCCTGCTTCTGCCTGCCGTTCTAGTCTAACATGGGTACCCTATCTGTTCAGTTGACGCCTTGTCTCACCTTAATATTACAACGCTTCTTTTTCCTGCGGAATTGCCCGAGGTCGTTCTCCACGTTACGGTCGTGTTACTCTGCAGCGCTCAATTCATGTGCAGGGGTAATGAACGGTACCGCCCTCGCCACCGAGAATCATAGACAGCTGTGTTTCACTACCTATGTCGACGTCAATTAATACCGCCAAAAAGAGCAACTCTACTAGCTTTATCGTTGCTGGTGGACGAACAGACGCAACGAATTTAAACATTACCCAAATTAGTGCAGACCGGAAACGGTGCGCATCACTTTACGTTTAGTTTATAATTTTAATTTTATTTCTGTTCCTCCACGTATTAAAGCCATAGTTTAAGTCAATGTCCGTATGTGTGGACACATGTCACAATCTCTTTCATCGCTTACACTCTTGGACCTGCATGCGCTGCTCGAGACTGCATGCTGTAGCAATGGAGGTGATTGACTGACCGACCTCTCGAGTTGCGGCGGTGTGTTTGTTGACGTCCATTTCCAGACTTGGGGCGTGCATCGCATCTCGCATAAGTAGGACTCTGGTCTAGCTCTTCCGTCCAAATGCCCCTCTTCCCCCTTTCCCGCGAGTGCAAAATCGGCAAGAGAGACAAGCAAAGATTGGCCCGCCAAGAAAAGGGGACTCCTGTTTAAAACGGGCCGGAAAGAAAAGAGATCCAACCAGAATGCTACCAATTCAACCCGTTATCTATACGGATCCGGCTATTGCCATCTCAACTGCTGTGTTTGTTTTGTTATACTTAGTGCTATAGGTTACTTTTGATATAGGTTTTTGTAACGAACAGACACGCGTAGGATCTTCGTACCACGTTCTTCTCACGCAGACATAGAGAAGCCCAATTACTCCACCCCTGGGATGAAAATTGGACTGATAAGGTTTAATACTGCATTGCTAGCATCCCATGCTACTGAGACCACTGAGACATTCGGGAGCTAAATTGATTTGGAACCTGCTTGCCACCGGCTTCGTACATCTGATCGACATATCACCACTGGTATGTTCCCTGCCGTTGTTTTGCACGCTGAAGTAGTACAAGGATTCTACCCATCCTTCCGGTTCCTCGGGTCATGTAACCGCATTTCCCAGCAAAGAATACAATGTGTCATCATGTTCGTACACTAGGTATATCAATAATGTTTTTATTCGTCTCGTCCAGGCCAGGCTATCATACAGAGGTGTCATTGAATAGCACATAATGAACACGAGGCGCGCAAGCAACTGAGAGCGGGTAGTAGTGGTGCCCTTGAACCTTAACCTTTAGCTTAAGCATACATTTCCCTGCTTTTGGGAAGCTTATGTAGCGATACAATGCCCGAGGTGTGTATTGTACAATCTGTCGCTACGATGCGTCGATGTTATGATTGTTCCCTACACGTCGATATGAGTAGAGCATTTCCTTCCAGTATAAATCTAGAGTGAAATTGAATCTCATTCTGGCCATTGCGTTCCCTGTTTTTCCTCTCATAAGAATAATCTCCAAATGCCCAACCACGCCAGTCCTAGAGACGTCGTCGCAATCCCAAACTTGCGGCTACGCATGCCGAACATGGACTTGCTCGCCAGAATCTTGGCACGTTGCCGCTCGAGCTGCGCATTGCCAGAGAAATAGCTATACGCCGCGAGACCGATGAATGCGCCACCGCCTGATAGGATACGTAACAAGAAATCTGTCAGCCTAGCAGCTCTTAAATTCTAGCCTCGCCCTAAGGACGCTTGGTCGAATTTCGATTGTTGTAGGCGGAACGAAAAGCGAGAAAAGTAACATATTTACTAACCTACAACTCGGCACGGCAGGCAGTCATCGCCCCGGTCCTGCTTTAGGAGATCGTCGAGACTTTCCGGCTTGTCGAGAATACCCACAGATGGGACTTTGTCCTTCGCCATGCTGGCTGTAGAGTTGGAAGCGGGAGCGAAGTTGGTGATTTTGATTGCGATAAGATTTGATGGAACGCTAAAATTGTATGACCCAGAGTCTTGGAATGCCTGCATGGTCCGTGCATCCATCAGCCATGTGGATTAAATGCTTTTTCTTGTTCTTATTCAAGCTCTATAATTCTCTTGTCTGGGAGCTACAATGGGACTGGGAACCGGACAGTATTCCAAGGTTTAGAGTATAAAGTTATTGTGCAAGCGTAGTGCTACTAATTTTAACCCTACCCATTATATCTTAAATATGATGAATTAGACGAGTCAACGCCGCCACCTAAACCGGCGGTCTACAATTTGAATGCACCACTTGAGACAGCTTTTGCAGCTTTAGCCTTGTTCCCGTCAATATCCACGACCTCACCCTTCTTATTAATGACCTTGACACCACCCTTCTTGAGATCGCCGAGTGTCTCTTTGCGTTGCTGTGCCTTCACGCTCTGCGGCTTTTGGCTGTCGAGGCCACCAGCCTTACGAAGCCTCTCCTTGTCGCGGCGGCGCTTTCTTGTCTTATCTTCGCGTGTTAGCTCCTGCTTAGCGATAGGTAAACCGCTCTTGGTCACAATTTCGCCCTTTTCAGCGTTTTCCTTGGCGGCCTTATAGACTTCTTGCGGAGCTAGTGTGTTGTCTCCGCCGCTGACACCCTGTGCTGTGGTCGGTTGTGCATCTTCCATGGTAATAGTGGCGACGTCCGGTACAATGGTCAGTGAAGGAGCCACGGGCTTCGGTCTGTAGTGCCAGCTGCTGAGGGCATCAAGCTTGGAGCTGATATCCTTCCACATCTGCTCAATCTCCTGCTCTTCTTTACGGAGCTTCTCGTCTGATTTGCTAACGTAAGAATCGGGGTTCGTATTTTTGACGTGTTCCTCTTCATAGATCTCGGCCAGGCCTTGTTTTGATTTGGTGTCCTCTACGTTGGTAAGCCCACGACGGGTATTAGATGAGAACTCTGTAGCATCGGGACGTCTTCGAATCACTTCATCGAATTCTCTTGCTAGTATACGTCGTTTGATCAGATCTTCGATGCTTTCATTGACATCGGGCGTAATGACAGGGACGGGCTTTCCTGCATGCTCAAAGTCGAGGTCTTCCTCCAAAAGGGAGTTCATGGGGCGCTCGATACCCCGAGCTTCACCTGACATAGTCCAGTCTTTCTTCGCCACATTCGCTGCTTCAAGCTTGCGGATTTCTTCAGCCAGTTTAGCCTGCCTTCTCTCATGTGCAGATCTTCTTGATTTAGGATCTCCAGCAGAGACATCTGACAGTGCATCTTCCGAGTCCTCGCGTTCCGATTCGTCTTCAAATAAGTCACGGCGGACATCCGCCATCGCTCGTTTGACTTCTTCCTCGGCTGGACCACCTCGCTCTGCAGCTGTAAGCTTGCGTGGTCTGCTCTGTTTGGCGCCCTTCCGTCGTGGGGGTGCAAAAAAATCCTTGTAGAAGATGTCATTTGCGTTATCCTCATCTGCGCTTTCTGCAGCGTCCCTTTCATCCTCGACTTCGCTGTCTCCCTCTGGGGCGTCCAAGTCCATGTTGCCAAAGGTGACTCCGCCCTCATCATCTTCGTCGTCATCGTCTCCAAAGTTAGACTGCATTTCATCGTCTTGGTCGTCTTGAATTTCATTTGATTTTTTTGACATTTTCTTGGTTGCGGGTTGCTTGACTGAGAAAGGGTCTGTATGCCAATCGAGTTCCTCGTCATCGCTTCCTTGGTCAACATTGGGGTCTGCCCTGGCATCTGCATCTTCCCACATCTGTGTTTGTTTGTTAAACTCATCAATCGAGAAGAAACCGTCGTTCAACCCGTTCGGATCTTCAACTAACGGCTCGATTTCGTCGTCGTCGTCGTCGTCTTCGTCACCTTCATCTTCGTCTTCCTCATCTTCATTCCCGCTTGTTGCCACCCCAACACTATCCTCCAACTCGTCGACATCACCCAACACTTCGTCTTCGGAGTCTATCTCTTCTGCCTCCTCACCGAACTCTCTAGGCGAATCCTCGTTGCTCAGATCGGATATGTCATCGGAGTCACTTTCATTCAGTTCTGATGTTGTTCCATTAACGCCATTTGCTAGAATTTCGTCACGATCTTCCAGTTCCTGGATCATCTGCTCGGCATCTTGCAGAGTGCTTATGATGATCCTTTTCGCCTGTTGCCACACCTGACCACTCTCGAAGCCATCAACATATAGTTTTCTAGCTTTTAGGACCTCTACTGGGCCGCGACTCTGATCAGAGCGTTTGCGCTTCTTGTTTGCCTCCTTTTGGCGTTGCTGTTGTTCGTCGCTTAGTTGGCTGGCATATGCGTCTAAAGTAGCTTTGGCGAGCTGGAGGGAGGCGTTTGGGAGCGAAGCTGAAGGTTGCAGAAAGCCATGGCGGTTGCCCGCCTTCACGGCTTCAAAAAGTGCAAACATGTCTATGCCGCTGGTCGGTTTTGTAGGATCGGTGAGGGCGGACAAGAAGCTCAATGATGGCGCGTTGGTGAGGGTATGTGATGTGGAGGACGTAGTGCTAGTAGAGCCAGCCATTTCTAGAATGTGGCTTCTCGCGAAGTAGAGTTGGAGAAAGGACCGAAGGGGTTGGCTGTAATTGTTTGGTCAACCGAACCCCAATCCAATATGAAGCTGTTTCGGCGGCTTCAAAAGTAAAAATTTCCAGGCTGAAGGGTCCCGGCAACGAGCCCCGCTACAACGTGCTCCACCCAAGTAAGAACCTAGCGCATACCTAGGTAACAGCAAAGCCACAAGTTTATGCTATGTAATCCCCTGCAACTATCTACCTACCCCTCCAACCTGTTCTACGCCTGATGTAAGAGCTTCCGTCCCATAGCCTGACGATGCGCTTCACGAGCCATCCACCATGAACAGCGTAATCGAGGCGCTGCACATCTACGATGAGCACAAGTTAGTACCTTCTGAGCCGTATTCCTGACTTGAGTCTGTTACATGCTAATGACATGTGATAGGCGCGCGATCCTTTCGCACACCTACACTTCTCGGCCGCTCTCCGCGAATCATCTATTACCTCTCTACCTCGAACATCCTGCGCCACGGCCCAACTTGATTTACCTGCCCAGTACGAATCCGCCTACTCTCGTGTTTAGCCTCGATCACGCAGACCTTCTATACCTAGCAACTACCTCTTCCGAAATCGAACCTCTGCTGGTTCTTGAATTCCTTCATCGCGTGATCGACGCCTTGGAAGAATTCCTGGGAGCACCCGTTCTAGCGCACAAGATCGAAGCCAACTATGATGTCGTCGCCCAACTTCTTACCGAGATGTGCGATGCCGGCACAATCAGCACCACCGAGCCAAATGCTTTGAGGGATGTCGTGGAAGTCGAAGGCCTCTTAGGGAAACTACTGGGAAGCATCAATCTGCCCACCAAGCCACTCGCCGGTCCAAGCACTACTTCTCTGCTCACACAGAACGGTCCTTCATTACCATGGAGGCGAGCCAATGTACGTCATACGTCGAACGAGCTCTATGCAGATGTTGTGGAAACCCTATCCGTTACGTTGGCGCCCTCGGGTCGCCCCATTGCTGCTTTCGCCAATGGTACGATTGCCTTCACATCTAAGGTTTCTGGTGTCCCGGATATAGTCGTGAGCCTCACTGGGCCCTCCGGGAAGCATAATCTGAAGAGTGTTATGGAATTGCCAGTCTTCCATCCCTGCGTTCGGTTGAACCGCTGGAAAGAAAACCCAGGCGAACTCAGTTTCATACCTCCGGATGGGCGGTTCATTCTCGCTGGCTACGAAGTTGACTTATTACCTTTTGCTAATGGCAAGAGCGGGAATGTGAATTACAACTTGAAGTTACCAGTAGGCGTTGAGGTGAAGACAGGCCTTGGTTCGACAGGGTCTGATTTTGAAGTCCGTTTAAACATACATAGGATCTTTGGATCCACCAGTCAGTCAGTGGCTGGGCCCTCCTCTAGGGGGGGAGGAGCTGGTGGAAGAGGATTCGGTGGACCACACGCTGGTACCGCGGCATCTCCATTGCTCCAAGATGTGGTCGTATCGGTGCCACTCCCAGCAGACGTGAGGAATTTATCCGATGTGCGGCCCAGCAGGGGAGATGCTAGTTATAGTCCTGGAGATCACCTCCTTGAGTGGCATATACCAGCCAAGGAGCTCTCAGCGGGAATGTCATATTTCGGCCTCCGTTGTACGGTTGTAGGACCGCTAGCGGACGATACCATCGAAGAAGACTCTTCTGGATTCGGGTTTGGCAAGGACTATTCTTACGACGAACCATACCAAGGCTCTTCAGCGCCGCGTCGATCGAAAGAGCAACTTAAGGGATCAGAAGAGGAGCGGGACGCAAGAAGAGTAGCACAAAATAAGATTCTGATGCCCAGCTCTGCGTCGGTTAGTTTTTCTGTCAAGGGTTGGGTCCCCAGTGGCGTCAAGGTTGAGAGCATCGTTATCGACCCCAGAAAAAGTCGCGGCCTAGGAGAAGGAGTCAAACCATACAAAGGCGTCAAATACCTTACAATAAGTAAGGGGGGCGTCGAAATACGGTGCTAGCACCAAATAGTCAGTTTCGACATGCCCTTTTTTTTTCGCACATACTGCGCCCAAACCAGCGCCAGTAGGATGTCGGCATGGAATAGTGTTAGCTGCTAGATCTTGCCTATCAATTAACAATGAAACAGCTGATAGGACGGGTTGGGCTTTAAGACCTCTCGATCATGAGACCATAGCAGCTGCTTCGCTATATCTGTGAAGCTATCGCCTCAAATGTCTGACTAAAAGTACCTAGGTGTGCAAGTACAAGTAGGTATGATCTTCCACTTTAAAGACCGGACCGTGACAGTTTGCACAATCCTCTTGTAAATATATACGTATGTACAGGTTGGACCTTACTATATACTTACATACATATACTCGCATGGTGTCGATGTACCGGGCATCTGGGAGCACGGTTTCTGCAAGGTACTTAGCACCCAGGCGCCGAACGGAAAGGCTCGGGTCCTAATTCGGGTGGACCAGGGTCCGTCCGTCCATCCGGGGAAGTCCATACCATGAATACAGCTGACCAGGTGTGGGGTAAGTTGGGGAAACACCGATCTTCTTATATGCCTGCACTGATCCCACTAATCCAGTCTAAGGCAGGAACCGTCACTGGCTGCTTTCATGTAGAGTCAGTTTTACCTTCGATGATCGGGAATCATCTTCGCCGCAGCTCACTTCTAGCTGGACTACGGTGATGAGTGCGCTCGTATCCCCGGCTTGCTGCCGGCCCGTACGGAAGGCCGTGGCCTCTGTCGCCGTTCGGGCCCTGTCGCTTGATTCACCAACCCCTCTACTCCGTGCTGCAACATCAATTACGCAACAACACCAATCCAGGGGTCGACGACATGGCTCTACGGCGACCAGGTCGCGACCCCGAACGGCCATTTTCTTCCCAGGTACACGACATACGCCCAATACTTCGACCGGCTTCGTCGGTAGCTAATCATGGTTTTGCTTTACAGGCCAAGGCGTACAGAAGGTCGGTATGTTGACACCGTGGCTCGAAGCATTCCCGCGCACGGCTGCCACAATTCTCGACGAGATAGATTCCTATATGGGCTACAAGCTCTCGGATATAATACAAAATGGGCCCGGCCGGGTCCTCACAGCGACGCCGAACGCGCAGCCGGCCATCATGGCGACATCGATCTTGATACTGAGAATTCTCGAGCGCGAATACGGGTTCAAAGTCGCAGAGCGAGCAGACGTATCACTAGGCCACTCGCTCGGCGAATTCGCAGCGCTGGTGGCCGCCGGTGTCCTAGAGTTCGAGGATGCCCTGTACATGGTTAGCCGGCGTGCCGAGGCCATGGCGGAGGCGACACGAAAAGCACGAGAGAAATACGGCGGCGAGTACGGAATGGTGGCTGTTGTCACGGAACCTGAATACCTTTCCGCTTTGGTCGAAGCTATCGATGATTTTGTAGGATATCGGAGTGCGGGTACGCGCAGCGAAAGCGCGGACTCACGAAAGCCGATAGATCAGGTCCTCATCGCCAATATTAACAGCAAGAACCAAATCGTGCTCAGCGGTTCGCTTCACAAGATCAAGGAGCTAGTTGCGCACGTGCGGCAATTCCTTGGTCATGATCCTAGGGCCGTACAGCTCAACAGCGACAGTCCGTTTCATAGCCCCATTATGTGGCCGGCATACTACGTCATGCGTGATCTAGTTTCAAGTAAGAGTCGGGTCCGGGGCCGCGAGGACAAGGACATCATCACGTTTCCCGGATTAGTCGAGTGTGTGAGCAATGTCAGTGCGAGGCCCTTTGGGAGTGCTGCCGACGTTCAAGAACTCCTGGCTCGGCAGTGTCTCGAGACGGTGAGGTGGTGGGATAGCATCAAATATCTCGATCAGGAGCAGAAAGTTCGGAGATGGATCGGTATAGGGCCAGGAAAGGTTGGCAGAAACCTTGTCGGGAAAGAGGTCGGCATGCGTGGTATGGACACCGTTAAGGGGGGTGGCGTATGGGCTATCACGGACCCGATCGAGATCGATGAGGTGCTAAAGGGACTGGAGAAGACGGAATCTCTAGTCGAAGAGGAGGAATAAAAGGTCTTGTTGACTCATCTCAACATGGTTTAGCACCCGACTACGGGATGCGGCTCTGCCTTATATTGTAAATTATAATACCACCCTATGGGACTTTTGGGTATCAGGTCACGGTGTTAATCAAGGCTCAACGGAATAGAATTTCCCTTCTGATGACATTTCAGTTTGGAGTTTTAAATGCCTGTACTTCTTGGGACCTCAGTTATAGTGCAGCCTTAAGCTTTTCTGCGTGGGGCATTACGCCCATCCCACCAACTTCGTGGGGTGAAATGTACCAGGACACCGAGCAAGGGTCTCCCTATTCCCCGGATCGATTAGTGGGGGCATAGGACATCCTAGAGCTTCAACTTCAACTTTCCAAATCTAAGCTTCATTTATCTAGCTTCCGACGTGACAACATCGCCATTACAGCAATCGCATGCGGCAATGGCGCAAACGATACCCTCAATAGCCTGCTTGGGCGTCATAGGGCGCAATGTACGTGCGATCATTCGGCCTTCTCTTCTACAACCTGAACGAAAACTCGCAGGACAAAGCCAGAAATTGCCGACAAAAACGCTGACTATAGATGACATTTACAGAACAATCCCCTCCAAATAACCATATTCCCATCCTACGACACCACAACCCAGACATACACGCCCGTGCGCACACCGCTTCAATTCTCGCTCCTGCTCTCGGGGACCCTAGACGTCTTCGAGGCGCGCTCGCGGCACCACATGGCGAATCCCGCCGGCGGCGGCGGAGGGACCATGCTGCTATCGGGGGACTTCGGCCTGCTGCACGCCATCGACGACAGGCTTGCCGCGTACGGCTTCGAGACGAACACGGGGGTCAAGTTCGTCGCCGTCGTGGACATGCGGGGACGCTTGCTCTCGAGGAATGCCGCCGCCGCCACCACCGCCGCCACGGCGGGAAGTAGAGGGGGCGTGGGACTCAGGGACAACGAGCTCAAGCCCGTCTTCCGCGCCATGCAGACCGCCTACGTCCGCCTGCTTCAGAATCCGTTCTACGACCCCGACGAGACTACTGTGATTGCTGGTGGGAAGCCGGGCGTGGGGACGGGTGCGAAGAGGATTACGAGTCGCAAGTTTGGCGACGAGATGAGACGGATTGGGGAGACGTGGGCGCCTGGTGTTGCGAGTTTGTAGCGAGAGTGAAGTGGGGGGAGAAGCCTTTCAGTGGGAAATTTGGGATGATGATATCGTCACTCAAGGTTTAGACCGGCAGACAAGAGTGTCTCTCGACCTTCAAATGGCGTTTATGGGTATTGAGCACGGTGTTTAGGCGTTGTTGGGATAAAGGACGGGCCATCTATACGGCGACTTTGCATTAGCCTGTCTAGATGTCTATATGCTACTAATCAAACATGTACATTTCTAGTAGAGTTCGTCGCTATTGATGGACTACCTGTCGCCATCTCTATTTTTCCTTAAAGTCTCGACCATGAGCTTCTGTAGACCAGCGGGTTCATCAAGCTCGACAGACGGGCCCATAGTAACATCACGAGACGGTTTCTCGCTCAGCGACCACGGCCGAGGCTTCGCTGCCGGTCCGCCCTCCCAGTGTCTCGCCTCGATCGGCAGCGGCTGCCACCAATCCCCCTGACGCGCGTGCCACCGCTCGCCGCACAGTTCCCACAACCTACTCACCGCACGTTTATACGCGAAACGCTCGTCCTCGCCTGTGAATGCGCCCGTGTTGCTGAAATCGACCTTGGACAAATCCTTTTTGGAGTCGACGCCGAAATCTGAGTCTTGGTCCGGGTCGTACGAGGATATGTTGGGTCGGAAGGGCGATACCTGGTCTTGGTATGCTTCGGCGATCGTCTCGGAGTGTATCGCATCGGCATCGACTTGTTGCCCGTGCTCGAGATGATCGGGTGTTGTGGTGGGCTGAAACTCTGGAAAGAAGAGGCTATCCGGGCCAACTGCGGCCCTGACGATTAACTTGCATCGGGCCTCGTAGAGTGCATCTAATAATGTGATGAATCTTCTAGCTTCATTTTTCTTTTGCAGGAACAAGACCGGTATATTGTCAATGATGAAAGTGTGATATGTGCTGGCCATTGTGATGTAATCTGCTGGCCCGAATGAGGATACGAGGTCTTGAAAATCCCATATCACCACTCCATTGCACTGCTGAGGTATCGTAATTGTTCGTCCGTATACGGTTATGTTCGTAGATTTCCATACCTTATCATCAGGCGTCGACGTGGCGCGATGCCTGCCTACGGCGGCGCTCCATAAGGGCTCGTGGTCCGGACCCAAGATATAGTATTCTTCCGGCCTCGTCATACCTTCGGAAAGCTCCACAGGGTTTTCTGGAAGTGACAACTCTGCGTTTTTTCCAGTCTGGATTTCAGACAAGGAACTGTGGGCTAGATTTGCGCCAACGTCGGCAGGGAAGCGGTCAGAGTCTATTCGTCGCCAGTCCTTGGCGCCTTCCATCTGCCATAATTCACATCGCGCTTTCAACACTTCTAGGAACGACGCGAAGTCACTTGAAGAGCCGAACAATTCACCTTTGCCACGAGCTTTTCTGAAAGATAGGGCTCGGCCCATCAGGCCACTTGCAGCAGGAGTACTATTAAGCCCCGCCGCGTTTTCGAGCTCCTCGGGCATGCGGTTGGACGAAGCGATGAGAACTCCGCCCAGTTGGAAAAATGCAGTAAAAAGGCTACTCAGGATTTTACTCGCTGCTCTATCTGGTAGCTGGAACTCGTCCAAGAAGAGAATGGGAGATTTCTCTATCATGTCTCTTGCCATCCATAGCAGCGAGTACTGCTCGCCGTCGCATGCTGATTGAGAATGCATCTTCCTATGATGCTCCAGTTGAGATAGGGTGTACAACATGAAGGTGTTAAAGTGCCATCGTCGCTTACGGCTGGTGGGCAGGCCCTCAGCCAGGAGGTCGAGCAACATCGACTTTCCGGTCCCTACCTCGCCCGACAAAAAAAGGCCCTGCGGCGAATTTATGTGGATTGCCTCCTCATGGCCAGCAAGTACTCTCGTCAGGGCGAGAGTGTTCCTGTCTTTTGTTCGGGCGAAGAAACGCGCAAATAGGGGATTGCGACGTATTGGGTGGCTCTCGTTTGCTAACTCTAGGGACTGATCCCCTCCCTTCGAGTGTTTCAACGCGTCTGTAATTTCCTTGAGTCTTGTGCGATATTCAACTGACGGACTGTAGTCTTTGAGTCGATGGTAGACTTTTTGGAGATGTACTGCTAGTCGATGCTGCGCTGGGTCTGGACAACAGCGTCCAGTCGCCAGTAACGATTGATATTTCACGAGAGGATCTGTGATTGTAACAGAACTTATATATCGTCTCATATTGTATTGCCCTTTCCTCCCTTTCCCCTTAGTGCCGCCAATTGCGATAAGCAGCCTGAGTGGAAATATCAATATGATTTACATGTATCCAGGCCGATACAGTTTTAAAGAATTTGAGGCGATATTTTATGACAACATTTTCAATAGTAGCGATCTAGAGATTGCTAAGAGTCGATGTGTAGGGCATATTGAATTACTGTAGGGCATTGCACATCCTTTGGTCAACACATATTCGATTGACTTTTGTTGAAGTCAAGACTCGCTCTGCTAAGTGGATGTCTGTGCTCTGAGTGGTTGAGACAAGACGATGACGCTATGCAGGTGATGATTTATCTCCGTTTTAGCACGAACTAGGGCACTGACAGGTGAGTTTTGATTGGGCTGTCTGGAAACCTGCATTATCTTTTGTGCTCCACTATTAGGTACCTACACGTGTCGGTAGCGCCCCTTCTCAGCTTTGCAGCTTGGAAGGGTCCCGAGTGATCCGTGCGCGCTCCCGGCAGCCTTGGCCGCCCCCGGCACGCTGTCATTAGCTTCCAAGGTTGGTCTGGGCGCTGTACCTCCGAGCAGTAAACATCACAATCCGTGCTAAGCCCATTCTAGCGGCTTGTGTGTTGTAGTTTTTTCCAGGCATCTCCAAGATCCAATCAACCGCAGCCAGTTGGATGGCCTCGTCATTCTTCCCATTTCTTTCCTTTCCTTGGTCAATGTTGCGTTGCTCCATCAGCACCCGCACCCACACACAAACTCATCATTCTTCATCTCCCTGACCGCCATCCTGCGTGATCGGTAGTGTTAGTGTCACGCATTCTCGCCATGACCAGGCCTTCTCTAGCATCGTCCACGCATCGACAGTAAGCATAGGCATTCACATCGACTCTCGATACAGTTCTATCCACCGCGCGCCGCTTTCGTCGATCCCTTCCCACTATCTATCACCCGCCTCGATCATCAACTCGTGCATCGCGTCATCGCCAAAGTCTCTGTGCGTCGGTTGTCATTCACCATGTTTGCTCCAGCGGCGGCTAGCGACAGCCAGAGCAGCGCTCCCACCGGCATGACCACGCGCGGCCGTCGACGCCAGCGCCCGTCAGGCCCCGATAACTCTCTCCCACTGCCTAAATCGAAGCGGCTCAGATCCGACCGCACTCAGGCCGCCGAACAGACTTTCGTGGAACCCATTGCCGCTCCCGAGACCTACGAAGTTAAGTCTGCACAGCCGTCGGCCGTTGAGATCAAACAGGACGGCATTGAGCAACCCGTACCGTCGCAGAGACAGGAGTTGAGTGTGCGCTCTAAGAAGAGCAGACCTGGCGATCGGTCACATAAGGGAGATGGCGCTACGCTGCTGGTAAGTCGTTGCATTACCGCCTGTTCAATTTTATGTTGTCAAGATCCAATTTTCTAACATTCATCCTCAGTCTGCCAACATTGCGTTCGAGGTCAGAAAACTTCCAGCTCTGCCAGAACGATTAAAGCTCGATACTACCAGTACGTACTTTCTCCAAACCTCGTCAAATTGCGCACTGCCTAACTGTTCTGATTCAAGGTCGCCAGCATGGCTTCGTCGATACCTCGGTTGGATGCGCCCTGAGTCTCACGCACACGCATGCCGTCGTCTGGTCTTATGCGTCAGCCTCATTATCGCCCGAGTCATTTACTTTCACACTCCCGTATCCATCCAAGCATTCGACAGATCCTCTACCGCTTGGGTTGCTTGTATCCCCATCCGCGTCTAGTTCAGAACCTGGCCTCGTTGTTGTGATGCCCACGAGTGGTAAGATCACCTACTGGGAGTCAATCTCGAGCGCTACAACCCTAGATTTTATGCGACAACAACGAACTGGCGTTGAGGATTCGATATCCGGCATGTTTTCGGGCGAGCGCGTTATTCAGCTATTAAACGTGGAAGCAGCTTCGGGTTTCATCCTAGCATTCAGCAGTGGGCGAATCGCCTATCTTAGTGTACGAGATGCACAAGGACGACCCAAAGTCTCGGTGCAATTTCTACGCACTAGCCTTGGCCCCTCGAGCAGTGGATTCCTAGGAAGCATACGAAATGTTCTTTCTCACTCTGCCCTCCAGGGCGATATAGCAGCGGTGAGAGCCGATCGCTCTTCCAAGCAGGGCGAGTGCACTGTGGTGGCCGCGACATCAAGAGGCCGAGTAAACTCTTGGAGAATACATCGGGGCGGCCATCATGATCTACTTGCCGAACTAGACGTCCGAAGTACTGTTCTTAAAGCCATTCATGATGCTGATGGATCGAGTAGTACGCTCAATGTGGACTCTTTCAAAATTGTTGATTTTTGTTTTGTACCAAAGGGTATGTCATCTAATTATACTGACATGAGCAAATTGCGTCAGCTACCAGCATCCGACAACCAGCAGCACCTATTACTTCTAACTTCACTCGATGACAAAAATCTATGTCGGTATAGTCTAGTTGAGGTGGTGATACATAACGGATCGTCACAAGAGAATGCTGTAGACATTGGTATGGTTCGATCAATATCAAGTTTTTCCACACCACCAGATGCGCATGCGCTCTCGACACCACGATTATACCTACCCAAACCCGCCGTAATTGCCTTCCTTGTTTTCGACCATGCTACCGTAGTAGCCTCTATCGCACAGCCTCCCGAATCTCCCGACTCTCAGATTCTACAAGACAACCACACCCTACCGGTAGCGTTCGAGGATGTGATTGACTTGCGTCGGGACCCTACTCTCGAGATCGTGGGGTCTGGTTTTGAGGAACCTCAGATCTACGACCTTGAGGATGATGAGGTACGACCTGCACGAATCAGGACGAAAAATCCAACAGCTGTGCTACTTGTCCGAGGTGTCGGTACTATGCGTGTTGCAGTTTCTGACTGCAAGCGCTTTGCAAGCGCTACGCCCCCGAAGCTCACCGCGAAAATAAAGCTAGAACAGGCTGTCTTTTTCGGTATCAAGGAAGATAATCCCCTCATATTCGACGTACAGCATAGCATCCGCTTTAGTGATAAAGAGTACGGAGAGGCTGCTCTGGAGCTTAGCGAAGAGATCCTTACTTCAGCCGGACCGTACCTTTCACCATTAGCAGCGAGGCTCGACGACAATATCAAGGATCGTGTCCGGTATCTAGACAAGATGATGGCCCATATTAAGAGCATCGGTGTCAACTTGGACCGTACTGTGAAGTGGCAGCTGTTGTGGAACGCCGAGAAAATGCATGTTGCTAGCACACTTTGGCGCAAGCACGAGGAGTTCCTACACATCCGCCCTGCTAGTTCGAAGAAGACTATTGTTGCAGAAATCGTCGAGTACATTCGCGCCGAGGAAAAATCAAAACCAGATCGTGCGAAGGGGGAGACGGACGAGTTGAGGCACTGGTTCATACACGACATTCACCGTATGGATTTGTTTATCGCCTGGGGCTATGAAGTTATCAAACACAATTCTAAAGCTAAGCTGGACACAACTTCTCTGACACGTCTGATATCTGAAGCTTCCGATATCTACAATAGTACTATCCGCGACGCGTTTGCCTTCAGAGAGACACATCTCGAACTTTACGGACTAAAAGGGGAGAAGCTCAACCACGGAATTCTGGACAATTATGCGGGTCTACCCACACCCTGGACTGCCAACAGATTTGTCGCCAACAACGTGAAGCGTCAAGTTGAACTAGCAACTGAATGGGTTAAGCAAGATTCCAAGTCCCTGGCTGAAGAGCAGACAAGTCTGATTGAAAAAATACGGGAAATTCTACCCGAAATGACGGAGGTCTATCTTTCAGTACTGCAGGAGTTAACGAGATGGAATCTCGCAAGCGGTGACCCCAAGTTGGTTGCAGAGGGCCAAAAGTATGAGGAACTCTACAAGGAAGATCGTCACGCCAAGGTCGTCCTGCTCTCTCACTCCGGGAATTGGGAGGCAGCCATCAAAATCGCAGAGACCCACAGATCTTTACATGCCTTGGCTGAGATACTTACTCGTGAAATCGATTTACTCCGCGATAAGGAATCCGTCCCCGATCTCAGTAAAGACCAGCATGAAAGGATCGAGTCCAGAATGGCAGAGAAAGAGGATAAAATTCGAGAATGCTTCGATGTTTACGGCGAGGATTTCGCATTTCCGTTTTATGATTATCTTTTCACAACATATGGTGTAGACGCTCTTCTCGAATACGAAGGCGATAAGAGGTATAAGACCATGTATTTGCGAACAAGGCCCGAGCTGGCCAAGATATCCTGGATCAATGACATCGTTGGCGAGGAAGATATCGATCACGCTGCTGACACGCTCCTTGATTTGGGCTTGGCTCGGGAACAACAAGTCTGGAACAAAAAGATCGAACTCAGTCTTGGTAAGCTAGCACGAATGGCAGAATCCTCACGGCCTGCCAGCAAAGCATCGATGCCTACTGTCCCAGAGACCAATATCAATGGAATGACCGATGATGCTCGGTTAGATGCTATTGATAAAGAGCTTGCTATCATTGGTATTCAAAACGAGTTCTATGACACTCAAATTCGTCCCATCGTCAGCGTGGCTCTTGATGATACTGAAGAGTTGGGTCTCGTCCAAGAAGCTTTTGGTCTTCAGGTTCCAAAAAAGTATAAGATACTTTCTCAGATATTTGAAGATGCGATGAAACGATTGCTCAGACACGATGCCCTCGACCCCCTGACGCTAATCGACCTCCTTACAATGATCAATTTGCCTCCAGAGACCAAAGAAAACATCGCCGATCAGTTTTTCCTTGCTCTTCAGGTAGCTAGCAATGGCCTTCATGATGATGAACGTCACCAAGCCGAACGACTCATCTGGAGGCGATGTTTCCTACGTGAAGATTGGACGGTGATCAACAATACCTCGATGAAGGACGATGAGGAGACTATGGATGTCCTTGGGCAAACGGACCTTTTCCAACTCTACTGCACTTTATACGCGCACCGTGAGTCTATCCGTGCTATTCAATTATATTGATACTAATACAAAAATAGAAACCAACCGCCGTACCAAGATCGCACATCAGAGGTTGGCACCCTCGCAATCAGCCGGAGTCTATACGCAAACTCTTGATCGGCGGTTTGCGAACCTAGAAAAGAGCCAGCGTGAGAAGATATTGGAAGCTATGCGATGGGAAGATTCAAATCTTCGTCAGCATATTGAAACTCATAGATTAGAGGAGTGGACGAAAGAAACACAAAAGCTCGCTGAGCAGGCTGTTGATCAATCGTACGATGACACCACAGAGATTCAATCAACAGAAAGCCTCCCTAGAACGGTGCAGAATAAGAAGCTGCGGGCTAAGTCCACGGAAGTAACAAACGGACAGAATGGTACGCATTCGGAAGAGCTGTAATGTCTCTCGATGGACTACTCCCCCGCAGGCGTGTCGGAGTTAATGGATTCATGTAACATAATACTGGTTGGCGTTAACTATATAATTGCTACGACGCGAGGAGTAGAAAGGAAAAAAGCATTTACGACAGTAGGGACCTCAGACTGAGGCCCTCTAAACCAACAAGACACAACGGTCAATGCGAGTGAATAGTAATAGTAATACTCTACCATTGTGATTCATAAGTCTCCCTCTGGGCCTGTGCCCTTCAACAAAACTTACATCATATCAAGCAGCGCAATCGTCGCTTATACGTCGCCCCTCAAGACCCATACCCTACCTCCCTGTCTTTGACTAATTATCCACATGCCATCTGTTTATTGTTTCAACGCTTCTTATGTTGTTTCACGCCTATATAGATAAAGTGTTTAGTAACCACCGTCTAAATTGAGATCAAGTGACGTGGTCATTCCTACTAACGTTCTTGCCCTCCAATCTCCCATTATCACTAAGCACCAGGTTCGACCCTAGAGTAAAGGAGGATTCGCTCATTTTTAGTAGTATTCTATTAGAGCTTCACGCCGTCCCACCCATCAAGATGCTCACGCGCAGTACATCTCCCTCGTATAGAGGTTCTTAAAGTTATGTTCTCGGTAATATCGTAATATCCCACGTATCGTCGGGATACAAGAATGCTTGGAGCTAGCTCATGGTCTAAATAAATGCATTCCTATTCGATATGTAACTCGATCGGCTCCCTGACTGGAGCTTATCTGTGATTGAGAGAGAGAATGCGCCTCGACATACGAAGCGACGTATTCTGTTTCAAAACCTGCTCCCAAGAGCGTACAAATGCGTTCACATTTTTCTTCGCTTCTTTTGGAGTTGTGAAACAGCGTTTATTATAGCGTGAAGGTGTTGTTGCTGTTTCATCCGGATGACGTTAGGGTGACTTTGTACATCGATGTTAGATCGGTGTAGAGCGCTAATAGACGATGCGGCAGCTTGTGATCTTTTTGTAAATAGGCCTAGGACAAGTTGTCTTGTGAAATTCCGAATACAAAGGGATCTTAGCAGATGGTATCCTATGCGAGTCAGTTGTGGAGATTAATAGGTATAAACCTGTCAATTGGGAATCATTACGCATCCATCCGGCTTCTTTGCGCCAGCCCAGAGGCTCATGGTGGTGTTTCTATGATTGTATTTTATGAGAAAGCTCCCGTTCCTAATACAAAGAAAAATTTAGCTAATTATCGCCGCGTCAATGTTCTCTATTTTCGAGGTAAGGATGAATAAAAGTAAGCTGAAAGAGAAGATTGACCGCATCGTAAAGCAAAGTATATGTCGCACGAGTTGCTAGTCGTTAAGGCAGTATCAGGCAGTTCCCCCGCAAGGTTACCCCTGGTACACGACCATATTTACAACGCCGACGACAACTAAATAACCACACTATCACTTTTACCTGCCTGTGCAGGCCTAGAACTACCCAGTCACTTGTGTCTGCGTTGAGTAATATTCCTGTTCCAGACGAACCCCCTTTTCGATGGCCAATATACGACCTCGGAGAGACGAAGACTTACCAACATGTGTCGAGATAATCAAAGCCGTCTACCGCGACAGCGGATACCCAGTCGGCGGCGTGGACCAGGCGCTCGAGGAACTAAAGACAGATGACCAAGGCTGGGTAGCAGAGGACAACGGGGAGATCATCGGACACGTCGCCATGAATAAAGCGCGCGAGACTTACGTTAACGTGGCGCTGTGGCTAGAGAAACATCCCCAGGCTATGACCACCGATATCGCCCTGCTCGCGCGACTATTCGTGCATCCAGAAGCGCGCAGGCGCGGTGCTGCTACTATGCTTGTGCGTGTCGTCGAGGAGGCGGCCCGCGGCGAAGAAAAGCGGCTCCTCATCCTTGCTCTGGTTAAGGATCAGGATGCGATTCGGCTGTATCGCCGCTTAGGATGGCAGCATTATGGCACTACGGTCTTTCGCTGGGGCGAAGACAAGGAGATGGATGCTGAGTGTTTT
Source organism: Xylaria sp. Z34 (assembly GCA_037356055.1). Taxonomy (NCBI): domain Eukaryota; kingdom Fungi; phylum Ascomycota; class Sordariomycetes; order Xylariales; family Xylariaceae; genus Xylaria; species Xylaria sp. Z34. The sequence continues at coordinate 227,593 of JBAWJW010000011.1, forward strand.
GCAAGCCCTCTGTCGTGATCATCCCAGAGGCTTCTGCTGAGCCGGCCGCGTGAGAATGCCACTAGATAGGAGCTAGGTGTTGAAAATCTGTTCCATATCGATGATACAGGATGAACTCTGAGTCGACCGTTTCATCCTGCTAGCTATCCCGGCCTATATAGATCCCTTAACTGGCAACGGCCTCACTTATCCGGGGTCATTTCTTCGAAGAGATAGTAGATATCAAGATGTGAAGAGATCATATTTCTTCTACACCCGTCCCTGCCCATGATTTGAGGCCAAGCCATACTGCTAAACAAGATTATTTTGTCATATACATAATAAGTCGAACTGTTTAAATCTGTAGCCCCAGGCATAGACAGGCTTATGCCAAGAGAGGTTGGTATCTGTAACGTTCCCGTTATTCCTTACCAGATGTGCGATAGCTATATATAGCTAGGTCTGAAACTACACTTGTACGGTTTGCGTAATTCTCCGAGTTCGTTCCATTGCCTTGGCATGTAAAACTGCAAGGTATGTGAAGCGATGTTGCCTCGATGGTTTTTTGTGTCTATTCCCGCTGCAAAGATTTCCCATCGAAATGAGTTTGAGTCAAGATTCCTCGTCACGCATATCACCGAGCATGAGTTACTCCCGGGAACACAAAACATGTCTAAAATCAATGTATTCTCCCGCGCTCAGCGAGGGCTTGCAAACCTGATAAATCACACATTGGTAAATCATCATCTGGACTGACTGGACTAAATGTCGCCATCGCCACGTCTCTCGATACAACGGGTGTGATATTTGTCGCCTCGCTATATTGCCTGCTTTCTGGTCGATCGCGTCCCCGCGTCTCACGCAATTCAGCCGTTAGATGCCCGTGATATTCGAGTTCGTCCCAGGGTCGTTTCTCGGAACTGTTATGCCAGACTCCGGATGCGCGCGTAGTCCAATCTGTAATGAAGTTGGAGACGCGTGATGAAACTAGAACAGATAGGAGAGGGCTGAAGGTCGGGACGCAAGCGCAAATCAAGCCCGTGTTGAGTTCGAGGACCGAGAACGTGAAGCTGATCCCAGCCCACCAGGTCCGATCGTAAGTGAACTGGTTATATGTAGATATCTGCAATACACGGAGTTAGTTATTGAGTGCGATTTAAAGTTATCTCGGGAGCTTCTAGACATAGTCAGGGCCCCAAAGGAGAGCCCCTGTCCTCTAACAGCTACCAAGACAATAATAAAACGTTACTCCAGGAACTCCTTACAACATAACGAACGGTGGCGACGGCCCATGCACTAGACTCGTATGTTAGCAAGGCACAGAGCGTGGTCTAGGAGAGGACGAACAGGAACCCGCTGGAAAGCGTAAGACTCAGTCCGATCTTTTGTCGGGTTGTCGGGAACGTCAATCTCCATATCGGAGGCAGAGGTAGTATCGCAATGATCAAATCGCTCGTTACGTGGCCTATACCGAAAAACGTGTTCGCAGCAGTCCGGTTAATGCATTTTCCGGGCAAGTCGGGCTGCCACTTCTTCGCAATCGGCCAGCATCCCAGAAATTCCGCGAAAAGGTTCGCGGTGAGGTATCCCAGGGTATAGAATAGCGTAAGATAGCAGGCGATCTTAAACCTCTTGCTCACAAGCCCGAAGGTCTGCAGATAGAGTAATATGAGAGCGGTCTTAAAACCAGCGAGGCCGACAGTATAAAATTGCGACGATATGCCTAGCCAGAGATAATATTCTGAGTTTAACTCGGATGTAAATTGCCAAATGTGTAAACCCATGCCATGATACGTCGCGTTAGCTATTGTCACGGCATGTGCAATACTAATAAGCATGGTGAAAGCAACAATGTCTATACAACGAGTGAGTCGAGGGAAATGTTATAACAGCGGCTGGAGAAAGGGAACGTACAGTCGTCGATGGTTAATTTCCTTCCTAACATGTATTGCCTCGTATAAAACCTCGCAGCGACGAATAAGAAGGTGACAATCGGCACAACAACCGCCGCTCTCCAGACATGTACGCCATTCTCTGCTGGAAGAGGCGGCGGCGGCTCGTATGGATGAACCATGGTGGGTTGAAATGAGTGTACAACTCCTATTCAGATACAGTAGATTCACATCGAAGCCAGCGATGATACTATCGATGATAGGACATTTCAATTGAGACTTCTTGACCGCAGCGGCGTCAACGCTGCCTGGGCGTAAGTGAGTATTGAAAAATGAAATTTACTGGGATATCATCTCGCTAGTCCGGAAGATGGTATATATTGTAGCAACCTGCCTGCTTGTATACTGACTGCAGTAGATTGGCTGCAACTACATACTTAATTAGACTACTGCATCAACGCAGGATCAGGGGATAGACTTATCCTTGTCATGTTGAGATTACTGACTGAGTTGGCAGTAGGGATGAGAGAGGTATCGGCCCTGAGCTACTATCCGGGGAGTTCCTGGTCAGCGAGGGTCATGACACTATTGGCATCGGCAATCCTCCTAGAACAGGTAGTGTGGATCAACCGCATCATATCCACCAAGCAAGGTTCTTCTGTGCATCTCTAGCCTACTGTAGCTGTGTTCTGTACTGTGGACTATTGGAGACAGCAGAGTTAAGGTTCTAGCTAGTTGAAGGTGATGGAAGCAAGCAGGAGAAGGGATTGAGTAATTGACAAAGTCTACGTGGATTTGCGACTATACTGAAGGTTTGTTAACAACTATCTACAAAGGGGTCAGCGATATTGCCTCTCTCTCTCTATTATTCATGAATAGGTAGGTATTTCGTGCACAGAAATTGCAGCGTAGAATTCTCCAATACTTTGACAACTTTGTAGATTTATACTTTGATCTATCATATTCTCTTGGCTTCCGATCTAAACAGCTGGGCATTCCTCTGCTTGGTGCATGAGAAACAAAACAAAAAGTGAGGCCTTCAACGGGGAAGTCCGCAAAGTTTGACATGAACTAAAGGTTTCATGAACCCGCATATATTTCCCGAAAAGACAATGATGTGCGCTAGTAGTCTTCATTTGAGCATAGTGTGGTCTCATGTACATGTATACTAATCCTGCCGCAACGGGGAACACTTTGTCTACGTAGCACGTAGTCGCTCTTGGTCTTGCCGAAAAGTAGCCGTGCATAATTACGGACATGCTACAGTATGGGCGTGACTTAGCCTCGTATTCCCCAAATAGAGATATTTTAAGTACATATAATGTGACAGTCCCATCTCTTTCCCACCAATGAGGTCTCCAGGGTACCTGTCTTAACAAACACGTTGTCATTATTACTGGGGACACTGACGGGTTTGCAAGGTCCAACCCGTTGGATTGTTACCGTCGATAAGTAGTGCTAATATTCACCATCCGGGGCAGTCTAGAGCACCGTTAGCCTCGGCTTAGTAGCCATATACTGTTACCATAGTGTTACACGAGGGAGCGCTACTCCGTTTAACTTGAGGCTAGATGCTCACGATCATTGACTACCGAATGCCACCGGCAGTTGTTGAGCACTGGCCATGTAGGAAACACGTTGGTGTCACTTTAAGCATGAATGGCTCTGGAACTAACTACCAACTCCTGTCAGACGAAGAACGGACGAGTTCAGGATCACATGAAATACGCCCCGATGCGTCTAGACTAGTAAGCGACAAGGATCGTTATCTTCTATACCAGAATGCTGCTGGGAAGGAACTTGCCGAGCTCGTCGCAATCCTGTAGTCTCTGTATAGACGTTCGAGTGGAATATATTCCAACACACGACTTGTGAAGTAATAGAGGTCGTGAAGCATGATTCTTGGTTGATCGTTCTGTTTGTTGACGACTACATATACAAGAGTATAAGCCCCCTTTTCAAGTCCTAGATGCGGCTCCTGCTATATGAGGCATGGTCCCTAAACAAGATCGACCATGCAATGGTTGGCACGATTTGAATCCACGCCAGACATTGATGCAGCTCAACGGGTCTTTATTCCATCCTAGAGAAATGTGAGGTGTATTCTATCGGCAGGCAATTCAACTGCAATTTGGTCATGTTCTTGTTGCGTTAGGATAATTATTGAGCAGTTCTGCAAACTCTACATAGTAGATCATTTGTATGCTCTGGGAGTACCGCTGAACACATATCTAGAACTTAGCCAACATATGTTATTCAGTATAAGTCCGTTAGCATCAGAACCTTTACACCAATTCACAACTAATGTTGATATAGATTTTGTATACTGTTATCGAAATGTTGTCTGGTTCAAATTTTATTAGCACATCCGGTTCCCCGTTCCTCATTCCCCATTTTGGAAACATGCCGCGGGACAGGCCGAGGTACGTAAGACACGCTTTGACGCCGCCTTCATATATGATGTTACAGGGCTGCGTATATTATTAATACTATCTCCGACCAGAGTGAGGGAGATTATAACTAGAACCAGAGCCGAGGCCTTCAACATCCCGGCAAAAATTCTGCTGGGTGTGTATATAAGACGCGAGTCCGCAAACCTCATGACGACATGTACCGAAGAGTCCATTGCAGAATTAACATAATATTCCAATTTATACGGGAAGTTCGGGCTACAGTTACAGTGTATGAGGAACCACCTCACAGTGGCTACTTACTTTGCATCCCTTCCACATCATCATAGCACAGCCCCATTACACTTCCGAGGGTCAAAATCGCTATCGCTAATCTTCGGTCTCCGAAGTCCGCTGTTAGTGACTCACGATGATGCATGGCTCTAATTTGACTACATACACCACGCTAGCCTACTGCTAGCCGGAGAAGATTTACTGAAATTGTTTAGGTGATGGCTTGGAAGTGCAACGCTTTGACACTTGGAAAGCATTGATATCTGCCGGTCAAAAGGCAGGATGGCACAACTCAAATTAAAGAATATCATACATTTTAGGCACTAATCAGCGTGACTTAATAAGGGAGCCGAAAATACTACATTCCCGACCGCCTGTGGTAGGTTGTTGATCTGCTCATTTTGCAGATTCCGCATTAATTCAGAAAATCCCCCTTTGTCTTCGCCAGCTGCTCATCGTAGTCTAGATGACTATTAGTGATGACGGTAGTCACATAAATAGAGATATGGTAACTCACATGGTTGGAATGCCAGCCAGCCCTTTTCCGGCCCGCCAACCTGTGTTGCTGTATATGCAGCCTCCTCGTCGTCAATGAATTTCTTCTCATAGCCACCGGCGGCTGCCGCATCAGCGAGGAGTTGAGCTTGGCACGTCCTCTCGAGGCTGAGGAACCAAAAGGCCGCCTCGTCCACGCTCTGACCTACGGTGAGAATTCCGTGGTTCTGGAGAATCGCGGCCTAGTATACCATTGTTAGAGTCACTATCGTCCACTTGCGAGAGCTACTCAGGGAGGAGCAGAACATGCCCGTCGAGGCAATGAGAAAACTCTAGCGACTGACCTTGCCATTCCCAAGCGCGGTGGCAATCCGCCGCCCCTCTTCCTCGTCTACCACCACACCCCTGAAGTCCCGATACACGCCATGAGACCTGTGGAATCGGCACGCGTCCTGCGTCAGCATCTCGAGCTCCCGCCCGAACGCCGAGAAGGCTTTCCCATGTACGCTGTGGGCATGGCACGCTGCCGTCACGTCGGGACGCGCCTTGTGGATCTGTGAATGAATGGCGAAGGCGGCGGCGTTGATGGGCTCGTTGCCCTCCACAACGTTACCTTTCTCGTCGCACAGGATAAGGTCAGACACTTTGATCAGCGAAAAGTGCATCGAGAGGGGATTGAGCCCTATTTCGATTCGTTAGTCCATTTGTAAACTTCACGGAAGCCAGGTCGAGTCTCACAGAAATGGTCGGTGAGGATAGGGTCTCGCACCTGAACTAGAGTCAGCTACGGCTCCTTTGAACGTGATATCTGGAGGTCTCAGAGATTTCTAAACACTATTCTGATTGGAAAGGTCCTCTGATATTTGTAAACAAGAAGAAAATGACTCCGGGGATTCATACTGATATATGACCGGCAACTCCCTCGTCGAAGCCACGGTCCGCAAAAACCCGGAAGGCGGCGGCAAGGTGCTGTTTCCGGTACAGGCGTTCATCCTCGAGCTTCTCGAATTTTGGGTATGATCTGATTTTCAGCTGCTTTCCGCTCTTTGTCGTACCGATAACTTGGATTTGAGAAGGGCTCTCATCTCTCTGTGTTCCGTTCACCGTGACCTTTCCCGGCGCCGATAGATGTGCAGGAACGGCGATTGCCGCCTTGCTAACCACTGTTTCGGTCGTGGACATGATAACGGTCTTTTAATTCAGGATCTTGGTCATCGATGTGATGCTTAAGCACACTTGACCAGTATGTGATTGTTAACGGGTCGTGGTGTTACCCCAACGCGGGGGACTGATGCTGATAAATAGGCCCAAGACGCCCGCCGCGGAATCATGTTTCCGGGCACTCTCCTTGAATTGGTAGATCGAATTCCAGCCGTCGATAATATTGCGGGGAAGATCGGAGTCGGAGTACCAGCTCCACACAGCCGATCAGAGAGTTGCTCAGGTAGTCGTAATACATACAGTCTTCAAGCAGGCGGCTTAGACAGTGATAACCTTCCATATGATCGATTAGTTATTATTATGTTTTTGTTACTGGAAAAACTTTCCGAACTATCAAAGGTCAAATAAACGCTGTCATCGACCTGCGAAGTTGCCGCCGTTGCTGGGTAGGGAGGTCCCTGGACGGCGGGAGTTACCCGTTAGAACAGGTCTACAAATACCTACTCACGCCCCACCCGCCGCTCACATCATGTATATAGCCTCTTCCTCCTTAAGCACGTGTGATTGTTTGCTATCAAAAGTGTCATTAGGGGAGTGGAATGCACTGGGCGATGAAGTCCTGAGCAGTGGTTCTGAAATTGGAATTCTGGTAGCAAATTCCGACAGTCGTGCAGTAATCTACTGCTTATGTTTGTGTAGCCATTTCTTCGAAGTAATAGGACTGTTGGGTATCACTTATCCAATGCTGATTATATCAGCTATCTAGATTGTTAGTTGAAATACTACAATACCTGTAGCCTGAATCATTGGTTGGTGCGGCATTCTGAATTTCATCTTCCTGATTCCCGTCTCCTAAGGCAAGGCGCGTGCTGGATGGCTAATCTTCGAGATCGGAAGTAACGTGTTTTGACTCGCTCGTCATTGTGACTTCTCCGGCTACAACCTTCAGTGGCCACTCCATTGCCCATGAATACTGTGAGGGCATCATATTGGAGATACCATTTATACTGTAATGTAGGACGTCACGATCGTTGGTACCACGGCTCCACCACAGATGGTCGATAAACCCCAACACAGTCAGTATGCGAGCATACAGCGCGAGGGCCAGTGGTTCGCCGGCTTCCAGCATTGCCACTTCAGAGTTTGGTTTTAGTCGTTGCCTCCCAAAGCAGATACATATGAGGTAGGGTTCCTCCACGAGTACGTGGAAAGATTTGGGTCCACTTACCGTATCGAGATTTCATTCGAACTGCCATCGTGAATACCAACCTCTGGAGAATGGTATGGTCCATTTTCAGGGCTAATGCCACATACAAACTGATCACGCAGTCGGCCGTGTCTTGATAGATATAAGCTTCGTCGACCGGCATAGTACTGACATGAAACGCTTCTAGAAGCTTTTCTATATCTTGTTGCACGTCGTATAAGAGTGGATGATCGGCTTGTATGATGTCCTTGCTCGGGGCAAGTGACCAGATGGCCTGCGGGTCGTAACCTGCTTGGGAAAGATATCCATCGTATTGTCGATGAAGAGCGCAACACCCGCGAACTAAGGCAAATACGCCTGAGGGAATCTGATACGTATCCGACGCCAGCGACCTTTGGTGTGCAAGCTGCCAGGATGTGATGCACAGCATGAAAGCGGTTACAAATAATGGCTCCGCGAGGGTTCTGTCGATACAGCCAAGTGAATACCGATGCTTCGTCAAAGTTCGGTCGAGATAATGGTTAGCAGCGATACCCAGTCTGTGGCAATCCTCCGGGAAGAGGTCTTGCATGTGTAGGGCTGCGACGGTCAACAACGAGTCGAGCAACAGATCTGACTCGAACGCCATCTGAGGCACCTTCTCCAGCCAGAGTTCCTTGCTCGTATACCCGTAGGTTGCTGGCAACTCCAAGGCTGCAAACTGCGTGTAGTGGTACATCAGTCGCATCTCGAACTGCCGCTGCCCTAGGTTGGTAGACACCCCCGTCGGTCGCGTTGTTATGCTTGGGGGTGGCATGCTCGAGTTGAACCGAATGACGGATGTGTCAGAATCGTTCCTCGACGGATCCCGGTTGTGCCTCCGTCGAGGCGTCGGGACCGAAGGATAGTCACATCTGTCAATATCAAAATATCTCTTCGCACAGTTGCCGCACACCGGCCTCGCTTCATCGCACTATGTGTGGCCGGGGGCCCTGAAGTCAGTTGCTGAATTGAAATAGATGAGCTCGCGGATGGCCATAGATTAGGGGCACTTTCTGACCTTGATCTTTCGCTGCTTACATGTCCGACAGCCATGCCGCGATTTGCGTAGGCGGACCCTTAGAGAGACGGTAAGTTGCTGCGACGCCTCCATGGTCTACTACACTGTCTCTTCGACGCAAAAAAAAACGCCAACTGGTTTATTTCCCCGCGATATGCCGGCACGCGTTCCCAGGCTTGTTTTATACAAGCTAACGAACTTGAGGATTTTGTGGAGTGGTTGATCCCCCCCAGCCAGGCGGGCTAATTAAAGCATCATCATCTGCCTTAGTTGACATGGCCAAGATGCAGTACACCCTGCGTATGTTTGACGCCAATCTACTACTATGGTCCTGATTATACATACGGTATTACTAGTACACTAATCGTAGTGTAAGCAACTCGGGCAATTCCGGCCGGCATAATATCCCCACAAACCACGGCACAGGCCAATTGACGACGAACCGCTCGAAAGGGAGGCCAGCCAACGAAGCCGAGTAGCTGGATCTGAGCATCGAAGCGGACCAGCCCAGCAGTATGCCAAGATGGATGAAGCTTTATAATACGCAGTAGGTAGGGCTTTGGTTCGGTAACGTGCCGAGCAGGTTCATTACTCTACTTTCTTCGAGCGTGGAGATGATAAGTGGAACTGGCCATCTCATTCCACCGCCTGAACCAACCACAACTGTCTTATTTACGGTGTGATTGCTCAGCTGAGTAAGTAACAACCAATATCACCGTTGCAGCTATAAGTTTTGCTTGCCTAGCCTATCGTGACTATGACCGCATCGTCTTTTTTTCATTGTGTCTGTGTCTGGGAAAGGAGAGAGAACTCTTGGCTGCTTAAAAAGCCCCTTCTTTAGTGTAGGACTTGTGGTAAGAAATGGGGTAAGGTTATTTTTATTGATTTTGTCTCCATGCATCGAACCGAACCGAACCCCGAACAAACCGAGACTCAAAGCTGGCTGTACTGTACAGCAGACGAGTTAAGGTTTTTAGCTTTGCCGATAAGCGATAAGGCGCGGATGAGCCACTCTTGCTTATGAAACAGTGACGACGATGGGCTATGACGTGCGGGCCCCTCCACTGTTCCGTGTTCCGTGTCGGCGCTCTTGGTCGTTCGAATTGGTTGTCGCTGCGGCGCTTCGCAGCGCGTCCCTTTCCCACGTCCTTGGTGCCATGTTGACATGTGTGGTTTTCCAATAGGATGTTTATCAGGACGCAGAAACAACCTTATATATTCTCGTAGTCTCTATCTATTCTAGTCTTGCCGGGGTCCTACGACACTGTTCCATACCCAACCGCACGACCTCTCGTCCAACGACCCATCTGCCCATATATACCCGCCCTACCCGCAGCGGCACGAAAGACTGAGACTCTGTGCCCAGCATACGACGAGACAAGAAGGTGGGTGTACTGACTTCGTTCGCTCGTCAGCAGTGCCGCCAGTATCAGCCCAACACATCAGATCAGACTGTGCCGACCACACACTCGTTACCAGCCTATACGCCATCAAAATGTCTGTATGGATCGCACTCGATAAACCTCCGGAATTCTACACAAATCTCGATTTTATTAGTGGTCGCGTTATCCTACGGCTCACCCGCCCCGAAACCATTGGCAATATCATAGTCAAGCTAGAGGGCGAGTCCCGCACCGCTCTGGCCCTCCAGCCCGAGCGGCGTGACGAGTATAACGGGCCGGCAAACAACGTGACCGAAAATCACAAGATCCTCTATAGGGTATTTCAGGTCTATCCTGACGATGGTGTCGCGCTGTCGTTCCAGCCGGGCAACCACGAGTTCAATTTCAATTTCAAGGTCCCTCTCAACAACATCTGTCACGATGCGCGAGCCATCAGCTCTATCATGGGCGTCGGTGGTGTCGGTGGCGCTGGCAATGGGGGCATCCTGGGCAAAGGCTTTCGCACCATGGACGGAGCAAAGCAGTTGATGCTGGCCCACGTCAAGTCCACCCTGCCCCCTTCGCTCACCGGCTTCCCCCAGGAAGCCGAGATACGGTACTACATCAAGGTCACCATACAACGGCCGGGCATCTTCAAGGAGAACTGGCGCTATCAGCTTGGGTTCAAATTCCTGCCCATCGAGCCGCCTCGCCCAGACTCACCGAAGCAGGAGGCCTTTGCCCGCCGCCCTTTTGCCTTCAAGCCGCGCACGCCACTCTCGGGTCGGAGGTCCTTCTTTGGCAGCAAGCCGTCCAGCTTCGCCAATGGAGCAGGCCAGACACCTCCCTCGGTTGAGATATCTGCACGATTACCGTTTCCCTCTATATTAACATGCAACGAACCAATTCCTCTGCGTCTGATTGCGAAGAAACTCCTGCCGGCGCAAGAACAGGTTCATCTGACGGCGCTCGAAATTGCGTTAGTCGGCTATACGCACGTGCGCGTGGCTAACCTAGAAAAGGTCGAGCGGACTAGATGGATCGTAGTATCGGCGCTTAATCTCTCCATAGCACTAGGATCGCCTACCGACCCGGTGGACGCCGAGTTTGAGGTTCCGAATACACTATGGGCAGCGCAGCGACTCCCCAACACGGTTGCGCCCTCGTTTAAGACGTGCAATCTCATGCGACGATACGAGCTCGAGATGAAGCTTAGCTTGAGTTGGGGCTTGCCAGGGGGCGGGAAAAGCAGCGGCATGTTGCCACAGATCATCTCGCTCCCATTAACCATGTCCAAGATCGAGGTATACTCGGGCATCAAGCCGCCTGCTGCCCTGCTCTCCACGGCGGCCACGACTACCGCCGGCGCGAGTGCCAACGTCTCCAGCTCGGTCAACGGCAACGGATCAGCTCCGCGACCCCCGCCTCGCCCGAGCGCAAATGGTGGACCATCGATGCCACCAAGACCTAGTGATCCATTATATCCGCCGCAGCTAGGCCCGGACAATGTTCCGGCATATGAGGACGCGCCACCGAGCTACGACGAGGCGATGGCCGAGTCTCTAACGGGACCGGCAGACCGTCCTGCTTATAGCGGTGTCACGGCGGAGAATGCGCCGAGTACGATGCCGCCTGAGAAGAACTAGTTTATCACCATTGAAACATGGAGTTCTAAGGACCTTGGGCTATAGGGTGGGGGACAAATTAAGCGCAGACGAGCGAGGTAACTCGTTTCTAGCGCTGTGAGACTGGCGTTCGTAACGTGGAAGTAGGCGGCGCTAAATGGTTTGGATATTATGGATAAATGATACCCCTTTTCTTTGATCTCATGTTGCGTTCTGGCATCGAAAATGACGCTCACGGCTCTGGAATTGGAGTTGCGGCGTCAAGATTCATTGCTTCTTTCTCCAACCTATGAATAAAGGATTCATACGTGTAAAATGAATAACTACTGTATGTATAAATATGTCCTCTGAGCTGTAATTGCACCGCCATAGCCAGTTATCAGCTAGCTACGCGGTAGAGAGCAGGCTTTCAAGACCAGCATGCAGGGGGTTTTCTCCGTTATCAAGACATCGTCAGGTTGATGCTGAAGAGGCTCAGTTTATTAAGCTGAACCTTATCTAGTAACTCTTCTACGTCAGGTGGCCGCTGACAGGAGTTTTGAAGCGAATGAATGGATTCTTATGATTGGTAAGTCCATCTTCAAAAAAGTCAAATACACAATCCGCGACAAATAAGACTATCTTCAATGAAGGTGAGGCTATGGCTGAGGTTTTGTCGACATCTAGGTCTAATCAGCTATCTTGATTGGGTCCTCGAGTCGTTGATCCCAATTTGCAATGCTTCAGCAGTCCCTGGACTCGCGGTTCGACTCGAGGTGTGCCCAGTCAAAGCACCCAGCGCCGTCGATTTTTAGTCATCAGCCTTAATTCTGCCATCTTCCATCATGGCCAACATCAGCAGCATTGCGCCCAAATCGAGGACTACCAATCCCAGCATCCGCAGCTGGAGCGCGCATCGCCCATCCCCGTAATGATCGATAATGTCGTCCCTGTAGATGGTACGGCCGAGGTAGTGCCATTGCGACGAGTCCATGGCAAGCACCTCGCACTTCTCCTGCTTTTCGGCATTCCACCAGGATGGAAGCAGACCGGGCCGTGTGGCGGCCATTCGCAAAAGGCTCCGAAAGCCGCGAAGGTTGGAAGTAGCGCCACCGCCGTATTGTTTGGCTTGATCGGTCGTCTTCATGGTACAGTCTTTGATTCCTATGCAATGGATCGTGTCAAGGGGGGCGTCGTTCTCGAAGTCGTATTCTTCTTCAACTCGCATGCGATATGTGTCAATCAACACACCTGTGGTAGGTTAGCATAATCACGGCATCAAACTACCGGGTTGGGCATCGTAGAATAGGAAATATTGGGCCATGCTATGATCTCAGACATGTAACCAGAGCCCTCGATAATACTTACTGCGGTAATGGTCAGTTTTCAGAATTCAACAAGGAGCACGTTCGTACGTACCGGTAGATGACTTGTTCTGCCCGACGATGCAAATAAGTATTCTTGTGCAGACGCCCAAAAGGCTTGTAGATTACCAGCCCATTCGGCGGAGATGGGACGGTTTCTGGCTGCTCAGGTGCCTGTTTGCCGCAGATGCTCTTGTGCGTCTTCCAGTCATGCTTTTGGCAGTCTTGAGAACAATACAATGTAGTGCATTTGGAACATTTCTGGAGCGACGAAGCACTCCCGCAAGTCTTGCAGGTTCCCCCCATGTTGAGATGATGACAAGCAAGAATGAGGATATGGAAGAGAGAAGCGAGTATGAGAATTGTCAGTCGGAGTCGAGAATTGTACAAGTGGTTAAGCAGTAGATTTAGGATGGTTAAAAGAATAAGAGGACCAAGGCTCCGGAGACTGGTGGTATTTCAACAAGAATGGCAAGTATTCCTGAACATGCAAACAATTTAGTCAAGGCACAGGCCACATATAAGTCACAGCAACATATTGATTGGACCATGAAGTTTTCATGTTCTTGGGTGGTAGTATACTTTGTGGCAAGGTGTATATATAGTGAGGGAACGGGTAGTTACTCACGATACTACACAAACACTCGGCTACACCACCATTCATTACCAAAACTTTTCGTGTTTCACTCTAGTAACACAATGACGATGCTTCGGTCAGTCATCAGCCTCTTATGTATAGTTACTCCTAATTTGTTCCAGGCATCATCGTCATTTTAGACCTCTTAAGAAATCGCAGTTCTAGCAAAGTCTCCCTGGTGCGGAATAAGCAAATGGAATAAACAAACCTGATTCCACAACCAAGGCAGGATATTTGAAAGTTGATTATTCACAGTGTATCAAGCATAAGCTGTAAATGCCTTCGGTTGAGTGCATATGCAAGACAAAAGACCAGGACAGAACAGAAACAATTATCATATAATTAGGAGTGATACGACGCTTCAGCTACTCAACCACCCGTTGTTTGCCTGATTGCGGGATGCAGGCGTCCGAGAGGCAAACAGATCGGCAACTAGGTCACTCACTGAGAACAAGGTTATTCAGAACGCCGGCGTCACCATGAGGAGTTGTAACCGGTAATGATGCAGCCCGCCGCCGCCGCCTTCAACGTCGCTATCGTTGTCCCAATAGTCCTCACTTGTCATGCTGGGCTCTAGCGTTCATTGTTTTCCACTTAGTATTCCTGTAAGTTAGTCCCTCCAAGCCCTTGTACAAGCCACTGTAACAGCCATGATGCAATGGGCTGGGCAAATATCAACTAGAGACATGCAGGCATTGTCACACGGTCTTCAGACAAAGTACTACGATATATTTCGGCCCCCCTACAGCCCTCCTGGAATAGATTTCATTACATGTGCGTGGCAGAGCACACCTTTTCAGTCCTCCAAGGCTCCAATTTCGATACCCCTGATGCGGAACAGCCCTATCTTGCCACCTACCTGCCTTATGATGCTGTGCTTGCTTGGACATTTTCACTATCCGGGTACCGCGTCGGAAAGTTTGTAACACTTCCGTTATAGTTTTGTTGGTTACAAGTCCGTGGTTGCACGTAGAATGGACAACTCGGGTCCTTGCGGAACGTGATATATAGATCGAAGAAGTGTCACCAACATAGCGACTGCATCGTGTAGCCCCTTTTCCCGGGCCTTCGAGCCTGTGACTAAGGGGTCGGGGAAGGCTGCGAGGAAAATACAACGACAAAGACTATGTTGCTGTACTATTCAGGTTTCAATATGTTCTTAGCTTCAACAACAGACCATATGCACAAAGAGTTCACAAAAAGGAGGATATCATATATACGACTCTATATATGGACAATTGTATACGCGATCCGCATACAGTAGCAGTGGTTTGGATCTTGTCTGAGATAGAAACACGAGCAAGTGCAAAGCCATCTATCTATGCTCAACATGGACCAAAACCAGAAGAGACAAGAATCTAACTCCTCCTTAGACGCGCCTCGTGCTAGAAATGCTATCTATGCGACAAAAGACAGACAGGGAGAGAATGCTGGTGGTACGCGAGTCTGAAATTGCGACGGTGGCTGTCTTCTAGATCTAGTAGAGTACGTTTCTTCGAATAATGTCTTGCGAGCTTGGCCGATGCCGGCCGGATTGGGCGCCGAGATAGGTATTTATAGTTTCTCCTTGAGAGTGTCTTTCATTCGCTTCTCAACAGCGTTCAAGTATTCGGTAGTGGTAACGTAGTCTTCGCGACCCGTCTTGCCGCAAGCCAGGGCCAGGTCCTTCGTCATGATCCCGTCGACATCTACCGTATCGACACATGCCTTCTCGAGGGATTCCGCGAAGGCGACGAGTTCGGGGGTGTTATCAAGCTTGCCACGCTGGATCAGGCCGCGGGTCCAGGCGAAGATGCTGGCAATGGGGTTCGTGGAGGTCTCACGACCCTTTTGGTGCTCGCGGTAGTGTCGCGTCACGGTGCCGTGGGCGGCTTCGGATTCGAACGTCTTACCGTCGGGTGTGATGAGAACCGAGGTCATGAGGCCGAGCGAGCCAAAGCCCTGAGCGACGATATCAGATTGAACATCACCGTCGTAGTCTTGAATTGCGAGTTAGCGCACGAATTTGTCCGGTGCGTGAGTTAGACGACTTACTCTTCAAGGCCATGATATATCCACCAGAGCTCTTGATCATCTGGGCGACCATGTCATCAATGAGGCGGTGCTCATACCAGATGTTCTTGGCCTCGAATTCCTTCTTGTACTGCGTATCATACAGCTCTTGGAAGATATCCTTGAACCTTCCATCGTACTTCTTCAAGATAGTGTTCTTAGTACTCATGTACAGCGGTAGGCCCTTGTCGAGGGCGAGCTTGAAACTGGAGTGCGCGAAACCAGTGATGCTCTCATCCGTGTTATACTGTGTCTGCGAGACACCGCCACCCTGCTTGAACTGGAAAACCTCAATCTCCTCGGGCTGGCCCCCTTCAGGAGTGTAGACCATGCTCAGCTTGCCAGGGCCCGGAATAACACGGTCCTTGGCTCGGTATTGATCGCCGAAGGCATGGCGTCCGATGATGATGGGCTTCTTCCAGCCTGCTACCAGTCGAGGAATGCGGGGGATGACAATGGGCTCGCGGAAGACGGTACCACCAAGCGCATTTCGGATCGTACCATTAGGAGACAACCACACTAAAGAACGGACGACGGGTTAGCAGGCGACGAGCAGCATGTAGGGAGTGGTCCATGGTTGTATTCATTAGTACGAGAGAGCCAGAGGCCTGTGCGACAGCCGCATGAATGCAACGGAGGGGGTGCGGGGTCATGAATGTAGTCATGGATGCTGCCGACACACGCCATGCAACCATGACTGCAGTGATGACGGCAGCGGCGGTAACGGTAGCAGTATAAAAAAAGACATATAGCGAACCGGCTTGGCTTACTTTGCTTGAGCTTAAACTCCTCGACACGCGCCTCATCGGGAGTGATGGTAGCGCACTTGACACCGACAGAGTACTTCTTGATGGCCTCGGCAGCATCGAGGGTGACCTGGTCGTTGGTCTCGTCACGGTACTCAAGACCGAGGTCATAGTACTTGAGATCGATGTCGAGATATGGGAAGATGAACTTGTCTTTGATGTCCTTCCAGATGACTCTGGTCATCTCATCGCCGTCCAATTCGACGACGGGATTCTTGACCTTGATCTTGGGCGCCATGTTGTATCTGGTATGGTGAAAGAAAGCCACAGGTACAGCGGGCCTAGCGACAACAATGGGCGACTGTCGGAAGAGCGGACGGGCCGATGGCCGGATGAGACGAGCAGCGACAGCACTCATGGTGGCGAGAGGGCTGGAGCAAGCTATACGTTTTATTTTAGGTAGAGACCGACGAAGGATGCCGAATGTGGTGCTGCGACGGTGCTGGCAGCCGAGGAAGCCAATGGGTATCGAGGATTGTAGCCGGACTGCTGGATCCGCAACGGACTAAAGGACGGCGGACGGCGGACTTCGGGTATCTGGTGCGACAAGTAGCGATTGTGAGGTTCAATCTACCTACACAATGCAATGCGTACGGGCATCTGTCGAAGCTTATCCGTGCGTCTCTGCAGACAAATCCAAGATTGCAGAACCAGCTTCAAGCCACAATGACTGATTTAGCAATCAATTGGAAACCTAGTTTGGCGAGGCGGAAAGCATAAGTGGAAAAAAAAAAAAAGATTGATATCAAGCTATGAGGGTCTGGGATCGCCGATGACGGAGCCACCGGCCTTGGTTGAACATGCGATCTGCCTATCAAAACCCAAACAGTAGGCGGCGAGCTGAGGCTCTCTAAGAATGTCTTCGGTGTCGACGTTGGCGTGCCCCTCGCTATATAGCCCGGCCGCCTGCGACAAATGCTGATTTCAGTCACGGGTTCCTCAGTCGGAAGGCGGGGGATCGATGCAAGCTGTCCAAATTGGCAGTTGTCTTCCCAGCAAGGCGGGTGTTTGGGGTTCTGTTTGGGGTACTGCCGCGCGTGAGGTCACAATGGGCTGCCATCGCTCTATTCTGTCCGGCTATAGGTGGAGTGGGGGTGGGTAGTGGGTAAATCTACCTACCTCCTTAGGGGGACCTAGGCTTTTGGAGTCCAAATTCTAGGGTAATAAGCAGTAAAGTGAGGGGAACCCCCGCATTCTACCGGTCCTGTTTCTTATGCTGTTGTGCTTGCGCTTCTGCGCTGCTGCCGAGAGCAGCAACAAGGCCATAAACCACGCCACTTGGGAACGAATGCTACCTTGGACGGTTGATTCATCTAGTCAGGGTGCGCAATTTTGCGACTTTCGTTGCCTTGAATTCAGTAGGAAAGCTTTCCTCATCCCAGCAGAGACGAGCAGGGACGAAGGTTCGTTTAGACTACACCAAGGAAACATACTGGAGAAGAACACCTACCAATGTGGAAGGCAACTATGTGTTCTTGTGCATATTTGCACCTACCTGTCCGTTAGACGCGGACAGCATTGATTAGCCAGCGGCAATACAGGAAGGTACTCAGATGGCCCTGTTTCGTCGCCGCTCGAGGAAACTCGTGGCGATGGGGTGCGACGCGCATCGCATCGCATCGCATCATTCGCTGATATCAGGGCCTCCTTTCCAGACCTCTCTGGCAGTCGACTCGGTCTTTCTGCCAAACAACATCATGATTAGGCAATCTAGAGGCTGGACCGTCGAATGCGATCAACCTTAACTTCGCAAACATTCAGTTGTTATCCAGTTCAACACGAGTGTAGAAAAGGAGACTAGACAGGACACACAGCATACATGGGCCTGGCACTTTGCATCTGCACCTGGTAGTGTAGTGTGAAGGAGGCGGGAGGGAGGAGAAGACAATCTTATTAATATTATTTGTCTATCAATCTAACCTGGTAGCTTTAGCTCCAAGCCGCACGGTAGTCTCCCGTTGTTGATTTTGCTTATACCAAGTTAGCCTGCTTACGATTCCATTTTCCTCGACCAGAACCAGCGCTCCAGGCCGTCCAGTCTTGGTTAGTCAGATATTAATACTGGTGACCCCCTGCCCTTATCATTTAGGTGTAATATGGTAACCTTATTAGATGCTAAGGCTAGCTCGTTCGTCTCCTTGATAATCATTACCACTCCTCCCAGCCGTGGTCCGGCCGAACAGGCCCAGCCAAAGGGCCCAGCTAGCCACGCTCTCTGCCCTTTCATAGCGCGCGCTATGATAGTCCAGGACATACTGTAGTGCGTAGTGTCGTGTAGTGTGCGCTGCACAGTGGATATACGGTCCGGCCCAGCTACAGTCCTACTACGTGATGGATCATGGGAGCACCCGGGCCTACAGACTCAAAACACCACCCCCCAAGCTCAAGCTGTTTTGAGCGTCTCCCCGGATGTCACGTTATTTGATTCCCATTCTCTTTGGCTGACTTGGGCGACCAGCATGACGCGAAACGCGAACCGAACTGAAATACGCAATACCTGAACTCTCCTGTGCGACCGGCACCGTCGAATCCCTCCAACCCCAGATCTTTCTTTTGCGGCCAGCACTTTGTCTTGCCACCTCTCCCATCTCCCATCTCCCATTTCCCACTTCCTACCTCGCATTCTTCCCCAGGCTAGAGAAACCCCTGTAACCCGCCCAGCATGCTTGTTTACTGCTGACCTCGTCGAGACTCTGTCGACGTGCACCCAGCTTTCTCCTCCTTTTCCTCTCATCGTACACGGCTCCAACCCATCCGCTTTCAACCTCTCTACCTTTATACCTTAGGTCGATCATCTTTGGATCACATAATCTTAATATCTCTCCAAGTTTCCCTATTACTGAGCTCTATTTTTCATTATAATGCCCGTCGAGCTTCGGAAGCGCAAGGCGCCCGCGCCAGCGCCCGTACCCGAGCCACCTGCTAAGAAGCAGTCTAAGGTTTCAAAGGCGGCGGCCAAGGTTAAAACAACCGTCAAAGCCGCCGCCGCAAAAGCCACCGAAGCTAACGGCTCACCTAAATCCGAGAAGCCTGTCGCCGGCGACATCATTTCTCTTGACGGATTTGGCGGCGAAGTTGAGACAAATGATGGCGCAAAGACGACCCTCAAGGCCCTCGTCGATGAAAGTAAGGCAGGGGTCGTAGTCTTCACGTATCCTAAGGCCTCAACCCCAGGTTGTAAGTAAAACGTTGATGGAGTTATACGTGGGTCAATATCTCATCGCATGCACAGGCACCAATCAAGCCTGTCTGTTCCGGGACTACCATGCGGATCTCACCAAGGAAGGCCTCCTCGTCTATGGTCTTTCTACAGACTCACCCAAGGCGAACACTACCTTCAAGACTAAACAGAATCTACAATACCCGCTTCTTTGCGACCCAAGCGCCACTTTGATTGAGGCTATTGGGTTCAAGAAAACACCAAAGGGCACGATGCGTGGCGTTTTCGTAGTGGACAAGACTGGTAAAGTTCTACTTGCAGAAACCGCCGGCCCCGCTGCTACCGTAGATGCAGTCAAGAAGCTTGTCGCAGCCGGCGGCATTTCCGCTACGAAGAGTGAGGCTGTGGCTGATAAGCCAACTAATGGGCAAGTTGCTGAGGATAAGAAGACTGGAGATGCTGTAGAGAAGTCTGCCGAGTAATTGGGATTCGATTTGAATTTGATACTGGCTTCCAATTAAACAATGCTTCAAATTTCTGGCCTCCACACCATACCATCACAATATGCTTGGGCCGTGTCCCCTCGCTTCTACCCCTCGCCCTGTTCTGAATGACAGCAGGCTGCATTGCGTCAAATGTGTCCCCTCTCGCCTCGGCTCTATGTTATGGGCCTTGGTCTTTCTAGGCTCTCAAGCATGTACTCATATTTCACTATTATCAGACGAATCCATGTGAAATATAGTGTTTCAAAAACATTAGAATGTGCTATTTATGACAATGAGTCTGCAGATCTGTCAGATTGATAGCTTACAGTGCATTTCCTGCCTCGGAGACTTGGTGATTGGCCGGCGGCCTGGTGGACCCCTCTTACAGGAGAGGTGTAACCCATTGAGTGCATCTTCAATACTATAATTCTCGTGGGATTATCGGCGATCTAAGAAAAAAAATTGGAATGCTATTCAATGAGCAACCTTTACCCAGGCGACAATACATGTAAAATTTAGATGTTATGTTACCTACTTACTATACGCTTAATACTATTGCCTTCGGGCAATAGTTTGATTGCGACGTACCTATACGGTAGTCAGTCCTCCAGAATCCGCGAGCAACTGCCAATTCTCTTACGTCCTTTCTCCTCTTGAAGTTAGGGTGTTTAGGCGGAGACTGGTTCTACAGGACGGAATTTTTAACCAAGCCTTTCAATTACTCGGGCATTGTCCAGATGACATGGCATCTTGGGATGTGCTCCCACAAAACGAGACATGCGCAAACAAAAGATCATTCTTGATAAGTTTTTATATATTCTATTAGGTGCAGTCAATATTACGTAGTCTTAAGGCTAAGTTATATTCAGACGGATGCCCTCTGTGACGTTCAAGACAGTAGTATCACCAACTGAAAGGAATTGGACGAGATATACGACTGAACCAAGTCCGAGACAACTCTCATAAGGAATCCTAAACAATCAGGGCTACTACCTAGTAGATCGGCCTTCTTCCGTGGAAAACTAGAGAGTATCCCCTATCCAACCTGAAAATTCCGCGTGAGCATACGGAGCAAGGCGTGATAGACCCGGGGCAAAGCGTACCAAGAGCGGGATAGCAATGAATTATTCATCCTAACGAGCAGGTGTACTTTCAGAGTGCTTTGGGGGCTTAAACTAGAACTTTGACGAGTCTCTACTGTGTAAGCGCGATGGCGCTGGACCCTACGTCACGAGCACGGCACAAATGGGTTAAAGAGAGATCACAGGTCAGCATCTTGATAGGTGTCAGACCATGCCTCACGCAAACTGGATGCCCTCTCTCTTGCGGCATTTTCTAATCAGACTGCACCAGCAGTTCATAGACATCCAGTCATCCTACACCAATCATCATATATTCGAAACTGACATAGAGTGTGTCAGACTCTCGCAAAGCCTCTTGATACTGACAGCTGCGTACCGCTTCCCTAGAGTGACAGAACAAAGAAGGCATTTTGTATATAGATCTCTAGCCTGTGGATGTAGTGATTGGAGCTCCTTTTGCGACAACAAGTATTGAAGACTTACCCCTACGTTGCTATCAGTATCCAGAGGCCGTGACAGAGTGAAACATCTTTGCAAGATCCTGGTCTAATTATATCCGATAGAGCCTGTGGCAATGTTAACCATTATGCTCAGCTTAGCTGAAGCTGATCAAAGCGGCATTCCATGATCAACTCTAACGCCAGCTATCTCTACCAGGGTTGTGGAATCTTCAGATAACAAAGAAGACTATAGAGTACTGGATGCACTAGTCGCCTGTAGCGCAAAAGACGAAACTAGATTATGTAGGTGATACATAACAACAGAAACTACAGTCTGGTCAATACCTGCTGATGCTCCGAAATGTCGGTATTTACGAGAAGGGGTTCTCTGTTTAGTTGCTCAATAGACTACCAGCAATGAAGCGATGCCTAGCTCACAAATATATTCTGGTCTGTTGACCGCAAGTTACTAATTACCATTCGTGTTGAGAATTATTATTGCTATAACATCTTATTCTGAAGTATGCATAGGCTAGAAAATTTACACAATTAGTCGAGCGATCATTCATACATATGGTTTCCATACATAGAAGGCTCGAAAGTCCGCAATGTAAAGAGCACGTTATCTATCCAATGCATGATTCTGACAGCCTTGAGTCAAATGATAATATAGGTCTTATCAGCCAAGATACCTAAACGTTACGTTCTAGGACCTGAATAACGAACAACTTAATGGTTACAGTCATCACCCTGCTGCAGACCGTTCATCGCCTCATAATTCCGATTATTATCAACCAGGGCGCCGGGCGGACATGTCGTCGCGTGCCACGAAGACTGGCCGAACATTCCGTCTCGTCCCTTTTCATCTGATAACACATTCCAGTCGCTGGGTATTGCCGGTATTGATGCCACCCACCCCTGCTCAAAGTGCCAGAATGACGAGTGAATGCCTGCCTAATGCAACGACATAATGCCCTCACTTTCGCCAAAATGAAGCAAGCACTTTACTAGGCAGCCGCATAGAACGTAGAAAAAAAAAACCAAAAACCCAGCCAACGCCAATTGATCGAGCCTCATAGCCTGCCTCGAAACGAATGAGCGCTATAAAATCAATCATGAACCGTTCAGCCCACCTAACAACGCCGATAATTGAGATTCCCGCCCGCATGAAGAAGAAGAACGCAGGTGGCGAGGAAACATGATGTGAAGAAGGGGTAGGAGAAATAGGAATTTAAAAAAGGTCGTAAACAGCGATAAAGTCTATCCCCCGGTCTGTCTATTATATCTTGTGGGAACCGGGTGTTTTTCCACTTTTCTTTCATCTTACACATCAACTGTACAACCTGCATTGCCTTGCGTCTGCATCGGCTCCTTCGCCTCCACCTCGTGACATAATCATGAAACGTCAGCGAAGGAACATGCCATGCAGGATGTACGGCATAAAATCACCAGTTTCGCCTAAAGCAACGAAATAGATAAGCTTCCCTGTCTGCTAAATGGACGAGAGATATAGAAAAATGTAGAAGAAAGGATAAGTGAGAGCAGGCCCTTCTGCCGGACCGAAATGATGCCGACAGGATAAGATGATCATGATAACCTGGAATGAGAAAGGTCCCAAGGCCTACCGATGTCGGGGAAAAAAAGGGGGAGAGAACACGGAAATAAAGCGAAGAGAAGATGAAGAGAATCAAATTAAACAAAACCAACAAAGAGCATCAAATGGGATAAAGTAGTAGGCTAACCACCCCGACGAACACCGGGTTTTCTTCATGGTGTCTGATGGCAGGCTGCGGTGTTGCGGCGTAAAGTCCAGTTTCTCCCCCACACGCAGAATGCCTGCCGGTATAATGTACGTAATGTCGTAGTTCGTCCACACGTAGCTTATGCCTGAACGCCAAAATGCCCAGAAAGGAATAGTCTTACAGTAGAGTCTGTACTTTTGACAATAAGATGGAGTGATTGCTGACGTTCTTTCGAGTTTCCGCCGTTTTGATAGTATTTTTTTTGGGTTTCTTTTTTTCTTTCCCGAATTCAGATGAATAAGAGTGAGATATTGAACAGATGGCAAGTATGTGCGAAGAGTCCCGAGGAATCCGCCAAGCTATGATATGACTGATCCGATTTTTCTGGACCGGGCGCACTTGGGGTCATCATCTGGCTCCATCCATAAGCAGGACAAACTCAGCTGAGGGCGAGGAGTAGTTTTGGACCGAGCTGGGCTTTGCAAGCCAAGCCAGGCTATGTCGGTATCCTGCGGTCCTGTCTCTCTGGCTCACAGTTTATCCTGCATTTCGGGCAAGTGTAGTTATAGTCCCTAACCTTTACGCGTGAAAGGCAGCGTGCACAGCGCCACCAATCGGGGTTAATAGCGCGGCTGTCCCACCAACGCTGATCGCCTCTGCCAGAAGAGCCCCGGGTCATGATGTCCTCGTGGTGGAACTGTCGATAGTGGTCGCGTTGATGATCACGGCGCCCAAAGGGCTCCTTTGCCCGCTGACACTTCTTCCAATCGCAGGGGTATTTCAACTTCTTCTCTTTGGGTGTGTGCATTTGAGCTAGGTGCCTTTCTAGATCAGCCTTCCGACGAAAACTCTTCGGGCAACCCGATTCCATGCAGACGAACAGGCCCTCGTTTCTCTGGGGGTGTGACCTTTGCGAGAGTTAATTTGTGATCGAGTTAGATATAATCTGGGTAAAGTAGGTATGCTCACTCCGTAGCGGATTTATCCTCGTGGGCTCTCATCGCCGGCCGCCAATCCGTAGGCTCAAGACCCGGCTTCAATCTCCAGTAGGGCTCCTGGCCCGGCTCCAAGTCGGTGACAAAATCATAATCATTCCACCAAGAGTCCTGGGCCCCTGTGTTGTAGCCGCTTTCATTGCAGTCTCTATAGGCACCTGTATATGGCGGGTTATAGGCTGTGGGCGCAGACGGAATTCTTGGCCTAAAATCGGACACGGGCGACGAGCAGAAAGCGTTATGATTGCCGACGGGGACAGACGGCCAAGAGGATCCATACGCGCCATATTCTGAGCTTGGAGTCCGTATCGGGTCGTTGCTATACGTAGAAATCGCGCTCTCCCCAGACGGTTCCCGTGTCATAGGCGTGCTAGCACTTGGGCTAGCTGACCATTCCGATGAGCTCTGTTGTTCGGAAACCCAGAACTCGTCGTAGTCGTAAGGACTGCCGTATTCCAAGTAATTACTCATGACTGCGAACGAGCGTTAACAATTATGACAAAAATACTCAGTAACAAGACTAACCGGCGTGTGTTCCGGGGCCTCCTCGAGAGAGTGGCGAACATGGATCACAACACTTGGAACGCCTTGCCGCTGGCTCTTGAGAGAACAAATTGATGGATTTCTTCTTGGTGGGTGTAGATGAACTGATCAAAACAGCAAAATCGATGTGCCGGGGACTGGATGGGTTGTGAACAGCTGTAGCTCGTGCCAAACGGTGTGATGCAGGCAGGATGTGAAGATATAAGTTAAATGTTCTGATGCTTGCTGAAAATCCGGGACATATACATCATCTTAAAAATTCAGAGGAGATAGAAGCAAGCAGAAAACCTTCCACCGAAAGGCTTGAATCCATTGCGTGGCCGTCCGTCACCGCGAGGCTTAAAATGCAGGATCTGGCACGGTGAGGCGGACGAGGAGTGACTAATAAGACATTCCAAGTTCGCCGAAATAGCATATAGCATATTGGACGGAAGACTTTCCGGAATCCGACTCCAAGGGCAAGAATGAGATGAGCCGACGATACATGCTACTTTCTGAAAGGTTCCTCGGCATGGTTCTACAAGAGCTAAGTCATCGCCTCATTGATAAGATGGTTGTCATGCTCTTACTGGACAGGCAGCAAGCAAAGCCACACCCGAGACGGCCGTGGACAGAAAACAACGCTAATGCGTGCTGAGAAAGCTTAAAGCATACATATTGTAATACCAATCGTAGCAGTCGAAGACCAGCTCTCCAGCTGTAGACTTGTGCAAAATGCCTGCCGATACTTACCTTCGGTGTGAGACCAGATAAGTGGTTGGCCACTGGGGTGCCGTTGGAGACGAAGCTTCAATGAAGAAAGATTCTGACTGCTGTGTGTCTTTCATAACTCCTGCCTCCAATAATGGCGAGGGCATCGAGCACATCGACAACTTAAGGAGAGCCAATTATGCCCATCCAAGGCTTCAAATAAGGCTAGCATCAGTTTCTATAGGACTGGGAGAGGACTCTCGGTTAAAGGGATGTAAAATGCACATCCGTTTTGGTGTGAGGAGAGTTGGTGTAATTGGGTCAGAAAGACTTACACGATGGCTCGGGTTGTGAATAACACCGAGGATGACAAGATGTTGGAGGCGACAGTTTTTGGAGACAACCTGAACCCAAGCAGTAACTCCCTGGCTCCAACGCCAGATTCGATGAACGGCACACGCGGTACAGCTAGGTACATTTCACGGGTTCCCTCGACAAAGCCATCGAGTATTCTTCATCAAATGCTACGCCACAATTGGGGAACCTAGCAGCATGTAGTATGTGAATAGGCACTTGCTGCCCCGTGTCGGAATGCAGCCAGCTTGTACGGAGGGTACCAATAGATACGCACAGCCGCCACATAATATTCAGTAGTTGTACCCCAAAAGCTTGTGCTCAGTGACAACGGGGAAAGGCTGACCATGAGATAGATGCCTGGTTCGCACCTATTGCTCCTAGCAATCGGGGTTTCGCTGCGAGTGTAGTTGCCTTCATGTTCGATTGCCTCTTCAGGCGGGAAGCTGATCCGCTAAGTCAAGCTATTGATTGGCGTTTTCTTTTTCCTCTTCGACACTCAGGTAGCTAGCTGTCCAGGAGCAGCGACGGGAGCCGGCAGTCCAAGTCCGTCTCCGAGCCACGCCGCACGAGACGTACCAATTACATGGGTATGGCTCGGGACCGCTGGATGGATTGAGTCACAAAACCGCCTGCACAGCTGCACACCAGGTATTCTCTTTGCACTGGACCGTTCCTGGGGAAATACCCTACAGACATAGCTGTAAATCCGGTAACCTCGCTATTGATGTTGCTGTC
Source organism: Xylaria sp. Z34 (assembly GCA_037356055.1). NCBI lineage: Eukaryota > Fungi > Ascomycota > Sordariomycetes > Xylariales > Xylariaceae > Xylaria > Xylaria sp. Z34. Next base: position 254,124 of record JBAWJW010000011.1, read on the forward strand.
GCTGTTGCTGTCGCTGTTGCTCAACCTTCGTTGGATCTGGAACTCCACAGGCCCGCTAGCGAATGAGAAAATCTCACTTTCACCGAGGCCCCCTTTTATCATCTGTCTGGGCACCGGCCGATATTCTGAGCAGAAACCCTTGCAAATCAAGGCGAAACAGCTCATAATGAACTTTCCTTAACCCAGCTTATCTGAACAATGGCGTGTGTGGAACTGAATGTTGCATTGGCGCCCTGTTACCACCCCTCTTGCATCGATCATCGTCACGAGGCTTCTGACGGAGGGCCCTTCCACGCCAGTAATAGTTATCTGGGTAGAGTAAGCTGCTGCATAGTGTGAGCCCTGGCTTGGGTAGGGCGAGAGGATCGATCGATATGCGCGCGATCCTTCACCGCTGCATTGGGACTTGACAGGACAAGGGGTTCGGTGAGGTCATATAAGCCTGTTTATCGTCACGTTTCTACGACTCTGTAACTTAAGAGAGCCTCATCACAGTTACCAGTGCTCTTGATATATCTTCACATTAGGCTCCATTGTTTCTGCGAATCGTCGCAATTGGGCATATCTGCATTACTTCGTATGCGTCGGGACGTCGTAACGGTGCCACGTTTTGCCAATGGCGAGGTAGCTTTACAATATCAAAGTGTACAAATGTACAAAATACCACCTCATCAATTAACATTTCGCGGCCTGTTAGGATTGTAATTTCCCCAGCTGCAATGCACTATGTATGTCATCAAGACCCTTCTGTACAGTAGAACCTCGCCAGCTGTCTGACAAGGGTCCGTGGTGTATCACCCCGCATAGCCCCAGACTCGCGTCTCCAACAGACCATATTATTCTGATAGGGGGTTGGCTGACGGTAGGCGAAGTACATAAGTATTGCACCGCCATCGATCGGCATCATGACTCTAGGACGCGACCAATGGCGGTGCGTTTGCACATGAGACTCTTCCTAACTTCTCACCAGTCACATGAACGCAGGTGGCTTTTCAGCTGATTAGTGGTGCTACTCATCAGCTACCACATCACCGGGACTGGCTGAAACTTAGACTGTAGCTAGTCGGACCAGGTGAGTATCAGATTGTGTTGATAGGTTGAAATATTTACTAGTGCCTGGAGCTTCAAGTAATCTCTTGGTAGGACTAAACTACACCACCTATACTGAGCATGTCGGTCTGCCAGATTCGCGGGAATGGGGATTATGGACTAGGCATGCTGATACCAACAAAACGGAGGTGTGGTAACGAATGCAGTTTACAACTCGACAAGCTAGTCCAACTAACTACTGACAGGTTGAAACCTGCCATGCCGCGCGCATCTCGAGCATAGTCCATAGGCGTCATTCTTTCCACTTGGTATGTGAATAGATAGAATTGGTAATGACCAGAAGAGTCCCGGGAACGCATGTAGACATCTGCTCTCGTCGTATTGACAGCAGGTTAAGTAATGTAGAATCAGCAATGCTAAAGTGGTGTGTAACTGTAGTTAGACACCCAAAGCTGTACCCTAGTGTCACACGTCATTCCTCCACACCCATATTCTCTAAAGGCCATTTCGAATACAGCCAGCAGACATACAAGATAACATACTTTTCACTTGCCAACCCATCCCAATAAGCAGGTCTCCCTCCTTCTATGCCTGATGCCGTGCACCTATCCGAAAAGTTTCCACTCCACGAATATGTAAGACAAGAGAGGCGGGAATTGAAGGCATAAGAGGACAATGTTGTTATGAGTTCAAGGCTACTAGATTTCGAAGAGGAATGAGCAGTTCATTACAAAAAGGGAAATTATCCACTTCTACTCTTCACTCTGTCTAGGTCGCCTGGGAGTCGAGCTTGTTGTAACTGCCATGCATTCACTTATCCGTGTTGTGGAATTTGATGTCGCGTGTAAGTTGGCCCTGACACTGAGAAGTCCAGTTAATGATTCGCGCGGACTCGCACTCGATTAGGCAAATTGCTAATCCTGAATAGACATGAAGTAGCTGAATGCAGCGGCTGCGTGCGTTCTGGATCGTTGTTGAACGAGAGGTGCCGCTGGCATGCAGAGTATACGCAGTAGCCGAGTGTAAATCTAAAATAAATGGTCTGGCATTTTCTTTTCTTCTAACTGTCTTCGCTCACAACTAATCTACTTACAATCTTCCTCGGCCTCCAACTTTCAACTTGACCTAGATCTAGAGATATAGGCCAATCTATTAGCAGCGTTTCATTCTCGTTACCACAGCCTTGTAATAAACAGCTAGATGCCTTGTGACTAGATACGAACCGCTACGCCACCACATCATGGTCACTATATTTCATTCCTTCAACAATCTCCCCGCAGAACTTCGCCTTCAGATCTGGGCCATGGCTGCAGGTCCGCGCATCTTGCAAGTCTGCGCGAACACCCATTCCCCAATCCTACCCCCTACTATATTGCAAGTCTATCGACATTCTCGCCTCAATGCGCCCTACTAGAAGGGATTCTTCACATCTACGGCTGTGCCTAGTGGCACCGAGACCAAGTACATCTGAGGCTCGCAGATCACCGAGTGGGACGGCTTGCACCGCAACATGCCAACATTGAACGTCCTAGGTTCACCGTGCCAACCAGAGATCTCAGTGATCAACTTTATTACTATTTCTTTCACAATAGCTATAGAATGCTTGCTGTATGGCCTTTCGGCCCTGAGAGAGCTGCACATAGTCATGAGACGTTTTGATATGGGGGTCGACGGTCGAGGGCGTGGGATACGCAGAGTATTCAAGAGAGAATGTCAAATTCCTAGACCTCTCAACTGCTTCAAAGCAACCCTGTGTTAAAAGATATTGGTCTCGGAAACGATTATTGCCCCAATCCACGCAAAAAGTGTAAATTTCAAAGTCAGAGAGACCAAAATGAGAAGAACTCCGGGACCGGGAATCGAACCCCGAGGCCCGCGGTGAAAACGCGATATGTTAGCCTTACACTATACCGGATATATCAATAAAGTAGGATAACTTACTATATTGGATATAGCGATATCCTTGGAACAGGGTCAAAAAGGTCTCCCGGGGAATCGAACCCCGATCGGTGGAATCAAAATCCACAGTGATAACCATTACACCAGGAAACCTCAGCTCAATTGATGGAAGTATTGAATCTGTCAGGCATTGTGAATTAGAGTGGGAAATACGCACCGTTTGGGAGCATGCTGTCTAGATATTTACCAATTTGTGAAAGGTGGTTAGATTCCAGTACTAAGTTTGATGGTACCTTACATGCAATCGCGACTGCCTTACATGCAATCACGACTGCCTTACATGTAATCGCAACTGCCTTACATGTAATCGCAACTGCCTTACATATAATCGCGACTGCTTAATTCGTTGCGACTGCTTAATTCGTTGCGACTGCTTAATTCGTTGCGACTGCTTAATTCGTTGCGACTGCTTAATTCGTTGCGACTGCTTAATTCGTTGCGACTGCTTAATTCGTTGCGACTGCTTAATTCGAACGGTCCTTCTTTTTTATTTCAACGTTGCTACAACATCGCTGCAACATCGTTTCGATCTTCAGCAGAGTATTTAATCGGACAGCGTACCGTTTGAAAAGGTTGGAACTGAAGTGTTTTGGCCAGGCAATGTTAGAACTACGGCTACATCACGCCGAAACTAGCATGTTAACAAATGGGGATCTCCCCTATAGGTATCGAAGACTTATTCTATTGTGAACGGCGAATGATCTTTTCCTTTTCGACAATAGATAGGCACATGCTTTGGTCTTTTGAACATCTGTTGAGTTACAACGAATGGTGTAAAATCTTGGTGGTGCGACAGTAAATCAATCAACAGAGTAAGGGAGGAAAGGTTAATCGCGGGTTGAAGGCGACGCCTGAAGGGTATCAAAATGTTATATCTGGTTGTTAATACTTCCTTCCATGGATGTGTCATTTTCCAAAGTAACATAACAACTAGCAATTCCTCATGATCAACTACACATCGCGAGACGTTGGTGATTAGATACGTAAGACGTTATTCTATAATTGTTAAGGATATTGTGGTACTGCCCAGGCTTTGCTAAAGAGTTGGAACGAAGCTCTAATAACAGATAGCTAAAAACGAATCTTTGAAAACGACCAAGAAGTAAACATCGAGTTTATGTGTTAGAACCTAGCTCGTGACTTATTGTGTGTGCGCGATGACAAGTGTTCCCATACTAGCATATGTCGCCGATGCCGCATATATATCTATCTACCTGAAAATATGCTAGCAAGCTTGCACGTGTCTATTACCTGGCATCTAAAGGCAGTTTTACCTTTCGACTAAGAATTGGGTAAGTGACTTAGGTATGTACAAATATCATTTTAGTCGTCGTCGATGGAGTTCCAACACTATAACAAAACACTTCGTGTTCGCTGCTACCTACGAGTGTCTCCAGATAAAAATCAGAACTATCACACCATTATCTATTCAGATTACTAACACCGAAGACGTATAAAGCCACCATCTCCATATGTAGCGAACACAATGTTCTTCGCGCCTGCACGCTCATCCAATGCCAACGCGGAAACAGAGGTCAAAGACCATCCGGGTGGACAGCTTGCCACACCTGAGACAACAGGGATCGTGACCAGACGTCCCCGGGATCGACATCAGAATCGAAACGTGCTCAACGGCTCCTGGAGGCAACGTTCCCATACCGTTACCTAGAAAGCCGGACCCCTGTAACCGACAATGACCGTGCAGGCGCAGACCTTCCTATGTAGCTAAACGATGGCCATCCAGGTGTTATTAAGAGCCAATGATTTAGTAAGAAGAATGTATAAGGCAGCAGCGCTGTGAGAAGTAAAACTAAGCATCGTCATAGAAGTTCCACCAATAGTAGTTTTTATTTCTCGGTGCTCTAACAAAGCCCTCAAAACGACGTCTCCTTCCCAACTACGGGACCAAATGCTTACTTTTTTTTTTCATATTCTTGACCGTCATAAGCCCCGAGTCCATTTATATACTCCTAATATCTACAGCTGATTACAAGCTCTATTTCTTTTTTTCTTTTCTTTTTTTGATTCGGTATATCGTGCTTACAACTTTCTCTATCGCTCATTGATGTGGGCAATAATTTTGTGATTTACGTTGGCATTGAATGAGTATATATGAATAGACGGATTGAGCCAGTCATTTAATCTTGAGGTTGATGCACTATGAGATGTCAATCATTAGATAGTGTAAGATCTCGTCCTTGTATGCGGAATTGAGTGATCAATGCATATATTGCCATCCTCTAAGTAAGGTGAATAGTAGCCTGATATATGGCAAAAAACCAAATATCCCTGAGCAGCTTCTTATGTAACGCACCCCCAATGTAGATTTAAGTCGCTCTGTGTCGAAGTTTAGCTTCGACGTCATATACATATCAATATAGGAGGGGTATAAGATTCGGTTAAGGAAAAAAAGAGCTTGTCTGCTAGGCGTCGACGTGCTATGGATTGCCGTAATCGTTCGAGTGGTAGGATGGCATTTTCAGCTTCGTTCCTGCAATATACATGTCTGCCAGATGAAAAGGAAACGTGGTTTGTGCGTAATTTGCATCAAGATCCAAAGATAATGAAATTATCGCGTTGATTCCATGTCTAATATGATTATTCGATATATAAATTATCGAAGCATGTCCCGAACCCGCCGGGTGATTCTGTATTGCCATCAATTCTATTCTCGTGGTGTTCCTCCTTATTATCGTAACAAATTCTGGGGAAGGAATCATGCTGATTTGTCCCCGGTATGGTTATCGATGCGTCGAATGGGATGACTAGGCTATTTTCTCCAGAAGAATCCGCGAAAGTCGTGGTGACGGAGTTGTAAGCTTTCAGATCTATTACGGAAGACCACGGTGTCTGGAGAGAGTGATAATAGGCTTCCCGATTGTCAAACCCCATGTTGGGTACTTGGACACCAGTCAGGTCTTCTTGGTTCGCTGTGTTGCCCGAGAAGTCCGGAATCCCAGGTTGACCAAGAATGGGGGTAGGTGTGCCAAAGCTCGGGACGCAGGCGTCGAACGTGGTATTGAAATGCCCATGGTCGAGAGGCGGTCCATCAGGATAATTGCCCTGGCATTCATTTGGTGGGCTGGGCTGGTAGACGCCTACACGATTTAGGCTAGACGTCAGACTTGAAGACATACCAGTCGTCTGGTAATAGGCTCCTGATACTCCATCGAGCTCAGCATCACTTTTTATGAACTGCCAGTCGTTCGTGCTAATACCGCTTGTAGATCTTGGGTATAAAACCTCATCTTGAGGCGACAATGCGTTATTTCTGAGAAATGACGCGAAGTGAACTTCCTGATGGCTGGTGGGACTTGGATAGGGACAAGTATGTGGGAAAACCGATGGTGATAGTATATATTGCTCTGGAAGTGGACTCAGAGAGCCTTCAACCTGCCACTGTGAGGGTCCGTGATTTAGAATTAGGGCGTCTCTGGGAGATTCTGGTGTCGAATCGGGGCCAGAACTACCAGCTCCAGTTGCGTCCTGGTCATCCGGTTCAGAGATAGTAGGGCTCCAGGTCCCTGGCATTATTATCTTGAATTGTGACTCCTCCGGATAGACACAACATAATCCCTTTGTCGTGCATCGTCGACAAGGCTCGCCTCTCGAGCATCGCTCCCGGACCCTCGCGCACTCACGACATGCTCGTCTCCTATGTGAATTATCGTCTCGTCGTTCGATGTGAGTCGCTATATGTCGACCTAGTATATCACTTTTATTTTGAAGATTAGCGTGGTCCCGAGCGTGCCGAGATTTTGGCCAAGATATGCTCACCTGCGGGCAAAACTCTTGTCACAGATCTGGCAGATAAACTTCCTGTTCTCGCCGTGTCCGCGCTGATGTCTCTTTAGGTTCTCAGGGCGCTTGAAACTGCTAGGGCACTGAGGACACTTGTATTTTTTCTGGATTGCAGGCTGGGCTGGCCGAATATCTGACTCCCAAGCCGCTTCCTCGTGGCCAAGACCCGTATTATGGTCTGACATATTTCGGTTGGATGATATGGAGCACAGCCAAGATGCGAAGCTGAGAAATCCCTCTTTTAAAGCTAGTTGCGAAAATCCTCTCTGTGGCAGCTTTACGATACCTACTTAAATAGTCACATAATACATAATTTTTTGCTTACATACTTTGAAGCGGTACTTTCATAATCATCTCGATCTCTTTGCCGGAGTATACTCCTATAATCTACAAGTAACCTGCGGCTCTACAAATCGTGACCCTTGAACCTGAGGAGGGTCATCATGCACTGTCACTGGCGCGCATGTGACAAGGTTTATTTGCGCTTGTAAGACGGTCCGCCGGCGCTACCGAGACATTAAGCGCTTTGGCGTCTCTCTTAGGTATTAATGTCGCTTCTCTAAGACATGGATTGCAAGGTCTTTTCGTTCTTCCCGTTGAGGGCGGAGGCTCCGTTCCATTATGACTAGAGATTACATCGTGTTAAATACTAAGACCAAAGCCGATATCAGGATATGGCAGACTCATCTATTCAATCGTAACTGGTCGTGTTATTTCGAGAGAATGTCGCTGGTGAGGGGTGTACATGTTGCTGGAAAGGAAATGAATTCACAGTTGACGTGTCAGACCGGCCGGCGACGGCCAAGGACCGTCGGTGGCATGGCATTATGATAAGTGAGAGAGCCCAGACAAATTTCCCCGCAAAGTCACAAGAACGGCAAGCGATACCGCGGAGCACAACGGGTCGATGGAACGGCAAATGTAGACATTCCTTAACAATACTCGCGTCTAAATCGCCTCCTAGCCGATTCGCCAGAAGTAAGCGATTAACTAAGAGTCGCTAACTAGGATTTTGACATGCTGCAACGGGAGAGCTGCAGCAGAGCGTATCATCGCATTAGTCACCCGTTTAAAAGCCCGACCCTCATGTGGCCCTTGCCGCCCCTGTTGGCGCGTAAGTAGTACGGAATGAACAACAACTCTTTAGGCTCCGGTGCCTTGGCCTCGACACTCGAACCAGGCTCCAAACCCAACTCTCCCTGCGACCATTGGTCTATATCTCGGACCCATCCGACGGCACGGAGACCGACATATCGCTCACCCATCTCGTCCATCACAAGCTCCTCTTCGCTTACCCGAGTACCATTGGTTATACCAACGTTACGGAAGTGGTCCTGCTCCCACGGGTTGTCGAAGTCTTCGACGCAGTAGATCAGAGGGCCACGAGCTAATGTCAACGTGCGTTGATTTGTATACGGATGAGGGGAGATGTAGCGGGGCTCGAAACCTTGGATCTGTATACTGAAGGTCATATTTTCTGAGGTATATGATGGCGGGAGAATCAGGTAGCCATTCTCGATGCTGGCTGATTCCAACGATGGAGTAAGCTACGAGGTGGTCTTTAGCATCACTTTCGCCGAAAATGAACAAAATGCCGCTACATTGCTGGGACGAGCCGGACGTACCGTGAATCTCTTCTTAGCCCAAGCAGGAATCCGAAGCCGGATTGTCGTATTCGCAGATGCGGGGGCTTCAAGTTTGAAGATCACATTGCCTTCCAAGGGCCAGTTTGACTTTTGTTCCAATACTACTGCGCTTTCATCCACCTGGAACGATACCCTTGCAGTAGTGTATAGATGCACGTTGACGAAAAGATCTTGCCCACGGCCGCCATAGTCCCACAGGTAACCACCGATGCTTCCAAACAGGCGCGATACATTCGGCGGACAGCATGATGTGTCGAACCACTATTGAGATTTTAGATCAACATGTGGCCATAAGGTGCTTACTACGCCCTAGGGACACGCCACCAATGGGTTCAGGAGTTGCGGGGGACTGACCGCAGCGCGAGTATTCTTGTCCTTCTCAGAACTGGCGAGCTGATTTACATAGGTGAAGGCATTCCCCTACATTAATCTTGTTAGGACGTTGCAATCAATTCGAGACGGAATTCGGCGTGTCGTCGAGATACCTACACCAAGGCTCACTTGAGTAGAATTTGTTAGCCGTTACAAAATTCGGTAGAACAGACACCGATATGTGGCGAAGGGTCCAGTTTCCACTCACTGGAAGTCATAACAGCGTTATATAGGCATAACTCCATCACATCAGCATACTTCGAATTCAGCTCAACATGCAGCAACCGCTCTGCGAGCATTATGACCCCGATGGAAGCACATGTTTCGTTGTAGCACCCACCCTCATCGGAGCCCTGAGGGAGAAAATAGTCGATGCCGAAGCCTTCCCACTGCATCATTGAACCAATACCACCAGTTAAGTACATCTTCTTTTCCACCATATTGTTCCATAAGGTGCGTAGAGCCTCGAGATATTGCTCCTTGCCCGCGAACGACTTGATACCCAACTCGTCGAGACTCAGCAGGTTCGCAACCCCAGTGAAGAGGTACAACGCCCTCACGGCGTGACCCTCGATTGTCTTTTGCTGGAGAATTGGAAGATGAGCTTGACTGTACCACAGAGAAAAACGCGTAGGAAAGCTGTCTGGGCGTTTCCAGGGACTATCACCCCTTTTCTCTTGCTCCCATTCATAGTATGTCACTGAGAATCTTGTTAGTGTAACCCTAAGAAAGAATGTATTACCTCGTCTCCGTAAAGCCGAGTGAAACATTTTGAAGACCTACTGCCGTCTTGGCCTGTGGGGTTGCCGCGCTCCTCGATGAAGTATTGTGCTAAGTCATATGCATCCTGATTCCCAGTCGCAGAGTAGAAGCGGATCAATGCAAGTTCGACTTCGGGGTGACCCGGGTAGCCATGTCTCTGGTCTTCTCCTGGGCCAAAGACAGACCGAATCAGCTGCGAATCGAATTAGCAAAATATACATAAATATTAACTGGTAACGCGTTTACCTTGATATATTTGTGTATGACGTCGATGAGCAAGTCGTTCTTGTAGTAGTTGCTGTGGGCCAGAGCTGCCTCCATCAAATGTCCAGCATTGTATCTAATCAACACGGTCAATTCGTATGAAGGTTGAATCGACACATGTTGGTCATGCATGTCGAGTGAAGGCACCCTGTGCTGCGGGCAAGGAACTCACAGCTCATGCTGATCTCTCAAATTGGACCATCGCTTACCAGGCTCGATGACGGTGAAATAGACATCGATATAGCCATCCTCCTGCTGCGCATCGCGAATCATCTGGACAAGCTCACGAACAGCAGCGTCTACCTCTGCGTCATAGTACTCGGTCAGCATGTAGCAGGCGCCCTCAATCCACTTGGCGACATCGCTGTCCCAGTACACCGGGGGCGGCGAGGGCCAGCGTGACTTATCATCGTAGATGGGTTGCCACTTGAGGTTGAAGCAGTCGTATTGGCCTGTCTCCTTTAGCTTCCTGAGCTGTGCCTTTACCGTCACCTGCTGTATCGTCTCACGGCGGGCCTGCAGAAGCGACGGCCCCGTGAAGGTGGTCTGCGGGAAGAGGACTTGAGGGTGAGACATGGTTGGCAAATACAGATACACACGCTAATCAATATTTCAGTAAATATTCGGATTCTGGAATGAATATAAGCTTGCTACATATGCAAGAGCAACGAATACGATGTCAAAGAAATGACGTGAAGACTAACTTCCAATATCAGATTCTTGCTCACGACAGAAGACAAAGAATGAATAGAAGCTACGAGGAACCCAAAGGCACCAAGTTAATTGACCTCCGATGTCGAATGGTCACACACTCATTGAGACGTGGCAGAGCTCGCTCCGGGCCTCCTCACGGCCGATCGCTGGGCACCGTCCGGCCCCAGTGGGTGGGCATTGGGGATCAAGTCAGCACCGCAGATCGGCTATTGAGCACCGATGCCGTAGGGGAATGGTAGGTCCCGTGGTCTAGAATCGTGCATGCATATCCAGTTGTCATTGTGAGCACGAAACCAATAATAGTACTACCAATAAAGTCATCGTTAATCCTCCCAGTAGGACACCTACATAGGTAGGTACTTAAGTAGTCTAGATCAGGTAGCGACGAAAAACGGCATCGATGGGTGCTAGTAATAAGCCTGTGTAACCTACGGCTTAAAAACCTCCACCTTCCATCTCCAACTACAGTGTGCCGTAAATCCTCACCTACCACAAAATCTCATTTTACTTAGGTACCTGACCAAACAAAGCTGCGCCGCGCGTGGCTTTCTACGGCTGGCCAAAAAGATCAGATGACGAGCAAAATCTAGTGCGCTGTAAAACAAGGACAAGGACAAGGACAGACCGAAGCCCGGTGTGACCACTCAGAAATCATTGGAGGAGGCGTCTCAATTGCTCGGTCTGCCGAGACGCTCCCGATTGGCGAAGTAATTCGACCCAAGGTCTCCCCAACCAAACATTGGGTGCCACAACAGTCGCAGCCGAGTTCGCTACAGACATCCAGCACATCAGCTAGGTACTATATCACACCTTCACAGCTAGGTCGACGTCGGCGTCCCGCTAGAAACACAGCGAGCGCATGTTCTACGTCTCACGAGAGCAAGAATACAGGTAGTAAGTAGAATGATAGGATCCTGGTGGGCGCAGTTCAAGGCTCGCTTGTGCGCATCAGACAGGGCAATCGCAGGCGTTTATTCTCCTTACACATATTATGGCAGCTATTAGAGCCCTCTACTTCGCTCTTCACTCTCCTCCGCGATTCAACGAGGGCATGTACCCTTCGTCAGATCATCAACACATCTTCGTTCGTTCAGTCTCCATTTCTTTCACATTATCATGGTCATCGTCGTGGGGTAGAGGGCATGGCAAGCGAGGCACTCAAATATCATCTTCTAGGTACCTATACGCGAACTTAAAGTCGGCTTTCCTTCGATTCATCCTGCGTAATCAGTCAGCCAACGAGAGTGATGTTCGTAGCGGAAGCCCTTGCAACGTACCAAGTGGATTCATAATCGAAAAACCTATAGGTTCCCTGTTCGAACTCCTCGGTGATATTCTTGGGCTCTTCGTGCCTCTGGAACCAAGTCTGGTATTGCTTGTGAAAGCGCCAACTTTGGTCTTTCAATGCCTTGGCTGCCAAATATTGTTGATAAGTGCCCTGCTTGTAGTAGAATACGTAGAAGAGGGTATCTGGTTCGATACGCGAATATAAACGAGGGTCGTCGAGAATCGCTAGAGGCTCCTGCGGATACCCAGACGCGGAGTGATATCGCGTTTCTGGTCGATATGACTTCGGCGGCTCGGCATCAGATGTGTCCGCCATGTTCATGCTGAGTTGCGAAGCTGCCATCATGCGCAAAGTCGAGGACGAGTTGACGGGTGGTGCGCGCTTCTTCTTGACTTGCTCAAAAGACTCTACTAGATCATGCAACGCAGCGGGAAGGTGATATATCGATTCCTCCTCCTGCTCTTCTTGCCTGCTCTTGACACCGTTCGCCACCCCATTGGAATACGATCCTGATAGTGTATTGTTAACAAGAGATGACGCATATGTCGTAAACGTATTCTCTTACCTTTACCAGATTCCCCTGATTCTGTGGCAACTGGTGTCTTACCCGAGGGCTTTGGAAATTTGTCCGCCTTCCTAGACGTACTTGACGTACTTGTGGTGTATTCTGAAGGCCTAGGCTCGACAACGAGTAGCTGAGTTCCCGTTTTCGGTTCTGAGGGTGCAGGTTGTATAGCTATCGTACTTGGAGAATTCGTGGCACTCGTTCTTGATGCAGCGGCCGGAGGCAGCGGTGAGATACCTACAGACGTCGTAACTGGCTGAGAACCCGGCGGAGGTGGTAACGGCGCTATGCCAACGTTGTTCTTGTCACTCGCTGCTGCTGCTGCCGCCGCTGAGGCGTACTTGAGTCCTTCACCCGGGGGTCTTTGAGGTAACGATGCCGGCTTCATACTAGAGCTGGATGTGCTACCATTAGTAGTGTTGGTGAGAGGGGTATGTAATGTCGCCAATGTTGGCAGCGGTGATTTCAATTGCGCGGAAGGTCTTCGGGCAGCAGCCGGGTCCATCGCAGCGGCCCTCGTCTTGGCCGGCAAGCTGGCGGGCCGCGGTTCTGAGTCTACTGCCTCGTCTTGTACCGACTGTGTGTCTTGCGAGGATACACGGTCGTTATCTAGGTTCATTCCATACGTATCTTCCTCTTCTTCCAGAGCCAGCTCATCGTAAAGCCCCTCGTCCTCCATGAAATCGTCGTTCATACCATCTGTGACGTAATAACGAATGCTTTCTTCCAGGTCCGTGACTTGTTCTGTCTCGATGCCGCCGTTCTCCAGTGACCGTCTGATCAGCTCGAGTTTGCCCTGATGCCACTTATGCCTCTCGATTATATGTTCTATTGTCGCGATGCGCTCCGCCTTGGCTGCTTGACTCTTGCCCTTCTTCATAGTCAGTTGTAGCTGTTCGCTCTCGGCCTCGAGGGTCTCGATCTGTTGTTCGAGTTCGTCAACCATATTGCTAAGAAACTCCCCGGCTTCTGCCTTGGCTTGTTCTTTAGGATCGAGCTTGGCGGCGGCCGAAAGGCCTTCTTTCGAATAGGCCTTGGTTTTCATAGCCTTTTCAACTGCCTTGAATCTCTCCATTTGCTAGCGAGAAATCAGTACGCTGTCCAGGCTGGCGCGTTAAGTCGCGCGCTTCCGCGGGCACTAACCGTCTCAATCAGCTTCCGCTGCTCGAGCAACGGAGCCTTGTCTTTGATATCATTGCTGGCGGCCCATGTTTTAATCTGGTCGCGCAATCTCTGGAGCTTCTTGATTTCGCGCTTCAGGTTGTCCTCGAGCTTCTCCTTCTGTGCGGGGTTATTCGATTGCTCGATCTTTTCGTAGATGCTGTCGAACTCGGCTACGCCTTCGGCAACCTTCTTAAAGGTCTTCTCTATCTCTTGCTGCAACTTCCGGGCCGCCATTGTGAGTTTGTATACATGTGACGCAAAATGTATCTAAGTTAATAGCGGCGATTTCTTCTTCTGCTGCTCGATAGGAGCTGCGCAACGTCTCGCAGAGAATATGCGCTGGTGGATGGAGAGAGGGCGGATGTATGAGACGGTGCGGGTGTGCTAGAGCCTGTCGGGAATCCTAGATATACTGGAATTAGCGAACCATCTAGAAGAACGGGGAGAACATAGGAATTGGCAGAGGCGACAACTAGCATCGGTGCGGGATATCTGCAGGGTGTACGTACCGTCGGCTCTTCAGGAGAGGAAGTAATGATGATGTTGTAAAAGACGAATTGTTTGCGTATCTACCTAGCACCTGTTAGGTTGTGTTGGTGGGAAGGCTGAATCGCACGCTTGTGATAGTAACTGCTTGTAGGCTGATAGTGTACGTAGCAGTTCCATATTAGCGCCGAATTAGTCTAAAACCTGCAGGTAGTAGGAGGTACCTACCTCCAGCTGCAGAGTAATGCTACGTACCTACCTAGGTACCTCAGGTAGTATAAAAAAGCTCAAAATGTCACAAAAATGCCGTTCTACTTAATCGAGGGAGAAAATGCATTCGTAACATGAATATCTATTTGTTATAGTATTTGACAGTAGACTAGTTCGTGAGAAAACTCGAGGATCGGATTTTTGGTTTGGTGTTGCATGCACGCGCTTTCATACTCAGATGAACCGAAGTAGGTAGGTACAGTACATCTGATTCGTAGCCGTTTTACATAATACCAGGTATACAAATGTGGCTTCACTTCTACTATTGTACATTCACTCCGTCCTCCCACGTCTGAAATTTAATAATATTCACTGGTTTTTCTTTTCTCATTGTACTCTATCATGAAAGGTAGGTCTTCTCGGATCCCCACCCCCTCCTTCGCGGAGGTAGATGCAACTCACCGTATTCATGCATCCGTCTCTTGCAGCTATACTACAACGTGTGCTGTCGGCTTCCGTCACAGTAGACAAGGAAGTGGTGTCTGCCATCGGGAAGGGCGTTCTTGTCTTTGCCGCTGTGGCCCCTGGAGACACGCAAAAGGAGGCAGATTCTTTAGCAGCCAAAGTATTGAAGCTAAAATTATGGGACGACGAGGAAGGGGGCAGAGTATGGTTACAATATCCCCCCTGATCTTGTTTTCTTTTTCTCAAATGCCGAGTCACCGTCGAGAACCGCTTCGCAGATCGTCCTCTTTTGGTACACTGTCTGACGTGTGTCCCTGATTAGTGGAAGAAGAATGTCCAAGAGATCGGCGGAGAAGTTCTCTGTGGTAGGTTCTCACCCACTTTGGTTCATTTTTTCCGCTACAGCTTGTCTAATGGAGTGGTTTCAGTCTCTCAATTCACCCTTCTCGCTTCGACGAAGAAGGGGAACAAACCTGACTTTCATGGGGCTGCAGGCGGAGAAGAGGCGAAACGATTGTACCGATATTTCTTTGAGAAGGTCCAGCAAGGTTATGGCCCGGACAAGGTTCAAAATGGTGTTTTCCAAGCGATGATGGAAGTTGCTCTGGTGAACGACGGTCCCGTAGGCGCCCCTTTTACATGAAATCTGGGCGAATTCGCTAATGATTTGCAAGGTCACGTTAGAAATATCAGCCCTCCCGAAGAGTGGTTTAAAAGCTGAACAGAGTCCTTCCGTCTCGTCTAACTAAGTTCCATCGCGGCGTCAGATGATATCCACTAGACTAGATAATCCCGGCTTTGATTTCCATGGCACGCACGCAGTTTACCCAGGGAGACAAAGTTTAGCATAAAGCTGTTATTAAATATATAGAAGTAAGAATATGTATGTAGATTCTAGAGAGCATCACGAACGAAATTGCGAAACTCGGTGTGATGTCTGAGAATCACGAACCTGCGGTAAGCCGTAACTCCATTGACCAGTCTTATTAGCCGTAAAGAGGGTATCTCCAGTGTCGATGGCACAGTTCCCACCGAGCAAACCTCGTAACTGTCCATATCAAAAAAAATTCACGTACGCTCGAACACCCCTCCCGCTTTTAACGCCTATAAACGATACTGAACCCAACCCAGGACTACTTCCATCGTCGCAGGAGCTTCAGCTTGTGCCTCCGTGCTGAGGTTTTGGCATCCCAGATCCCTAGAAAGAGATCCTCGCAATCGTCTGAGTCATCTAGATCAAACATCGCGAAGTCCGCATTATTGCTATCAGTGCTTTCCTGTTCGAGTTCAAGCTCGGGTATTTCGTCGGCCGTGGCGTCATCCCAGTTCCTATAGTCGACAGTCCTCTGGTTCTCCAAGATGAACTTGCCGATCTTGTATTTCTGTGACTCCTCCTTCGCATCAATGTACTTCCAGCCAATCTTGGCACGGCAGGTGGCGCATTGAATGTCAGCGACGACATGTTGCCCAGTGACGAGAACACGATTCTCCGGCTTGCCCACCTTGATGTTAATTAGGTTGGCCCCAGACTTCTGTGGAAGGCCATCGGGGGGGGCAACTAGATACTAGAACAAATCGGGGTCAGTTGTCGCCATTTGGGCAATAAATACGAAATCCTTAAGTCCCCACGCGCGATTATAACTTGGGCGAGAACATTTATGCTCAGAGAATCACTCACTGCGCGACCATAGCGCCCTGTGAACCCTTTACTCACGATCTGTGAGTAGAATGCAAAGTCAGTTCCGCATGTGGAGCACCGAATAGTGTCAGGCTGGATCCTAGTGAGTCTGGGGGCACTGGACTGTTCAGTGGAGCGCCGGCGAAGGCCGTTTTTTACATTAGAAAACCAGGAGGGTTGACCAGAAGCCGGGGAGCCCTCGGCCGGGCTGGACGGTATGGAGTCGGTTGGAGAGTTGCTCAAAGACGGAATGTCATTGTGGGTTGGAACAGCAGTAGCAGTAGCATTCCTAGATGTTGTAATGACGTGGTGTCGGCGAAAAGGTCGCGAGAAGCTTGGCATCAGATAGGTCGAGAACCTCGGTGCTGGCGCTGCTGCTACAGTGGAAGCAGCAGCGTCGGGCGGCGGCGGGGGAGGCGCCACTACTTCGTTTAGCACCATGGACAACATGTTGGGCACTACCAAACCAAATGAGATAAGACGATGCTATCTTGAAAAAGTAAGATTTTGTTTTGTAGCTGTGCAGAGAGAAACACACATGGAATCAGCCCAAGCAAGAAGAATCCGGAGTAGAGGAAACAAAGAAGAAGCAGATGTCGTTGAGGAGATGGAAGTAAAGCAACTAACTACATGCATTGATATCAGCCCCGCACCGGATGTGCTGGCATTCACTGCTGAGGGAATACCAGCACTTGGGGAAATGCAGGGTCAAATGACGCCCTTGTGATATAGTATCATGCGCTGACCACATTTCGCATCTCGCCCGGGACTGACGGGAAATTTTAGACTTTCTGGTCATGCCATGCATACTTATGTACATAACTTAGGTATTGGTGTGTGTGGTAAAGTATGTGCCCAGAACCAATTCTATTTCTATCGCAGCCACATGGCCCAGTACCATGGTCTCCCCACTTGAAGTTGGAAAAGGGACGACTTCTCTTGAGAGGTTCTTTTCAAAGATATCTCGAACATATGATGTGACAGCTTCATAGCTCCGTTTCACTCTAAGCAGCCCCACTCCTGCCGGAACTCTATTGGCCGCCCGCAAAGGTGCCCTGCTTCGCGGACGGAACAAAATAACAGCATCATGGATTGGCCTCCTAAGGCAAACTGAAAACATCAAAACAGCGGACCGGGGTATATACTTACTTGACCTAGATGGTGGAAGGAGAAATTAAGCTTAAAGCAAAAGACAGCATCTAGACCATGAACTACCTCATCGTTATAGTACCTAAATAAGATGACATTCTTGCTCACATGGTCTTTCGGAGTGGCAATTGAGCCTTGTAATGGAGTACAAAAACTCAGGACGAGCAGACATATTCAAAGAACTCACGTGTGAAGTGAAGATACCCGTGAGGCCTAAGGCTAAGACAAATAGTTCTATCAACACAACAATAACTTGTAGTAATCATATCTATAAAGCATTTCGCTAAACCGCCAGCATTACCATTGATGAGTATCCATACCGAGAATTCAATCAGGATGCAGACCAAAACCTTGGGAGCTCGATTGAACTGCCAAGGAAAGACCCGGTTCTTGTTCGTGAACCTCCTCGATCGCAGTTAATCCAACTCGCTTTTCCCAACTCGCTTTTCCCAAATAAAAATAAAAATAAAAATCATGCCATAAGTCAGATAGGTGTCCGCGATACCAAGTTTGATGAGCCGACCAAATATGTCGAGCTGAGATCCCGACCCACGGATACAGCTGTCGGGTTATCGGCATTTGCGAGATCAAGCATACCCAAATCCAGGCGCTGGGAAACCAACCCACTCCCATCGCTGTGTATTGAAGTTATACCATCTCTGCGCCTGTGGGTAAGGGGCCCACGGAGGCGGTGCCATAGGTTGGACTGGGGGAACATAGGGATCGGCTCGTGTGTGATAGTTACCCCCTCCTGGAGGTAGCATCTCCGGATATGCAGGACTCCTGTCGAAGTGTATGTTCGAAGGGTTTGCATGAACAAAAGCGTTGTTGAATCCTCCGACATTCGAGCCCTGGTTGTGCCATGTTTGAGGTTGAATGTTATATTCTTGAGCGGGACGGAATTCGACAGCCCTTGGATCCATGCGATGGGGGGTAAAGGTTGGCGGTGCGTCCTCGGGGACAGGTGCTGATGCTTGCGGTGTCACCGCGCCGGACTGAGAATCCAGGTAAACTGATGGTCGACCTCCTTTGACGGTCGGGCCGGTCCATGTCAGGAGACCTACACCCCATGAGTAGTCTAGGTCCAAGGTGAGGCCTTGCGAAGGGCCGAATGGTCTCGAGATTGCCTCGCCAACTACTTCCAACTTGTCGTATCTCTTCGGTGCTGACTTCGAATCTATATATATACGGGTTTGTCGGTCCTTCTTCCTGTTGAATGAAAGGGAAGCCGACATGCATAACTTTGGGCCTGTAGTGAGATAGGCACCTGATACGATGACTTCATGAGGAGGACTCCTGTGACGGGTGTAAATTATAAGTTAGCATAACTGGATTCTGATCAACAAGCTCGTTGAAGTTCGCACGGAACGCTCCGTCTCATGATGCACTCGCAACTCAACAAATGATATCTGGGAGAAGAGTGTATAGGTACAACCGCTAACAATCAACTACTTCCAGAATGTTCACTTACTTGATAACCGCTCGTCCGCGTTCCATCCTGCAAGCTAGCTGGTATACCAGATGTTCTGAAGCTCCTTTCAAAACTGACCGATCTTCCCCCTGGTTATTGGCATACCGGGCTAATTTCTTTTTTGCGGGCAAGCTCCATTTGATATAAACGTCCCCTATTTTCCCACTCCAAATATTGTTAGGATGACAGATATACGGTTGACAGATATACGGTTGTGCCATTGCGATGTTTGGGCGGTTTTTGGGTTCGTGAAGTGCGGCGACGTATAGTTAGAGTATGGCGACGTATAGTTAGAGTACGGCGCCGTATGGAGAAAGAGTGACCGACAATGACTGTGAGCTGCTGCCTAACTTTTATTTTATACATGCTCTTATCAGGGAGATGTTTATCGCGCTATGTAAACAAACGTGATGGCAGGTTCGATACACCGCGAGTCGTTTCAGTCAGTAAAGGGATAGTTGGCTCCTGAGCAACAAACAGATACCTGGAAGTAGATGTTTGTTATACAGAACGCATCACCATAATTTCAAATTAATAGAAAGGAGAAATAAGAGTAGAAGATGCTCAAGGGAAATTGAGACAATTATAATAGCGAATGCCTGAACAAACATTACAGTTCTCTCAACTCACGGGCCTCTATTTAAGCATATCCCTGGGCTCAATACCGCGGTACGATCCCTATGATAAGCACTTTCAGGGTCTGTGTAACGCCAGCACAGATCAAAAGAACTGTATTTCTCATCGTCGGATAATAGACGAATTAAACATTATTTTGTGCTCATGGTAGCAAAGATCACCCGAATCATATCGTCTGGGATATGATATATACCAGTTCTTAGTTGAACCCAATACCGAAGCCACCCTAATCAAAGTTGTATTCAATATGATATAGTCCAGCCAACTGACAATGACCCCTTGGCCCGCGCAGCAGCTCCGTCATCAGATAATCACACCCCCGATAAGAACAACACGAGAGTTTCGTTTTGCTGGTGTATGGTGTTTGGTTGTTGGCGTGCTAGGTACATTGTAACTATCCTAACTTCGCTCCTTGCCAGCTATTCAAAGCACAGGGAATCTCAAACGCAGTCATGTTTTACACTTACTCCTTACCAAAATGCTAGGAAGTATGGGTTTTGTATGCTGCACACGCCATTTCCGAGCCGTTGATACAAAGGGAGGCAGCATCATTGCTGATCATTGCGAAGTAGACAACAATAATGTCTCATAAAAATGTTTGAATATCGCGCGATTCTGTGCAGGGAACCTTGAGCACCAATCGGTCAGCTCCGAATTTGGCAGACTGGAATAACCTCAAGGCCTGGTTAGTGGAACTCTGTTGCAGCAAATAGTGCGTTGTGATCAATCCTTACCTCCAACACTATAGATCGACCATTTCCTCATATATCAGCAAAACACTACATCATCTATATATGACGGGATGTTGTAGATAGTGTAGCTTGCTAGACTATACGGCCACTCGGCGGCGCCATAATGTGGGATAGTTTTGTCTTGTTATTGGTTGATGATATAGCCCGCACTTTATCCAGACAAGCGACCTGACTACTCGGCGAGAGGAGAAACCTCAATCCAGGCACCGGAACTTAGAGCGTCACATTCAGGCTTATTTACCGAATAAGAATATCGCCCACGGAAAAATTAAGGCATGTTGTAGCCGTCAACATCAATGCAGAAGAGTCTGATGGTATCAACAGTAAGAAATCTGTAGTTCAGTATCTTCTCAATCCCGTCGAAGATCAGATTTCTCTTAGAATTCAAAGCATGAACGATCATGACGACAATTGACAATGGCATCTTTCTATAATAGTTTCGATCATGTCACTCAGCATACAGACCTACTCTTGAAATGGGATCGTGCAAACGCAACAGACTATCCCTTGGTCATCCACGCACGAATTTTGAATAAGACCAGTGATCGCCAAGTAAACACGATAGAAGCAGACATTGCCTGTGAGTGAGGCGCTTTCAAAAAGAGCTCGCTATCATTAACAAGACTTAGCTGGACTGATTAGCGACTCATTCCTCTGGGAAGACTTACCTTTTCCTCTTCCATTCCTCTCAACTGCTTCATATGAACTTCGGATATTGCGTCAGCAACGTGCCGAAGATGCGACATTTAGGCCTTTCGCTTCCTCGCCTCCTTTCACAATACTATCGCCGATTGGAGATGACAAGAACGGCTGGCAAACCGTATGGACCACCACGATATCTACAGGCTTATCCTTCTGGCATTGACTGAACTAATAAAGATGCTGACAGACCACAAATGAAACTACGACTGACAACCCGGAACCGACAAAGCCGTCGCACTCAGATGGGCGTCCCAGCAGCAGTACGGCAATCGCTGCGGGCCTGGTTGTGCCGTTCGTAGTTGGGATTTCTGTCTCCGTCTTCCTGTGGATGCAAAGACGACAGAGGAGAATCATGGCGGAGCGCCGCAAAGAAAGAGCGGGACTCGTGATTGATTAACCTACTGGGGTTCATAGTCTCTGGATGAGCTCGGCCTCGCTACTACTTCTCCAGAACCCACGCCGACGGCGACTTCATCTACGAGCGACTCAGGGGGCATCTCGTCAAATGGTCAACCGACAATGATAACGACTGTCACATCAACCTCGCCAGGAACTACGGGTAGCGAGCAGGCTGATCCAAGTTCAAGCTCTTGCCAAAGTCAGCCTAAACCCGTGCGTTTACTATATTACCAGCCCCGTGACGTAGGCAGCGATGCAAACCCTACCTGGAACCTTAAACAATATGAGTTGTAGTTTCCCTAATAACATTATGGAAGCTTTCTCTTACCTTTCTATATTATTTGGTATCTATTCCGTCTGTTTTCCGTTCTATTCGTTCTGCGTTCCATCTGTCCTCGCATATATTCTATTCAGCATCAATCAAAATGCATGGAGTATATGCATCCATAAAGACGGCGGTCTTGTTTAAGCTTGGCTTTGCAGCAAAATTATCGCTTCCAGTATCATCCAGACTATCTCGTCGTTCTCCCAGGCGCCCATCGCCAAAGGTATTACGTTGTACCGCAGCGAAGCCTCCTCGACTATTTAATAAATCCATTTTCCTTTTCTCAAAATTATCAATCCCTTACCCAGATGTCGAAGTCTACACAATAACGAATCAAAAGGGAAAAGATCGAAAAACAACCGAGAAAGAACAATCAATGACCAAGCGAGATGATAACAGAGATCGACTACAAGAGCAGTACTACAAAGACACCATTGAGCTACAAAAGCAGAATCTTGAACTTAAAGCAAAAGCAGTCTAGTTAAAAAAGTAGATCTGGAATAAGGTCAGCATTCTCAGCATCAACTTGAAAGAACCTGCTAACAAGACAAGCGAGAAAATATGAACATTTGCTTAGCACGATACGAGATCGTCGGCAATATCGGTCTCCTACTGAGGCGAGCAGGCTGTGGGACCTAAGATGCTGATGTGCTTATACCTGTCTATTACGGGTATTGCTTACAATGGTGGCGTTGTCGACTCGTCATTCGAGACGTACTCATTCAACAGGACGAAGTACACGCATCTCTATTGTAGAGGTATAGCAAACGGCTCAGCATTCACCTCAACACCAGCACTAGGCCGCGTTACGGGATTACGGCTACCATGAAAAGAAACAACAAAGTGCTAGCAATGACCCGGGTCAACATGTCCCTCCGAAGACAGCATCCACATCACTGTATCTGAAACTGTCACGTACAAACCGGCTGTAGGCACAACGAATTGTGCCTGCCATTGTGAGAATTTGGAGAGGGCACGCAATGTGGGAGACTGGAACGTCATGCAGGAGACTTGTCAGCACGGCATCGCATCGGAGAGAACATTACTGCGTCATGCCTGACATCATGGCGCCCGTTGAGACGACGGGTGGGAATAGCTGGAACCGGGCGGAGCTGAGGTGCCACAGCATAACGCTCTCCCGACAAATACGAAGACGTCCAGTAACAACGCATGAGTCATATGTTTCATATGATATGATACGTAGCGGTGTCTCTCAATTGAATGCGCTGTTTGCTTCTATAGTTTCAATTCGACGTGAGCGTTCATTTAATTGATATCAAAATTTGTGGTCCCAGCACACACTACTAATTTCGCTGGCAAAAAACATCAAACGGTGAACCGGGGTTAGCTGTCAACAAACAAACTGGCATAAGCCGTCGCAAGATCGAGTTGTAATTGGGCTCGCAATTTGTGACCACTTTTTGCTTCTGTCTTCTTCAACATGGTTGGCCTCACTCGAGCTGCCGAGATGAAAGGCCGGTTCCAGCAAGGCGGATATGGCGAGGCTCTTAGTTTCTGTTAGCACGCAAAAAAGCTTGATTGATCTGTCCCGACGGATGTCTCGGCCCATGCTCACATCATTCAAGGATAATACGAATGTCTCATTAAGGACTGTATGCATGTAACGGGCTAGGCAGCCTCGCTCCGAATTGACAGTGCCAATACATGTATGTGCGTACCGTACAAACACCGGTGCTTTGCCAATTGACTGCATCGATCCGTCCCGGTCATGAGTCAATACACCCGAGACACCTCGGGCGTAACTGGGTTAGAGATGTGAATATTTATTTTTCTTCCGTGGTTTATGCATTACCGCTAGCCTTCCATATGCCGTTGAACATCGACTATCTCCCAATTCAGATCAATTTGCAACAGCGATCACTCAGCCCTACATGAGATGGGGTGCCTTAGCCATTTGGACCTTTATGTGATGTGCGCAAATCTAACTCGAGATGATAAAGCTCGGGGTTAAAAAAAGGTCTGCTCAATTTGAGATTGATCGCTGATCAGCCCGATCCTCGCAGCAACAACGCAGGTCTAGACTTAGACTGCACTAAAATGAAAGGGCTGGGGCTTCGGCTCGGTACATTATGTACACGTAAGGTAACCTGAGGTGTCTAGGACTTACCGCAACTTTGCTTTGGAATTGCAGAGTTCAAAAAAACAAACATACAATCAGCTTAGAGCTGTACGCGCTGGTGTGTTGTTTGCCTATATGCAAGTGCGGAGCGGTCAGCCAGCTCATGCAAGGCGTCTTTCCAAGCGCTACACAACAGATTTGGAGGTTGGCTATGGGATACACATGTTGAGCTCTAGACCTTCAGCCCTAGCCAAAATCTGGTGATGTGGAAACTTGTCGATCATGTCGCGCGCATTTTCTATCTTTAATTAGGTTTCGTGATGTTCCCCCAACGTGGTACGGCAGATCCGGGCGGAGCACGTTTTTTTGGGAGGCAGTAATTACAGTACAAATACTGTATCGTATTCACAATTCTCTTCCGATCAATTACTATTTCAAGTATTGTTTCTACTGTATTTCTAGCGTGTGCTACCGTACACTATATTAGCAATGAGATCCATTGCGGTGTATGTGATGTGTCATGAAATACCTACTGTACCTGCAGGACCTCGCTTCAACATAGGCGAGTTACTTTCACACATCATGCACGTCATTGAGAATTCATTTTATGATTATTCTTTCGGCGACTAGGTGAGGAGAGGGGGAGAAAATTTGTGTCATTTCGGTAGTCTGACTACCTACCACGCATGGACCTCTCCTTTCTTTCCCCTGCTTGGGTTTCTCTAATGCTGTTAGGTGGCGGTGTTCAGGCGGTGTATGGCGTCAGTTTGCGAAATGAAAGCTGGGTATCTCGGAGGATGGCTTAGTCAGGGCAGTTGGCTCATGTACCTGCATTAGCGTTGGTTTTTATGCATATTTGTTTGTGTTGACTGACGAAACATTACAGTACTGCCATGGATCGGGATAATTTTCTCTATGTGAAGCAAGCTGTTTCACATCTAGATGATATTTCCGAGAGGGTTTACCTATCACTCTCTCTACTGTTGCTACCTGCTATAATCATGTACTTACAGCACAGTTGTTCAATCTCTCGCGCCCCTTTTCCACAAAGCTTCTTCTAGCCGGGTTGGTGGTCCTTCGAGCCGGGGACCCCTGTCCCATCAATGGTTGGCCTGCCTAGAACAGGTCGTATCAATAGTCAACAAAGACCCGATGTATCTCCATCCACTTGCCTAAGCTTGCCCAAGCTTGCCCTAAACATAGCTAGAGTTGAGAATAAAACTGGAGAATTGCGGATTTCGATCCAATCGTGGAGCAGCTCGTCAGCCTCTTAATATCACCCAACTTATGCGCGGAACCATGGTGGCTCCGTTGGTTGTCGTTACTCCCGTATGCAGACTCTGCAGCGTAACGGGGCAGCGCTTCGCACCTGGTCGTCCTACTGTCCACGTAGAGGAGCTGAGTGGGCGCTGGTGGACATCAGCACTAAAGTAGAATGGTGGATAACGTAGTCTAGTCAATAGTGGTAGGTATACCGGACTCATGCAGTTGGTGGATGGTGACTATGGATAAAGGAGGCACTTATTTAATACGAACTGCCCGCTGGGACCTTCGAGATGGGTTTCCTTTCCCTTTACGCCGTTTCTGTCCTCAAGGTCAACACTAGGTAGAGACTTCGCTCTCCGACGTAATTTACGTCAGTCACTCGTTATCCAACAATTTATTCATTCGCTGAAATATTATTTAATCTAATCAATTCCAATGGCTCCTTCGCTTGTTAAGACGGTTGGCGCTGCCGCCGCTATTTTCGCCGCTTCGGCCAACGCCCACTATGGCACTCACCAATACCCCGAGAGGCCGGCCAACAACTATCCCGTCTACGGATACCCGGTCTACTCCGTCAGCACCAGCACTGACACCGCTCCCACCGGCAGCGTGACTCCCTCCACCACCAGCGTCCCGGCTGTGAGCACCAGCACCAGCGAGCTGCCCGGTACTACCAGCACTCCCATCATCCCTACCACCAGCTCCAGTGAACTCCCCGGCACCAGCAGCACTCCCGGCTTCCCTGGAGAGAGCTCCAGCTCCAGCTCGGTGCCTGCTACCAGCGGCTACCCCGGCTACCCCGGTACCAGCTCCAGCGAACTGCCCGGTACCAGCAGCACTCCGGCTACCAGTGAGAGCAGCTCTCCTGCCACCAGCAGCACTCCCGCCTCCAGCTACAGCAGCACTCCTGCTTCTACTCCTGCTACCAGCGAGAGCACTCCTGCCACCACTCCGGCTACTAGCGAGAGCAGCACTCCCGCCACTAGTTCCAGCAGTGTTCCTGCTACCAGCGAGACTAGCTCTCCTTCGACCAGCAGCGCCCCTGGATCCAGCACCCCCGGCTCTGGTTATCCCACTTACCCTGGCTACCCCCTTCCCAGCGGTACTCCTTCTTCCAGCTCCAGCGGTGTCCCTTCGACCAGCGAGAGCAGTGGCCCAACCACCAGCAGTGTCCCGGCTTCCAGCTACAGCAGCACTCCTGCTTCTACTCCGGCCACCAGCGAGAGCACTCCCGCCACTACCCCTGCTACCAGTGAGAGCAGCTCTCCTGCTACTAGCAGCACTCCTGTTGGCACTTTCAGCAGCACTCCTGGCAGCGGATACCCCACCAACTACCCTGGCTACCCTCTTCCCAGCGGCAGCTCTACCCCTGGCAGTGGTTCTTCCAGCGGTGTTCCTTCCAGCTCCAGCAGTGTTCCTGCTACCAGCGAGACCAGCTCTCCTTCGACCAGCGGCACCCCCGGTGCTAGCAGCACTCCCGCTACCAGCGAGAGCACTCCTGCTACTACTCCTGCCACTAGCGAGAGCAGCTCCCCTGCTACCAGCAGCACTCCCGTCGGTACTTTCAGCAGCACTCCTGGCAGTGGTTATCCTACCAACTACCCCGGCTACCCGGTCCCTAGCAGCAGCTCTACCCCCGGTAGTGGTCCCTCTTCTAGCCCTAGCGGAGCTCCTTCGACCAGCGAGACCAGCTCTCCTTCTACCAGCAGCGCTCCTGGCTCTGGTCCTAGCGGCACTCCTTCCACTAGCGAGAGCAGCTCTCCTTCGACCAGCGGTACTCCCGGTGCTAGCAGCACTCCCGCCGGCAGCTCCAGCACTCCCGGTGCCGGTTACAGCAGCACTCCTGGTGCCCCTGGCAATGGTTACCCTACCAACTACCCTGGATACCCGGTTCCTAGCAGCAGCTCTACTCCTGGCAGTGGTCCTTCTTCCAGCGGCGTTCCTTCCAGCTCCAGCGGTGTCCCTTCGACTAGCGAGACCAGCTCCCCTTCCACCAGCAGCGCTCCTGGCTCTGGTCCCAGTGGTACTCCTTCCACTAGCGAGGGTAGCTCTCCTAGCACCAGCACCGGTCCTGGCGCTGGCTACAGCAGCACCCCTGGTGCCCCTGGCAGCGGTTACCCTACCGGTGGCAGTGGCAGCAGCAGCAGCGGTGTCCCTACCACCAGCGAGGGCAACTCTCCTGCTACTAGCAGCGGTCCTGGTGTTACTGGCAGCTCTCCCACTACCAGCGCTCCCGTCTCGTACACCACTTCGACCATCTACTCAACCACTTGCGTCGAGACTGCTCCTGGCCAGACTACCACCATTACCATTCCCATCAGCACCACTGTTTGCCCTGTGACCGAGACCCAGAGCAGCAGCCACCCCACCCCCACTGCTTACACCACCTCGACCATCTACTCTACCTCGACCTACGAGACCCAGGGTACCACTACCACCGTGACCATCCCCGTCAGCACCACCGTCTGCCCCGTGACTGAGACCCAGACTCCTACCGGTGGCTACCCCACTGGTGGTTACCCCACTGGTAACCAGCCCGGCGGCCCCGAGGAGTCTACCACGACCACCACCTCGACCCTCTGGCTCCCTACCACCGTCTACGTCTCCTCGGTTTCCGCTGAGACCACTCCTGCTGGCGGCTACCCCACCGGCGGCTCCCCTGGCCAGAGCTACCCCGTTGGCGGTGAGACCCCCAGCCAGAGCTCCCCTGTTGGTGGTGAGACTCCCGCTCAGAGCTACCCCGTCGGTGGTGGATCTCCCAGCACCAGCGGCACTTCCTCCCCTGCTGAGACTACTCCTGCCGGCTACCCTGTTGGTATTGAGAGCTACCCCAGCAGCAGCGACGTCGAGGTCTACGTTACTGCCACCGTTGTTCCCGTCACCAACTACCCCTCTGGCTACCCTACTTACCCAGCTGGTGGCTACCCCGGAACCAACGCCACGATCACCACCTCGACCCGCTCTGCCTCGCAGCCCGGCTCGTACCCGACCGGCACCCCCATCCCCACTGGCGCCGCCTCCAAGAGCGGCATCAGCGCTGCCTTCATGGCTGTCGCTGGTCTGCTGGCTTTCGTTCTATAAAGCTCTGGCACCTATGAGTTGAAGACGAATGGGCATGGATCAATGACGAGCGTGTCTGCTTTGCTGGTGTTTTTAAGAACAATAGACGGTTAGATGGTTACCCTGCTTAGGCCCTTTGTCTTGTTGATGCTTTTTAATATTTTCTACATATGCCGTGTATGTATGTCGTCTTCGATGTATCTATATGCGGATTCGAAGGATGGTTATGTTGCCTGTATTTAGTTGATAGGGACGTAGCCATTTAATACGATTGTCTCCTAAAAGTTCAATGCCCGTGTCTTGATTAGTTGTGACTTTGCGAATGAACCGTGATGATACTTGTTGATGTGGCTTTCTTCTGTACGCTCATTTTCTTCGGTGACCCTATATCGAGAATCCATACGTGAAAATGTGCAAGCGGCTCTGTTGATGCCAAGTTATATGGAATGTGAATGTGAAGATTGTGGGTTGGGGTAAGTCAGTGCTGTAGCTGAGGTTGAGGCAACTACTTCCCACGTGTTCCTAATCAAGTAACTTAAACTTACGTACCCCACGCCGCGCCTAAGACCCCGGAACTTATTTAACCTTCCACCTAAAACCAACTTTAACGCAGGGTGTGCACGTAGGCCTGTCAACCTGTCAAAATACGCAGACAACTTACTTTAAGTGCGTATTCCGTCCCGTTGCGGTTACAGCCCAGCAAGCCGCATCGTACGGCCAACGATGCGTGCTCTGCGCCCTCGGCCCTCGGCGCGGATGAGCGTCTGGTCGCTTATCGCGGGCAGGGCATGTTCTCGTATCCCCTCGTCTCCTGCCAACGCCGCGTTCCTACGGCCACTCTCAAGACCGTTCTCGCATGCCGCACCCAGGCGAAACAACTGGCGCGACCCGCGACGTCACGATCCGGCCGAACAGCTCAGTCGAGCCAAGCCATTGTTCACACAGGATGGCCTCTCGAGGTTCATACGGTCGCCGAGTCTGCACACCGTCATAGTACTGTCGTTCGCAGGTGCCGTGGCCTTCTACTTCATGAACATACAGACAGTGCCTGTGTCCGGCCGTCAGCAATTCAACTGCTACAGCGAGGCCAAGGTGAAGGCGACGGGCGAGGCGCAGGCGAAGCGCATAGAATACGAGCTCGAGCGCAGCGGCGGCTACTTTTTGAGTGATTGGGATCCGCGGACGAGGATGGTGAAAAGAGTTTTGCAGCGTCTGATCCCCGTTAGCGGGATGGAAGACGACGAGTGGGAGGTGAGGGTCATCGACGACCCTCGCACAGCCAATGCGTTCGTGCTCCCCGGCGGGAAAGTCTTCGTGTACAGCGGGCTACTTCCCATCGCGCGTAACGAGCACGGGTTAGCCGCTGTACTGGGCCACGAGATCGCGCATAACTTGGCTGAGCATGTTGCCGAGCGCATGTCGTCGCAGATCGGCATCAATATCCTCCTTTACTCCCTCATCACCTTGACGGGCGGGTTTGGTATTCTCGTAACTACCTACCTTGGACATACTATGCTTGATCTGGTGTTTTCGCGCCCCATGGGCCGTCGTCAGGAGGCCGAGGCTGATTACATCGGTCTGATGATGATGGCTGAGGCATGCTACGATCCACGTGAGGCTCTCGGCTTCTGGGAGCGGATGAAGAAGATGCACCAAGGAGAGCCGCCAGAGTGGATGAGTACTCACCCTTCGGTACGTATATTCTTTGTCCCCCCTGTATCCTATTGTGTTGTTTCTTGTCCTGGTTAAATCTTCAGCGAGAGATCGGGCATCATGGTCTTCGTTTACAGCTAATGGCGTTTCATAGAACGATAACAGAATACAAAAGATACAAGAGTGGATGCCACAGGCCTTGGACAAGATGCACGAAAGCGATTGTCAGGGCACGGCGGGTTTCGCGAATTTGTTCAGACGAGCATTTGAGAACCATAGACTCATAGAACGACGGCATGACATATAGAATAGAGATGCAACCACAACATCATGCTTAGGCATCAGATATTGAACAGGGGTCGCCCCATCACGGGGTCGAATACCGTGAGTCGGACCTCTTCTTGACGATCAAGTCTCCCGAAACGCGGCCCCAAAGCCCTGCTTTCCCGAAGAGGCGACCACCAGGTGTTCAGGCGGCATTCTCCTATGATGTGCACGATATCTCATCTGGAGTCGACTGTCTCGTCATGGAAATGCCACCGTCCTTGATGCCAACCTGGGAACTACTCATGGATTCTATAGCGCGTTTTGCGTATTCATATGCTCAATGTAAAACGACTCGCGCTCCTCGAGTTGCTGATGGGACTTCGTGGTGTCGTTGCCGATTTCGATGAGGGCATAACTGTTGATTGCAGTATGGAATTGGTCTGAAGCCACAGTGCGCAGGATTTCGGCTATATCCTTATGCCCTTTGAATATAGCGCTTTTTAGTGGTGGGAGAAGGTTTGTTGTGTTAAGATCTGCGCCTTTCTCGAGAAGTAACTGGACGATACCTGTGTGCCCATATATGACAGCCTCGAATAACGGTGTGCGGCCATATTGATTTTTGGAGTTAATGTGGGCGCCTTTCTCGAGAAGTAGCCGGATGATACCTATGTTCCCACATCTAACAGCTTCGAATAACGGTGTGTAGCTGTAATTATCCTTGAAGTTAACCTCCGCACCCTTCTCGAGAAGTAGCTGAACGGTACTTGTGTGACCATTTTCGACAGCTGCAAATAACGGCGTTCGATTAGGCAAAGAATTCCTGATATTGATATCAGCACCATTTAGGGCCAATACCTGGACGGTAGCTGTATGTCCCTGCTCTGCAGCCAACGCCAATGGCGAGAATCCACAACAATCTTCCCGGTCAATGCTAGCGTTCCATCCAAGCAACATCTGAACGATTTCCTTGTTTCCGCTAGCTGCTGCGTAATGGAGGGCTGAACATCCAAGTGCATCAACAACATTGATATCTACACCGTTGTGGAGGAAGAACTCCGCTATAGCTTCCGAGTTTGCTGAACATGCAATGTGAATAGGTAGCCGACCCCAGTCATCAATTGGAACAGTTGCAGTTATGTCGAATTCAATATATTGCAACACATCTTCGACACCAAGATCCAAAGCCAAATGTAATAATGATCTTCCGAGGTGGTCCTGCAAGCAAATTTGGGATAAGTTTAAAGGAAACTTTACTTTCCCCTGGGTCAGAAGTAAAAGATTGTGCAATGGAGGCATAACAGGATCCCTGCCAGTGATTATCTTCAGGCGCTCACATGCTTGTGTGTAGGTTTCACAGTACTTTTGTAGCTCGGCAGCGCTGATCTCTTCATCTGGCTCGTTTTGCTTAGCCTGGAGTATAATTTCCTGCAATACTAGTGCAGTGCCAATATCACCGCTCTCCCGCAAGCGGTCGACTATCGCTTCAGAAGCCATCCTGCGCAATGAATACCGGGGGCGATCTCGGAAAGAAGCAACTTCGGTATCACATGACAGGATAACGAAGGCCGTCAGTGGATTGTCAGAAAAAGTGCTTTCGTCAAAGAGACGGGCAAAGAGATACTCTTCTTCACGGTGAATAAATCCCCATAGTTGCCGTGATTTAAAATTATCAGTGCACCGATACAACGATACTTTCTGAATCTTGATAGTCGCTTCTGCCGTTTTTTGGTATAACTTAAGTCGTCTTAGCCATGTGACTCTCAGTGACCTGAAAAACAGGCAACGTAATGAGCACCAAGCAATATCACTAGTGATGTTATTAGGCGAACATACAAGTCGTACAATTCTTGAGTATTGGCCACTTCGACAACTTGTCCAACGGGTTGGGTAGGTATCAGGCGAGCTCCTGTAGCCCGCGTATTTTCTGAACACTCAAGTTCCAGTTCAATACATCTTTGGCACTTCTGTGGCCATATCCGCTCAGTCGGTGTACACTAACGATATTTATATAAGTAAATATCTGAGTAGGAGTTTGATAATATGTAGAATTGTATAACGCACTGCTTTCTTCGCCTGACGACAAGATCGACACTTATCGTAATTTAGGTGCCGCTTCTGTTTCTTCCTCGAGGGCTCAGCCATGCTGCCTAAGCAATATATCCGCCGACGATAGGTTTCGTTGATTGTCGCAGTGTCGCAGTGAAGCGAAGGCTAGGAGGCAGCGTGTACTTATAGAGAAGGATAGGACTTGGTTCTTCGAATGATGTAACATCAATGTGGCTGACCCTTTGACCAATAACGCACCTTCGCATTGCAAGATTTGAGCTGCTGGGGCGGCCAGCTGGTAGTGAGACCCTGGAGATGGACCCGACTCAATCATGGGCCAATAACGCACTGTCGCATGCAGGTTGATGCTTTAGCAGCCCAAATATCTAGGTATATAGAGCCTGCATGTTTGAGTGCATTTTACCAGGCCCACTCATGAACTGTCGCCACCCCTTCCCATCACAACCAGAGAAATACACAGCCTTCATCGGCCAAAAAAAAACGATAGCAAATATGTATTGTAATTCATGCCGGTGGAAATATATAAGGTAATAGTAGTTCCCGTAGCTTTTACTTTGGGAGACAAGCTTCGGCTTTGCAGAACCCAAAGGCAATGCCTCCAATAGCCCCAGAGGATATCGTGGCCCTGGTCACTAGCCTCATATCCCTTCTCGTCGAGATACTATCCCTCCTGTTAGCCTACCGAACCTTTCTAAGTACGCAACGTCGTGCGCGGCATGAAGAGCGTCTTCTCGTAGGACGAAGACACACAATGCGTTAATTAAGAACCGTTGTCGAGCATAGGTCTCGTCTCATTGTGGAATGAACGTGGGTGTAATGGTAGCCTCTTTGATCGCGGATAGTTGACAGCTATTCTTGCAGATGTCACTTGCTTTAAACTTTACTCGCCGTTTGGCCCCGACCACCAAGTATCAAGACTTGTGACAAAGCACCATGAAGCTGATGTACAGCTCGAAGAAACACTCAACATGGCTAATTGGGGGAGAGTGTTGAGGTTGATCTCAACTTGGTCTGACATTTTCGCTCGTGAGGGGTGGGTGTATAGAGGGAGACATTCTGGACGGCATCGACTTGATCAAAACAATATACTGAACCTAATTAGCCTTGTCTGTTTATGGTTATCGTCTCCTATATTGGTGGATTGAGTCAAGACTTCCTGTTATGGTAACATGGTACGAATTCGTAGATAGACTTAACTGCAATAGTTTGGCGCATCCACTTTGGCCCCGTGACCAATGACATCAGAGATATTTGATTTCCCCAAGCTGATGGAATGGGGCAGCCAGTCCCCTCGCTTCGCCAATGCCGAGGCTCTTTCGATTAGTTGAGTACCGAGCGCCGAATGCTCACCAATCCTTAGCTTCACCATCCGTTCTCTTTTAATTTGATCATTCGCTTCATCTCTCGACTATACGGCACAGCCATTCCGGCATAATCATAATCTCGCAACGCGATTGAACTCGATCGATCTCATACACCAACACCAGGCTAGCCAACATGTCGAAGACGTTCACAGCCAAGGAGGTCGGCGAGCACAAGGACGAGCAGAATGGCCTGTACATCATCGTCGACAGCGGCGTATACGACGTCACAAGTCAGTAGTGACAAACTTCAGTCATTTTCGTCTTCATTGCCCAGAGTTTGTCAATACTAATGTGATCGCGCTGCAGATTTCCTCGACGAGCACCCGGGCGGCGCCAAGATCTTGAAGCGCGTGGCCGGCAAGAACGCTACCAAGCAATTCTGGAAGTATCACGGCAAGAACGTCCTCGAGAAGTACGGCGCCAAGCTCAAGGTCGGCGAACTAGCCGAGACGGCCAAGTTGTAGACGAAAATAAGAAGATGTCCAAACACACACACCCACGGTCTACGCACACATACAGCGGCACGTGCCTATACTTCGTATCACGAGCATCTGCGGATCAGCGACAGTTCTCAGTATGATAATAGACTTGACTATGTTGTAAACATAGAGGAAATATAGAGGAGGCCCGAGAGATATTGCATATCAACAATGCAAACGTCAGCCTTGTCGTTGGAGGGTGGTTTAGGGACGTGCGTTCAAAGGTACCTGAAATTATCTCTCCAGGAAGACCTTGCATGTAGATAGCCGGCACTTTGATTTTGCTGTATATACAACACGCAGCGTTATGAATACAACACAAATGAGTTCTTTAAGAAGATATATCCAATTTGGACCGGGATTCTAGGCGTGCTCATACTTACGGAGCTCTATCCAAATGAGTCCCCATTGTTTAAATACTTTAGGGCGAGATGGTGTCTACAATATGTTTACATTGGTCTTGTTATCAAAATTGCAGATATTCGCTCACTTTAAATTACGCATCTACTCTTTCCCCCATTCACTATGAAACCCCAATCTTTCGTAACGCACCGGCGTGAGGTAGTCTTCACGTCGGCCCTTATAGTTCGGTCTTAAGTATGGGGTCCCCTGGCCTTCCACAAAGAATAGTCTCGCCCTTGGCGGAGTCGAAGGCGTGAAGACTCTACTTTAGTATCTGTAGCTCGCTTTAGCAATGTTCTAGCGGAGATTGAATGGAGCACAGTACATAGGATGTGTGGTATACTCTAAGATGTTACAGAAATAAACCAACAATTCTAAGCGCATATGGAATTAACGTGGTCGCCTAGCTTTT
The DNA here is from genome assembly GCA_037356055.1 of Xylaria sp. Z34. Lineage (NCBI taxonomy): Eukaryota > Fungi > Ascomycota > Sordariomycetes > Xylariales > Xylariaceae > Xylaria > Xylaria sp. Z34. Next base: position 289,032 of record JBAWJW010000011.1, read on the forward strand.
TATGTGATGTAGATAATTATTTGATGTATTGTTGATAATTGTCCCAATAAGTTGTATATCTCGCATCGAAGGAAGACAGGCCCTCTTAGCGCTGTCGACGAAGATCGTGATTTCGAGCTGTTATCACAGAACCTTGGGCTTCAAAGTAACTGAACCGGACCGTGCCGGCTCCGACAGGCTTTCATCACCGAACAGTGCTTTTGTGCATGTCTTCCGATGCAGTGGTACATTGCTGGTTGCAGATATTTTGTGTCATGTTGCCAGAACCATTCCGGACTTGGAATAAGGAACCTCCCCCAAAATCGGGTTCTTAATAGTTGATAGATGGGAAAGAAGACGATATATATCACCACAGGAAGAAAATGAAGGCTCAGCTAATCTGCAAAAGCCATGTGGCTCACCCACGTCCTAACCGTGGGACTTAAGTGTCTGCCAAGAGTTAAGGGTCTAGCCAGATGAATCATTGGAATGTATTCTATTGGCCCTTTGATTCGATATCGATTTCGACATGCAAACGGTTTCAGCACAAATATTGGCATTTGGCGGTGTCTTTCTTCGAGATGCAGTGCCTCATAACAACAATTTATGAGACTTGTTGCTGCGCACTTCGGGGCTTGCATCACCATTACACAGGTTCCTCTATCGCTTGTATGAAAGTGTATGCATCCACAGCTTTAGTTAAACCTTCAGTTATCGTGGATCGCACCGAGTATATAGACAGTAGAGCTGCAACTCTTGAACTTTATTTGTTCCAGAATCTTGACGGAGGCGTTACGCATGCCAAACTGTCGAGCATGATCCAACGGTGTACCTATGTCTCACATAAGGAGGATTGGAATTGAAACTACGCGAGCGCCCAGACCGCCACGCCATAGGCGACCAAGGCGCAATGAAGGCCGAGAGTCTTGGGTTTTCTTTGTAAAGACTGTTTATTACGTGGATCATAAGAGTACCTAAATACAGTCTCTTGAGAGGAATATGCTGGGCAGGCATGAACTCTGCTCCCAGTCTATGCATGGTGAATCGAGTTGTCGAACTCGAGCAACATTCATTCATCATATCATGAACGTGCACCACGACAAGGTTCCATGTTGAATGTACTTGTAGAAATGCCGCACGGCACGGGAGACCAATTGTTGCTAGCAGCACAGTGTCAGTATGAAGCAAGGATGCGAGCCTCTAACACTGTGATACAACCTGCAGCTCGAGCAGTTAGGAATAGCGGCGCGGAAGAGCTCGGACCTTCTAGGATTCTTACTCGTCAATGGCCTTAATGGCGCGATAAAAAAGCTCCACTACCTGGGTACTTTCTAGCGCAATCGTAGTCTACCTTAAGTCGGTAATTCGAAACTTCAACCAGCTCGTCCAACAGCCAACTACCTACTACCTACTATCGTCATTTCAATTTCAGTCCGTAGCACGGTACGTCCGACACCAAAGCATCCCGACCAAAACCAGCTGTGTTGTCTCTTTGTTTCCCAGTATCTTTGTGTCTTCATATGGGCAATACTGACCCGGGTCAGCGGCTTTTTCTCCTCTTTTCTACACCAGTATCGAACAATCCTCCTACGTCATCCTGCAATCCCTGGTAGGTAGCTCGGCATCACCGCGCCTCTGTTGTGGCCGGCTTCTCGTCTCTGGCCGATAGTTAGTCTCGGCTTTCCTCGCGCGACTTTCCATCGCCTTGACAATCCCCGTCCCAACCCCCATAGCAGATCTTGTTCCCACTGCCTATTGCGGCAACGCACTGTATTTTACTCTCCGCACTGGGTCTGATGACAACCGATTCTTGCACTGGTTGGCCCAGCCATATCTGCTCTCGACAAAATCGCGCAGACCCTGCAGTACCTAGCTAGTGCAGCTTCTGCTGAAGAGTACCTACCTGCGAGGGAAAAAAAAATAGCGCCGCCCTGCCTGTGAGCTTGTCAGCGCCCCCGGTTACTCCCACATCAGCCAAGAAACCAAGCTTCTCAATGGTTGCATGGGTTCTCCCAGATGGACACTACCGTTGCTCCTGTCAGACCTTGACTCGACCAAGAGAGCTCCGGCAAACTAGCCGCTCCAGTTAATATTATTACTACTTCCCTTCCACCCGGACCGCTTTTTGCTTTCTTCTCTTCTCTTTTTCTTTTCTAACTCACTTGTCCTTGCGCAGGTTCAGATATAAGCTTTCCAATTCTAACCAAGGCTCGTGTTGTTCATAGAGCAAGCTTCTCGCCCTCGCCATCGACTGCCTCTGCCCATCCACCTTATCATACGGTAGTTGAACGCAGTTAATGTAAGTAATTTGCTCAATTATTGTTACCCGGTCAACGCGCTCGAGCCAATTCGCGCAAAACCTCGATCTGGAACTTAAGGGGCTTGGCGCTTATGAGAGCTTCGACGTCGCTCTCTTGGGATAGGAAAGCCTGGCTGGAACAGACCGAGTGGCCGTTGTCACACGACCTCGTCTTTGCGCAATTGCCTCAGAATTATTTGATCTTGATATCGCCTATTCAACAGGAGTACTAATTCATAACAGCTCTTCAAAATGCCTGCCATCAACACCGCTATTGTCGCTCGCGACACCATCCACCAGCTCGCCCGCCGCGAAAACTGTGAGCACCCCTTGACTGGATCCATCCTTTCGAACACTCCGTCGATCGTGCTGGCTACAGTGACCAGGGACTAATTGATTATAGGGGCCCAAAAGGAGGCTGGTGTCGTTGTCGTGTTTGGTAAGTATTGAATCTTTAACCTGTTACCATATGTAACAATTGCGAGCAATTGATTGACCTCTTGCTGACTGTTGGGCTTGCTAGCCATTGTTTTCGTTGTCGGTGTTGGTCTGCTTGCTCTGTTCATCTCCAGACTCATCAAGAAGAGAAAGGCGAAGAAGGCTGGTGTTGGTGCTTAAACGATGCATGTGAAGGAAACGGGGAATGGGGGAAGACTATAATGAGGCATGCTGAACGATGAGCCGACTATCATCTGAGACCCCCGACACCGATTCGAATATCGCGAACCTAGGGTGCCTACCGGACGCTTTAATCGATCTCAATCACCCATGTTCTGATTCAGCTTAACGAATATGAGAGAATCGCGATGTCGGGATATACATTGTCCATCGGACCCTCTGCACGAGGGCCTTAGTGATGGATGATTTTGTTGATCAATACCCCATGAGCTTCTCTCTATAATTACAATAACAATAAATATGTTCTACTAATCAATGTATGTGTAAGCAATTGTTTTTGACGTGACTTCTGTATTTTGGCCGGGTCAACCCCAACTCGATCCCCTTGTGCTTAATGTATGTTCCAGTTCTAAGGCAAGTGCAATAGATACATAGTTTGGGTATCCAGAACGCGTAGCATTCATCACGATTTACATTATAGCAGTTTTGTCTATTATGGACCTTTCCTTAAGTCGGTAGCAACAATGTATTAGGGTAATGCCTGCACCTATTATTCCATCTTTTCCAAATGTATTAATCCATCGGCAGGCTACGCTCATCGTCAGTAGGTGTTACTCAACCTGTCTAGAGTTGAACTCACCGGCGAAAACTGCCTAAGCTTGACTCCTGCGGACATAAAAACGCGCGCCGTCTCGCCGTCCATGCTGTATCCCTGATTATACACCACCTCACTGATACCGACCTGTACGATCTTGATGCTACAAGTGAGGCAGGGACAGGTGTTGCAGTACAACACACTCCCATCGCGGATGCGCTCGCGGCCGGCCTCGAGAAGGGCATTCTCTTCCGCATGAAGACAGAGGCAGGTTGCCAGCGACACACCGCTGGTCGCATCGCCCGAATTGCAGCGCGGACACCCGCCTTCCATGCAATTTGTCAGATTTCGCGGCGTCCCGTTATAGCCAGTCGATATCACGCGTCGTTTGCTGTCCACCAGCACACATCCCACGGCCCGCTTCATGCAGTTGCATCGCCGCGCCGCGAGCGACGCCAGGGCCATGAAGTAGCTGTCCCAGCTTGGGCGCAGGCGGTCTCCGTTTGTGAGGTCTAGTTTTCCTAGCGTTGCGTATAAGTGCGCTAGGGAGTCCGATGTGTTGAGGAGCCGGATCGCGGCCCGTGACATTAGGGGTAGGACGCCGCCGTCGGCGTCATACAGGTGCGCGTCCGACTCCGCGACGAAATTCTCTAAGCTGATGGATTCCCGGCCCAGATCTGGGAGCTGCTTCTGACGTGCCTGGTGTCGTCGCCATCGCACTGTCACGGGTGCGTCCACGCTGATCAGGATGAAGAAAGGACGCCGGCTCAGGGCGTCTAGGACGGCCTCGCTGTGGATGTCCGTTGTTACCCAGCGAGAGCGCCAGTGTTTCGTCACGAAGTCTAAGAGATCCCCTTCGCTTGCAAAGGTGTGTTCTGGCCGCGTGATTCCATTTTTAAACCGAATAGCCAGCTCCTTTGTAGTTACACCGTTTCCTTCTGCTATTGTCTGTGTGCCATTGGCCACCGACTGTGATATTCCGTTTTGTGTCTGTCCCAACTTTTGGTTTTCTATATGCAGCTTTTTGAATCCATGGTGCTCAACTAAGTATTGTGCCACCGTCCTCTTCCCCGCGCATTTTGCTATCAAAACGGTCAGTTTCGGATAAAGAGAAAAGGGGTCAAAGCCAGAAGCAGGGAGTATCATGAGACAGTTACATACCACCACATATACCGATAAGCATTCTTACGTCAACTGAATGTGCCGTTACAGTTTACAGTTTGGCAATACTTAAATCTTAGTTCCTTTGTTAAACGAACAAACTGTAGTCAACTCGAATTCAAGATTCAATTAAATCTAGCGGCATGCAGGACGCGCTCTGCCGCGCTAGAACGCGGGTGCAGCCCCCACCACCTACCGCCTAACTATTCGGGGTGCCTATAGCGGGTACCTTATCGCACAGCATGTAGGTACCTCAGGCTACCGCTTTAGCTACAGCATAATGCCCCGCTGAGGACACCTACCTGCAGATGACCACTGCCCTCCTGCGGGTGCGCGGGGTAGGTACCTCCATAATCCAATAACAGGTCACGTCATCTCGACTCTTCAGGTGACGACTCGTCGCTGTAAGAGAGGTACCTGCTCTGCCTCGACCTCTTTTTCGTATCGAATGCGACATGTGACCTCTTCACAAAATATCATGAGATGCGGCAGGCACAGTCAGATGCGCGGGATGCCCAGGTCTGCCTGTATATACAATGCTCCGAGACCCGTCGTTTTGGTTCGTTGCCCCAGGTGCCGGTTGTTCCAGCCCTGGATAAATAGATGGTGTGTGACTAAGGCTGAGAGATGGAGACGTGATAGGATGGTGATGGAAGAGGTAGGTACCTTAATAAGTAAGTTACAGCTGTACCTCGCTCGCCTTAAGGTCACCCCACCACGCATGAATGTAGATTGGTAGTGGCAGGCATCATCTCACTTCCCACTTCCACTCCCACTTCCATCTCTCCCACCTCTTTCACTGTAATTGATACTTCCAGTCGAGTCCTCACGTCTCTTTCTCTAGATAGACAGTCGCCGAGCCAATCCATACTTTAAGCTTTTCTAACTCAGAAACCCCGCGATCACCAGCTGAACTTAGTCCGTCTGTCCGTGTAGATCGATTTTCAGGAGATCCCCCCAACCTACTCTCAGGCCGCCCAGCCCAGCAAAGCCATACCTCAGCTATCCTGACCTCTCCGTCTGGAGCCCTTGGCCGACATGGCCACGCTAAAGTTTGCGCCGTTCTCGTCCGAGATCGAGTTGCCCTTCTACTCGGCTCTCTTCGCCTCCAAGCTCGACCATGACAAGCTAAGCGATTCGGCGCGTCCCGTTCTGGGCCTCTACGAGCCTCGCATCGGCGTCAATCCCGACGATAGCGTCAAGATGCAAGTGCTGGCCAACGCCCTCACTAGCACTAAGTAAGCCGATTTTGCCCTTGCCTCACGTTGCTTAAACCTACTCTTTCGGAGCTAATGTTGCGGATGGTCTACAGCGTTCCTGCCAATGCCGTACGAGCTGAAGGCATCATCAAGAATACCAATACCATGGAGGCCTTCAGACAGGCAGATAAGGTTGAAATACTCAACAACGCCGCTCGCCAGGTACGATTCTCCACCGTGCCAATGTTATATGGATTAGGTGTTGATCGATTCAGATTTGGGATGCCATTAAGGATGGCACCATATATTCAGTCCCTTCTTTACTCTCCTCATACATCATCCTGTCTTACGCCGACTTGAAAAAGTACCGTATGACGTACTGGTTTGGATTTCCAACCCTTCCCTCAGACCCCGCATGGAAGCGTACAGGCGAACTGCAGCGCCTGACACCGGCTGAAAGCACTGCCTTGGTTGAACGAGTGGGCACGTGGCGGTACTCTGTCGACAACAGAGAGTATGGCTTTTTCTTAGCTAAGAAAGTCCGAGGCAAGCGGCCTTCCAGCCTTGATTCTCACGAAGACATCGGCTACATTTGGGAAATTGGCTCCTTACGCGACTTCGAGAATAATTTCTTTCTTGGAGTCCCGAAAGAAGATAGATTCGTGGCCTTTGTAGACCCCTCGGCATATGATGAACACCCGGCCTGGCCACTCAGAAATCTTTTGATGTTGGTTAGACAGCGGTACCAACTTAGTGAAGTTCAAATATTATGCTACCGTGATATTCAGTCGCGCAGACATGAAGCTCGAAGTATCATCATGTCCCTGTCCATGGACCCGGTCGATACACTGGTGTTGTCTACGATGCCCAAAGCAACAGGCTGGGAGCGAAATCAGGCAAACAAGTTAACCGCCAGATCAGTTAGCCTCGCAGAATCAATGGACCCAGCCCGCCTTGCCGACCAGTCAGTGGACCTTAATCTAAAGTTGATGAAATGGCGAATTTCTCCCGATCTCAATCTCGATGCTATCAAGAACACCAGGTGTCTGCTTCTTGGTGCAGGCACACTTGGCAGTTATGTGTCGAGGAACTTGATGGGATGGGGCGTCCGCAAGATCACACTGATCGATTACGGCGCTGTATCTTTTTCGAATCCGGTGCGACAACCTCTTTTCGTTTATGATGACTGCCTCAATGGGGGTGCTCCGAAAGCGATCAGAGCAGCTGAGGCCCTGAAACAGATCTACCCTGGTGTAGATAGTCATGGCGAAGTCTTATCTGTTCCAATGCTCGGCCACCCAATTGTAGACAAAACTCAAGGCGATTTTGAGACGCTGAAGGCTTTGATAGATGAACATGATGCGATATTTTTACTTATGGATAGCAGGGAATCGCGATGGCTCCCTACAGTGATGGGTAAAGCTGCCGGGAAAATTGTCATGAATGCCGCTCTCGGCTTCGATACCTATGTGGTCATGAGACATGGCGCCGAGCCAAAAGATGGCAGTGACAGTACTTTAGGCTGCTACTTCTGCAATGACGTAGTTGCGCCTGGCGATGTAAGATGGTTCTCCCCTGGCATATCTCGCATAACTGACAGTGGAATAGTCGCAGAAAGATTTGACCCTCGACCAGCAGTGCACTGTCACACGACCAGGCATCGCTGCCATTGCCTCTGCTCTGCTTGTTGAGCTGCTAACTAGTCTATTGCAACACCCCCTAGGGCATCATGCTCCAGCTCCGGCGTCTACTTCTTCCCAGGAGGTTGACACGAGCGATGAGTATGCGCTTGGCATTGTGCCCCATCAAATTCGTGGATTCCTCAACAGATTCCAAAATCTTGTCATAAAAGGACAGTCTTATCCTTGTTGCAGCGCCTGTAGTCAGCCTATCCTCTCAGCATATCGGAAAGAAGGCTGGGAGTTCGTCAAGCGCGCTCTAGAAGATAAAGAATACGTTGCTGAACTAAGCGGGTTAGCTGAGGTTCAGCGAAAGGCCGAAGCATTAGCTGGCGAGGTTGACTGGGAAGAGGATGAAACCACGCACGGTGATGATGACGAAGGCGTATTATTGTAGCTGAATATTCTCTTCCGAAGCCATCACTTCCGTCGCGACCGTCTACGAAGAACCCGCGCTGAGCGGTTCAAAGTTTGGAAGCGACCTCGCTGGAATGCGGTGGTATGGAATCCAGTCTCAAACACTCTATTAGATTCATCAACTCACATTGCACCTCATATCACACCACCCACAACTACCGGCACGCCGTCATCGGCAGACGCGGAGACCTTTGGCCCGAGACCGGTGGAAACACGGTGGTCCCGGCACTCTGAAGATACAATGGATCATTTAGTGTCCATTTATGACATATTGGAAGAAGGGCCACCCCCATGGTCGTCGAGTGGCAGTCATCTGCCTTACTACCACTACGAGCGAAGTTGGCCTTTGTATGAATACAACGCTTAAGTTCGCTGAATGAAAAAAAAACTTTCGGAAGATTATTACAACGGGAGTTTAGGTATATCAGACGTTGAGGCAAGCGGGTTTTGGAAGCAGCGTTTGTGTTGCCTTTGAGATTTGATTTTCTGGGAGCATACCGTATACCTTGGCGTTTCGGACAGCCGGAGTATGTTAGCAGGTATAATAAGTATAAATCAGTCGATAGGTGTTTCGTGCTGATCTAAACTTAAAGAAAGAGGTACGAATTGCGCACTTCAACTGTACAATACTCAATAATAGATTGTGTTAAGTGCTCACCCGGCACAGCAGCCTCGAGACTCTCTATAATGACCGAACTACATATTTTACGATGGAACACGACTGCCTCGTCATCCTAACCATCACGGCGTCGTAAACCGCTAATTCTAGCCCATCGTCTTACAGTGTTTAGAATAGTACGTGAACTTCCAGATCACCACGTCAAGCATATATTTCTCAAACCTGCATCTCACTCAACTTAACTCATTCTCATCGCCTTGTTTTATCTATGCATGATAGTTGTCTGGCGAATCAATAACTACGTACTCAATCCGAAAGATAAGCATGGAAAGGAGGTCGTGGGGACCCGTGTGGTAAGTAATCCAGTGGTGGTCAGTTCACCCCTAATTTGATATGGCAATGAACACTCCCTAGGCAAGTACTATGCATTTTAAGTTCTAACATACATGTAACATGCAGATAGATATTATTTTCGCTAGAGGGACTCCGGCTCAGCTCGCCATTTCCCTCTCCAAGCACCCTCGGGCACGGAAATAATGTGGACTTCCCCATTGTTGATCGATGTCTTGGAATTTAACGTTAATCCGCCTTGATTTTATCCGACTATATTTGGACGTAGACAGTTGAAAGGTCCGTTGACATATACGCTATTAGTTGGGCCCGATCAATAGGGGTCAGGGGTATTCAAGATTACGGTTGCAATTTTGCTGGTCTCTAGCACTTTAATAGAGTAGACGTCAAATTTCAGAAATTTTGAAATATATCGGGTTTCTCGTAAAAAGGGCTGCTGTAGGAGCATCCACAAGGCATTGGAAGGGCCTTTTGGGCATACGTACACATAATACGACTATAGGAACTGAATTAAGTCTCTCAAGTACCGTCACATGTATCATAAGAGCTGACAAAACTGAGTCTTACCGTAGTAGGAAGTACTATTATGTATTTCCTGGCTGTAGATATATCTCTTTATAGCCAGTAGATATGCTTAACACTGGCTGTCTAGTGTTGGTAATCGAATTTTAAGGCTGTCGGCGCGGTTATGGTGGCGGTATTTGGCGTTGAGATGGCGACATACGGGCATTGGTTCTCTAAGGACGGGTGAAGCCTGGCCATGCGTCCGAAGGTATGCATGTGCATACATGAAGGAAGCCACCCTTGCAGTAGATGATCAATCAACGCTGCCAAAATCACATAGGAGGCCAAGTCTGAAAAGTCCGGCCTCCTAAGGCCATTTGTTGACTTCAATCTACTCGACGGTGAATGGCTCCATGAACCTCAACGCCGCGTTGTTCGGCCCGCGAGTCATCGGTGCCAATAGAAGGCTACCGTGAGAAACACATTCTGGAACCTTGAGTTTCCTGACCCTCGATCACGATAGGCCAATGAGTCATACTAGAGGCTGCCGCGTTGAACCTAAATCGCCTAACGAGTTTCGGGTTGCAGATTTCTGAATCTCCGCCGTGTTATTATGGCTGCTGTTCACTGGATAGCCAGCGGCTATAATACCTAGGGCCTCCGCTAGATCGTTTCCTAGCTACTCTACTTCGACCAAGTGAGATAACAAGATCGAATTGACTTCCTCTACAAGTTACAAGAAACGAACCATCCAGGCTCTTAGTTCCATCTGAGTGACCAACATCCTCTCTCTGTTACCGCACCTACTAAGCCTAGTATTCTGCGGGTAGCCTAGCTTCAAAACATCTAGCTCGCTGGAGTGGAACTTTTCACTCGTGAAAATCGTGATACGCACGACGGAAAGGACGGGAAATTATAGTTGGACCCGAAGGAGACTAACACTGGTGTTTCACATCGTCCACTAACAACCACCACATTGCGCGTTCACTTTGACGACCGAGTGAGAAACGAGCCAAGTTGTGGCTTTCACTTCGAAATTCCAATCTATCCACTTGGATATTCTTCCTTCACATTTCATTTCTAACGGGACCATTTACAGAAGATATTATTGTACACCTGCCCGCGACGCGCCGGCTGTGTCAACTTTTATATATCTTCTCTTTCTTCCCCTGATCTAGCTATACCACCGACATCTTCTTTACAACTAGGGTCAGAAATGACATATAGCACCAAGGAGTTGGAAGACGCCGTTTGCAACATCATTCAGATTATCAAACAGATTCCGGAGCTTGAAGAGACCAAACTCAAAGTCACCGGGGGGTTGGCCCAGCGCCGCTACCTCGACGAACATCAACCAGTGGACGTAAGATTAACTTTCCCCATCCTGCTAGCCGCGTTATGATTAGGAATGTCTCGTTGATTGGTCCCTTAGAAGATCAATTTTGTAGCGAACCTCGCGGTTCCTCTTGAGTTCTTCATCTTGAAGCTACTCGAGAACCCCTTATCGCCTTTCGAGCGAGAGGATCAGGTCTTATATTATCAAAGCCCCGCGGGCCGCAGCATCCCAATCAAGTTTTCCAAACAGGTGGTAAGAATGACTTCCAAATCTCCTTCTCCGGCATCTTTATCTTGGTCTGGTTCTGACAGAAGAGCCAGAAACGCCAAGTGGAGTTGCTACCTGTTTACGACATCCCATACGCGACTGTCCCTTACATCACACGCCAGGAGCTGGATCGTCTCTACCCTGATCCAAGTAGATCCGGCGCCTCGGACGTAAGAAAACGGCAAATTGGTGCCAACGAGGAGCGCCCAGCTCTCAAATCGCGCCACAAGATGGACGTAAAACGCCAAACCTCAGAGAACCAGATCACGACACTGCCGTCTGTGGCATCGTCCTCAAAGGATGCTATCACCGAAGGTGCGAAACTCGAGAGAGGTCTCTCGATTCACCGACGTGCGCGTTCCGATCCGTCTCTGTGTTCTTCTTTCATGATGACGAAGAACTAGCGGTCCGCCGCGTTGCTGCCTGGCGCAACCGCGGGCGGTCTCGTTGTCTTGTTCCGGGAAATAGGTGACTCCTGGAAAGAATTTATTATCAACCCGGCTGGTCCTTTTTCAGTAAGCTGGCCCTTGTCTAAAAGCCTGGCACTTGTATCTTTTCGAACTTTCTAGTAGCTTCGTATAACTCATCATAGCAATGGAATAAGTCTAGTCACCTATATACCTGATTTGACTTGCTGCCAGGTGAACGCCTCGCACTTGACGCTTCACAAACCTCAGAAATTCCTAGCTTATACGCTGCTGATGAAGAAGAAAGAGGGTAAGATTTGAAGTAAAATGAAACGGCATTGCTTAGTAGACTCACTAGGCATATCTTCTACCTCTTGTGATAGACTTGAGCGCCCTCGTAACTACACGTTGCCATCATACAACCAGCGCCTCAACTTCTGTGTCTCAACGTGTACTCAGCATTTCTCGTATGGGGTAGAATTGCCGTTATACAGATTATGTGACTATAGCAGTTTCCGAAGTGTACCGCAGTAACACAGTGATTGTAGTGCCTCTGTTGTGCTGATATACTAAGGCCACATGACAGAAAACCATGATGATCGAACCGGCTTGAAGGCGGTTTAATCCAACTTATAACAAGGTGACAAGAAAGAGATAATGCGTGAGTCACGTTGCCTTTGTAGTGTAGAATGAATGTCACGATTGTGAGCAGTTATTGGACCCCCACACAAGACCCCTTTTCTTCTTAGTGGTTTACTTCGAGAAACTCTGGACTGTCTTGGCTCTGGGGTCAGGTGCCCCGTTTCCCGATGCAGAAGTGCTACACTAGCCTGAAATAGTAAAGACCACTTACCTGTATCCGTACCTAGCATAATAAATGCTTGTAACTATGGTTCGTGATCCAAATACATTAAGTAGGCACTTTCGATCTACAAGCTAAAAGTTTATCTAATTCTATAAGATCAATAAGATAACACCCACCGCTTCTAATATCGAATGGAGTTTGTTTGCTTTTACGATTGTCGGAAGCCAACTTCGATACAGTAGACGCAATGACTCGCATCTGCTTCTGCTGATCGCCATTACATCGGCCCCTGTAACGCCCAGGACGAATGAGATGTACGGATTTATAAGACGACCCCACGGCACATTAGGTACAGGCTTGGCTTAGCTCTTGTAACGCTCCCGTCACAAGCGTTCCTTCACGCGCCCACATCGTCGTCAGCTTGCAGGTGCATTGATCGATCACGTGGCTCACTAATACATGGTCACTTTTTGTTCTTCCTGTCTTTACATCTGTCCGTATTACTTCACTTTATCTATTACTAAACAAGTGGTATCAATGATCCATATTATACCTATCGAATGATACCTCTTTTGTGTGTAAATTTGGAGACAGCACCCTAGTCTCTTGATGAAAAGAGCCAACAGACCCGACTATTCAAATGGGTCAAGCAAATAGGCAGCCTGGTCCAATCTCGAAGCCTCATAGCCACAACCCCTGGTCTCGGACACAATGAAACGATTCCTCAGGTCCAGGTTCGCGCGGAAGGAATCTGTTCATGATTACATTGGCGTCCTGGTGCCTCTAGAGGAGGCGCATTTCCACAGTCATTCCGCGAGGTGCGGAAAGGCCGAGTTCGAGGGGCGAGGCTCCGACGATGGCAATGCCAACGCCGACCTGGATGGCGATGAGGATGAGGAGACTGCTCTCGGAACTTCCTATAAGAATAGTGACAATGAGGGCGAGGGCATGCTGCAGATGGATGCGGCTGAGTACACCATAGAAGGCCTGCGACGGGACGTACGGAAAGGCGAACCCGGACGCAGATGGACGGAATATGAGTGTGAGTTGAGCCCCTTATTGAAAATGCCGATATGGAAACTTTTACTGACTTTATCTCTTCTCTGTAGTGAAATCAAAACTCATCAACAAAGCCATTCAAGACATTGGTATGGGTCGATACAACTGGCAGCTCTTCGTCTTGTGCGGTTTCGGCTGGTTTGCCGATAAGTAAGTTTCCGCCCGAAGACCTTTTTTTTACTTAATTACCATACTAATTCAAAACGTGGCAGCCTTTGGATGCAAGTATGTCTGGTCCACCGGGGATATAAGACCCGAGCCACCTCATGTCTCGTAGCCATGTCTTACTAACCATCTGTTAGGGCGTTTCCTTGACCCTCCCTTCGTTATCTGAAGAATTCGGCGTCACGGAGAAGCAAGTCAGGTATACAACGAGCTCTCTCTACCTTGGCTTGAGCATCGGCAGTGCATTATGGGGACTAGGCGCCGATATCATGGGGAGGCGGATCGCCTTCAACCTCACGCTCTTGATCACGAGCATCTTTGGGACCCTGGCGGCATATGCACCCAACTGGCCCACTGTGTGCTTTTTATTCGGACTGATGGGCACGGGCGTGGGTGGTAACCTGCCCGTGGACGGTGCCCTCTTCCTCGAGTTCTTGCCCGATGCTTCGAGCTCGCTTTTGACGCTATTATCTGTATGGTGGCCAGTGGGTCAGCTTGTGTCGTCTCTGTTTGCCTGGTACTTCATCACAAACTGGCCAGTCAACCAAGGATGGCGGCTATTCATCGCTACCATTGGCATCGTCACATTTATCATGTTCATCATCCGTTTCGGCCTGTTCCACCTTTTCGAGTCCCCAAAGTACCTGTTGTCGCAGGGCCGACAATCTGAGGCCGTCGCTGTCGTACATGGGATCGCATACCGCAATAACAAAAAGACATGGCTCACGGAAGAGGTATTAGATGCCGTCGTCGACACCGAGGACACGGAGCGAGCGCCTGTCCGGGTCTCGGCACGCAGCGTCCTCAAGCAAAACCTCAGCTCGTTCTCCTTGAGCCACATCCAACCCCTGTTCCAGAACCGAAAGCTCGGCCTCACCACGGCGCTTATATGGTTCTGTTGGGCATCCATCGGGATGGGATACCCGCTGTTTAATGCCTTTCTCCCTCAGTACCTCTCACACGGCGGGAGCGAAGTGTCCTCTCGCGAGAGCAGCGCACCCGCGTCCGCAACACCCGCCGAGACCTACCGGAACTACGCCATCATCTCCATCGCCGGCGTGCCGGGGAGTCTGCTCGCGGCATACCTGGTCGACCACAAGTCGCCCTTCCTGGGACGCAAGGGCACGCTCGCCATCTCGACGTTCGTGTCGGCCGTGTTCCTGTACCTCTTCGTGACGCTCGGCACGACGCCGGCGGCGCAGCTCTTCTTCACGTCCGTCGAGGCCTTCTGCCAGAACATCATGTACGGCGTCCTGTACGCCTTCACGCCGGAAATCTTCCCGGCCCCGGTGCGCGGCGCCGCCACGGGCGTCGCGTCCTTCCTGAACCGCGTCACGGGCTTGATAGCGCCCCTATTGGCCGCCAACATCCCCGGCGACGGTAGCACCGCTCCGATCTTCCTCTCCGCGGCGCTCATCCTCGCCGCGTTCGTTGGTATGGTGTTGATTCCTATCGAGACGAGAGGAAGACAACGATTGTGAGCGAAGACGGTTGGTTAGTTAGTAAGTGACGAAAGCTTGGCGAGTGGGGAGCATCACTTATGTGCATACATATTGTACAGCAGCAGTATATAACGTTAGGATTACTGGGTAGCATAGCATAGCATTAGGCGGAGCTCAAAAATTGTAATTTCAAGTTCTCGCATCATATCTCTAGAACCATGCTCACCATGAATAACAAGCATAGGTCTATTCCAAACCATGGATATGCAATTGAGTTAAATTAACGCTATTTAATGGAATATCTAGAGTTCTATCTCGTGCCTCTCGCCCCGGCAGGCGCATCAACCCGTCTCTTCTGCAGCGACCTACCCAGGGCATCCCTGACCATGGGATCAGCACGAATCGTATTTTGCACGAGCCATTCCTTGAGCTTGGATCGCATATCCTTGACAATCTCCGGGTCGCCCGCAAACGGCGCCATCTCCAGCTCCATGAGGCGGGTGACGTCAGCATCCATGAACCTAGCCGTATGTTCCAGCCTTTCCAGGTTCTGCTGCAGCGCCTTCTCGCCCGCGGCAGCCTCCTGGTTCCGACCGGCCTGGAGTACAGGGCCGAGCTGTCCAAAGGCGATGTAGATGGTGATAGCGATGCGACGGGCGAGCGCAACGGCCTGGAATGGCAGGTATGGCGCGTGCGAAGTGAAGCGTACGAGGAACGGGTTCACGAACGTCTCGACGAAGGCGGGGAACCGCGGCCGCATGACGGTGTGTGCCTCGAAGGCGCACAGTATCAGCAGCGTCACCCACCGCCAGTACCGTCCGAAGTCGAGGTAGCCGAGAAAGCCCAGCCCGTAGAGGCCAGCGGCGGCCACAATGTAGTGCGGGACGACCGTCGTCTCCAGACCTTTTACCACATAGTCGCGCAGCGTAACGCAGTTGCGCCACGCCGTGATGTCGGGGCCGAAGCGCTCGTACGCGAAGCGCTGCGCCGGGTCGGTGAGCACGTCGGAGGCCGTCTTGAGGCGGATGAAGAAGTCGCCCGCAGCGTCGCCGCCGCCGACCTTGTCGGGGTGGTGTAGAGCGGCCAGACGGCGGAAGCGGCTCTTGATCTCGCGCTCGGTGGCGCTGAAGGGCACGCCCAGGGACTTGTAGAAGTCTCCGCGGCGCTGCAGCTCATAGTCGGCCTCGTAGATGGTGTAGAGGAGGTACAGCGTTATCACGATGGTGTGGATGCGCCGTCGATGCAGCTGCCAGCGAGGCGAGTTCGGCGGTGGGCGCGGGTCGCCGGCGCGGATGGTCAGGCCGTAGTAGATGGACTGGACCCAGCCTGTCACGAGCTTTTGGGGTCATGTTAGCAGGCCTCGTGGGCAACCGGTACTTTGCTCTACAGAGGCATAGACAACGTACATTTGGGAGGAACATCCATCCCATCAGGGACAGTGCGTTACCAGACATATTTTCGTTCGCAAGTATAATACCTTGTTAGGGATAGCTAAGGCATGGCTTGTTTCGTTGTTACGATTGAGGAGTAAACGTTGTCCTCTTGCGTTAATGTTGGATGTTGATTGTTTGTTGAGTGCTGAAAGGCGAAAAGTGTCTTCAATGTTCTTCCCTTGTCACATGTGTATGCTTGCTGTATGCGTACCAACGCTAGTTAATGGTACATGTATACAGGTAACAGCCTGACTGGATGACGGTGGTGGGGTATCAAACCACGCTAAAGGGTGGCTCCCGTTAATGCCGGACCGACCCAGTTCGTCGAAAAGCCACACCCGCCACAATATCGCGTGTTGTCTCATTCGCCAGTTCAGTTTCAAAAGCAAATCGGTTTATAGCGATTGGGCAATACAAGCGCAAGGCAAGCTCATTTCTTTTTCGAAATCGTATGATATGAGGAGGTCGACGTTAGTATAATAAGGCTTGACCGTCTCAAGCCCCTGACACCCCAACCTTCCACAGCCAGCCAGCCTGCCTACCTATTATCGAGATGGCTCCGAGAGGAAACCTTACGCCTCGGGTATGTCGTCAATTCAGTTTCATGAGGAAGTTTCACATGCTAAGTATTGGAAAAGACCATCATGGCGCCGGCGGCAGCTTTCTGCATGGCATGGGTTCTATTCGCGTAAATTGCCCCCAAATCCGTGTTTCATCTCGGCCGGATATGCATACTAAATCGGAGCAAAATAGTTACACACGCTCTTCGATCAATGAAGCGAAGTGGAATGCTGTAGGTATTATGCAGCGATTTCTTACATACGTTCGACATGGTCTGTTAACGAGCCAATAGCAACAGGATCGGGAAAGAAGGCAAGGCCGAGGCACAACATTTCCCGAGGGTGACCCGAATCAGAACCGTGACCGGTAATGAAACAGTCGCCTATTGTTCGATCACTGTATAATATCTCAGTTAATTTGCCCCTCAATCTTGTGAATAAAGAGCCCGGTGTATATATTCATGATCCGGAGTGTCAGCACGCAGAGCCGAAGAGGAAGAGGACAGCTAGCAATGCGAGGGATTTTTGTTGCTGCTTCATTTCGTTTGTTCACGAAGGCGCATCTAAACCTTCAACAATATGCCCCCTAGACCTACAGCCGCAAATTCTGCTATATTGCTAACCCTACTGCAATGCAGTATACTTGCCTAGCCAGTAAAGCTTCAGCGTGGCATTCTTATCTTACTAAACGCCTTAAGAATCTATGCTAGAATTGAATAATTTAGCAGCGTGTCTAATGATTTTAAGAAGAGACAAATAATTAAAGGACGGCTTAGGCTATGCCGGAATTCCCCATATACAAACTAAGAAACAATACCTATAGTTTCTCGGGCATACTTTTAAGTAAACGTTGCCAATTCTTAAGTTCAATTCTAACATTGAAGCCCCCCGAGCTCTGCTAAAGCCTGACCTAAGAGTCATTTGATGATCTAGTAGAGATGAAAAGGATGTAAAATGTCGTTGTGGGCTAATTCTAGCTGTGTAGACACAAACTTCTTTTCTAGAAAGTATTGTCATAACGATGTTAAATTGCCAACATAAAAACAAACCGCTATCATCGAAACTTGAGCTGGAAATCAAGCCAGTGAGTTTTCCTCGGAGGATTTTTGGGTCAACTTATTTTGATTTTCACCGTGAATAGATCGAACCTTACCAAGCATGGTGCTAGACAAAAGAGGGAGAAAAGAGTAGAATCTTGTCATAATAATAGACTGAAATTGAACTTTGCCAAATACAATGTTACAAACGAAGGCTCAAAAGATTAGGCCAAGTTTTTCAGGTCGTTCGTTTTAACATAATACGTGATTAATCCCCAACTATGAAACTCTAAATGTCTTGTTGAGTTGCAAAATGTTCTGAAGAGACAAGATCGTATGTCTTCTCTTATTGCCAGACTTCTACCAGTACAGTTTAGATCAAGAGCAACCATTTAGTTTTGACCCGACTGTTATTCCCGCGTGACTATTCTAACTTCTAATGCAAATTCCCTGTGGATTAGTATGATTCATATTTTACTGGCCATTATTATCTTTCTTAACATAGCTTCTGAGTGTCCTTTGCCGATCTGACTATTTGCTCATACTAATAACCGCGGAAATCCTACAGTCGACTTTCTCAGCCAATTACGTCTACGATGCTTGTTCAGGTGACGTATTTATCGCCGCACAGAGTTCGTCCAATCGGTATTCGATAGGAGGGACAAGCAACGATATTACCGGGAATTCGCGACTCATTCCAATGGCTCGGCAATAGATAACGAGAAGCAAGGCTTGCCCCGGTCTTGGGATGGAATAAGCTCTTCCCCGGCCACCAGAGCTTGGCCATGCTCACCTTCCTTTCTGGGGCTCGATGAAGCAAAGCTGTGCGTAGTGCTGCGGAACAAGCGCCGTATAATTCTACTTAGTTTTCCCAAGACGTTAGGCTGGCATCTTACCGCCCAAACCATAACATTGATGAATTTTCCATCTCCCGAGGTAAGCGAAGATTAATTTCATAGTATAGGATTGCATCTCCTTACCTCCAGCCGTGTCATGTGGTTGTTAGGCTCATGTGTTACAGCTTCGATACCATCTCGGGGAAATAACCTATCCAATTGGTAAAGACTGGAGGTCAGCAGATAAGGAAAAAATCTTGCTTGTACTATCGGACCCCCCCGTTAAAACGCATCTAATGCTGTGCAACCATGCAAGTAGAGGGCAGGCAATACAGAACACTGTATAGCCAATCGTTCGAAGGCGGACCGTTGGTTTTGAGCCTCAAGGGGTTTGTGACTACCTAAATCACTCACCGTCATAATCGAGGGATCATGGAATTCTGGCTATACAGGCCCTATACGTCAAGAGCTTTTTCAGCCACCGCCAAAGTGGCAAATACGCGTACAATACGTGTTCGTACCAACCCTTGCCCATTTGTCGTGGCATTTCTAGCTATCGCTGGAGATCATTTATCTTCAGGGCGACGGAGATGCCGAACTAATTCATTGATTTAGTCAGCATTTCTTTCCCAATGCGGTCTTCCTCTTAAGATTACGGCGTTACATGTGGCGGCCCAGAGGTCTCAGAGTGAAGCTGCAGGGTTAATGTAGACCAATAGGCTAGATATCACGAACTCAAAAGCCTGCCTTTTGCTACGGCGACTGGTGTATATCGATCGGTCCGCCACGGAACTCAAACGTGAGTCATTCAGATCCCAGTGGCCACGAGTTAATTGACCAGTGGAAAACGAATCCATGGGACAACGGTGTTGTGTTGCAGAAATTCTCCGTTGAGATACCTTACCTATACAACAAATCAGCTTCAATGGTAGCAGATAATGAATGTAACATCGAGGCTCGATATTCTGCTCGTCATTGAAGGTGCCACGAAGGGTGCACAAACGGCTGGGATTCAGAGGCGGCGTTGATTGGCCCTTCGTCATTCTAACAACTCAACCGGATGGAGTTTGTATGCGGGCTAACAGGCGGCCCGCTCTGATTTGGCCGTCTTCGTCCCCTTGGGTTTCATCCTCAGAGGGTGCTCTCTTAGCCGAGGTAATAGTTGACGTGCGTATAGACATCTGATATCATGTGCGTAGACGATGTTGCGGGGTTGCTTAAGATGTCTCACACCAGATGCCCATGTCTAGGTTTGCCGTAGCAAGTTTTCACCGACTGAAACATCATAATAATTAGCGGGTGTGACATTAAATTGAAACATGGGGGATGTTTGCACCATTTTCTGTAAGAGACAAACAGTCTCCATCACTCATCTTGTAGGCCGCCTTGAATTTGGCTAGGTTCACATGGGCTGTACGTAGGAGGAGCAAGAGTAGCGAAGCACTGAAGTTCGAGCTGACCTAGTAGTTGATGATCAAGGCGTGGGAGTAAGAAAAAAGATGAAGGAAGTGCCACGTTGATTGCTGATTGTGACGTGTTTTCAGCGGCTCTGCCGCACATGCATGAAACATGCTTCGTCTAGCTCTCTCATTGCCCGCTCACTGGTAGTGGCGCAGCCTGCGGCATCACAGAGCGGGGAAAAGGTAGGTATGTACCTCGATATAAGTAGGTATATTCGACAGACGGAGGCCTTGGGGGCTGAGAAAAAGTAGTAAGTTCGGGTTTTGTTACACGTACTCGCAGTAGCAACAAACTGCCCAATAATGTTGATGGAATAGCATTGGGCGAAGAATTAAAGCAGGCTATAACAATAATTGATGCAGTCGGACATAATAGGCCGCTCTAAGATTGTCACGCTAACTACTTAAATCATCAGAAAGTGAGGCTCTGCGTATACCTATAGATTGGTGGCGTGGGGCGAGAGAGCTTCGATATACCTATCTTAGGTGTAGGTACTACTTTAACAAGGATAGCGGTGCGAACTACCTATAATACATGTATGTAGTATTACTACTTTCGGTAATTATGGCCGACTATGTACACAGGTAGATTGGTACTATGTACTTCATACTACCCCTGCCTCAAGGAATAAGTACTCGTAAATTGAGGCTCAAAAGTGCACTTTCCAGGTAACCTGTCACTCAATTCTCGCTCAATTCTCGATACCCAACAGAAGTAATGAGCCTTTTCTGGTGGAACACAGCCGCACTAAGTAAGTATCTCCCTTTTTAAGGCCTTACACAGCAAACAATGGAGATGAGTACTTGCTTAAAAGAAGTCCACTTTCCTGCCAATGAGGCCGCAAATGCTCTTCATTCACTTGACTCCGGAGGGCATCTCTGGCCGAGTGGGGGGCAGATCAAATGACTTTGACCAAGATTTCAGGGTTACAACGGCTTCCTTACGAATTAATCGCATATATTGTGGAAGACCTCGATATTGAAGATGTCTTCAACTGGTCATTATGCAATAAAGCTTTTCAATACCTTATACGTGAGAACCGCTTCTGTAAGCGAGTCGTCATGGTGAGTGGCGAGCTATTCTTGGCATGACTGGAAAGATCAAAGAGATTGGGCAGCAATTAACATGACCGGCTAGTCTAAGGTGCCCGCTTCCCTGGAGACACGGGAGGCGCTCGAGAGTGGCCGTTTTGCGCGGGCGTTGCGTCGAATAGCGAAAAGGCGCAACGCCCTATCGCAGGCTTCCCCGTACGCCGTGGGCATCGTCGCCTGCGCCGACTCATACGAGTTCTTCCGCGGCAAGTTGTGTTACATTATCGAGGCACGTCCGCACCACCGGTGGCTTCGGATCCTTGATGTACACGGGTCGACCGACTGGGAGTTAGTTGTGGATATTCCCATGCTTATACGCGCGGCTATCCCAAGAGCAGCAAAATGTCGCAAGTATAAATTTAGAGTACTTTACCAAGCAGCAGGGATCGTAAGTTGCCTGTTTTCTTTCGCTTTATCTAACACGGAAAACTGGCTTCTTATTCTCAAACCTCAAACCCAACAAATACTTGAGACGTTCCGTCTAGATTCCACCGCCAAGATATTCGTCAGGAATAATGATAAGTTTCTCTACTTTGGCACACACTCTTGGATGGGGGCCGATGGGTTCCGGAAATGGGTCATTAAAGGTTTTGATCTCAACAAGCTTTGTTGGCTACCCCAACCCCGACTGTTCTTGTCGGATATGGCAGGATGTGATGTAGGGTCAACAGCCTGCTTTGAGATACTTGGTGAGTATTTTTATGGCCTCTCTAATCAATCCCTTTTTGAAGCCGACGATCCCGAATGGACATCTCGCTATTATTGCTTCCGGTTTCCCCTGCATGAGCCGAAGCTCGAGAAGATTGAAGTGATGGAAGATAAAGATAGCTGGAGAAGGAAACACTCGGAAGGCCCTATTGACGATCGTTGGGGATTTCTCTCCCTAGAGACAGATGAATCCAACGAAGGCATCGTCATTCTTGAGTGCAGAAAAGAATGGCAGGAGGGCCAAAGCACCAGTCGCCGCATATACTACACGACGGAGGTAGTATTCCACCAGAAGAGCATTCAAGAGGGCCAGCAAAGAGTTCGAGCTGCCACGGCTAGGAGACTAGGCGATCGTCCGCAAAATAATGCTCCCATTCCATCTCGACGACCAGACTACGTTCACGTAGGGGACGATAGCTCCGTCACATCACTATTGGTGCGAAGCAAAACGTACTTTTGCACATACATCCGGTCCTGTCACACCTTTGTTGATCTAATTGACGATACATCTATGGATACATCTAGTCTGCAGACGTTACGTCTTCGAACTGGTTATAGGAGATTGAAGCCGGGAGCACACATAATATTGGAAAGTTTGACTTCAGGCAAGCCGAGTGCTCCTAGCGAGTCCTCTGAGCAGCTAGAAATGCAGCCTTACCAAGCCAATACAATATTTGTCTGGCCCCCTGAGCAACATTCGTCGGGGCCAGACCCCTACTTGGACAGGGTTCGGCAACTACTCAATGTCGACGGCGGGCAGACTTGCATGACTGCAACTGGGGACGATCGCTCGATAATCTACGCAGCTAGCGGTGATTCTAAAGACCCCAAGGCTCTGGTGTTACTCAGTTTCGACCCCGCGACCAAATTCGAAGGCATGGAGTACGGTGGTAGCATCCTTGGTCAACGAACTTCCCACAATCCCACTGAATGGGTAGATGATGAGGCAAATCCGAGGACGATGTTACAGTTTAGCCCTAATGTTCCGTTGGGGGCTGTGGGTGGAACGAGATGCAGCAATGCTGACGGACCAAAATGTTCACCATCGTGGCATACTGCGCCAGCTTCATCAGCACCATCCTCTCCTCCATCCATCACAGATGCACCAGAGGGAATCGATTCTTGGGCTTCTTACGAAAGAGCCATGCATTTGGAAATACAACGGAAACTCTGTTTCAGTTGGTAATCTCAGGTCATCTCGAGCACTGCGATAATGGCCTTGCTCATGCTGGCAGCACCCGCATGAGTATGCACGGAGGCTGCAATGACGCTCGGACGTGGCAAAGGCCCCATGACAAACGCTGGTGTCTTTGAGGCCAATTGCTTTCGAGAATGGCATTTCACCCCCAAGTCCCAAACAGACCCACGAGTGAACATCCCTCCTTTACTTCAAGGAATTCCCCAGCTAGTTACGGAGGTACTATCCGAGATCTACTGCTAAATATTGTCAGCATACATAGTTACGTAGCATCCGAGCCAATACAAGAAATCTTTCCAAGGCTCGTTATTCCCGTACAGGTTAAGAAGCCACGAAAAAAAAAGAATGGTATCAGGGATAAGATAAGGTAGTAAGCACAACCCCTGCATTAATTCGCCCTATTTGCCAGGAAACTAAGTACTTAAATTGTTAACTCAAGATCCACCAAACTTTTGGTGGATTTTTGGTCATCGCCATCTCGCTTTGAATTACAAGAATGAGAGAAAACAAGAAAATCTCTTGATGCTGTGTGCTGGTAAAAAACCGTTATTGGCTATGTTTTGCATTGGACTAGATTGCCCACAATCTATCGTAAAGAGCACATCTATATGAAGATCACACAGCCTGCCTACACATATTCCCGATTCTGCCTTCCGGTATGCCTTTCCATCCGATATGCATCTGCTTAACCATGTGACTCCGAAGACATGTCATGCTTTCTCAACTCTATGCGGGATACTCCGCCAATCCCATGCAGGAAATTGTGGGTAGTCTCATGAATGTACAGCAATAGCCTCGTTGGCAGCGAATGCGAGGCAATGGCTACTTCTCAGATAAAGATACTCAGCCTAATACCGCAGCTGAGGAGAAACATGCTGAGAATTGAGGTTCATGATGGATAGCCTCGTATCCGAGAGCCGATTGCCTACACGTTATTCCTATCATACCTACATGACATCGGCTCTAGCGGCATTCTTACATGCATGTATTCTCGAGGGCTTGGAATTCTATGGCTGTCCATTTTCGTGCGGAGGATACCTGCAGCTAATACTTGGCCGCCATGACAGCTTTCTGTGGTCTAGATTTCTAGTGCAGTGTAGGTTCGTTGCAACTAGGCTAGTGCTTTGTTGGAGTGCAGGTTTGGGGGCTCCTTCTTGCATCAACATGAGTGCTCTATCTCTGCTTGAACCTGGTAATACCTGACAAAGGCCGAAGCCTACAGGGGATTTTCCCGAGACGTACTTCCACACAGATTGCGGAACCTCGAAACTCACCATCGTGCCCCCAAGGCTGCTAGAATACTATCCTTTTCTTACGAAACATAATGCCAAAATAGCAATACACATGGAAACGAGAAAGGGGGTTGTTTGGATGAGACTTATGTTTGGTTGTGATTAAATAGCTTGAAGTAAGTCATATGACAAAGCTTCCTGTATCCAGATAAGCCAAGCCTATGGAGGCATTTTAGCCCTTTGCGCAACAAGTATGCAAGGCAAATTCAAGTTCACGGAATAAACGGGTATTCTGAAAGCTAACTCTATCGCTAGTTTTCATAACAGACTGTATGGATAGTAGATATCCTCCCTTTCGAATGATTCTACTTGAGATACATCACGTCCTCATGAGATGTGCGGTATCTTCACAGAGCATCAAGTCATGCATAATCCGGCCCGAAACTAAATACACCAGTGAGCGGGCTATTACGAAACCAGGGGTTCAGCATCTCGTCTAGTCAAGGATGAAAATTGGAGAGAACTGAACCAGAGGACAACAACAAAGTTAACTGACCAGACACGTGGTAGATGAATAGTCTGTGGCATAATATCCCGAGGCAAAGAAAACAAATAGGTAGAGGATAATTTAGCGGGCACAATGGAATCCCCTTGTAGTAGATATTCTAAAGGATCGGGAACACTGCCCAACATCCACAATAAATATCATGAAAAACCTTACCATGTCCGCGCACTAAACCACCACTAGCATACTCCACATCCATCCTGCCTACAGGGCCGGCAAACATTCTACTACCGTAGGTCTCCGTAGTTAGGCCTCTAAACCCGTCGCTAATCCTGTTGCCAATCTGTACGCGTAGATTTGTATACACTATGTAGGTTTACGTGGTTGGCTTTCTATGGCTAATAGTCTCAGAAAGAAAGAAAGAAAAAAAAAAGGTAATGTTAAACTTCAAGGCTTTTCACGTGGATTCCACAAACAAAATACTGAAAGATCTTGTGAATGATGGATGGGAAACAACATCACCTCCGATCCTATAAAACAAGGAACATGGTATATATACAATTAGGACTAACCTTCGAGCAACAACAATAACAACTGCCGACCTAATAGTTGACTCCCTGAAGAGATCTTAACACTCCTCCCCGAAGACACAATTTCAGCTTCATTATTAGAAAGTGTAATGAGGGCTTGGAGTCCAGGGCTTGGAAGGATATTCGATTTGCAATAATCTACCAGGCGTCAAAGAGGCCATCCAAGTCTGGTCCTATCTTTTCAGCCCTGGCGGCAATTTAGGTCTATATATACGGAAGCTTCGTTTTCGCTCCTCGCTTTTGTTCGCTTGATCTTGCCCGACTTGTTCTGTATTTCGTGATTAGGCATACATGGGGCGGGAGCTGAGTCTGTGATCTGCTACCCAGAAGATTATTTACATGGTATCGGCGGCCCCGACCCATGATCTCGGATATGCAAGGCAATCCCAGTACCTCGGGTCGGCCCATGTGACAGAAAGAGAGGGAATCAATAAATGGAGAGAATTAAAGATGGATGAATATATAGTTCTCACTCGTCTGTATTTTCTCGGATGTATGGGCTAGGATGAATAGCACGGCGGTCGAACACATAACAATGCCACCAGCTTTAGCCGTACAACGCCTGAAACTATCTGTCACAGAGCCTTCTGAGTGTAGCTGCAGACAAGCCCATGGGGATACTTGAGAGAGTTTTGCGCAACAACAGGCGTTCAAGACCTAGGTACTTACAATACAATGTCACTGGTGCGTATCAATCAATATCTCAGCCTCTGTGCTCTGTTACACAAGTGCTATACCAAAGCGGAGATTTATTACATTAGCTACGTGTATAAACACGTTTCGACTGGATTAGTTGTCACTATGAATGATTCTATCTTGACTATCCCCTTCTGAGACTTTGATTCCCTACAAAGTAAAATGTAGAGAGAGAGACAGATCTTTCTTATTTGTGTTACAATCACATATAACGAAAAGTATGCATATATATAGCCATCGATCCTGACCATTCAACATGATGGCTTTCCTTAAAATTCCTGGAATATCGATTTTCTTCATTGCACGGATACGTATCTATAACGCTGAAGATGTCATGTGGTTCTTCCCGTCATCATTGTTGCTGTTTTGTCTGTAAATGCACCAAGATAGGGTTGTCGTTGCCAGGTGAGACTTGGCCATTTGTTCTGCTTCGCAAACTATTGGACGTTGTGTGTTTATCGTGGTACAAAGATTACCTGTTCAAAGGTTACCCTGAAGGAAGGAGCAGGACTTTCCTGGCAGCCTGGCAATAAGTCGGTGCCTGAAACCTTAGTGGGCAGGAGACAGAGACCCTTACAAGCTAGCTACCCCACAGTGGCGACAACGGCTTGGATCGAGCTGGCGTGAATGGTGGCGCTGAGTGGCCAATTGAGCTCCAACATCCCACCCGATCCACGCCGTCGGTGGCACGGTGGCCAGATTCTTTCACCGCAATTGGCAATTGGAGAGCTCTGTGGGGGAAACGGGAAACGGCGATATTTGTACAAACCTCTTCGACTCTTTCGGCTCCTCAACTCTGCATCTGGCCATCTGCTATCTTACATTCGTTCATTGGCATCGCTAGCTTTGCAGAAAGACTAGCAGAGAATATGGCACCGTCGGCAGCTTCCACGGTGACGAGTGCCTCCAGGGCAGCCAAGAGGGAGAAGACCATCCGGGTCGATGCCGTCAATGGGAAAGGAGGGGAGTCAGAGCGCGACCCTCTCGAGGTCAAGTATCGAGACTTCTTTTGGACCTACACCGAAGAGCCGCACCGCACCAGGCGTCTCGAGATCATCAAGGCGCATCCCGAGGTACGCACACATTTTCTCCCATCTCCCCCGCTGGCCGTTTCTCTCACTTACACGGCACAATCCACCAGGTCACCAAGCTCTGCGGGCCAGAGCCGCTGACCAAGTACGTTGTGCTCCTCGTTGTGTCGATCCAAGTCTTCTGCGCCTGGCTGCTACGGGACACGGCCTTCTTCTCGGCGCGTTTCTGGCTGCTCGCCTACGTCGTCGGCGCCACCGCGAACCAGAACCTATTCCTCGCCATCCATGAGATCAGCCACAACCTCGCCTTCCGCTCGCCCACGGCCAACCGGCTCCTCGCCATCTTCGCCAACCTACCCATCGGCATCCCCTACAGCGCCTCCTTCCGCCCCTACCACCTAACCCACCACAAGTCGCTAGGCGTCGACGGCCTAGACACAGACCTACCCACCGCCCTAGAGGCCGTGTTCCTCGACTCCATCGCCGGCAAGGCCTTCTTCTGCACCTTCCAGATCTTCTTCTACGCCCTGCGACCCATGGCCGTGTACCGGGTCCCCTTCACATGGGTGTCGGCGCTCAACGTGGGCGTACAGCTCGCCTTCGACGCCGTCGTGCTCAGCACTCTCGGCATACAGTCCATGCTGTACTTCGTGCTCTCCTCCTTCCTGGCGGGAAGCCTGCACCCCCTGGCGGGCCACTTCATCGCCGAGCACTACGTGTACTCGACGGTGACGCCCGCGCAGGCCGACCCGGCCAACGGCATCCCCGTCCCCGAGACGTACTCGTACTACGGGCCCCTCAACTTCCTCACGTACAACGTCGGCCTGCACAACGAGCACCACGACTTCCCCGCCGTCCCCTGGACCCGCCTCCACCGCCTCCACGACATCGCCCGCGAGTTCTACGCCGACCTCCCCCACCACACCTCCTGGACCTACGTCCTCTGGCGCTTCATCTTCGACGAGTCCGTCGGCATCCGCTGCCGCGTCAAGCGGAAGGAGGGTGGCCGGCTCGTCGGGCAGGGAGCCGCTGCTGCTCGGAAGCAGAAGCCCGTCGAGGAGTGGCGCGAGGACGAACTGCAGTGCTAGATGATTCTCTCACACTCGGTTATTTTACTTTCATCATAGATTTGTTTGTCATGAACGTATCTCGCAAGCAAGACTGATGACTCTTCTGTTCGCTATGAGGCTTGAGAGAGTCGGAGCTTAATAGGAATGCATAATGCTCGCCTAGCTGAGGCCAGGCAATCTTAGACGAAGCCATAGAAGGTGTATAGAACACACCTAGCATTTAGCACTGCATATACAGCTGTTAACCTGAGAGAAAAGTTCTTGATGTCATGAATGGGTCGACCAGTCTGTTTGTCCATGACAATGGTGTTCATGGACTGGGGGCGTTTGGCGTGATTAGGATAGACAGAAACGAAGACATAATATAGCAGTATTTTTAAATCATTAGATTAGATTGGCGAAAGTCCCTATGAAGCCTCTTGACTCAATACTATATGATCCCTTAGCCGGGGAGTGGGATAATCAATGAAAACAGGCTAGCATCGCAGATGTCGTCGTGCCATATGGGTTCGTCACGCTCATAGAGAAGTATAGGACAAATGACTCGGTATCGAAAAACGCATATATATCCTCCTCCTACACTCAACTAAAAAAGGACATGCATGCGTGCTAAAGTACAGAATAACATTCTGTCGTGGCGATGATGATGGTGAGACACATAACTCGCCTCAAATGTCTCCTTTCTTCTCTCACCGTCCAAAATCCTCCTCTTTCTTTCCTGTTCCCTCCCAATCCTGACTGATTTCCTGTATCTCGAGCCTTTAGATTTCTGAGTAGTCAGAAGGCCCTAGGGTCTTGCCATTGCTGACGAAAGTAATTACTTATCGCTTCATTGCATCATTACTCTTTCCAGCCTCGTCCAGCTCTTGCTGCCGTTTCGGCTGATAGTTGGTATTAGTAATCCTAAATAACGGCACTGCTCCCAGTATCGATCGCATGCGTTTCCGTTGCGACTCCATGCGATATCTAGAAAAAGAAGTAAGCGAGCAGGAAGCTCAACAGACAGAGGGCGGCCGTGATCTGGATGGGCACACCCTCGGTACCGGCCCGTGCTGCTTGCGCGAGTTCGGCAGGCTTGGTGGTCGGTTTCGCTTCTGTCGTGCCACCTGTCTTCCGCTGTCGCACTCCGCTCTCGTCTTCTTTGACTTGCGCAGACTTCTTCTCGACCTTTGGCTCTACACGGCTGGGCTCACTGCTCTTAGTCGCAGCGACGGGAACAGGCGCGACAACACTTGGCTTCTCCTCCGGGCGAGATTCCTCCTCGACAGAGGATTTGGGTTCAGATCGAACGGCACTGAAATCGCCTGGTGACGAATAAGTCGGAGGGGCAGTTTCTGGCGTCGCATCGTTCTTTTCACTATGTCAGTACCTATATATACTAATTCACTTAAGTGAGAGCAGGACAACATACACCGTTCACTGCTATGCTCTTATGCGGCGTTGAGAGGGTTGTATCGCCTGTAGGAGAGCTCTTGGGTTCGAGGAAAGCAACACGGATCTTCTTCTCCTGTACCAAAGACTTATCGATCGTATCCCACTGCCATGTCATTAGTGAGGTGCCCATGTTCAGTTTGGTTTAATATCGAGCCTACGATGGATGCGAGGTTGGCGAAGTCCTTTTCGGGAGTGATAGCAACGGATTGCACCAAGAACTTATCCCTGCATTTAGTCCCCGAAGGTGGCTCTTGCTTCATGGCCTGGAGGATGACTGTTGAGGCGTTAGTCGTGGTACCAACGAGATGGATAGATGGACATGTGCAACCTTGTACTTCAACCTCCCTGTTCGGTTCGACGCGCCCCGAGTTGGGTCTGACGCAGTATCTGAGTGACACTACATGTCAGTTCCTCGATGTACTCCACTAGATCGCAGTTGTTGTAGTAAAGGAGACATACTGTTTCGGTGCAGTGGTTTTGACCTGGGAGACATCAGTCTTGCCTACCTAGTGCTGAGTGCGAATCATGTTCCAAAACATACCTTGAAGGCAACTGGCTGGGTTCCGGGGTTCCTGATCTTCAAGTTCTCCAGTACTTCGACCGTAAAGGGACCTGCATCTTTGTAAGCGGTCGGGTCGTGTGGACGATAACGGTGACATACGGTGGAAGCCGAGTTCCTGGGGCTCGATCTCGACAGACATGTTGTTGATCTCTATCGAAGCTTATGTATAGAAGACTCGGCCGCAGAAGTATTGTCGGGCGACGGACGGGCAACGGGAGGTATCGTGTGTTGATGGATGAAGCCGAAGATGGCGGAATTATCGCAAGCTGGCGTGATGAGAGATAGAGACTATTGACATGCGCTGCCCGATGACGTGGACTTGGCTTTGTGGGCAGCTAGAATGATAGCGAAGAAAGAACAACAAAGATGAAGTTTGAAGATTTTCAGGTGGTCTGGGATCTCGTCGGGAGCACAGATAGTGGTGTTTTGTGATTACGTGACAACATTTGCCCAGTTGGGTACGTAGGTACACGATAAATGCTTCGTCGCTTTGGTTACATCACCCGACATCAGACTAATTCCAGGTTGCTGGCCAAATCTGTTTGGCTCCGCTAGCCTACCTAGAGCTTAGCGAGCACCTGGGCAACTGCCTTACCTGGTAAGGAGCTTTAGCGGTTTAATAGGTTCTGATTAAGGGGGGGTTCAGCGGGGTTGCAGGTATTACAAGTACCAGGTGAGCCACTTTCAATGGGTTAGGTACTTCAGGCACAGGCCACTAATTGTTTATGTAAGATCCATCATACAGTACTATGTGTACTATGTATGGAGGCAGCATTCACGATGACGTCCCACCAACATCTTATTGTCAAGTTAAATTGTTTACATTGGGTATTATAGAAAGCATCCCTTGAAGCTTCTATAATAGACCATACAAGTCTAGACATATTATTGTTTAAGCCCCGCTCTTACCACAATTATATAAGCTGCTAAAGGAACCTAGATACACATCACAGTTCCCCCCACATTTAGCACACTTTCACGCATCTCACGCATCAACACACACACAGCCAAGATGTCCCAGTCTGTTTTAGATCAGTTGCTCGAGATGGGCTTTGACAAGGAGCGGGCTGAGCTTGCTGTCAAGAAGTCTGATGGCTGTGAGCCTTCGCCTCTTAGGTGTGAGAGATCCGTAAAGTGACTGACCTTGTTCGTTCTAGTGCCGGATGCGATGGACTGGCTTGAGAAGAACCAAGACACTCCACTAGAAGATCTCTTAGCAGAGGAAGAATCTGGTCCCAGTGTAACTCAAGTGGAGGGAGAAGGCGTCGCCATGTCGCTTGTCTGCAACGAGTGCGGCAAGAAGTTTCGGTCCCAGCGAGAAGCCGAATTTCATGCAAACAAGTCGTAAGTCGTTGATGGAAGGAGATCGTGATCGTGCTCCTTCAACAGCCGCTCACCAGTACACACAGAGGCCATGCCGACTTTGCAGAGTCAACTGAGGAGATTGCGCCCTTGACCGAGGAGGAGAAGCAGCAGAGACTCACCGAACTTCGAGAAAAAGTGAAAGCCAAGAGAGCCAACCAAGCGATTGTTGACAAGGAGGAGCAAAAGCGGAATGAGGTACGCTTTACATTGTCACGTGTCTTGTCTTATGTAGGTAGATATAGATATGTACTGACTACGTCGCAGCAAATCCGGCAAAAGGCTACAAAAGAGTCACAAGACATCAAAGAAGAGCTGCAACGCAAGGAGCAGATCAAGGAGGCGGCCAAGAAGCGCCAGGAAAAGATTGATGAGATGGAGGCCAAGAAGCGTATCAAGGCCAAGATCGAGGCCGATAAAGAGGAGAGACGGCGTAAGGCAGAGGAGGCAAAAGCAGCGAGAGAAGGAAGAGCTATTCCAACCACCACTCCTGCTCCAGCTGCTGCCGCCGCACCCGCTCGTCCAGCTGCAAACCACAATGAGACCCGTCTACGGCTACAGACGTCTGGTGGAAACGTAATGAAGACGTTACCGGTAGAGACTACGCTCTTCGAGGTGGCCCAGATGTTGGAGGCAGAGAATGGCTTAGCCGTCAGCAAATTCGTCCAGAACTTTCCTAGAAAGGTATTCGAAGGGAACTTGGATTTCGGCAAGACACTCAAGGAAGTAGGCTTAGTCCCAAGCGCTGCCCTCATCGTCCAATAGGGCGTTTAACATCAAGTTGGCACGAGAATTATGATGGTTGCATGGTGCGGCGTCTGGAATTGGGAACAGGGCGGCATCTGAATGTCAGCTAAGTGAAGGATTTAGACAATAAGACAGGATTTGCATGTCATGCAAGAATCATCATTTCCATTCCAGGGTAATTTTTCGTCTAAAGCCAGCAACACCGAACTCAGACCTCAATCCCTATCACATCATAGCTGCGCATTGAGCTCTACAAGACCGCACTGAAATGGTCATTGCAAAAGCATTGTCATATTAACCTATGACAGAAGGATATTTGCCCTAGGCAACCTATAATAGTGCCTCCTTCACGCCACACCAATGGTGTATGGAACCCCAAACCATGCATTTGAAGTACAAAGGGAAGTAATTGTCGTAGCGAGGAACGAATTTAGTCGAAGAGACCGAAGCCCATGTCGTCGTCGGACTCCTCCTTCTCTGCGGCGGGTGTCAGTAAGCTTGAATGCGACACAGGCTATAGGAATGCGAAATGGAAAACGTACCCTCTTCCTTCTCCTCGGCAGCGGGCTCGTCAGCAGCAGCAGCACCGCCAGCAGCGGCACCACCAGCAGCAGGGCCAGCGGCGGCACCACCGCCAGAGCCAACAGCGGAGAGGAGCTCCTTTACGTCCTTGCCCTCAAGAGCCTATATTTCCCCTGCATCAGCAAATCCCGTCCCACCCAGTTATTTCATGTGCGGATTTCGCGCGTACCTTGGCGAACAGTTGTGTCCAGATAGGCTCGACTTCTTCAACACCAGCAGCCTTAATGAGGGTCTGGAGCTTGTCGGCCTATGAAAAACGGTTGTTAGAACTATGTCGCTAGCTGTGCAGTCCATACCCGCCGAAAAGTCGCATCCGAGGAGGGGTATAAATCATTGTTCGGGAGCGCTCACAGTGATCTCAACACCGTCATCGGCGAGGATGAGAGCGGCGTAGGACGAGGCGAGTTCGGCGGTCGACATTGTGAAGGTCTGTTGTGTGGGTGACGACGTGAGGTGGTGTTGTCTATGCGAATTAGCAGGATGGACGCCTCGAAGATGGTTGACTTGCGCTCTGGATTAATTACCCGAAGTAAGGTCGCTTCGGTAATGGAAATTTTTGGTGGGCGGAAATGTAGGGCTAGATTGAATGGAAAAACAAGTCTCCGATAGACCCGCTTATCTTGCTAGGCTAGCACCTAAGTGACTTACGTAAGCCAATAATTCCATTGATTGGCTGATATTTGAGCCAATCACAAGCCAGTTATCACTGAATTCGCATATCAGCACTTGCTGGGTAGATGCTTGCAGATAAGGCAAGTGCGACCAAGGTATGAGGTAATGGGCTCATCAAGCAAGCCTAAATGGGTACCCCTCAATCGCCTGTTGGAGTTCCCCGCCAATACGTCCGCCATGCTGCCTCCAACCCAGCGCTCGTCGAATCGTCGAAACAGATGAAGTTCCGGTACCAGTCGCAGAACGAACCCCTGTGCAGCCACCTTTTTTTCCCGTCAGATTCTCTGCACGTCATTGGACACTAGCCTGACTGCTGAGCACCGGCTCAGAACTTTTTACATGTGTACTTTGCTACGAGCCATGGTTACGGTTAGCATTGGGGTCGGCATCTCTGTCCTTCTTTAATTAGTGGCAGCCAAGATTTACAATACCAGCGAGCTGCTAAGTTACTACCTACATACAAAGAAGAGAACGAGACGTAAGAAGAGGGGTTGAACTCTCTTTTTCTTACCCGAGCAGTTGATTACGCATGTGTCCCTAACCTCAGAGTCTCCATTCCGCCTACAACTATATCCTCGTAGATCAAGCACGCGACAACGATTCAATGGATACGCCCAAGTTTCCAGCGCCCCAGGACGAGGGGGAGAAGCAGGTCTTGGAGAAACTTGTCGCAATCCAGGACCAGCTGCTTTTGCGCAAGCTGGACCGCACCACATATGTCCGCTCACAGGATGTCATGGGCCTATACGACGAAACTATTTACCAAGTCAGGCGCCTAAACGAAATCCGAAACGGAAAGTCTGTGGAAGAGAACAGAGGTATGCTGCCATTACCCTGCTTACCTGTTTGGCTAGCCAAGAGTTGGAAGAGGCTATGACTGATTGCCTTTGCGTGTAGTCGATAGAGTAGTAGACAGCTGCTTTCAGCTACTGTCGCTCTTCTTTATGACCATAGGGAGGAACAACGAGGCCCCGGCCGCTTATTCTCTGACATCGACCATCAAGCGACTCTTGGACCACCTAACCGAGGCCGACTTGTTTTCGGCAAAGGACTTGGACAGCATGTCACATACCCTTGAGCATTTGTCCAAAATAATACATAACACTCCTACCAACGAATCCGAGCCATGGCTCGAGACTCTTATTGCGAGCCGAATCGAACGCTGCCGGGTGTCTCTGAATAAACTGCAGAAGAAGGTGGAGGATATTGCAGAGCCACTAAGGTCTACGGCTGAGAGGCTTGTGTCGATATTGAGACAAATGGCTGTAGTAAACACCAAGTCAAAGGTGACCGGATGCACGCTCCTTCCCTAATTCCTTACGAAGCTTACTGACAAATTCTATAAAGTTCTCGCCAAAGGATATACAGAAGTTTGAACTACAACTTAAGGAGATTGACGAGACGAGGAAAGACGGCAACTTCGTCGACGAGCAAGGGAACGTCTTGCAAGGCAGTGAAAAGGTTACTGCCTTATTAGAAAGGTGTCAGTTGTATACAGGTGTAATTCTGGAACGGTTAGTTGCACTAGTAGGCTCTACTTTGATCCATTCTAATGAAATTCGTCAGAGGCGGCAACTTTCCGGACAAGTGGAGGCCGATTTACGACGTCCTCCTCGGTATTCGGAATCAACTCGACAAGCTATCCCTCACGCAGGCCTGGTCGCTGCGAGAGACTGACTTGTATGACTTCCAACGGCAACTAGATAAGATTGACGAAAGTCGGGTAGAGGGCAACTGGATCGATGATGAAGGCCAGCCTGCCGAATTATATGTCCAACGGGTATGTGTACCCACACGTAGAAACAGTACCCTACCACTAATCAGGAGTTAGACCCTACTGTATCTCATTCGACGGTCGTATGGCTACATCTATCATCTTATGATCTCGTCTGAGCCTGTCTCAGAGGCCTTGTTGCCAATTTACAACCAACTGCAAACATTGAAACGTTGCCTGCTAGAGGTTAAGAACAGTGGCGGCGTTTCTTCTGTTCGCGAGCTGTATCCGTATAGCATGAAGGTAATGTCCCTCGAGTCGTAGCAGTGCTCTACTAGGGTTGCTAATATGTATACAAGCTCAATTCTATCGATAACATGAGGGTCGATGGAAAATTCATGGTCGCCGACGATATACCTGAAGGCCAGGGAAGTGTTACAGAGCTGCTCGCGGAGTGCTTCGACCTCAATTACGAACTCAGAATTGCTGCAGAGGATTCATCAAGATCACAAACTCCTGATAACCGATAAATGTATATGCGCCTCTACCACACCGACTTTAACATTAACAGGAGAAGCGGCTAGCTGCTTGCTCCTACCATATTGTACGATAAACTATGGCGTGTAGTTTTTAGCTCTGCTCCCTCGACTGATACATCGAGACTTTGCTTGATCTCGCTGCATCACCGGTAGCGTTTTGGTATTCCACAGTTCAGGCGTTCAACAGGAGGTCGTGGATAAAGGGGGTAGCCCTATCTAGCAATCTTGGGAGGCTTGGGTGCGTTTAGATTGACGTCATGTCCATCACCTACTCTTCGCGTTGGCAAGACGAGAGAACTTGAAAAACCTCCCTCGGCTAGGTACTTTATAAATTACGGATTCCGGAATGCAAATTTAGCCTATTGGCCACCAAGCTGGTCAGTACAACAACACCAATCGGGGCCATATCGTGGACAAATTTCAACTTACGGGCCAGATTTGTACCTGCAAATAGCATATCAGCATGTTGAATTTACGCAGAGGACACGATATAGTGTAGGAAGGGTTATAAGGGTAGGAGCTGGTGGAGTTCTTTTTTTTTTTTTTTTTTTTTTTCGCTATGAGAATGACGATAGACATTTAAATGAAAGGGGACAGAGAGACTCACGTTGTCAAGATCCCATACACCGCTTCTTGCGTAAATGTCGTTCCTTAGCACCTCGAAAATCTCTTCCTTGGATGAGGCGACGCAGACTAGCGTGCTGCCGTAGAAGCTGAACTTGGAAGCATCCTCGCTCTCGGGCTTCTCATTTAATATGGCACCTGTTGTCGTCGATTAGATGTTGTGAGGAATGGATGAGAAGATGGGAACTGCTAACCTCCTGTCTTGACGAACCCTGATTCTGCTAGGGGTTTGACGCCTTCTAGATGCTGACTATGTGAGGGGAAGTGAGTGCGTTAGTAACTAACAACACTATCTTCGTCTCTAGAGTTCCATATTTGATTCTTCTCTGGTTTGTTTATCTCTTTGGATGGAGTAGGTGGGTTTTCTCTATTCTCATGAATGACTCCATGAGAGTAAAGTGACATCGTGACTATTCAAACGGAAAACTCACGCGCGGATCTCCAGTCTCTTGTCCTGCATACCCGCCTTGTCGGGGATGATTACGAGCCACTCGAACTTGGTCGTGATGGACGCCATTGGATACGCGAAGTAACTGGACGTTGATCTGGGCTGTAACGAGAATCTCGTTGTCCTGGCGGAAAGAGGGGATGTTGCTGCGAGTATGGACGGGATCCGTTGCGGACGTAGGTGTGTTGTCAGGGTTCGTAGGTGGGATGCCATTTGTAAGCCAGAAGGTGTTTGGTTCTTTCTATATACCGTCGATTTGCTCCGGCCGATACCTACTACTAGTCTACGCCCTATAGCTACTTGCTGCACGCCCATCGGGTCAAACGGCTTATTGCTTTCTCAAAGTCAGACACGCCCTTTTGGTTGGTGGGATAGCGGATTGCGTTTTCGATGCTGGGACCAATTGAAGCTTTCCGCTTCGTCAACCCCACCATTGGAGGAGAATTGTACGAATGGTCTTGGCTCGATTTGGATATACTATGTAGCTATCACTATCTATAAAGAAGTATCTTAGAAAACGGCAGTCGGATATCTCTTATATTGAGGCTTGTTGAATTCACTTGTATTGCAGAGACTACTGCATTCTACCTTACCTTATTCGAGATACTGATGAAAGAACGGGGCACTTATCATGTTCAATGAATCAATATGGAAGTCTCCTAAGTACCTATTTAATTAAGTAAACTAAACATAACTAGCTTTCTTCGATACCTAGGTGCTCTACCTTACCTGCGGGGCATTCATCCGGGCGGTTGTGCCTACAAGATATATCACAGTTACACAACCTTAAACTTATCTCCTATTTATACCTTTGCATCGTCGCCAGCCGTCTATCCGCGCACATCCACATACAGTAGCAAACGAGTATGTATGTTTCCGAGGAAATTGACAGAGTCTGGTTTTCGACCGGTGTGCGATCCGACGAAAGCCAAGCCCTTGACTCCAATAAGCCAAGACAAACCATTTATGAGGTAAAATAGCCACTCAATCTGCCCCTCAATCTGACGATACGATACGATGGGAAGGGAGTCATCGGTGCCCTCCGTAGCGCGGCTGGTTCGTATGCCTACAGTAGCCGGACTCTGTGGTGATGTCGAGAAAGCTCGCGATTCCGAGGGACTGGAGTCGCAATTCCGGTTCAAAGGCGAAGCCACTCTTGTTCCTCGGCTCACGATAGTTCAGAGACGGGATGCCCCTCATTCTAGGGTCACGGGACCTTATCCTATGTAAATAATCGCTAGATCAGAGAGTGCCCAGGGCACCATCGTTAGTGCACTTAAGCCCCTGTCAACACTTGAAAGTAGCGTAGGATTTTTGAGTTACTGGTCAGGTGATAGTTAGTTAGAGGACGGATTCTTTTCTTTGACACGAGGACATGAATTTATCGTCGCAACGTACGACCGGATGCCTCTACGAAAGCGAGAGGCTATTGTCGGCTCTCGATTCTAGTAGTATGAGACCCATCTGCTATTAGTTCGCTTCAAGCGCTTACTACTCGTTCAATGGAATAATAGTATGTAGCTGCCCGTTGTTATTCTACCAAGCCTACAAGTTTAAGCCGAAAAATGTCGTCATAACCTCTTAACCTCACCGGGTCCGAAAGCGGAGAAATGGGCTGCGCTTGGAGGCTCTAATTGAGCTCAGCCCCTCTGCACAAAATCGCATAAGATAGTCCTAAACAACAGCTTAAGAAGATGGGAATCAAATATCGTGGTGGACCCAATCTAAGTAGCCGGTATAGCTAGGTAGCCTCGTCATCTCGCCTCAATCCCGCCAGGAATCAATGCCGCGAAGGCCAAGAAGCTTGGCCGATTCTCGGCGACGCATCAACTCGTTCTTTTTCGCCATTATCTTAGACACGGTGACGAGCACCGGGGGCGCGGACCGTGACGTAGAAACGATAGGTCTAATGATTTGTCTGGTTCTTCTCATTACACCCAGCGCCCAGTGAATTTGAGCGCAACACTATCTCACCCGCACAGGTAAGTAGCCTCGGCATGCCAAGATTCCGGCTGGGCGTTAGCTGGGCGGTGCGGTGGTTCTGTCTTCCCGCCGCATCCCCGTCGAAATAACCTAGCTGCACATACTGTAGCTCACGAAAGGAAGACACGCGCTTGACGGCCTCGACGGCTTGTACCTACCTTATCCTACATCCTTGTCACAGTTAGCGTAGGCAGTATATGCCGGGGAGGTATGCAAGATTGGGCAGGGCAGGTACAATAGCTCTGGAAATGGTAAGGGTTTGTTTCTGGTGGTGTTGTTGATCATTATTCGTCACTGGCACCCCTCCTGGCTCGTGAAGATAAAAGAGACCTGACCTCCCTCTGCATGCCGTTGCCCATTGTGATGAATTATATCTCTCATATAATCATATAAGACACCAATTACCTAGACCCCAGCTTGAGTATTGTATTACACGTCCCCAACACACAAGCCACGGAGCAATATAACCATCAACCAGTAGAGTTGAAACAGCCGCTTACACATACGTCATATTATCGTCCTCACGATCCTATGAGCATATCAAACAACAGCACCACCACACCACACACAATGCTCACCCTCCAGGAGCACATAGAGGCAGAATCAGCGCGGTGGGCAGCATCACGGGGGAAATACATCTCCTATGACGAGAGATCAATCACATCCACCACAACCGCTAGCACCACCGATTCCATCTTCTCCTCAACACAACTACACTCCAAATATAACACGCGCACGCTATCCCGGCGTTCCTCGACCTCGAGCTTCGCGACAGAATTCGAGCCCGAGCCTCAGCAACAGCCCTTCGTCGTGCCGCGGGACTTCAACGGCGCGCCCATCACCGTATATGCATCTCTCGAGGCGGCGGTTGCGGCGCAGAGCATGCTCCAGAACCAGGGGACCGGCCAGGGTGCAGGTGAGGGTGGGGGCGGGGAAGAGCAACCCAGACGTCTCGTGACGCCTGGGAAGCTATATGAGAACGAGGAGGACGATGACGAGATCATTTACGACTAAGATGGTTGTATCACCACCGTCACCGTCTGTCCTGTCACTACCAATGACTTCCAGACATTCGAGAGACAAACAGCCAACCGACCTGCGACTTATCCATATGAGTTACGTGGAAAGTGTTGCAAAAGGACCAAGGCAGCTGATGTTAAATCGCGCGCACTATTCGTTCATGCATGCATAACCTCCCTGGCACAGCAGCAGGAAGATGTGACAAACGGTCCGGGGGGTCGTTCGAGCGGCTCCGACCAGCGTTGCATGCATGTCATCTAGGTACTGTACCTACCAGGGTATTAGCACGAGTACGCCCGAGCACATCGGGAAGGAGAGAGTAGCGGCAAAACGGTCACCGCATCAAACGTCAGATTTCTGTACATACATACAGTCAAGGTGAAATGAAGCTAAGCTGGGCGTCGTCGTGGCTTGATGACTTTGCATAAGTATCAATCAATCAAGCCAACGCTAAGCTCACACACAGTAGGGCTGTGATTTGAGATTTCTTACTCTGCGCGGGGAAACGGGAACTTGAACTGGAATTGATTCTTTACGGCGTTTTATTGAGGGGGGAATACCTAGGTATTGGAAAGGCCACAATCTCACTCATCATGGAGTTTTTTTTTCCCCATTGCGGATTTATAACATTTACAAAGGAAGCGAGCGTGTGAGCAGTTATGAGAGATACCCAGAAATTTTATGAAAAATAATGATTTCACTATTCTGAGCAATTTAAATTATGTCGATATTGATTACGTCTATGGTTCTGATACAAATTGCCAAGGTGTTCATCGCCACATTCTTCCCGAATCGAGGCTTTGTAGCTTTAGCGAAGAGTCTCGGCGAGTGATTTTTTTCAGCTATTGATCTAAAATCCAATAACCGCCCTTTTATCTATTTTATCTTGAAATTGTTTTTCTCAAAGATTTACACACTCTATACCAGCCCTGAGCTCCTGCGGTAACGCACTCTTTCTATCCGCTTCTAAACCATTTCTAGTCTATAGTTTGGCCTTTGGCGCCTCCTGCTTCTGCATCGTCTCTGCAACAATGCGTCTCTGTATCTTACCCGTCGCTGTCTTGGGCATCACTTCCGTGAAGTAGACCTGGAATCGTTAGCGGCGGCTCACCCGCGTCTCTGGCGAGGGACTCACCTTCTTAGGGATCTTGAAGTTGGCCAGCTTCTCGCTAACCCAGCTCTTCAACTCTTCTTGCGTCAACTTGGCGGCAGGCTTGAGCACGATGGCGACCGCGATATCCTGGCCGTAGAGCTCATCGGGGATGGCGAAGCTCACTGCCTCCGCAACGGCCGGGTGGCTCGTGATCACGTTATCAAGTTCGATCGGGCTGATCTTCTCGCCGGCCTTATTGATGAGCTCCTTTATACGGCCAGTGATAATAACATAGCCGTCCTCATCCTTCTTGCCTTGATCGCCAGTACGGAAGAAGCCGCCCTTCGTGAATGCGCCCGCGTTGGCCGTCGCGTTGTTAAGGTATCCCTTTGTGACGTTCTCGCCACGGATGCAGATCTCCCCTTCGCTGCCCTGCGGTAGCTCATCGCCTGCATCGTTCAGAATCTTTACCTCTACGCCTTGACCTAGTCCTACGGTGCCAGGCTTGCGCTTTGCAGGTGGTAGAGGATTCGACGTCATTTGGTGGGCCGCTTCGGTCATGGCATAGGCCTCAAGAACTGGAGCCTTGAACTTCTCCTCGAGCTGATGGAAGACCGTGGGCGACAGAGGCGATGAGCATGATCGGATGAACCGAATCTCTGGCATCGGGCTCGGCGCAGGGGTTTTAAGTAAAATCTGGTGGATGGTTGGAACGGCTGTATACCAGTTTGCCCCGTGTGTAATGAAGTCCTGCCAGAAGTCCGATGCCGAAAACTTGGACGGTACTACCATAGAGCCACCACAGTAAAGGGGTGCCAGGAGGGCGCAGAGGAGACCGTGAACGTGGAACAGTGGCATGACGAGCATCGTCCGATCCTTGGCGGTAAGTTGATATGTGCTTTGGATGTTTTCTATGCTCAAGTTAGGGCGTTGTTCATTCTACGCTGGGTCATACCATGGGTAGGAGTTGGGCTCACTCATTGTCCGAGTCAAGTTACGGTGCGTCAAAGGAACCTGATGGGTCTCGGTCAGCTGTTTTCCTACAATATCACCGTGTTGGAACGTACAACTTTGGGCCTCGACGTGGTGCCACTATGCAGCTAAGTCAGCTTCCGGTCTCATCGTGGCTAAGCAATTCATCTCATCTCTCACCTCGTGTGCAAAACGAGAGCAACATCGTCAGGTTGGGGATCCAGCACAGCTGACTTCTTTGCTCCCTGGAGCTGCCCGAGGTCTTTCACGTCCAGCGCGACCTCCTTCTTGGTAGCGTCCCAGTAGCACTCGGCAATGGTAGCATTGAATCTCTTGGCTGCCCGAACTGAGGGTGCATTGGCTGCATATGCGCCCCTTGGCACCAGGACCAACGCCGATTTGATATCGTCGATGTAAAATTCGAACTCGTCTTGCTTGTAAGCGGGATTCAAGGGCGCCGCGGTGGCTCGCTGCCACGAGGTAGCAAGAAAGGAGACGATGAACTCGTACGAGTTGACGACGGCTATCGAGACTGGAGACCCGCGGGTTATGCCGATAGCAGCGAGCTTACGCTGGAACGAGGAACACTCGGCGATGAGGTCTTGGTAGGTGACAGTCAAAGGCGCGGGTTTCGAGGGAACGATGATGGCAACGGACGAGCCTGCTCCGTTTACCGAGCTTTTGAGAGTAGCCATCACGAGGATTGATGTAAGAGGAGAGTTGATATAATGAAATCTAGATTATCTATATGACCAATGGAAATTCTAATTATTCTAAAAGGAAGAGAGGAAGTGGGAATGATCTATGGTAATGGAAGTAACAGGTTTCTTACGGGAGCAGACGGACGGAAAAGAAATTATTCTCCCCAACATCATGCGACTTGGAGCGTCTCACGAGTTGGTCCGCGATCCGGAGTCAAAGCCATGCCAGGATCCAGGATCCCGTCCCTGAAAGCTTGTTGAGAGCCCGCTGGAGTGGAAGGCCAATAGGGGTCAAGTCTAGTGAGTTGTAGCTTGGGATGTAGTGCATAGGTGCCCCTGTAGTCCGATGTCTCGGGGCGTGGAAACACATGCAGAACACACGTGCAGAGGAAGCATCGGCACCTACACTATTCCAAGTCCAGATAGGTACCTGGACGTCTCCACATCCCAGCGCAACCACCAGCTTGAATGCAGCGGATGCAGCACCTAGAGAGCATCAAGAAGTGCCCAACATATCTTAAGGTCAAAGATTAAACAATATACGCTCGCCATCTTCTTGTCGGATTCTGTGCGGCAAATACAGCTTATCAAGCGGCTCAACTACACCGGCATATTACAACGAGGCGCTCTACTCACCGCGCGAATCCCCAATGGCAGCCGATCCGCCTCCGCCTCGCGGCGGCGGTGGTGGTGGTGGCCTCTCTCTGTATGCGAACTTGCTAGAGCCCGAAAGCAATGCCCCAGGTTCCATATCACGAGCACCAGCAGTGTCGCAAGAGGCCATTGACGCCATAAAAGAGCAAGAAGCCTCAAAGAAACCAGTCGGCTCGGCCCTGCGCTTCCAACCACACCAGCAAATCCGACGTCCTCAACAGAAGGTTCAAAAGCCAAAGACCGCCTTCCCCAAAGTTCTGCCCACAGCTGGGAATTCTGCGGCAACCGATTCAGTAAAGGCGCCAACTGCTGCGAGCGCGCCGCCTGCTAAGAGCTCACTGGCCGACTGGGCGGGGAACG
Organism: Xylaria sp. Z34; assembly: GCA_037356055.1. Classification (NCBI taxonomy): domain Eukaryota; kingdom Fungi; phylum Ascomycota; class Sordariomycetes; order Xylariales; family Xylariaceae; genus Xylaria; species Xylaria sp. Z34. The sequence continues at coordinate 332,849 of JBAWJW010000011.1, forward strand.
AAGAGGATGAATACATGTATGGGACGGGTGAGAAGCGGCAACGAGGTGGCCGCCGGAAAAAGAAGAAGAAGTTTGAGAATATGCCTATGGAGACGGATTGGGACGAGATATATGACCCTTCACGTCCCACCAACGTCGACGAGTACATGCGGAGCGACGAGAGGATACGCGAAGTACAGGAGTGGAAAGCGCTGCTATACAAACACCGACGGCGCGAGAATGATCGAGATAGTTGGGATAGCGAGGAAGAGGAGGACCGCCGTCCTGTTAATAGTATGTTAACGTCAAACCAAGCAGCAGAATCGACAGTCAAGATTGCTAACATAGATTATCCACAGACCAATTTGCACCCCCAGACTCATACTCGTTCGCACCACCGCCGCCCTCGCCTCCACGCGCCCCCTTACCTGACGACAAGAGTGGCGATGATGCATACGCACGCCGCCTGGCCATGTCTCAAGGTCACGCACCTCCACCACCCCGTTCTCCTACGCCTCCTCCGCCACCACCCGCAGAACCCGACTCGACAATAGCTCGTGCACCGGTCCGCTACGCTCCGCCAGAACAAATCCAGGCGCAGAGGGATCCAGACTCCATGGACGTGGACGAGGAGGACGGTGGCGTCGACTTCGTGCCTCCGGAACTGTCCTCCACGACCGACGACAACGAGGCAGCACCCCGCACCAACCGGCCAGGACAGAAGGGCTTCGCAGCCCGTCTGATGTCCAAGTACGGCTGGTCCAAGGGCCAAGGTCTCGGAGCCGAGAGCAGCGGCATCCTCCAGCCCATACGCGTGCAGGTCGAGAAGCGAAAGAAGAAGTCAGACGCCGAGGGCGGCGGATGGGCCGAACCCGGCAACCGAGGCAAGATCATCGGGTCCAAGACGGGCGCGGGCACGTCTTCCTCCGCGTCCGAGAGCACGGGCAAGTTCGGCGCCATGAGCAACGTCATCGTATTGCGCAATATGCTGGACGGCATGGAGGACCTGCAGTCTGAGATGGAGAACGGCCTCGGGCAGGAGATTGGCGAGGAGTGCGGCGACAAGTATGGTCGTGTCGAGAGGTTGTATATCGATATCGAGGGTCGGAGGGTGTTTATCAAATTCACTGATCAGGTCTCGGCGTTAAGGGTACGTGCAATCATCTTCCAATTACCTGTTTCACACTTCTCGGTATATGAGTAAGCATAAAACTAACAGATCACGATTAAAACAGGCAGTCAACGCCCTCGACGGCCGCATATTCGCTGGGAACGCCATCGTTCCGCAGTATTATGACCCTGATAAATTCGACAAGCGGATCTACGAATAGTCAAGAACTAGCCATGATGAATGAAATCCCAATTGTATATATTCAGCCCAGACTCTATCTAGGTCGCATTTCAAATCACGTCACAGAGAATGATATGTTGAACAGGCCAGACTTGCACGAGCATCTTGGACAGGTTGTGACCCATATTCTATAGACTGTGTATGTATGCTCACTTCACCCGAGCGGACATACGGATGACGGGCCAAGGGAGCCAGGCAAATGGAGCAGGAAAGCCATTGCTTATGTGGGATCTGTAATAAAGATTCATAAGTCATAATAATCACAGTACGTACACTTGTATACCTCGAGGGGTGATGTAGAATACCTCACGTCACCAAATTAAATGTAAAAGACTAGACCATATCATCCACGCGGTGAACCAAGGACGAGAGCAAGAAAGCAGCATGTTTCAAGGAAAAGTAGTCATGTATTAATTAGAAGCAAACCCAGATACTGTATGCCTAGGCCTTGGCTATTGGTTGTTCCCTCTACAATCACAACTTCGAGCGTTTTCTTACAACTTCTCCCATCCATCGAGGAATGAATTCAACACATGCTAAAGAAACACACCGATTCCGTTTTTTTCCCAACAAGTCATCAGAGTCCAAGCGTGTCTTGAAATGTGCGAATAGAGTGATAAAACCTCAACTCCCCGGACTCCACCACATCCTCAGGATTGTCGTGTCTCAGGTGAGGACGGAGCCGCGAAGCTGGGATGCGCAGCCCCCATCAGTCTAGGTAAAACATCAGAATCATGAATTTCTAGACAAGAGACGAGTCGGTATTAAGTCTAGCAGGTTCTTGTACGTAGCTTAACGCCGGTAGCGAGAAGTGGTCCATTAATCAACAGTTGACAGATATGAGAAGGTAAGGGAAATTTTGAGAACGCTTCCCGATACATCGTGAAACCCACTCCTCCATTTTACAAGAAAGCGGCAACAAGACCGCCGAGAGTGGCGAGTGTAACCACAGTAGACATGCTAGCGCTGGCAAGAGAAGCAGCGCTCTTGCCGTTACCTGATCCACTGCTGCCGCTACCGCTGCTGCCGCCAGCACTGGACGTGTCATTGTTAGCCGAAGCATCGCTGCCTCGGCAGTCAGTAACCTTGCCCTGAATGACATTTCCGCTCAGCTTGTTCAATGTGTTGCAAGAGTTTGTGATGTCCTCAGTGCTGACGAACTCGGCCGTTCCGACCACGTTGTTGAGCTCAGGCAGGTCAATCTCATCAAAAGAACCACGCATCTTAATAGCGCCACCGACATCAGCAAGAGAGTCCAGGCCATCGACCTTCATAAGATCAGTGTTGTTGGCAATGGTCAATCCACCGCCGACCTTCTTCAGCAGAGGAATGGAAATGTTCTGGAGCTGGGGGTTGCTAACAAACGACAGATCTCCGTCGTGAGTCTCAGTCAGATTAGGAGCGTTAAAGTTGGTGAAGTAGTTGGAGTCAAAGCGCATAGAGCCATTGACGGTCTTCAATGAGGGGACGGAAAATGTGCTGACGTTGGCGATCGTCATGTTGGCAATCCACTCGAGGTTGGGCATCTCCATAGTCATGTTCAAAGCGTTCGAGTTAACGTATAGGGCGTTGCTCAAAGTCTTAATGCTAGTAGTGAACTTTGACAGACGGTGGTTGTTGTTGATGTTCATATCCGTCAGCGATTGCACGTTGATGCCGTCCAGGTTTTGCACAAACGTATCCGCAACGAGAACGCTCTTGGCCTTGGTGATACCGGGGGTGCCGAACGTCGGCTCGTTGAGTGCACTCAGGGTAGTCCATTGAATAGTGCCGACCGAGTTAAGCATTGGCATAGTCAACGAAACAAGAGAAGTGACATTCTGCAGTATAAAGTCGCCGCCAATAGTTGTGAGAGAGCTACTTGACAGGGTTTGAATGGCACCGTTGTTCTTGACGATCAGACTGCCGTTGATCGTCTTCAAGCGGCCACCGAGATCGATATTGGTACCGGCACCTGTGCCAAACTCGACATTATTGGGGATGGAATCGCAGTTGCTGGCTTGGGTAGCGTCGGCCTGGCTGTTGATCTGAACGGGATCATCCTTGCAGCCCAAAGCAGTGGCACCTGTCAACATGTTAGCATTGAGGTGCAATCCTGAAATCCTAAGTGCGCAACCTACCGGAAACCAGGCCAAGGGCCACAACGGCTGAGACTAACTCTTTGCTGTACATTTTGACTATAGTTGAAGCAATCATTAGCGTTAGGCCTAACGCGGCGAAATAGCTGAAAAGAGGACTAAGTCCCTAGTTTAAGCCAAAGTAACGAGTAAATAGGATGCGTGCCACTTGGTATAATCGGTCCCAAAACTAGAGAGATGATTTGTGTGACTGTTGAAGCTCAAGCTGAAGAGTACAACGGAAATCAACAGTATGGCAAGTCCAACTAAGGATAACCGAGCCACAACCGAGCTTCCCATCGACGCAAGTGAGGTAACCGACTGCAACCAAGCAGGGCAATTACGATAGGATGGAAACTGTGGCTAAGGTTGGATGGATTTAACGTGCTGTTGCAAAACGAGCGATCGGTTTCTGGTGCATCGGGCCTCCTTCGATACTCATACAGCAAAGGTAATTGCAATATTAAGTAGGCGATCGCTGCTCGACTCTCCGAGAGCTTAGGTTGTCGTCTTCCACGTATCGATACCCAAGTCCCCAATCAAACCCGTGATCCAGCTGGTCTTCGGTATAATTGCCGTAATCCAAGTTCGGCAATCAGTTTTCCAGCGGGTACACGTATCTTGATGCTGTATATATGCTCAAGCGTTTTTGGTGCCATTTCCTCGCTTAAGAGCCATTCATCTTGGACTAGGGACGATGAAACACGAAAATAGTGTCGCGTGCTGTTGCAATTGCGATGCCAGAGAGTAGAGCAGAAAAATGAATCGGCTTACCTTGCTCACGAAACTACGTGTGTTGTTTTCCAGAAAACTATTTACGATATTTTATTCTCTCGTCTCAGGCGAATTGGTCAGCTCGGAGATGTTGTGATGATTCGTGGGATTGAGAACAAAATCGTAGTTGTCGTGTTGGAGAGGCCTTCGTGTCGTGGTCGATGACTAGTGTTGTGTTGTGTATATTAAAGAGGAGGAAGTAGTGGAGCGAGTGCTCTTCCTCTATGATAAAGGGAATATGGACAAACGAATGAATCCGAAATGGAAGATGTAGGAGGATCGCTCGGTGTAAGTACGAGAGGGATGAGGAGGAAGGTCAGGACGTGGACAAGAAAAGCCGAAACGTTTTGGAATCCGACTTATGTGTTTTGGGGGGAGGTCCAATTGGCAGGGGGGCGTCAGAATAAAGCCTGCAAAAGGGGGATTGAGGGAGATGGTTACTGGAACGGGCCCCTTGTACTGTGCTGTAGTGGATTCTCCGCTAATGGACTGGTTGGGTCAGGGGCCGTAAGGATCTTCTTTAGCAAACCACTAAAAAGGGCGGTCCACTATCAATGACCTACTTGGGAATCTGATTCGTTGATAAAGCATTTACACGGCAATCACGGCGCACTGTAAACGAAATGAGTAACGTGTTTCCGCACGGTACCTCCATAGCTCAATGGCCGCCAAATCGTCATCATTAAGGTGATGGCCAGGCATAGGAGCAGAAACACCGATACAGTGCCGAAATCACTTACTCGGTACACACCCTGCTACCTTAACGGCGAGTTGCTTGGAATGGTTCTGATAGATCGATGGCTACACAGCACACTTGCCTTCTCTGACATCCTAGCACTCTAGTACATCTGGGAGATGACGACTCGATAGATTTTCCTTGACTTAGCTCTTGCGTGCAAGTACCTAGCTTACATAGGCAGTGCTGGGACAAGCAGATTATCGACTCCATCACATCCGACTCCATTGTTGCCCCTGGTCGTCTCTCGACAATGTCGAGATCCACCAAGCCCGTATCGAGATCAGAGGCCCAGATTCTAGAACGATCAGTTTCTTGGGATACACATAAAAGGCATGTGATATTTCTTGACCAATTCACGCCTCATTTCTCAATGAACATGTTGCGCAAATATCCGCTGACTACTGTATGAACCAGCAAGACACCAGGATCTTCATCTTATGGTACAGTCTGACCAGGCTCGAATTGATCTCGTGTTGTCTGTTCCTGACCTGCCTTCCAGGCATTTCCCCGATATATCGATATTTCACGTTAGATAGAGCCCTGAATACTCGATAACCTTGTTTTACAGTCAATGGCTGAGCTTCGAAATCCATCTATCCCGATCATGCCTACCAGTATCGTATAAGTTGTTGTTCCATTTATATCAGTACCCTCGCTTGGTGCGTTTCGTCGTTCGGCGAAGAAGTGAGATTGCTCACTGCTTCTCCAGTTTAACGACAAGGGATCCCTGCAGTCCAACTTCTTGGCAATTCTTGGCCGCGTCTGCATCCGCTTGTGCGCGTTGTATTTACAGCAGCTCCGAACAGCTGTAGCAATGCCGGGGCTTTCCCGAATGGCTATGCTTGCATGAAAGCTACCACAGTTCTGTACAGTACTTACTGTAGAACATGCTCATATGAGCTTCGAATCAGGTTTTCTATCGCCCCGTTCCGCGCCCACGCTAGGTGATTGAGTCCAAGGAGTTGGTGAACATGTAACTTCTTGCAGTCCTCACAGCGACGACAGATACCATCGTACATTCGTTGATATGAGAGAAGTCTCATGGGATAGTTTAGTCTTATCAGTAGCCTCTACGAGTGACGCCCAGTGTTATCTCTGCTATTGTTGTTGTATTACCCATGATTACTTGAATGTCAAACACCTCAAAGCAGGGCAACGCATCAAAATTATTGTCTGGCCAATGATAGCTCCTGTTCTGGGTAGCAGTCAAAACAATTTACTGTCGTGGCCGCTGATCATTGAAGTCCATGACGACAGCGTGGAGCACCAACTTTTTTTCTTTCACCTGATAACTAATCGCGGTCGGACACCAAAGGCATTTTCAAGACTGAGCCCTGCTGGCGTTTCAGCTACGACCTGCTCTGTAGACTTCGTGAGACAGCTTTGGTGATCGTTGTCTGATACTGGGCTGATATTGGCTAAATATACTGTAATACATCCGTTCAAGAGCTCCATAACTCGTCCAGAACGATCGGAATATTTCTCCTATCTTGAAGCCAAGTCATAATGCAATACTACCACAATAAGATTGCGCGGCAGTGCTAGTATTAGTTCCATGCAAGTTACCCACGTATCATAGCTCCGCGCCGTTCTTACCTAGAAACAGTAATTTAGATGAGCTCTATTGTACTTTTTGAGATCTACGAATATCCGCATATGCGTTCGCCATGGAACCCGACGCCATTACCTTATCCACGGCTGAGTTTAGGCACATATATCGATTTGGCACAATACGCAGGGTACTATGTAGATGTGTAGGTTGATTTTTTTTTCTCGATGTATGCCATATCATACTTACTGCATGCACCCCACGTGTTACTTCTGGTAACATGCAGTAGTTTAAGTAGATACACCCCCCAAGACAGCTTATCAGAGAGGAACCGGCAATATTGGCGCCACGAACACGAGAATTGGCCACGCCCTCCATTTCGTATTCTATGTATAACCATGACAACCTGTCGACGTTGTCGGCTCAATTGCCTGGCTTGGTGATTTCTTGCGCAGCGAATGTTAGATACCTAAATGCTGTGAGAGAGGGTATCTGCACTAATATATCTCATCTTGCTGAGTGAGGTGTGTGTTTTTCGTACACTAGCAATTCGGCATTCTGCACAATCCCGCGACCCGAAATCTGCGACAAACCGCCCTCAAACGACGCGTTGGCTCGGATCAGCACCCGGCTCCTTGTTCACGGGAAATCCCAGCTCTCAACACGTCATCCGATCAGCATCTTAAACCCGAATTATTGGTATGACACCTTTCGTTCGCCAACCACCCCTCTCCCTGCTTAAATTTGGTCATCACTCGGTCAATATAAACTGCCTTCGAGACAGTCTCTTTTAGATATATATAATTGTGCCTGTAACGCAGTCTAAGTCCTTTCGCACATTTTCTTCAAGTTTGCCGGTGCGCAGCGAGATGGCGAAGTCACCACCATACAGCTTTAGTGAACCAAACATTGGGCATTTCTCAAGTGTATGCGATACATCAGTTGAATAATCATATATCAGTCAGACATTGTGAGTGATTATTCCCGGTTGGAGACATTACGTACGCTAGCCTAGACATGTCCCGTTCTATATGTCGGTGTCGTAATGCTCACTCAATATTGAATGTTTCGAGCACAAGATCTACAGATGGAAGAAGCAACTGTCCGCGTGGCATGAGTACCACTATTCCTAAAATAACGAGGATAGATACCTCAAGTACGGCTGTCCGCATTTATCTCTATATGCCGGCTTAGGAGCCACAAAGATGCTATAAGATCAGCACTGAATTCTATCTATGGATCAATGTACATAGTCGTCAAAGGTCTCTAGGCTCAGTAGACCGGGAACGTGAACGCATCAAACGTATACATCCACGAATCGATAGATTTCTGATCAAACACGCACTCGGAGCTGGTGCCATTGCCCGACCATAACGGCCGTAATGGCCACCGGCAGACGTTGCTAATACTCTTGCCCGTGGTATTCAACGTCTCAGGAGCGACGCCATTCTCTACCCAGTCGATGACGGTCTGGAGAGTTGTCATAGGCCACCCGGCACCGGGCTGGGCCGCATTGCTGCCGCAGTGCTCGGCGCCCGGTACGATGTACAGGCGGTAGAACTCGTCGAGGGCCTTGGTTCCCTCTTCGTAGGTCAGGTTTCCGAACATGGCCTGCCGAACCGACTCGTAGTAATGCACAGACGACCCTGCGGGAATCCCACTGTCCGCCTCGCCGTGCAACACGAGAACCTTGCTGCCGGCAGCCTGGAAGCCGTTCAAGTCCGTCCACGTCGTCTGCAGCGAGTCGTAGTATTTCATCATCCCCATGTTCATCCAGTCTCGCAGCTGATCTACCGTCACCCCTGACAGGCTATCTAGGTTGTCCTTGTTCTCTAGCTCGAGGAACCGTGTGATCCATCCGCCGCCGAGGGACAGCGGTGCCGGGTCCCATGAGTCGGTCTCTGCGTTATATGCTGTCTTTGCGTCGGCGAAGCTTGAACCTGGCTGTGGGTTCAGGTATACCTGTCGCCCCTTGGAGTCGATCAGGCCCTCCGAGAACGCCTTAGCGATTGCCACGCCCTCGGCAGTCACCGTGCCGTTCTGCTCGGGCGTCGAGCTGCCGCCGCTCGTGGAAGCAGAGCAGTAATACGGCTCGCCGATAGTCTTCTCGTAGTCGAACTCCAACTTGCAGAGATCTGATCTCGCCACGACGCCGTCGACTTTTCCGTCCAGCCCATCACAAGCGGTGATGGTCAAATTCCGGATCTTCTCGAGTTCGCATGGCGGAGGATAGTACCCCGCCGCCTCTTCTAGCACGCCGCCTGATAAATGATTTGTCTGCAGGTGGCTGAAGCGGATAGCTGGGGCGCCAGTGACCAGGCCGTCGAACTGGTCCGCGAAGCGCTGAATCTGGCTCCAACCCTCGCGACCACCCTCCGAACACCCTTGGTAGTACGAGTACAGCTTGTCGTCGGCCGAGACGTTGAATAAGTTGCGCGTGAACTGCTTGCCGAGCGTCGCAAGCTCGTGGTGCGCCTGATACCCGAACATGTACGTGGCCTGCCAGTTCACCGTGCCGTTGGCGAGCAAGAACGCCGCATCGAACTGCGTGTTAAAGGACCCGAAGCCGCCGTCCGTTATCCCGGCTACTGCGCCCACGATTATACCGCTTGGCGTGTACCCCGTACCGGAATTGATGGCCAGGCCACCCCCGCCTGTAGACAGGTAGCGCTTCGAGAACTTGTCTGGCGAAGGGACGAGATAGGACACATGGACGGTGTCGTTATTGAGACCATTGTGCGAATACGCGAAAGTCACAGTACAGTAGTCGACAACAGCTGACGGGTACCAGTTGGAACTGACGGTCTTGTTGGTCGTCTGCGCTACCGAGACCGAGGATGTATCAATAGTCACAGCCAGTCCGAGGTCTTCGACTGGAAGCGCGGCTGTTGCATAGTCGACAGTGCAGATATCAGCCAATGAGGCCGCTTTGACAGCCGCAAGGACGCCGCTCAGGCTCAAAGCGAGCCCTGCGGATTGAGATCTCATGGTTGATTGATCAGGCTATCCCGTGATAAGAACAGAGACTTCGCGGTTCGATGCTGCGCTCTCAGTAGACGTCTCTAATCTAGCCAAGGCGCGAAGCCAGGCTATATACTGAACCGGTAGGTATCATTGCATCGCTTTACTCCATGTGGTTATGCCACTTTGATCATACGAGAGTCTTGGGCTTGCGACCGGTTGTACGTAACCCTGCCCCCGGGCATGGTGCATTTGGAGATAGATTAAAGACGATCCCTATAAATCGGGATGAGATGGCACCTTCCCATCACCCTTCATTCATTCAACGGTGAACAAGTAGATGCATGTTGTATTTCCACACCGATTGGCCATGTCTTGGGACGTTGTTTGTACCGTAGATCTTGGGAGACCTCAAATGCCCAGGATCGGGTATACGTTTACCCCAGTAGAACAAGAAAGTCGGCCTTGAATCCTAAAATGGAATACGGTAACATATCCGAGATCAAAAATGTCCGCGCGTCCATTTTGAAGTAGTCGCGCCGACACAAGTTACGTAGAATATTGCACACAGCCTCTACACTAATAAGTCCCGGGATTCTGATGAGCCAACCCTTTCTTAAGTTTAAGTATGGAGATGTGAGTCGGTATGTGGGGGCGCCCGATGGCCAATTCATCGCAGCATTGTCGGGATACAGGCTTCATCCCAACTTACGGAGCCATTTCTGTGTCCGCGTGACGTATGCCGGGGCTTATTTCGCGTTCGCCGCCGGTATTATTCTTTACTCATCTCTCCGCAAGGCGTACGGCATAGGCAAACATCTTAAGTAACTTGATGTGTCAAAGGAAGATTCTATGAAGACTGTGGCTAACTACTACTATGTATGAGGAGGTCCGAATTTCAATCGGTATAAAAAGTTGTTTCTCGATCTCGCACTCCTTCTTCAGTCCCAGGGAAGAAAATACTCAGGAATGGGAGACGTCAAGCGATGATGAGGCTACTTACGGTAACTAGAATTGATGTGGCTAGCTTCACTCAGAATAAAAAGAGTTATAAATTACCACTACCACTGTAAGAAATAAAGCGGATAGTATGATGATACCAAAAAAAAAACATGAGGCGGTCCTCTGCGATGAGTGGGGGGGTATGTGAGGTGTAGTACACTTAATTCTATACTTTCTCAACGATTCTTGCGCTACCCCTTACATTTAACCCAATATTACATGCTCATGTTTATTATCAAGGGGCTTTGATGAACGCCGATGAGGCATTTAGACAAAGCAGAGAGCATAAGTGTGAAAGCCTACTGCTCCCATCGACCACCCCTATTGTGGTCTAAATCCAACCGGAGTTGGATTCGAGTACGTTGAGTTATTGGCCACATTTACTCATACACGGTATTGATTAAGGGTAGTCAAAGCCATACGGGATAACACGTTACCTTCTCTTAGGTACTCAAAGACGATATAGGTTGTCACAGGTCGATCATTTAAAACCCTGAAGGTGGTTATCGCTAGGTTATTCTATCAACATAATGGGTGAGGTATTATACAAATTACTCTAGCTTTATCCTCGTTCGGCCTACATACAACTTTATTCCATCGTACTTACATCTGTCTCCTCAACGCGCCACATATACCACATAAACAAGGACCTGTATGGCTTGAATTTGTCTGACAGGGCCGTCATATCGGCTTCACTCATATACTTGAATTTTCCGCCCTTGCTTTTCAGCTTCGCGATATCCCGACCCACGAACGCAGCCATGCCACGCTGAACGCCCAGATCGCCAAGCGAAAAGACGTCTGTTCGCTTGAGCCCAAAGCACGCGAACATCTCAGCAGACCAGAGACCGAGGCCACGGACGGCCGTCAATCGCGAGATGACCTCTTCGTACGGGGCGTTGGCGAGTATTTCCGCTGACAACTCGCCGTTGACGAATTTCTCGGCCAGACCGGATACGTATTCGGCCTTGCGCTGCGAGAGGCCTGCCGTGCGTAGCTTCTCGAGAGGAACTTTGACGACCTCCGACGGATGTGGGAATCGGCGCTCCTTGGCCTGCTCTTCGCTCCCATCTCCTCCTGCGGAACTTTCCTCGCCGTCTGGACCTTCGTGAAATAAGCCGATAAACTTATTCTTGATTGACTTTGCGGCGGCACCAGAGACTTGCTGCGAGATGATTCCGCTGCACAGTGATTCGAAGGGATCGATTTCCTCAGCCAGCCCCTCGGGCGAGAAGATCCGGCAATGATGATTTTCGACAAGAGGTCGCATTCGCGGATCCACGGAGACGAGAAATCGGTTGGCTTCCTCCAGGATACTGGCTGTTGCGGGCGTCTTCTGTACGGGCTGCTTCGTAGGCGATCCCGAAGGAGAGCGCGTCCTGGCTTTCTTGCTAGTCACGATCCTCGAAGTCTCGGGGGAGAGGAGTGTGGCAAGCGTCGTGTTTGAGTCTGCAAGCCGATCCACAGCTGCCGCCCGCGGCTTCTTGCTCGGAGGCGTCGCGAACACGGCGTCTCCTGGAGCGGCGGGTTCTGCCATTAGCTTCACATTACTCGGTGTTGGTGTTGACGATGGCGGCGGCGGCGTGCTGGGCCTCTGCGTGCGCCGCTTTTTGGATGCTGTCGGGGCTTTTGCGGGAGCATCTTCAGTTACCCCATTCGGTGCCGTGTCTGTCGCTGCCTTTCTTTTACGTCCTTTTTGCGCCGGGGCAGTTGGTGGTGGTAGCGCCGTTGCCGGTGAAGGTGATGATGAAGCCTTGGACTCTGAGGCGGCGATTAACCGCGCCGATCTACGAGTTGACATATTTGCAACTAGCGGGAATCGCAAATTCTTGCGAGTGTGAGAGCAAAGTGCAAATTCTCGGATATTTCGGTAAAGAGAGTGGACGGTTGGGCGCTTGAGTGAAAACAATACGCCACGCAGTCCTCGAGTCGCGCTTTGGTACTGTCGGTTGATTATCTTCAATGATCTAGTAAAATGCCAGCCTCGAGTTTGAATCATGCAATTTGGAGTCACCCCGAGATGGAAATGACCAGATGTAGTTGATATTGTTGTCGTGATGAAGGAACGCTGTGATCTAAGAGGCTAACATAAGGTGGCAAATATGGCGGACATCCAGTACGCTGCTGTGATGATTTGTTTAGGACCACTCTAGTTAGAAAAATGTTGCTTCTTTCTTTAAGCACATAGCTAAAGCTATGAATGATATTCTAGGAATTGGAAGTCAGGTAGGTATATGAGTCTTGATGGTGAGAATGTGTAATAAGTTGAGCTGCGATACCTATCTTACCTACGTTATTTATTTATGCGCAATGTACCCCGTGTTCCGTAATGAGCGCTGGCGCTTGAGCCGGTGTTGCGCCCTTGCCTTGTCAATTGATGACTTAGCGATATGCTTTCTAACCTACCTAGGTAATCTAGGTGTTCATCTATTATCCAAAAAACCATGATCAAGTACGGTCATTGTTTGTAGCAAGAATGACATGATATTCGTGAGATTTGCTCGAGTACTGGATTAACAACTTCGTTTGAAGCTCAACTTTGTCATCGAGTCTTATTGATAGTGTAAGTTGGACGAGGTTGAAGTTTCAGGTAACATTCGTCTAAGGTGCCGCCCTCATCCTAAGAATGATAACTCGAGATCATTTAATTGGTCCAGAATTACCCGGGTAGCAAGTTGATATATGCAAAGTATGGTCTACTGTGCTTGGAGATTTTAACAACAATGTTTATCAACTGCAAAATTGTCATACGATAATTTCTGACGGAGGCACCACGAAGAACAAGGCCTTAACGGTCTCTCACTGGATTGGGCGAGGTATCCGGATGTAAAGTTGGATCTGCCAATCGAGGCCAGACCAACAAGTGTTGACCTAAAAGCTTGCTGTCGGCCATCTAGGCCCAGGCTGCTATAAAAACCAGTTTTCTTGGGAGACACACAAGGAAATTTATCCTCACTTACCTTGGAGGAGTAGCACGCGACGTGGCAGGCTATGTAATGACTACAGAAGACAAGATCTTGAACGAAATCGATCAACATTCTGCCTTGATAATTCTCCATTCGAATATAACGAGGAAAAGGGAAAAGGCGGAAAGAAACAGACCATTTTGTTGAAAATATGAAGCAAATGGAGTTGCAAATAATGCTTGAAGGATTGCTACGTACGTAAATAAGTCATCTCCTAACTCTATTGAATATTTGTTCGATCTGAGTATTCCCAAGCCGATAGTTCATATCATTGTAAATTAGAAATTGGATAAGCTACTTACAGGTAGGTACCTGAGGAAGGGTGTGTGGCATGGTTTTCCCAACCGGAACTAAGCTGCAGCAAGGTAATTTAACACGAGGTTTTAGACGCGGTTATGTCCCCCGGCACATGCAATGCTACTGCACCTTACTGGGCTCGGTAGGGGTCAAGTAGTTACCCCAATTATGTAGGTATGTTTGCAGGTATACGTATCATTCCTAGTAGACAATCAAAGAAATACCGTTTCCATATATCATATACTGGATATGGTCCACTACGTATACTTATGTTTTTCCATTCTGAATGCTGAATGAGGGGGTGGGACTCAGACATTGTGTATACCTAGGTACAGTGATATTAATAGACCATACCTAGGTACTCAAATGGGTACCTAGAGGTAGATATGTGGCACAGTGCTACCTACTGTATATCTACCTACGCGGGTACTTCAGTGCTTTTTACAACCGGTGGGTTAGGGTGTAATATAGGCGTGAATATCTCAGGCTTATCTCAAGCGAAATTCTACGCCCTCCCAATCAGAGATTGGATGCAAGCAAGGTGAATGCAGGTGCGGTGATAACATGAGGTGCCTTATTATCGTTCGTTTATAGTACTGTGTTCGATAGTGCAGGCTAAGTACCTACGTAGCTCCATCTTCCCCTGGATTTTTTTTACAGGTGCTGAGTTGGCGCTACTGTTCGCGACGCCCGCCGACTTGCCTCGATTCTACCTTCAACGGCCACTAATTTTGTCTTGGCTCTCCCATCGACACGGCGAGCATCTCGTCTAAGCCCTCTTCTTGCTCCAGTTATTGCATCCATACCGTCTACCCAGGTCCTACCCATCCCCCGTTCACGTTGGAACGGGCTAGGCTGCCAGATGAGATTTTCCCGTTCCTCCCAACGGACCAACGCATTGACCTGTGACCGGGCTGGACACTAGACTAGACTCGACTCGACGACCAGGCTTTCTGACGGCGCTCCTAAGATCGATACTTCCTCGGTTTGCACAATTATTCCACTATACAACTCCGACGTTGCGGCTTCGACCCGGGGACAAGAGATCGCTGGATCGCTAGATCGCGAAGCGCGAATCGCAGATTGCCGCTGTGCTTCTAGCCTCGATTGGAATTACGTTCCGCTGACAGTATCCACGCTCACTTGTCAGCTTGCACCTAAACTCCCCCCTCGCGTGTCTTCGCAGCTTCTTTCTTCACTGTTCGTACCACATTACGACGAGCCGGTGCTCTTGCGACCTCGACCTCGACCTTTCCGCTATAACCGATATCGTAGCTCGCTCTCATACATACAAGATCACGGCGGTATCAGGGGCTACTCGAGGCACTCACCATGCTTCTTCCAAAGGGCGGCATGACCTGGAAGTCGGCCAGGGCACAGCTCCCGCCAACCCGCGCCATATGGGTGTTTCTCACAAGGACCCGAGTCCTTCTGACTCTCGCTCTCGCCGGCATAGTCTTATTACTATGGCGTGGCATCAGCTCATCGGCTAGTGAGATGCAAAGGTACTACTACCTGTCCTCTGTTCCTTCGTATCGTCAAACCTGGCTGTGCTGACCGGGCTTTCGCATAGTTTCTATTGCTGGGGTCCTTCCAAACCACCGATGGACATGACCCTGAACGAACAGCAGGCCTGGCACGCTCATCTCAATACTCCTGTTATCTTCAACCACCACGCCCCAGTTACGATCAACGACAAAACGATAGAACACGTAGATCTTAACGCCATCCGCTCCACGCGCCAGGCGATGGAAAACGAAGAGCGTGTCCTCATTCTTACACCCCTCAAAGACGCTTCACCTTACCTGGCTAAATACTTCGATCTACTTGTTGAGCTAACTTACCCGCACCATCTAATCGATCTTGGGTTTCTTGTTGGCGATTCAACCGATGACACACTTGCCGTGCTAGGTACGGAGCTGGAGCGCATTCAGAAGCGCAAGGATAACGTCCCGTTCAATAGCGCCACAATTATCGAGAAGGACTTTGGTTCTGTTACTGGCCAAAATGTTGAGGACCGGCACAGCTTCGCAGCCCAGGGCCCAAGACGGAAGGCGATGGGCCGCGCTAGAAACTATCTCCTGGCGTCAACTATGAAACCCGATCACTCTTGGGTATATTGGCGAGATGTCGATATCGTGGAGAGCCCCTCGAGAATCTTGGAGGATTTCATATCCCTTGACCGTGACATCCTTGTTCCAAGTATGCAGCCCGATACATAATATGGCAGGCCAAACAGCTAATGTCGATAGATATCTGGTTTCACCGCTATGACGAGAACAACGTGGACATCGAAGGTAGATGTAAGTCATGACCGGGACGTATCGATAATGTACCTTTTATTAATATGGTGTATAAAAGTTGACTACAACTCATGGATCGAGTCTCCCAAGGCGCTGAAGCTTGCGAGCAAACTTGACAAGGACGTTGTTTTGGCCGAAGGTATGTATTTTGCGCTCTTTCTGCATCCCTACCAAGCTCACTCATCTTCTACAGGATACAAGCAATATGACACCGGCAGAACCTATATGGCCAAGATGGGCGACCGACATGCAAACCCTTTCGAGGAGATTGAACTTGACGGTATTGGCGGTGTCAACATCTTAGTGAAAGCCGACGTTCATCGATCAGGTTAGTTGTGAATATGCTTGTCAACCTTAGCAGAGACTGACATAGCCCCATAGGCATCAACTTCCCATGTTATGCGTTCGAGAATCAAGCCGAGACCGAAGGATTCGCCAAAATGGCCAAACGAGCAGGCTACGAAGTGATTGGTCTCCCTAATTATGTCGTCTGGCATATCGATACAGAAGAGAAGCCTGGTAACGCTTAATCGAATGAAGGAGGACCCTTTCGATACCAATTCTTCGCATACAACTTTGCATCTTCTTGCCCGCATATATTCTACCCTGCATTGGTTATCTCGGATAGCCATGGGCCATTCATCTTTGCAAGATTTTACGGCATGCCTATTACTGTACAAGAAGCTACGATGGCGCCTCCACAGCATAGGCCACTAGAATTTTCGGCTTTGTGTCCGGCTAAGAGGAGTTAGGGAAACGGCTGGGGTTCATGATTTCTTCGTTTTTGTTTCGCTACAACTGGTATCGAGGGAAGGCTCCGGCTCAGTCTTGCAGGCAAGCCACTGGATACAATTATGGCACTCAACTTGAAATTTAAAGTCAAGCTGATAAGGCCACACAGTCAAGCGCTTGAATAGGGGGCTCGGTTATTTTAATCTGTCTGGTCATGTATTGCATCGCTGATGAATTTTTGGCTGAGGTTGGTTGGCCCTTCACCGGTGGCATTCGGGATGAGCGTGTTACCGCCGGCCTCGCATTGATGGCACTTTGGCAGCATCGCGGTGACAACGACTGGCTATATGAATAGGGACAATTGGCAGAGGGATGTAATGGGAGGGGCATGCGGTCGGCTCCTCCAGCTCGAAGGATAACAGCGCCGTTGATCACATCACAGTAGGTTGGTTGTCTGTGATCTGTATAAAGTTTAGAAAATGACTAATATATACCATCCTGTTCTATATGTTGCTGTGTTCTGCGTGAGAGAAAGAACTAGAGATAGCGACTCGTTCTGATCATCTTGACGTATTTTCAATCCCATGTGACATGAATTGAGGGAAATCATATCAATTTCTTGGTGAGCTTTAGGTGTATATAGATGTAAGATTGATGTGAGAGGGAATGCGCTTAGCTTTTTGAAGTCAACCTTTTCCCTTCGCGCTCATCACCATGAAGTGGCCGTCAAGTAATAATTGACGAACCATGGCTGGGCTTACACTTCTTCCACCGAGTGTGATACAGGGGCCGGGAGATGCTTATGCCTTGTCATGTGTCATTCACCTTGAATTTAGGTTTCTGTTGTATGAGAGGGAGTGGACGTAGCCTGAAAAGGAGCCTTAGACGAAGTCAGAACTGAGCCGAGCCTGGTTCATGCCTCATACTACCTCGTTGGGCTTTGATGCTATTCTGGCGCCGAGGCACATGCGCACTTGAGACGGCTCTCTACCTAAAGTGTCGTGTTGTTTTGATACTTCAAATTGATGGTAGAAAAGAGCGCCCGCCTTTATACACGTGCCATGGATATTATACATATCTTGCTTTCGATGTCGTATATGTGCCTATGTGATAATGAGAGAAAGTAGAGCATGAGAAATATTTGTAGGGTAAGCCATCGCCGTTGTTTGGGCCAAAGGGCATGTTGTTGGTAAGACTTTGCGGCAGTTGAGTCGAGAGTGATGTTGTTTTCTAGAACTAGGACTCACGAGTGTACTTTACAAATTTGTAACCATGAACGTCATCACACCTACGCCCTTTGCACAACGTGTAGCTTGACTTTCGGTGTCTGGAGGTCTGGAGACGGATACATAGAAACTTCCTTCTATTTGCCTTGTTCTATTGCAGGGTTGTGACTGTTTATACAAGTTCGGCCAAAGCCATACATCCCCAATTCCTCTACTCCCCCCTGACGTGGTCGCGTTTCTTCTTACGGAGATGTGAAGTCGGGATTTTTCTTGTTACCCAGGGAATCTATCCGGTCTTATGTTAACTTGGTTTAGTGACCCTTGACGATGGTCAATGAGTCGAGGGACTCCTTCTCTTGCTCGGCGGCGCGGATCTGCTCGAGGATGGGGGTCAGGTAAGGGACATCCTGCATTGTACAATTCGACGGTCAGCAAGCTAATTATTTCCTCGGAGATTCTCTCTATGGCTGAGCAATGTCTAATTCGCATCGTCTTTGTCGCATGAGATAAACGTACCTCCTCGGGCTTGGTCCATTGGTCCTTGGGCAGGAGCTTGTGGGTGACACTGCACTGGATGGCGCGGCGCAGTCGGTAGACACGGTCGTAGGCCTCTTGGGGAGGGAGGCGTTTCAGAGCCTTCAGGACATCCTCGTTCTCCTCGATGATCAGGTCGTCGGCACTGTTACCACGAAATATATCGTCAGCACTTCCTTCGAATCTCTTTCCTGGAAACACCCCCGCCGCCAATTGAACTCGCAGCGACTGAAAAGCATCTTCTTGATGATCCCAGAATTCCAATTGACAGACGCTTCAAGTTGGTGTCGGGATGTGGAGGTGGGAAAATATCGGGTGCACGAACCGAAGACCGAGCTGACGGTAGCCGGCAGCGTTGGAGTACCAGCCGGCAAGAGGCGTGAGGAAGTTGCGCAGCCAAGGGCGCTTCATGACGAAGGGGGCGAGACTCGGGTACGACATGGTGGGCGGATGGCGACGGCGATGGGAGGGTTGGAAGGTCGAGGGAGCTTGGCTGGGTATCGCCAGTTAGGTGGTTTGCAGGACAAAATCGCTCCCCATTCTCGCAGCATCGGAACGAGAGCTGTCATGTGACCTGGCATGAGCCACTGCAAAGAGAAGTGCATAGGTTAGGTAAGCATGAGTTCCTATTGGTTGATACAGATCTTTCAACAACCCGACTTTTACCCCACCTACTACTTTAGCAATTGCATTTCGATTCTCCTACCTAATGCATGTACCTTACTTGCAACGTCTGTTATCTCATGAGTACCTAGGTTTGCTGAATCTATTGTAGATGTTCTTGTTTTTACAGCCTCAGCTCCGAAGCACCCCGGAGCGCTATCTAATAAGCTCAGTTCCAATCGGACATAAAGCGCAATGCAACAGTAGAGTCACTTCATCGGCCCATCCCGCGACTATCGCACGTACATATGCTGTGCCAGCGTGGGGACCCAGGCGACTAGGTATGTATTATGCACTGAGTCGGAGTAGCGAATAGATTTGACGCATCTTCATGTGTTCCTCGGTCCAGCGTGGTGCAGCGAGGTCCCGCGTTGCTCAGAGCTCCCAGATGCTCGGCAGCACGAGCCAAAGCGAATTGTCGGATCAACCCCCGTCATATCAATTTATGGCATTTTATCTACGTCAGATGTAACATGGTCTCTGCGCAGTAGTGGATATAAGATATGTGATATGGGGATATAGGATATGGGTGCTTACCTCACCCACTTGCTTATCAGATTTGCTTGCTTTGCTGCTGATCCGACTTTCTTTATGATATTATACCTCACACCCTGCCGACTCAACAAAGCAACATTTCATCCCTCATTGCTACATACGTACCTAAAATGATACCATAAGCGACCAAATATCTCCCTGTTACTACCCAACGACACTCATTTTGGTCCGTCTCGACACTGTAGCCCCTGCACCCTCGTCATCTCCGCCACTTCACGAGCTACACCGTTTGTAACCATCGGCAATATCGTCGTTCGTTTGTTGTGTCTTTGTCCGCCCTATAATCGCACCTTGCATCGTGTGTTTCTGATCTGAGGGAGGGGAAGACACAGGGCAGACCCAATCGTGCGTAGACCCGCTATAAGGACCCAGGATCCAGAATCCAGGAACTAGAGATCCAGAGTCCGGCTCCGATATTATCACTACGGCTGCTTCACTTCTCTTTACCAACTATCCTACTAGTCAAATACTTAGACTACCTACTTACTTAGATATATCCACTCACCTCACTTACCTCTTACCTCTCACTGTTTTCTCACCACCACTACCACTACCACCCTCCTCTTTCCTCTTCTTCCTCCCCTTACCTAATAATTCGTCTTTCTCTCATTGTTTCCTTCGCCCATACTCCGGCGCATATCGTGTATCCCCCACGAGCTTCCGACCGACTGTCTGTCTCACCGCCCGAAGTCCGAACCCCCGAATCAGTCACTCGCCTTTGCGAATGTCGATGGAATGCGATAGACGATAGTCATTGTGTCGACGGTGCACTTGCGAGGGTCATCCCCGCACACCGCACGAGCACGACCATTTCTCTCACCTCACCACCTCGGACAACGTAACCTCTGTTGGGCATACGACCATCGCGTGCGCTCCCCTTACTCCGCACTTCCGTTCCCGCTCCGCCGACCAGCGCCAACCCACGCCGATCCCCTCAATCGCTTGAGGAGGGCCTCTGACCTGCGAATTCCAGAGGCGCCATAAACACCCGCCGTCCCGTCTGCACTGAACCTGCACCCGTTGACGAGGGAATGTCTCAAGGCGAAACAGCCGAGAGACATCCCCAAGGATCCTCATCTTCCAATACTACGGAATATGAGCGCTACACTCATCCCACCCCCTCGACAGCCGCGTACACCGGTTCGTCGGAAAACCCTCTCACAAACAGGAGCTCGCGCTCGCTTACCCCCTCCGCGGTAACCACCATGGAGTTCCATGATTCGCAGGGTTTGACGCCGCTGCAGAGATGGGCCGCCGGTGCTTCGGATACGCAGTTCAATGCCCTGTCTGGTGCCGTCGGTGGCTTCACCTCGGGTGTTGTCACATGTCCTCTTGACGTCATAAAGACCAAGCTACAAGCTCAAGGCGGCTTCTTGCCTGTTTCAAAGGGAAGGCATGTCGGCCACCACAAGGTGTACTCTGGTCTAATAGGCACAGGGGGCGCGATATGGAGAAATGAGGGCATACGCGGTCTGTATCGTGGTCTAGGGCCCATTGTGCTGGGCTACCTGCCAACCTGGGCTGTTTGGTTCACCGTTTACAACAAGAGTAAAAAGTATATGGCAGACCATCATGGTAAGTCAAACGTCCGCCGAGTCCGCAATCACAGTCTACTAATTACCACTACCGGACAGTGCGCAACCAGTTTGCTATCAACTTTTGGTCATCAATCATTGCCGGAGCCAGCAGTACGGTTGTAACAAATCCGATCTGGGTAATCAAAACCCGGCTGATGTCACAGTCCTCGAGTGGTTACAATAGAGAGATGTCGGTATTTCCGAGATCCGGTAACACCCCGACCTCAAGACCAACTATTAACTCTCCTTGGCATTATCACTCGACGCTTGACGCAGCGCGCAAAATGTACTCTTCCGAAGGCATTTTGTCATTCTACTCAGGCCTTACGCCCGCACTACTAGGTCTTACGCACGTCGCGGTGCAATTCCCTGCATACGAATTCTTGAGAAAGAAATTCACGGGCCAGGGTATGGGGGAAATGACAGAGTCAACCCAGCAAAGTCATTGGTTGGGTGTATTATCAGCTTCGATATTGTCGAAGATAATGGCAAGCTCAGCCACATACCCCCACGAGGTGATCAGGACAAGGCTACAAACGCAGCGACGTCCAACGCCCGGGGTCGAATACCTACAAGGGCTAGGGATTTCAGAGCCATCTGGAAGCCAATCTCAGCCGACAAAGAGGGTCCAGAATAACGGACCCCAACCCAAGTACAGAGGTGTGATTATGACCTTCCGCACAATATTAATGGAAGAAGGCTGGAGGGCATTCTACGCGGGCATGGGAGTGAATATGATGAGAGCGGTGCCCGCAGCGACAGTCACCATGATGACATACGAATATGTCATGAAGTCACTCCACCACGCGCAAGCCGAGGGCAGGCGCAAGAAAGCCGAAGGAGCTGAGAACGCACGTACTATGATGGAACCCTGAGCAAACTTAAAAAAAGAAAATGAAAATGGGGCCATGCCCAATTGTATAAGGAAGACCATATATGACTGTATCCAAAGTTCTTTGGTGTAAATAATGTCACCTGTATTGGTGACGAGTTCACATGTAAGAGGTAGACATGGGAATTTTTAACTTGGGCCCGGGGGGTTAAAAGGCCAACCTAACGGAAACACACACCCCTTTGGAGGGGAGGGGCGGTTCAGGTTCGTTCGGGGTCACAATACGATATACCCAATTTCTTGTCGGTTATAGACAGACAGATGCATGTGTGGGAGCGGGCTGCGAAGGATCGATCAATGAAATTAAAGTCATTTCAAGGTTTTTTGTTATGTACCGATATCAGAATTCATGAAATCATCGAGGTTTATGATGAAAGATGCAATAGAGTAAAGTAGAAGGTGTTTACCGAGATTCTGTATCTGAGCTCGCTTTGAGGTGCTTGACATCGTGGTGCTGGGTTGACATTCTGGAATTTTGAAGATGTTATCTACCTAGGTATAAATGAGTGAGAAACCCGTGAAGCATGGTTGACGTGTCCTTGCTCTTCGTGTGGAAGTACAGGTATGGGCATCTCACTAACTTCGAAAGTAGAATGCAGAGTAAGTATGGAAAAGGGGTTATTTATTTTGACAGCTCCTTGTTCTGCGCATAACATATTTGCCAGACATTCTGTGGATTTAGGTTTCCTTCCAGTGCTTTAAGGTTCATATTGATATTAGGGAAGATAGGGCAAAGAGGTATTGTTATATGAAGTTATAAGAGAGTGAGCTCTCTTGGTTGGTGATGCGCCTCCTGTTAGTAGGCAGAAGGTGAAGGGGGCGTTTGGTCTCTCAGGGTGATGTCAGAGTAGTTATGTTTTGTCTCCCCGATGTGAGAAATGGCTGAATAGATAGTACTATGGTACATATCTTAGCGAATGTGTAGGTCGCGTAGTTTTTTCCGATCAACCTGCTCCCTATTGAGCGCGCCTACCCTAGAGGCTTTCTCTACCAAAAGGCAGGGTTTAGGAGGAACATATAGCAGATTGCCCATCTATCTAATATATTTGGATTTGAAACCACCAGTTCGAATAGCAGGACCATACTCAGAAGGACCTTTCTAATGCGCACGTTAACGTAAACCGGCTGGGTTTCTTCGGTACGGGCCAGGCAACCAACCTATGGCGATCCTCCTCTTTTGAACGGCCCCCATTTGCAATAATCTCGAATTGCCTATTCCAGTATTCGGGGTCCAGCCTACACTCATCCTCATCCCCGTCCTCAACCAGCGAATCGCCGGTTTCGGTTTCGTCATCTCCACTAACATCAGCTATTTCGTCATCAGCCAGGACGCCGATAGACAGGAGTACATCCTTCTCTTGCGTTGTCCATATCCTCTTTCTCTCTTCTGCCTCAATGTGATCCATTTGTTCCGTCCATGGCCCAATAACGAAGTCTTCAAAGGTCAGAGTGCCATTGTTGTATTGGCACATGAAGTCTGCAACAAGTTCGTTTAGTTGATGAACCCGATATTCATCTTCTTCCCTCAGTTCGTCGAAATCACTTCCATAGTCAGCCTGTAATATACAGTCATAACAAGGCGAAATCGAGGCGCAGCACGTATGTCGGATCCCCAAGCGATCAAAGGTGAGGCATCGGAGTGCGGATTCTACCAACGTTGCAAACTTCTCGACTGATGGGGCAAAAGCATGAATGGTGTCTGTGAGCTCCCGAAGAGTGACATCTGGAGTCCAGTTAAACCGTCTTTCTTGTATACGGTTGAAGTAGATTGAAAATGGAGAGCATCCTTCGGGACTTGACAAGCAAGCGCACTACCATGTTTGAGATCAGAAATCGCTGCATCAAGAATTATCAGGTAATTCAGAAGTAATAAGAATTTTCGAAAAGACACTACTAGTCCAAGTAGAATTTTGCATGTTCCTGGAATAATAAACGGAAAACAAAGTAGGACTTGAGATAACTTACCGAACATCCATCATAGTAGCTAGTCTGCGTAAAAAGCGAAAAGCAAGGACTTGAAATCATTTTCGAGACCCACGGTTTGAGTCGGTTCAATGAGAATGGCAAACGCCGAAAAATCCTATGTATTATAGAATAATGAGGGTTGCTATCAATGTTTGGCTTCTGACTTCGCTCTTTAACTTTCCACGCCGACTCCCGAGCGTAATCGGCGCCCTTATCAATAAGCCACTGGCAATATAATAGATCATTGCTCTTCTCAGCCGCTTTGGATAATGGCGTGGCTCCCTTGTACGAAACATCAACGTCTCGGAAACCTAGGTCGAAAGCCATCTGGGCCGTTATGGGATCATGAAATGCGAAATAGATTGAGCAAGGCTCATCAAGTGAGTAGCCGAGTCGATAATCGCCTTGCTGTAGGCTGAACATCTTAAAAGGGTCGATGCCGATTGACTGAAGAGTTTGTACTACATGAGGGGCCTCGTAGTCAAGGAGGGTTGGCTCATCCGCTGTCAACTCGTCTTGTGGGCCGACATATTGGTATAACCGTAGGCATGCTTGTAGTTTCTGACGCCATAACCTCAAGTGTTGCAGTACAGCATGTTGAGTTTTTATAGAGGCTGACATCCTAAAAATATAGCTAATGTCTTGACTAGTAAGAGCACAGCCATGCTTTAGTAGGATTTCTGTTGTCTCTGAGCAACTGCAATCACCATACAAATGCCAATCCCCCAGCCCAAACAGGCCACCAGTAGTCGCCTTATACAAAAGGGCTTTGATTTCATCCGAGTTGAAGAAACACGGCTCCATCTCCAGGATGAGATTCAAGCCTGCCGGCCACCGAACGGCAAGCTCAACCAAAGACTTGGCTAGGTTGTACTGACCTGACTCAAAGCATCGCTTTGGATTAGTCGCCAGAGTCTGAGATAAACCATTCATATCTTGTCTTAGTAATGCGGTACACATTGGGTCTAGTTCAAGTTCAACTGCTGCCGAAATTTCAGTCGATTGGCGTACAACATCTCCGTAGCGTAGTAGGTCAATAGCCGTACTCTGCCACTGATACTGGCAATCCAGGGCTTTTCGTAAGAGTATCGATGACATTGAGCTTACATATCCGACCCTTTCTTCTAGGAAGGGTCGGTGATTGAATCTTCCAATAAGGTCTCGGTGCTGCGTTGATGTTACTCCCGAGTCGAACAGTGCATATATTATGGTGTGGTCATCAAATTGGGATAATACATGCATATGTAAATCTATGTCCGTAACCTTGAGAAGTTTAGCTATCTATACTCATGCTTCAGCCATTTGGGATGAGTTACCAATTCAACGAGATAGTCGATCAAAGTTAGATTACGAGAAGAGACGTCCCACGGTGACGCAACACCTCTATCGTAAGCCACTCTAATCCATGAAATGCAATCAGCAGCAATTCTTTGACTAATTTCAACGGGCGTTGAATCGTTTAAAGCTTCAAATAACGTGTCTATCATACGGAATGGTGGTGATTGATATTCGTCTACCATGTTATAACACCGAAAGCTTGGGCTGACACTCGTCCCACCTGCACCAAAGTCAAGAGACAGGCTCACTGAACAGGCAACAGAGAGGAGTTGGCGGAGCCCAATACAGGTGATCCCAAATGTTCGTTGACGCTGAGAGCTATCACCACGGTAGTGAGAACAGCTTGGGCGGTGCATCAACATGGTAACCTCCGTCGAAAAGAAGTCGAGGGCGTGCCAGCGGAGATTTCTCTGCTTTACTCTGCGCCACGAGCTACAACTACAGAACGTGGGGTCTTCTAACGCTGTCTGTGTCGGGTCGTTCAGAGCGGGATTCGGATGTGGCTTTATACCTTCCTGTTGAAGGTCAGATGACTTGTACAAGTCTTTGAGAAGACTCGGCTTCGAAACCAGACTTCTAACGAGGCGGTTACCAGTAAAGTTTCGATCCGTGAACTGCGATTGATCTCTGAAATGACGTAAGATAGTGAGTACCTCGGTCATCGCCTGCGAGTTCGCAACACTGCGATGTTCAAGCACATTCAGATGACCGTTGGTTATATAATGATTGGATTGTACTTGGTTCTCAAAGTCCTCGAAGCGAGCATCTATAACTGATTCTAGCGCTTGGAGTGTAGGCTTTAGGAGTTGCACGTTCAAGCCGATGGTAGTCAGCTGCGTGGCATTGTCGACATTGGTTTTTCGGATGATTTCCGAGTCTGCATTAATCCTTGAGAGAACATCGGCTTGGGCTTTCATAGAGTCTCCGAGAGCGTTGACATTGCTGCTAATTGCCTGGTGCGAATGCCTGAAAGATGTTAAAATGATTAGAACTAATAGCCTATAAGATAGGGGTAACAAGGTTCCAAATATTGGGGCGGGGATGCAGAAAGTGGCTTACAGCTCGAGGCCATGTATTGCTATTGAGAGCTGGTCTAAGATACGCCTGAGGCACTTCTCTATTTCTTCTATGCTGTCGATTTGAAATGGATATTCGAGCTTCTTCTTGATCTGCTTCAGTTTATTGTTGGAGCTGTTCTGGTGCGATGGCATAAACTCTTCTAGCTTTCCCTGAAGTTTTCGCATTTCTGCCATGCAGACCCGTAGACAAGATAGAACAACATCAGCGGGGATCTGGTGCTGGACTTGAAGCGATTGAGTGGCACCATCTACTACATCAATGGCTGTCTTTAGTTGGTCAAGGTAGGTTAAAGCGATTGAGACTCGCTCATCACGCGCATGAAAATGACCAAGGTATTGCTTTACGCTGCTGTATACCTGTAGGCCGAGCGACACGACCCCGACGGCGGTCCCCGCAATGCTGATAGGGTCAGTCATCGTTTGGATGGGCGACACGCCGGATAATGGCGCGATTTAGATCTTTCGGAGCAAGTATTTGATGTACGTGATCTTATCATCGATGAGAATTGGGGGATTGGGCTGATCGGTCGTATTGAAGCGATTAGAGTACTGATTTGTAAGAATTAAAGATGACACAAGGAGGCTGCATCCGGGGGAAAGCATACTTATCTATGTCGAAAAAATGCCTAAGGCTGAATAGAGGCTGCGCCCCAAACGACTGCATGTGTGATTGGGCGTACGATTTTGTACTTGTTCCCGACAGCAGTTATTCCTGGAGCGAGATCGCGTTAAAGCATGCGAAGCTCACAACAGTAACAAGGGCTTCTGTTCAAGAGCCTTATAGGATGTTCAGATTGTAACGATGTTTTATGGCTTCAAAAGGACTTTTGGGATCCTATTTCCTGTTTAATAACCCAGGAAATCCAGAGTCTATATGACAAGACAGCTTCGCGCATAATTGCTGACCCTTCTCCTTAAAGTGACAGCCTTTGCCTCGTATTGAGCAACCCAAGCAAACACAAGTAGAAGCTTCACGTGAGATTCCACATTTGTATAACTATAGGTATCTCAAAATAATTAGCCTCATTACCGTACGCTAACTAGAATACTATAAGTTATGTTAGTAAATCCTTCCGCAGCTCAGATAGGTGAATAACCTAACAGCTATGCAACGACCGAGCCGGGGCAGTCTTACTGACGACAATAATAAAGGCTGCTATAATAAAATTACCCTAACGGCTTTTCAATGAATTGTAAAATGGGTCGGGGGTGCACACGGCAGTGCACCTGCCCAACACTGATTCCGATATTGATCTAACTTATCAATTCTATAAATCAGCAAGATTGATCCATAACTTGCTCTACTTGAAACAAAATTTGCCACAATTCAAACATCACCTTTGCTCACATGTAGCGCACTATTGACACAAAACGGATCTTTTAAAAAGTGCTCAATTGTGAGTCAAGCATGTTGACCGTAACTTGAACAAAATTTCTCAGCAAATTACAGGCAGTAGCAGTTCATGAATTACCCTGTCGCACCCGTTCACCATTCTATGTCCCATCTGTTCGCATGTTGTCAAGCTCCCGAGGTGCCCTGGTAGCTGACCCCCCTAACCGGATATTTTCTGACCCATACTGATAAATACAATCGCTCTCGACTATATCGTATATACCGCAGTCACGACTGTCATTCTTCTTTCGCCGTATAAGCCTGATTAGTGGCCATAATGTGGGTATTGTTCCGACTATGATAATGATGTCCATCTGTGAAGCAAGTTAATTACCCCAAGCACGTTGTTCTAGAATTCAAACAAGAGTATGAGTGCTCACTTCGGCCGTAAACCATAATGCAATAGGAGCCCAGTACCAAGTGATGTCTGCACTATAAGAAGTTTGTCCGGACTCGCTGCTTATATCGAAAACTTAAATCATTTCTGGGCAGTTTCTGAGTAGTCAGGAGCATGCGGTAGCATGTATTAATGGCATCTTTGCTGGAGCGGAAAATGAAGTCTAGAGAAGTGCGTACATCGGAAACTATCTGATATCTAGTGGAGCCGGAACTACGGTCGTAAAGATATATTTACTCAAAGACCTGAACAAACAGTGAAGTTCATAGGTAACGCACAAGATACTTCCTCCCATCAAGGCCGACAACCCAATTTTAATTCTTCGAGTGATCCTGAGCTGTGTGATGAATAGAGCTGGAAAAACGGCCACAATAATATCCATAAGGGCATTATATGCTGATTGAATAAAGCCCACATATTGTCTATTCCTCATTATCAGCTTCGAGCGACAAATCTGAAAAAGTTCAGTGTGGCAGTTGTAGGGGCATACTGAACCTATGGATCGAGACACTCTCCTGGAAGCGAGGGCTTCCATTGCTTTTGGGGCGGGCCACAGAAGCGAATTATAAGCACTATCGCAATGATGTTAAAAGTGACTAGTAAAGCACATTGTCCCCAAAGGAAATAGAGACGCCATCTCTTTGCCGACATCCCCACCAATCGAATAGATAGTAAAATCAATATCTTGATGCTAGTTGATGAAATAATAGAGAATGTCGGGGCTAGAATAGTATATTTGATGGCTTCTGAACGGTTATGTAGGTTTTTTATTTGTGCTTCTTGCCTGTCCAGGCCGCAGGAAGCCCCGACAACGACGAGGGACGAGACAACTGCGAAGGTCTCCGTCAGCATCTATATCATCATTGTAGCATATGGAATCTCACAGATCTAAGTGTCACGAAGAAGTCATCCCAACCTGTTTGCTTCATATACACTAGAATATGGCAACTGAATTAGCATTATTGTTGCAGAGCCAGGGTGTATTGAGTGAATCTATGCCCCATAAAGCTAAATATTCCAAGCGAGCTCTGATAGAGAATCGACACATACATGTTCTACCCAGAATTCTCGCGATAGTGATAATAATGAACAGGCCAGTGAGAACCCAGGATACGACGTTAAGGGTTGTCACATAGTCAGTCTCCGCATGATGCGGGCGGCAAAACCAAAAAGCCGGAATCTCGAAGGTTATTCGGTGCACTGAATGAATTGTTGGCTGATGATAGAGAGTGAACAATAAAGTTTTAAGTGAAGTCTTGATATCATACTAATATTATATCTCTGCAAAAGATGAAGTTATATTTACCCGTAACCAATAAGTACAGAGGCAATCAAGGTAAGTCTTACAGACATCACTCAAAGAGAGGGAACTAGGGAGGCGGGGTGTACAGTAATCGACAATGACGCGGAGGCTCTTCTATACTCAGATAAACATAACTCTACTTCACTATACAGTTTTACAGGTGATATCAGCATTATCTTAAGTTGCCACAAATCAGACTACTACACGAAAAGTCTCAAACATATTGTAAGCATGTCATTAGAGTCTGATGTCTGCACTAGGTTAATATATGTAGCTTGGCCCGCCTGCCTTCTTGGAATGCGATGCCCTTCGCCCCTTTTCTTCTGAAAATAAGCCACTTCAAGGACTATACGGCTTTCCACATTAATCACACCTCGCGTCCATTAAAATGGTTTGTAGAGTATTATCAACGACCTCCGAAACGTCATCTCGTATTGTTTAGCCCTTTCCCGAAACTACCAGTTGAGAAGATCATTTAGTTCAACTTATACTAGTAGGCAGGAATAACATTGTAAACTAGGGTTCTTCTTTATTCTGATATTAAAACCTTTAGCGCCCAGTATGCCCAGGATAGTTTGAAGATCGAGGTGTCTTGGCGTTCAGCTCCTTTGAGCTATTATGGGCTCTGCATCGGAGCTTGTAATATGTGTGGCTCCAACCAGTACTCAGATATATGAATAAATAGGTCGAAGAAGCACTATTAGTGGTGGTGTAGTATATATGTCCGAATAGCCTTGTGTAACAAGGGCTTGGAAGAGTGTTCAACTTGTAGTAATCAACCCTGGCTTCAAGGGGTCATTACGGTCTAGCCAATCCGACAACCTAAGGTCTATATACACACGAAATACTCGCTTTCGCTCTCGTATAGCTTGTCATATTCGATTAGACATCCACGGGTAGCTTGGAGGTAGGCTTAGCTGCTTGTATTGATTGTATACAATATAGAAGCCCTATCTCGAATGCTCTTAAGCGTAGTTCCGGTCCCTTACGTCTGTATGACACCTTGTTCGTATTGCCCCCTCGCTTCTTCATGGCTGGCTAGGGGGATCAAATAATATAATACATGTCGATCGGAGCTAAAGCCTCATGCAGAGTCGTACATCTATATGTACGTATAATACGCTCGAAGTCTTGTATGGAGGGCCTAGCCATATGGATATCCATGGCATCACATTTTGTAGTTTAAGGGCTCGCCGACATGGTGCTCAAGTTCGTCGCGCATTGGGTAAATATTGAAGGCATCCCCCCTATTCGAATGTTCAATTGGTTGTGCGAAGCCAAAGCCGAGGTTTGTTGGGAACCAGCCTGATGATATCCCTTTGACATGCCAAGCCTTGAAGTGATCAATAAAGTTATCATATTTTGAAGTACATTAGCCTCTACGCAACGCCTGATGTGACTTAACAAATAGAAATAACAATGAAACGAAATAAGAGAGTAGCTCTAGGTCAATAATCAAAAATGAAACTCGTGATTTCGGATGGCATAGTAAGATACATCGTTAATGAATCAAGCAACTTCAACCGGGGCCGGGTATTCCCACAAACAATGAAGAAATTGAAGATAACAACTAATAAATGTTCGCCATCCTTACTTGTCAATTCCCATTTACTATATCATTATCTTCACTATTCACAATATACAAACGAGGGGAATAGACTTAGATACGACACAAGGATAGAAGTGGCATAGCCAAAAGACAAAGCTTGAGGTACCTATGAAACTGACCTTATGACTAGGAAGTGAAACAACATCAACGCTATTTGTTACACGTACAGTCGCTCGGCAACACATCTCTTTCTCCCTGTCTACGCTGGAGGGGCAACACGTGTGCGCTAGCAAAATAACAATCATTTCGATCGTGTTGTGCTCTATCAATCACTTCTTTACCTATCTTAATTGGGTTCGCATCTACCTATCAAGCATCTAACCTTTGTACCCTTTACAACACAGCTCACGAACTACACTTAAGCATTTGAAACTGGCGACAATGGCGAACATTGCGAATTTGCTGAGCTCTGGTGATTACGCCGACCTCAAAATTGTGTGCAAAGACCAAGAGTTTCAAGTCCACAAGATCATCGTTTGCGCCCAGTCGCCCGTCCTAGCTACTGCGTTGAAGGGGTATTTTGAGGTATTTGCCCTTCCCAAAGAATCTCCCAATGGCACAATCAGAAAAATGGCAGAGCAAAAGTCATTGACCAGATCTCAGGAAACCAAGATCAACACATACCATGTTACCGACTTCGACCCCACGACCGTGAAGTGCATGATCGATTACATGTACTCCGGAAAGTATGCGCAGCTGCCTCCCGACTGCCGTAGTGATAGCAAAGACCAAGGTAGGTAGCTCATTTTCCCGACTACGTGAGCGCCTATATCCTTTACTACAGTTTACTGACTCTGCATTCTATCAGCATGTGGCAAGAGTAGCAGTGAAGTCTGGACCTACCACGGACTCGTGAACTGCATTGCGGATTACTTTGGCGTACCCGGGCTAGCCAAGATGGCCACTTCCACATTAGACGAACTTACTCAAAAAGGCTGGTCAGAGGATGCCTTCTGCAATTTGCTCTATGGAACCCATGGTAGAACAACAGACAAGGGTTTCCGCACCATGCTGGCGACGCGAGCCGTGGATCATCTAGGCGAACTGACAGCAAGGGGACTCTTCAGCGGGGCTGATGTGAGTGATGAATTGACTCCAACCATCCTGAGGCTTTGCGATCAAAGACTGAAGCTTTTCGATCAAAAACTGAAGCTTTGCGATCAAAAACTGAATCTTTGCGATCAAAGACTGGACGCGCAAGCGGAGAGCTGGAAGAAAATCGAATCCTTTTTCGATGATGCTGAAGGTGAGTGCGATGAGTGCGGCTCTGTTAGATGTTATGTTGCGGAATCTTCTGGAATTAGGTATTGCACAGTTTATTGTATTTCGTGCGAACGGAAATCGGCGAGGCCAGATATGCGGACTTAGATAGACACCTAGTGAAGACATAATCAAGCCGTTTACCCCATCTTAATGCTTGCATATCAGAGGACGAAATTTTCAAATCGCAAGAATCCCTTGTGAGTAATTCTATATCGTTGGAACTGCCAATGTACTTACATACCGAGATACTACTACTAAACATGTGCCGGACGTCAAGCCTTAGTGGCATGTTCTTCTCATGGGTTGGATACGATGGAATTGGTCATGGTAAATGTTGAATCACTATTATACAGCAGCGCAGGTACGGTGTTGCGGACATCTATAGTCCGCGGTGTGTAAATAAATAGTGCGTCGTATGGCTCGTATGGCCCTACAATAGACTGCAAAATCACAACTGCGCCGCATTCTGGGGATGGTACTTTGTAAGATCAGATCTATCGCGGGCCCTACATTGAGGTCCCCACCTTCCGCAAGAAGCAAATATCGGTTCTGGTTAGCCTAACCGTCGATTCAACGATAGCAAAGCGAATACGTCGCCCCGCCGCGGAGACCCTCATACCCTAATATCCCTCAAAGGCAGGATTTTCTACATAGTAGAGTTGGCTTAGTAGGCCGGTTTGGTTTAAAACTGCTGGCGTCTTGTCTTACTCTCCAAAAGCCTATCGGGAATGGCTTCTTGCTGGTCCATTATCACGACGGCGAACTCGGCTATTCTGTAGCAAATCCGAGCGGGACATTTCGACAGTTTTTTAACGGAAATGCGTGGAAAGAGTGAATTCGAGATTTGTTAGTTAGGCTAGCTAGCTACACATCAGAACTTGCGAGTCATCGGTTTCATGAGAGTCTCTAGGTATATATGCTTATGCACGGCAGCACAAAGATGGAAGATGAGCTCGAGTTGAATGTGAATTTGAAGCGAGACGGATTGCCACGTAGACCATGAGATACTCCGACGCCTTAGGCATTCCGAACTGTCGTTGCTTACGACCTTTGTCAGACAAATGACGCTGGTAAGTGATAAGCCTGACATTGAATTCAAATCAAGTAGCCCTTAATAAGTACACTTCCTTCTAACGACCACTTGTGAGCTTATCGCTAGCTAAACTCGATAACTAATCGCGGTCTCCGGGCTGATTACAGACATTGGATAGGAAAGCCTCCGACATCGGTTTCTGTTGGGGCTTATCCTTGCGAGATTTGAGAATGACAGAAAAGGGTGAATTTGAGATTCGACAGCGCAAAAAAAACCGAGAAAAGAACATGGGAGAGCCTTGGTATGGAACTCATCAGGGATTGGTTCTGACACCACGGTAAGCCATTCCGTGCTTGCATGAACGTTGCGTATACATATGCTGTCGCATTTTGATTCAGGAATGCATTTCCCTCAAAAACTTATCCTTATTTCTGACGCACTTCTAGAAGCGCCGACTTTACTCTATCTTAATAACGGTAGGTACCCGGTATCTAAGTACATAGGTCAGGTTAAATCGCCTGCCGGGGACTGCACTTGAAGATCAACGCTATCGTGTCTTACCAAGAGACCAGGAACAGGAACGTGAGCACCAGGTTTAGCAAATAGGGTCCGTTATGATTAGCATTTGCTCGCTGTTGAGCATGCCGCTAAGATGTAAACAGCTAGAGATGTTCGAGACGAATCCAACTGCGGGTTTCTCCAGGGTATATAGCGGGTATATAGCCCCACGGTGGTCTGAGCTCACGTCTCAACAGATGAGAAAAGTGGGCAGCAGTGGGTAAGCGGAAGTGCCGTGGTAGCGGTGACAGCTCTCTGCCGGCAGCTTTCCTATTCGACAACTCCGAAGTTGGACGAATTCTGGGCTTCTGGGCTTCTGGGCTTCGGGGCTTTGTCTGATTGTCTAATGTAATCCAACATGGTGAGACACGCCGCTTGGCCAGTTGTTGCTCGTGTTCGCAGCTTGAATATCTTATTACCAGCGAAAAATGAATTCGAAGCAATATTGATGTTGTAGCGGAAATCTAGCCAGACGAATACGCCTCTGGGCCCGGATGAAGCCATCAAGTCGTCTTGGGTAGTCCGTGATAGCTTACTGTGCTTCTACTACGAATATGCAGTAATGAGTACACCGCCTTGCCGAAGCTATACCTATCTAATTACTATGTGAAGAAGCTCCAGGATTCGTCTTTATTAATTAGGTAGTTGTACCCATATCGCCAGTACCGATGTACATGTAGGTAGTCTTGGGCTTACTTACAAGGTAAGTATACCTGCAGTTAGGTCTTATCTCCATATAAATATATATAGTATCAGGTAGTACAGTATATCTGTACATGGGTGAGGGTACATATGTATGTACTTACTCACCCACCAAGTCCGACATTGGAACCACTGCATACCATACCGGTATATTAAGATGGACTGAACATCCCGTCTGCTGCATTGTTCGTTGTCGCGAACCCCAAACCCGTACGTAAGTGTGTATCCAAACCATCCAACCACCATCAGGTGAGTGTCTTCCCATTTCCCCTCCCGACCTGCGTCTGCATCTACAGTGGCATCAGCATCAGCGCCAGCGCCTGCATTTGCTTCACACCCTCCCAGGTCCATTCAGCTCCCGGACCTCCGTTCTCTTATAACAGCATAGCCATCCAATAGCGCCTTGTCCCCTACCAATCTATTCTATTACAATAGCTAATTGACTTGCCTACCGTAGCTATCGTACATCTTTGAACTTCATCTCTTTCTATCAAGATAGCCATCTAGTTTCATCCTGATATTCATACAACAACAACCTCACAATGGCTGGTCCCCGTGTCACTGGTCCTGTCGCGAAGCTCGTTCGCTCTATCACAACAACCACTCAGCCCTCGACTCTTCTCACAAGCTCCAAGGCTGGCGCGCCCCTATCGAGGAAATATGCAGATCTCCTCAAGGAACGGAATATAGATCCTGATGTAAGACTTCCATCCATCTGCATTAGCTATGCGAACGCACCAGTATTGGACTATTGTCTAAGTGTACACTGAGACTGACAAGACTCGTGAGCAGCACCCTCGCCATCTCTATACCCGTTCATCAAATCTACCTCATCCCCAACCTCGGAAAATGCGCCTAATGCAGACATTTTCGAGTGCTGCCACACCTAACGCAGCCGCGACAAGTATTGACAATATCGTCTTCCCTGGCTCAGCCGTCTTCGACGGTGCCAGCCAAGACCCATTCAGCAATCTCCGCGTGCCCCTGCTCCCCGATAACGTCAAGTTTCAACATGCCCCAGAGTCTGCCGATGCTCCCGTCACGCTTCCCGAGATCAGCATTGTCGCTGCGAACCCGGACCTTGTGTCGCCCTCCGCTTTAACAGAAGTAGAAGGGATGGGTGTCGACGGTGTTGAATTGAAGTTCATTCACGATGCTGAGCCCGCCGAACAACACCAGGGAATGCTGACAGATCTCTGGAGGGGTCTGGTCGACGACGTGTTAGGTCAACAAAGTAATAAGGCCAAGGTGGCCCTCTAACAAACAATCACTGTTTTTGTAACGATCACACGAACAGTTTTCTACTTTTGTCAGGAAAGCGAGTTTGATTCCCTGGGGTTAGCAAGCCTTTCTGAGATGGCATTATGTGGGCGGTTCAAGAATGTTTTGAACCAACTTTTTCTATATCATTTTAATGCTGGCGTTGGTTTTTTGGGAGACGGGGAAAAGCAGCTATCCATGTACATCTTACGTGGATAGAAGCTGCAGTGGATTTGCTTGGATACTGAAGAAGCTGCTTAACGAGCCTTCTGACTATCATTTCACACAATTGAATAGTAGTCGCGCGTGGGCAATGCCCATCACCCCTCTGTTGTCGATTGAATATGCACCTCTTGTGACAGTTGCACAGACGTTCCTCAGATGATGCTTATGCAATAGCAAATTTAGTCGCCCATAATGATCACATGCTCATGTTATGAAGGATACAGTTTGATCATGCTGTAACAAGTTGTCCAGTTGGCAGAGATATCCTGCTAACGTTTAACTTTAAGTACTAGGGTATGCCCAGTTCCGATAGCTTATTAGAATTAATAGAATAGGGCTGAGGGAATAGTTATCCGTAGCAGTCACCTGTGGACTTCCTATATCCATCCTGGAGCCGGCCCAAGGAACAACACTCAAGTAAGAAACAGGTCTACTCAAGATCCGCAGAATAGCCCCTGAGAAAGAAACCAAACCCGTGAGTTTCAGAACTTAAAGCCCCGGAATCTTTTTTGGAAACTGAATGCTACGCTCCCCGCACTTTTCCTTCGACGTACCCCACGATCGTTCGATCACGATTGAGTTTGTCGGCCCACCTTGTTAATTAGCGGCACTTCCCACCACTCCACGTGGAAGAACTGTAATTTAGTCTCTCGCGTATGTGACGAGGGCTCTTTTTGAGTTCACTAAATTGACTGAAGTAGAGTTTCTGATAAGTCTAAATCGTGCAAGGATGGCGATTGGTTTTTGAATTGACACTCTGGCAGCTTGTCAGTAGTTTATGTTGCTGGGGTCCGCCTCCTTTATTCGCATGCCAGAGATGCATGGCGGTATGTCATCCACTTCTTCGTACATTGCATTTTGCTATTTTCTTCGATAAGATGGCCGCAAAAATGGAATTATTCGTGATTAGTTTGATAATTGTGTTATATGCCTCAAGATAGATTTCATCGCGCCTCGAGAGCGAGAACGCGGGTTTTAACTTGTCTGCGAAGAGACGGCGATGCGGCACACGACCACTTTGATTGCAGGGCAATTCGCCGAAGATGAAGATGTCTATGTGTACTAGGACTACATGAAGTCAACATAGTACCAATGACAGCGCGAAAGTTTCTCAATTGTTGTCTAGATTAGAAGCCTCTGACCTACGAGTTGGTTTATTAGCTATGTAGGTATCTCGTCCCTCGCGAAACTTAGATGCACGATCAGTTGGCCAGAGTCCACGTAGATACGAACTTGTACGCCCAAAAGCCCCGACGGCTGCAGCAGTATCACAGTCGGCCCATCACTTGGCCCGATACCAATCTCGCATGTTGCTTTGCGCTACTGACCGACTGCCTCTCGGATCCAGCCGTCGACATGTGCCCGTGAACTCCGAGCTCACCGAACTATTTGCGAGCTCCGTCTCCCATCCTCGGATTTCGCTTTTGGTGGAGGTATCGGCCCTTTCCTAAGTAAGCGGTTCATAGCTATGCCGGTGTTGGGGCTCGGAGCTCTTCGGGTTTGCTGCCGAGTGAGCATGCACTGTGCGGTAGCAACGGAGCTTGGACTCTACGCGGAGCTAGAGGCGCTCAGCGTTCGGTTATTATGTACTGTTCGCTCGAGTGCTGGGTGTTACGAACGCGATAGACCTTGGTGCTTAGGGTGTGATAGAAACGTGCTTGTCGTCCGACTAAGAGCGAGCGGATCTTTCCTTGGGGCTAACAAATAATACAACGCTGCAATCCGAGCGGAAGTTTTACGAGGCGTCCGCAACGGGTCGACGATACGATCGGATTTCACATGCCGAGTGCTCACTTACTGTGTTTACAGTGTAAAATATGAAGTCGATTGTCGACAGGGTTCAGCATCCGGTGTATATTGTGTCGTAGTAACAAGTCGCATCGGAGTATCATCCAGGCGACCCGGGATTACGAGCGTGGAGAGCCTTGAACGAACTTTGTGAGATTGTCGAAGAAGACATTTAATACTCTACGTTGAAGCTATATGTTCATAGGGGTACTATGACCCTAAAAGACGGCGAGGGGAAAAGCTGTACATTTCGTGTGTCTATGGACTATCTGGTGAGACGTCTGCGTATTTGAAACGCTTCATTCGTGCTAGTTTCAGCGTATCCTGCCTCTCAACGACCAGATGTTATTTATTGGTAGAATGCCCTTTACTCCAAGCCGCCATCCCTTCCCTTATACTGGCGCCCTTCCAGTTTGGTCGACGTTGTGTTCGTCAATTTGTGGAAGAGGATAAAATAGTATAGCCCTTGTTCTTGTACATATCAGAACGACCACAGCGATTGCAGCAAACCAACCAAAGATTCGCCGTGTTTTCCGAGGGTCGTGCGATTCGGCATCCATACTCATGGTCGTGTAACCACCCAGGACACCGGTGCGTCATTGACAAAGCGGTAGCAATTTCGTTGAGGTTCTCCTCAAGACTATCAATTCTCTCCTTCCCAGCTTTAACTTCGTCCGTAAGATTCTTGGTCGAAAGCTTGAGAACCTCAGCAGCAATGCCATTTGCAATTTTTCCCTTAGAAAATATGTCTTTGCTTAAGAGCTCAGATACATTAGCAGCGGCAGCATGCACTATGACCTTTTGGAGATTATTGTTTCCTGTTGAATATGCTTCTTCAATGAGATCGCAGAAGGCATCTGCTGACCAGCTTTCGTTAAGTAGCGTCATAATTCTGTTGGCAGAAAGCTCAGCTAGATTCATCACGCCATAGTAATCCGCAATACTATTCACACGCGCATGGTAGATCAAAGTTTCGGAAATAGTCGTAGTAGCAAGTTTCTCTTCACATTCTGTACCCTGCGTACCTTGCGCTATTAAGCATTAGCGAAGACCTGGATGTTGACCATGAGCAATGCTCATAGATAGGTGAACAGCCCCATGAGTATTTATTGGCAGTAGCATATCCGTTTCAATTGAGGACTAAGACATACCATGCTCGCCTCCATCGGCAGGGTTGGGCTGAACGGACTGAGCAGAACGTGCAAGCTGGAGAGGTTGGACATGTTCAGCAGATTGCTCTTTGTAGTCACCTGTATACATGTAGCAGAGCATGCACTCTAATGCTGTAAGGTCAAAATTGACTTCCATGATATTTGCCTCCGCTTCCTGTAAAGTGGTTAGCATCTGGCCACCCACTAAAAGCCGAGAATAGAGTTATATGAAAATACCTTGAACTTGCTCTTCAGGGCAGCAGATATAACTGGTGACTGTGTGCATATAATGCCCTTGTGAAGATGAAAGTGTTGACCGTCGCATACGAGCGTCATGTCACTATACTGTCCAGAGCCCAAGAGCTCTGTGGTCGCCAATACGACGTTGCTTGGCACTGGTTGAGCGTTGCCCATGATAGACGATGGTACACAGGGGACTCGGCGGCTTGCCTAGAATTTTTGAGTGAGAATAGATGTTGAGAATATTAAGAAGTAGGGCACATTATGAGCAGCTCTTCAAAGGCGGTGAGTAGCTTCTTAGGTTACTTGGACGACCTACATAATGTATCTACCTAGATATTTAATAACTTACAGGTAGGCAGGTGTCCAGGTAACTTGGTTTCCACAGAAACAATGGAGAAATACATGCTACTAGATCCTTTTTTATCTCGTTGTGCAAGATGATAACGTAGGTTTTAATGATCATTGTCGCGCTTTGCGTTTTCAATTCCAAAAAGGCAGGAACTTGAAGATCATGTTCTTTTTGGATGCGTGCACAGGTAACCATAGCCTTTAAGTAATTACTCATATAAGCGTACCTCGGCTATATTCAATATCCTGTTGAATTAGGAGTCAAACTAAGTAGAGCACTACAATTTTCTCAAGGTTCTGGTCTCCGAAAATGTCATGAAATTACCCCTAGATTAATTATTCATGGCAGAAAGAGCACTAAGAACAATAAAGGATAAACTCTGCGATTTCATTAAAAACAACTTGTGATGTTACGCTTTATATAAGGTTAATGCTTTTGCAGATAGTATGACCCTATAAGGTGGCGCGAGGAGAAGTTGTACGTTTCATTTGTACGTGAAACTACCTAGTGAGATGTTTGTGTATCTGAGATACCTCATTCGTAATCATTCCAGCTTAGCTCATATCTAGATGATTGGATGCCATTTATTTTGGGATACCCTCCGCTCCAATCCTACTCCTTGTAAATGGGAGACCTCCTGATTTGACTGATATCTTTATCAATTAGTAGAGGGGCGAGGCATAAGAACAGCGATTTCCCTTTTCTTATCGTACGAATACCGACAACCACACTTATAGCAGCGAATCGTCCAACGGTTCCCTGTATTTTCTGAAGGACGTTGGATTGAGCACCCGAAGAATTGCCTGCAGTCTTGTTTAGGGCACATACGCGCTGCTGACGAAACACCAACGAGCTCGTCGAGATTCTGCTTGAGGGTTCGAATTTGTGCCTGAAGCGCCGCTACTTCAGAGTCTGCGTTGTTAAAAAGCTGTACGCGAGACTTGAGAACCTCAGCAGCCAGATCGTTCGCAACCTTCCCTTCGGAAAAGAAACCTTTAGCCGAGAGCTCGAAAACATTTTTCGAAGCAGCTGACACTAAAACCCGTCGAAGATTCTTATCTCCTGTTGAGCCTGTAACCTCACGAATGAGATTACAAAATGCGTCCGCCGACCAAGAAGAGCGTCCTTCGAGCAGTTCTTTAATTCTATCGACGGAGAGCCTGGCTAGACCCGCCACGTTGTAGTAGTCCGCGATGCTGTTCACACGTCCATGATAAATTAACTCTTCAGAAACAGTCAAAATACCAGGTTTCGTTTCACTATCCGTAGTCGGCGTGCTTTGTACTGTTAAACATTAGACAAATCCTATATGGTGATGATAGATAGATAGAATTGAACAATACGCGCTCCAAGGCTTTATGTGTTAACACAACTTTTTCATATACAGGTAAGAACATACCTTGCTGGTTGCTTCCGTTGGTAGAAGTAGGCTGAACGGATTGGGCGGGCTTCAAATTTTGGAGAAGCTGAGTAGGCTTCTCTTTGTAATGTCCTGTATACATATACTCAAGCATGGTCTCTAAAATCGTTGATTCAAAATCGACTTCGATCGTATTTGTTTTTGCTTCCTATAAAATAGTTAGTACGTAGAAAAAAATATAATCACTTACGAATAGCCGAAAATAAAAACATCTGCAAATACCTTGAACTCGTTCTTTAGAGCGGCAGCAATAACCGGCGACTGTGGACACACGATGCTCTTGTGTACACGGAACTCTTGGCCTTCACATATGAGCGTGAAGTCACTGTACTGTCCAGAGCGCAGGAGCTCTACAACGGTCGATGTGACGTTGTTCATCGTGCTCGATAAGGCAAGGAGGGCTTCGCAGGCTTTGAGTGAAGATAAATGTTGGGGAAACCATGGGAAGTATGATGATCCTATGTTGAATGGGGATAACATAGAAGGGAAGTTCGGAGTTTAGCTGCAATTCACAAGTTGAGGTTGCTGAGAAACCTGGTAGATCTACTGTAGGTGCCAAGGCAGGTACCTACATGTACCTAGGTATGTAGCTACAAATTCTTTCAATTGTTCCAATCCAGATAGAGCTTGTAAATTGGAAAGTACCGGAGTACGCCTAAATAGCACCTGCCCCAGTGCTGCGTTTCTTCTCCTTGCCTGTTAAGGCATTTTATATTATCAAAATTCTACACTTTCCCTGCGCTATATTTCTAGCAGAGCTGCTCAAGGAACCCGGGCTATCCAACCGCACAAGATGAAAGGTATTTCAATATCAATAGGCACAAGGCAGGAAGTGGTAGACACAGCTGCACCAAAGCCATATTCCCTTTATATAGTGGGGTACAAAAGTGATATTTAATTACCTAGGTATATTGGTGTACTTAACCAAGTTCATTCCTGTGGTTACCAATTTTCCATCTTTCAGTTGAAATACCTAGAGCAAGAGAGAGTTATATAGCCTGCTGCTCGATGGGATTTCAAAATCCACTCTTAAATTGATTCTTCATGGCGGCAAGAGCATCGTGAACAACGAAGAATATGTCTCGGATGATACCATGATGTTTGCTCAAGCGTGCATGCAAAGTCAATTCCACAATTCCGACAGCGCGGATTCGTGTTTAGGAGTTGAACGCACGCCTCGAGAGCTTTCGATCGATTGGTTGACTTTTGGTCCTCTTCCTCTAGTTTCGTCTTTTCTAGACACAAGTTAGATGCTAGTTCCTGCCGTCGAGCCTCAGCCGCTTTCAAGCTTGTCATGAGAATAGGTAGCATGTCAGAGGCGAGCCTCTCCGCTACACCTCCTTTCTCAAATACGTGCCGCTCTGCGAGTTCATCGGCGTGATCGACGGCTTTTGCCGCTAGCATTTGATAGTACTCTTGGTCGCTTGTCGAACCTAGCGACTCTTGGATCAAATCGCAGAATGCATCTGCGGACCATTCATTTACCAAGATGTCGTCAACCTTGCTTCTTGAAAGTGCCGAAAGAGCTGGTATGTCATAGTAGCTCGCTACGGAATCCATAAGGGTGTGACACGTCAGACGTTCGGAAACAGTGGTTGGGATTCCAAGTTCTTGAGCACCATTGCTTATGCCCGGCTTAATAGCGCCGGTATCTTGACGAGGAGTTGACTTAAGACTTGATCATCTTCAATCAAACTCGAGATTCAGGATCTCTTACCCACATCTGTATCGGAGTCATCTCCCGATGAGAGGAGCTCCAGGGCAGGATTAGGAGACAGCTGATAATCTCCGGTGTACATAAATTCGAGCAGATGGTTTACACTCTCGATGTCGAATGGAACGTGTAAAATTCCAGCCATAGCTTCCTAGTTCTTGTAAATGTGAAGCGATACCAATTACAATGAAGCAAGACTTACTTCGGAATCTCCTCGCAGAGTATTCGCCATGACGGATGACTGTGCGCATAGTATTGCTTTATGGAGTGCAAATTTCTTCCCATGACATGTGAGTGTAAAATCACTAAAATCCTTGATATTGAGGAGCCTGGTTCCTAGTGGCAATGAGCCTTCAGCCATGTTGACGATGTCGACGACGTTTGGTCTATGTAATCAATCGTTTGGAGCAACATGATAGATTTCTAGATATCTCAATGCTTTTGAGCACTCTATTATGGCAGAATGGGTAATGACGACAAAATTACGATTGTTTGGGCCTAACTACGACGGTACGGAGCCGCTTTCCACGTGATGTCGATTGACTCCGCAGTTACTTTCAGCCTCCATTGAAGTAGGCCATGCAGGACACAAATCACTTATGAATAAATAATGGGCCAAACTCACTAGTCATCGTGGGGTAGCTGTGTTAGTGAAGCGATAGCCGACGGAATGGTAATCGCGAGGTTCGCAATTCAGAGTACAAATCCCATGTTGTCAACTGACCATGATGGGAATGCTGATATTTAGCAGTCACTCCTGCTTATGATACACTTCTCTGCTGTGAAGTGACCGGAGTTCCCAATCAATAGAAGGAGAGCAGATAATGTGATTATATCTCGAGAATAATCCATTTCCATAATCCTTTATTTATGCAGACGGACAAGCCTTGAATTTTCGCTCATTACAGTCGACGGTGGAAAAGGGCAATCGCCATTCATTGGTTAATGAAACAATTATTGACATTGCGATCTATTGAAACAGCAGGCATTGGTTCTCTAATACCCTGAATCCCTTGCCGTATAAACAGAGGAAAAACTCACAAAGTCACCAAAAAAACCTACAAGTTATTACATTCCCATGCTTAAGTACATTATCTAAACACTGTCTTCGTTAGGGAACAGTAAAACACCATGGAGCAATTGAACGAGATTTACAAGATGAAACTCAACGAGTTATGTTATGAGGATTTTAAGAAGCTTTCTTGTACCCTCCATATTCAGGAATACGAAAAGCAATTAGGAAAGAACGAGAGACGAACTGTGAGCATAGGACAGGTTTAAGCGGGAAGAAGGAGAGAGTGTATATGTGTAGGGATCTACTATGTACATCATAATTCTCACACGCGAGCCGAGCCGAGCGTCGCTAAACTGAAGTGAACAGAGAAAAGCGAGAACAAGCTCTGTAGCTAATTTCCGTGTTCGCCTCCGCGCACAAGGCTACACCCGCTCTGGGGGCCAACTCGTCCCGTCCCGTCCCGTCCCGTCCTATCTTAACGGTGTATCCATGTTCTTCCAACCTCCTGGTTTTACATACTAGCTTCGCCCCAGCCAACCCCGAGAGACAATCGATACAGCCCCCTCGTACCTGTGGAACCAAAGACGTAAGATGACAGAGGCTGGGCGCGCGGGGTACTGGCACAAACCACTCAACACGGGGGTGATTGTGCTGATGTGATGTGTCCTGTTGTGTTGGGGTCTTGTGGGTTTGGGCTCGTGCAAGTACTCACCTACTCACCTACCCGGTCCGTGGTATCGTACGCCGTCTGCTGGCGTGACGTGTAGCCGGGACTCCATACGTGACCGGGCGACATTCTCCCATTTTTGCGGCGTACACACCGTATGTCGTGCGAGATAGCTAGGCTATCCCGCGGCCTCACGTCGCACGTAATGCAGCGGCCCGAATTTCGTGTCACACTCACCGCTCTCGAACCACACAAACTTTCGGCTGAGCTCTCTCTTG
Organism: Xylaria sp. Z34; assembly: GCA_037356055.1. Lineage (NCBI taxonomy): Eukaryota > Fungi > Ascomycota > Sordariomycetes > Xylariales > Xylariaceae > Xylaria > Xylaria sp. Z34. The sequence continues at coordinate 377,816 of JBAWJW010000011.1, forward strand.
TCCCTCCTTGGCTGGGAAGTTCCACGTTTGACTACTGCTGGGGATTGGGACCAAATGCCGCTAAATTGAGTTGTCGGGTTACTAGTCTATGTACCACTGGAATATTGAGGTTGTGGGCTGTAAGTTGCGGGCTGTAGAATCAGGGTATGTGATGGGCTTGGGAAATCGAAGAGATTATTAGACCCCAAGGTGCTAGTAAATCTGTTGATTATATTAGGTTAGACTGGTTGCAATAACAGGGTCGGAAAAGCGATTGGACTTGCTACGTCCAGGAGCAATAGTGATATCTCATTATGAGTAAGACGAGAGAATGCTTGGGTAGAGGCTGAGGCTCGCTCACCCCAGCACGTTTCACCTATAGTGCGCCGTAAGCGGGTTGTACGTTGTTCGCTTACCTGCACGTCACAATCCTGGGTATATTACAATTGGTATTGGGGCAAGGAAGCGAACTAATGGCGGTCTTAATTAGGGAGCTGTACCATGAACTAATCCCAGCTGTCGACAAAGTTTTCTACGTTAGGGCACTAGGGGCAGAGTAGGGCGTGTATAATTACACGAATCATATTACAGTGAGCTTGCTCGCTTATGGTATGTTATGGCCTGCTGGTTCCAGATGATCTTATCCATCGATCCAAGAGCCTTGATGGGTAGCTAGTGGGACATCTGTGAGTATGTAGAAGAGAAGGACAGGGGCGAGGCGGACAGATGAGACATGGTTGTCCTTGAGAACTTACTGTATCACCTCGATTTCTTCAAAAATGAATACGATAATCGGACAATTCACTTGAGAGTTCCATGTTAGGTAAGGGATTAGCGTCGGTGTAAAATCTAAGTTCCGTTTCACAAGATGGAAGATTGATATACCATGTGTATTTTTCACAGTTGGCCTTCATTACCTCGGGGTCCAATACCACTTTCCATTATATTAAGCTTGCTTGCCAATTTTAAGCGATTGATACCTCAGTACTGCCCCAACAGTAGGGGAGTTAGGGTAGTACGTTCAATGAGAGAGCAGAACTTATTCTAATTGTTACAATCCATGCTCTGCGTCCGTTCCACCGGATGGTAAAATGTGGTGCGCCGCGTCAACTTGTCCCATATTTCCGACCCGGATATTGTCGTGTACGTCCAAAAATCATTATCCAGAGCTTACGCCAATGTTGCCTGTGGGTCCAAATGCTACAATTTTCAGCTGGTTTCCGTAATACAAGACGAGAAGCGGTGTGCATTTTTTAATGTTTGTCCTCGCTAGCTGAAATCAGACTCTGAGGTCGACAATTGTAAGATTTCGCATCTCTATTACACCCATTTCTTTAGAATTTGGTGAGATTCTGAGAAACAAATGAAGGTAACATGTGCTCGCATAAGATATCCTCAAATTCACACTTATCATAATATATATCAGATGTGGACTCTATTGGCTCCGCACAACACGATTGTCTCTGCTTTTGCTGAATTTTCTGTTCATTTCCACTGGTCTAGGCGTGACACGAGAAAGCGAGACGCCGCTAGAAACAACAAGAAAATGAATGATCGTGTCACATGACTTTCTTGTTTCATGTGTGACACGGGATGAGTATACGGCAGGTTGGCGGTGATGATCGTTAACAACACCTATTCTTGAAGCTCAAAATGACCCTCAAGTACATTCGTTGCCTAAGCCAATTTTGTATATGATCAGCTTAAAGAGTGATACAAGCCCCCAAGCACCATGTAGTCTAGCATCCTTATTCAAGTTTAATAAGTAGTTTCGTAAGAGAATTTTAAAGACTCTTTGGTCATTGTTATTTGTTAATGAGGCCAAGAGTATGTAGCTCAGTGTCTAATTCAATGTGTATTAAAGCAAGTTAAGCTTTTGGACCGTCAAGCTCATCACATGATACTGCAATCAGTCATTTCCAACAACACACGCCACTGACACCGACCCCTTTTTGATAGAGAAGATAGAGAGAAAATAGGGAGTCATTTCATCATTCGTAAACAAGGGAATAAGGCGTAGCACCAGCTCGTCGTCTTTTGCGAGACGGTGGATGTATGAACAAAGTAAAACAAAGCTGCCTCGATCATGAACGTTCCCCGCCTAGAGTCATGATAGGGGGTTTTTCCCGTAAGTCGAGTCTCATTTATCTCGGCATTAGCATGGCGTGGAATATTATCTCATCGAGAATAATTAATGTTCGCCATGCGACGCATGAAATCATGAAGCATGTACACGGCCTTGAACAGTGGTTAATAATAATAATCAAGTCGTAATTTTCATCATCATATCTTCTGGTGATGGACGTGAACATGCCGGGTCTCGGTCGTTCGCAGCGAATACAAAGAATTTATGCAAAGGAGTCGTTGGAATGAACGTGTAGTAGTCAAGTTGACATTGGTTACTTAGCCAAGCTTTGATGACCTGTAGCTGCCGGAAAGGTTACCAGAGCAACGTAAGTGTCTGGAGCCGGGTGGCTAATGAGAAAATGTTATCGTCGCCGAGCGCCTCCTACGGCGGAAGCTGGCCGGTTCATTGTGTCGTAGCCTGGAGTGGGAATCGCTCCATCAACCAGCGTTTTCCGACGCTTCAGATCTAAACCACCGCTTGGAGGCCGCTGAAGATCATCTTCATCATCACGGCCTCGTTTTAAGGGCCCCGGAACACCATTCAAGACAGGTGGGGGTGCATATCCATTTTGTAATGAAGGATTTATGTCTGTTTGGGAACCGTATACATCTGAGGCCGAAGCACCATTAGCTGCCCCTCGATCGTTACTCATCACACTGTACAAGCTGCTAGATGGGGGCGGTACGCGGGGTGGCGTGTTGTATCCGGTCGGCTGTCCATAATATGGCTGGGGTGGTGCCGCGGTTCGTGGAGTGGCACGGCCAGAATGAGCTTGATGGCCTGGAGAGCCAGCGATCTCTGAAGAGAGGTGTGAATGGTCACCAGACATGGGAGCGACAGCAGAAGCGTTATAGTTGTATGTGGTTCGGTTCGCATCATAGGCACCGCTGTCGTGGGTGTATTCTGCCTCATGCTCGGCCTCATCTTCGCCAGTCGGATGTGAAACAGCATCGCCATGTTGTGTCATACCGTTCGGCGGCTTGACGTCTGAACCTTCCGGTACGCCAGCGCCAACAGGCCGTCCTGAAGGTGGGCCCATCTCACTTTTCATGTAGGTATTTGGTTGCCCATAGACGTTCCTATCTGGTGGGCTGTTGTGTGATGAGTATGATGCTTGCTGGGCTGTGTGACTGTAGACACCTCGGCCATTGTCATATGGCTGAGTAGCCTGAGGATATGACTGCATACTATGCAGTGTGTTCCCTGGAGGAGTCGTGGCTGGAGTGGCCGGCATTGATCGCGCAGCATTGCTGAGATTTGTGTCGATAGACATAGAATTAGTACCTTGAGCACCATTCATGCCTGGTTGGCCCCAGTAATTATCTGCAGCACCCATATTTCCCATCACACTTGAAGCACTCGTCGGAGGAGTAGGAAAAGTGTGCGCACGATCAATTGATGGGCGTCCAGAACTACCGTGCGACGGTAAAGGTTGTGGACCGGGTAAACCCATATGGTGATGATGCTGATGTTGTTGTAAAGACGGTAATACGCCGCCTGGAGGTGATGGCCCTGAAACAGGACCTGGACCGGGAGCAGGACCATTACGCATCTGGCTCACCTCTTGTTTGCGACGTTCAGCTGCGGCCATCACTTGGTTAGTCCGATTCTGATTCGTCGGATGATACAACAGCGCTCCTATGTTGTGTACAAATAATGGATACAACAACTCCGTGATCTTTTCCTTATTGGCGAAATCTAAAGCTCGTTCAAACGGTATCCTATGACGGGATCATCAGTCGCTTGTCTGAATTCTCACCGATGCGAAACTTACCAGACACCCTTCAGGTGCATTGGACCGATTTTTACAACATGCCGAACCTTCTCGCTTTTTAAGATGCCATCTCGTCTACCTCGTGTCATGCCAGCCACGTTTAGTAATTTGGTGCCATTTATCATATGATTATCTGCCAAAACGTTAGTTTGATAAGTTCAAGATTTTGTTTGTGCGGTTAGTTCACCTTCTCGGCGGGCAACACATATTCCCCTGGCTTCGACTTGAAAGCATAAGCTTCCCTCGTCTTCCCACAGAGTTGCTGTTACACGGGGTTTCATCCCCGGCGGAGCAATCTGCCCAGTCGTGTCGAATCCTTGGTACTGATTTTGCATTGCCGGCTGATTGGGCACACCTGGTAGGGGTAGCACGTTGCCGGGGCCCATGGGAGCCGAAACCGCTGGCGGTGCTGTTTGTGGCGAAGTTAGCCCATTGGGGTAACTGCTGTAATGATAAGGCGGCGCTGAATATTGCGGTCCTGGTTGCAAAGGACCCGGCTGCAAGAGAGTAGGCTGCTGGTGTCCATATTGGGGCAAGGCACTCGAAGTCACAGTTTGCGGTGCCGGTGCTGGACCGGCAGACATGTGCTGAGGTTGGTAGTACATATCTGGTTGTTGATTCATCGCTGAGTATTGTTCGTATGCGTTAATGCCTTGCGTCGCGAGATTCGGCGAGGGCGTCTTGGGGCCGTTTGATGAGGGAGCCGTCGATGCAGCCGAGGTATATGACGATTGCGAGTCGCCGTTCGAGCTCGTCGATGAAGCGATGGAGCTGACCCGGGGAGATGATGCAACTGGAGAGTACGCCGCCGGTTGCTGTCGCAAAGGAAGTGAAGGCAGCTTTTCACTCACATACGGAGGACGCTGGGTAGCGATAGCACCGTAATATGGAATGTCAGACGTTCCCCGGGTCGGCGGATACGAGATCGGCGGTAAATCCAGCTTTGCGGCTTCAAAAAGGCGAGCGGGTGGGCTATGGAGGGCTCGCGCCTGGGTCGAGAATAAACCTATGGGCGGGGACCGCAAAGGGGCGAAATATGGCTTATCAAGGTCTTCTAAACAGACCTGAGGCTTGTTCGGACTCGGCACAACCGATCAACCGACCTGTACCTTGGTAACAATGATAAGGCAGTTTCGAAAGTTCCTGTGGTTGCGTGGCCGGAGGCTAAGCTAGCAAGCTACTCGATGAGTGGAAGAGCTGGGGGAGGGGACGCTGAAACGTTCACAGACGAGAAACTCGATAAGCAAAACGGAGAGAGCTCCTCTTTTCAATAAATTCGTAGACGGGTCGTGAGAAGTCGTAAAGACTGCACCAAAATTCCTCCAATTGGGTTCAGAGAAGTGAAAATCCAGCAGTATTCCGCGATTCGTTCCCAGTCATCGATATGGCGTTGGACGGATTTTGAGCTATGTAACACTATTTCCCTCCTCTCTCACCAGGAACCAGAGTTCTCCAGATATGCGTTCGGAATCAATGTCAAAAAGACAGACACAAGGAAAACCGTAGATTGTGCGGGCCGGGGAAATCGATCGTTATCGTTAACGGGTCCGAAATGCTAGGCAGGGGCTTGGAACGCCGATACACAACACGCTACTAATCCTATCTTCTAGTACTTTTGAACTGTGATGGACAACTCGTCAGTCCGTACATGAGTAGGCGAGCAAGGTCGAATTGTAGCCAAGACGACGGACCTATGAACCGCATAAACCTCTCAGTCTAAACCTCGGCAACCTTCACCCCCAGAATAATTGGGGAGGTCGGATCAGAAGAAAAGAGAGGCGGGAGGGCAAGGGAGCGGAAAGAGGAGATAAAGAGAGGAAGTCTGAGGAGACGAGACGAAGGAAGTCTCTCCTAGGCAATGATGAGGAGGCAGGAAGATTGAAGAAGAGGAGAAGAAGGAGGAGGTTGAGGTGGATAAGAGAGGACGAACAGATCGGCTAGCTAACTCTAAAAGAGGTAGGATATAGAAAATGCGTGTAAGTAGGTAGGTACCTTGGGGTACAGCTGTATAGGTAGGTACCTGGGCTAACTAGCTGTCGGTACAGCGGTAGAAGCAGGCAGGGGGATCATGGGCTGCTTGCTGCTGGGATGCAGTACCTACTTGCAGTGCACGGGAAAGGTACAGCATACACCACACTACAGGCCTCCAGGTACATACATAGCCCGGTATAGGAGGAAGGAACTTTTGCCTGGGAGAGATAAGTTGCAATTCGCAGGAGCAGGAACGGGAGCCGCCAGAGCAGGCAAAATCGCTGTACCTACACCACCACCATCACCAACATTAACCTCGACGACGACGACGGACGACGACGGACGACGACGACAACGTCGACCATCCCGTTCCACTCACGCAACTGATGCCGATGCCTCGCAAACTACGGACTAGGCCCTACCTGCCAGCCCACCTTAAAGTATGTACAGCATACCTACTTACCTGCTTCTAGCCAGCAACTGGGACGCACCCCTCCTCTACTACGTGCTTTGTGCTGTTGCTGTGCAGTACTGTAGGCATCTAGAACAGGTGTAGCTATAGCCGCACATCCAGAGAGTAGTGGTATCGGCTGCCAGCGAAGGCAGGGGGCCCGCAAAGCTGGCCCAACCCAACCCGGACGGCATCGTTGTTCACTGTTGTTGTTGCTGATGCTGCTGGTGCTGGGGTCTTGTATTATCGAGCCAGGGCAGGATGGAAGTGGAGGAGAAGAATGCATGTATGGTGGGATTTGGTGGAAGTGGAGCGGGCTCGACGACCGGCAACAGCTAGGATCCCCCTTAACGCTTAGGTAGATAACTAGTCCAGAACACTCGCTGTACGCACGGTACAGCGCTGTAGAAGTAGGTGGAGCGTGGCGAGATAGATCAGGCTAGTTAGCGACCTGCACTACTGCGCAAGATATGGAGGCTGGCAGGTACGTACCCTATGTACGCTTCCAGATACTATGTACATGAGGTACTTAGGGTCCCCAATTCTGCATAGCGTCCCTGTTTAGAAGCCCTGTCAAAAGTTGGTTCTCTGTCCGCTTAGCTGACCTGGTAGCTCCATCGTAGGTGGCAGGGTTTTTTCTTGGTCATCGTTTCTCAGTGTACTCAGCGTTGTACTGTAACACAATCAACAAGGCTCCAGTGTGGTTCTTTAGCGGCAGCGTGGATTTTAGGGGTGCTGACAGGGTTCTCCTGGGTGTCTCCCTATACAGATATCGTATACAGTACAGTATACACTAGATCCCTGGCCATTCGATGACGGGATCTACATCTCTGATTTTTCTTAAAAGCGTATCCGTATCCTGATGTCGAGTGCGTACTGTGTGTCACCAACTTGCTGGAGAAGGCAGAAGGGCAAGTAGCCAACAAAGTACGGAGCACTACGAGACAATCGCAAGATCTGTCTGTTTGAGGCGTCACTGAGTTGGCTGGATCTTACCACGCCAGACTGGGCTGAGAGAGTTCACCGTTGAACTTTATCTGCTGTCCTTGGCTTCCTTCCTGCATCGTAGCGGCGGAAGTACGGTAGATGAGCGATAGCCGACACAATGTACTTGTATATATGCAATTTGATAGTTCTCTAGGTAGCTATACCCTAAGCGCCAATTACAGCAACTGCTTCTCTGGATAAACCGAGGCGTGAATAACTAGTGGCCGAAGCATGAGTTAGCCTGCTGGAACGGTAGTCAACTAAGCACCCAAATTGTCTGGTTACTGGTACAATAGGTATAGCTGGCCGTCTTCGGGACCGTCCGTATGAGATCAAGCGGCTCGTGACTTGCCTCCATGTATCCCAGCATTTGGAGGCACGCGTATCTAGCCAGTGGAAATTCTCTAGTATAATCGTATAGCGAGAGATATTCATGAGTAGATTACTGTATTGGTAGCTGGGTGGAGCCCGGGAAGGAAGATGGCCGCAGCCCGTGTGGCCTGGTGGATTCTAGCACGTATAGTATCGTATGTACCTTGTCGGTCGGCGGGATGTGTGTAGTCGGTCTTGCTCGGTCGGTCGGTCAGTTTCTCGTTGGCAATGGGTGGTGCACAGTGTGAACAGTGAATGAAATGTGACCCCCTCCCTCGTACAACCCTTGACTTCATCTTCATAGGTGTGCCTGCGAGAGTATCGGCGTCACAAGATGGATGGGATGGGAATCTAGACGAGGTTCTAATCACGAGCGACAGACGTCTACGGCACACTAAAAGCGAAGAGAGGGAAGAGAAGACGGAAAACGAAAGAGAAAGAGTGAGAGATGGAGAAGCTAAAGCAAAGGGAGGAGGGGACTCGGGCCTCGAGGCACACACGTACAAGAGAAACAGCGCTGGAGACGGTTTATCCGAATCTACTGCTAGGTCTTTTTATTATTGATCGTCATTGTCATGTTGTGAATGCCATCAGTGCTTCTTAGGCATGCCAGGGAATTTAGACGCATGCCCTACTACCTACTACTAACCTCATTTCAGGCTGATCTCGATGTCAAGGCGTGGCTCAACAGCTTAGGACGTCCTTAATAGGGTAGAGCTGGCCACTACTTGCTTTATTCCGTCGAGCCTCATTCATTACCATGCGTGATAGTCTTCCGTCACATAGCATATGAGCATCGTGGTGAAAGCATGCCTACGTAAATGTTTACAAGATTCCATCGAAACCAGTGCACGGCTTGTAGTTCCATGGGAGATGTGATGTGGCACAGTCTCCAAGGACCATTGCGTCAAACCCTACTATGAATAATACAACTTTTAGGCTTCTCCGATCTGGACGGAATATGCTCTTGGATTGCATCAAACTCGCTAGATGACACCGAAAGCATATTCACAAATAATTACGAGCGTCGCTTCGTGAGAGAACTAGAAAGCAATTGGCAAAGATCGTTGATATTTTAGCGCCTTCAGACGCCGGCTACAGCGAATCAAAAATCAATAATAGAAAGGTGTGGTCCCTCATGTTGTTGCGAAAGTAGTATGCTCTTCTGGCGTGGCATCGTGGCACAAGAGCAACATATTAATATATCGGCGCTGGCGTCTGATACACTGGTGGCTTGAGTGGCTTTTCCATCTCCCGCAAGTTACTATAATCGGTGTCTCGAGGACGATGTACTAGTACAACAAGTCTAAGAAGATGACTTGTATGCTTTCTTGTCTGGCGGTAAAAGGCGCCTAAGATGACAAGCCTAGATCTATGAGAATAAAGAGTAGGTTTATACATAACTTCTCAGAGGTACTTTGAATGCTTCACAGCTTGTAGTAGCCCACGCTTCGTCTCTCTAGTTTCTAGACTTCTAGGTTAGAGTTTCGAGGGGAAAAAACCCCCGGACAATAAACTCTCTTCCACCTGGCCAGCCAGACAAGACTTGATTGATTTTCTTTGTGAGAAGGGGTTGGGGTTCTCTTATGACCGTTAGCCACGCCGATTTTCGCTCACGCTGTAACATCCGACGGCGCAACGGGAATCGGTGAGCCAACTCTCGTTCAGTACTAAGTTGCCAAATCTTTATCCGCAAAATGCCTGCTGTCTCATCTCTCGTAAGCAGTGCTCGTAGCAAGGCGTTAGGCAGAAAAAAAATCTCGGTGATACATGGGGTCATGAGTTATAGCCAACGCTGGATATGACTTTTCTAGAAAAGATATTTCGCGCCTGTAACTTGGCCATGTTAGTGCTGATAAGGTATACGGTACAAAAGAGATGATCGTCTCCCCTATCTACTCCACCGGGCTGGCGTTGGGGTTCTTGGCTCACATCTTCCCCTCTTCTCGACGGCTCTGACCTGTTAGTTGAGCTTAGCCAAGAGTTGCTCGTTTTGGTCCAGTCCTCACAACCCTGGTCGTGCATGGCATCTAGTCAGGCGATTCAACATCGCGGCCATCCGAGATCCACATGAACCCCAGCTCGATAGCCCAGCCTAACAGCCAACGCCAAATACAGCATCTCAAGCTTGGAGTGATGTCTACTTGCTAGAGATTGTCTCGATAGATAGCTGATCGATTGAGCAACTATATATGTGGATTCGGAATATATAAAGACCTTGATAGGAAATCGTGTTCATCAGAGCTGCAACTAGCAAACGGCAGGCGTTCAGAAGGCGGCAGCCAATGCATGCGATAAGTCAGGGCCCAGGCTGATGTGCGTATGTATGCACATTGGTACCGGTTGGTCAGATGCACAATAATCTAAGTCCCGGAGTACTTGCAGCAAGCGTGTAACTAAGTGCATTCGGAAGTACCACCCAACCTATCTGCGTCTACATACGCTACCGTAGTATTCCTATACAACTTGCAGCGGGACGCACGGCGATCAATCCTGTCCAGCGATGTTATAGCAGGTTCTAGAGTATGAATGGAACCCCCCTTTTTACTTGAATGAACTCTCATGCCATCGTAAGCCTGCTGTGCCGTAGACCGGAAACCCGCCTGATACTATGATAATATTGCAATTGGTCCGGGCATAGGAAATTCTTGCGCCTATTTTCAGGTTTAAGGACAGCGCATCTAACCAAGATTTTTCAACCGTCGCCTAGCGCTTACTGAATCACTAAGTAGATAAGGGCGACAGGGACCGGGGATTGTGAGCAAGCATTGTCCTACGAGTTGAGGCACGTAAGTTACACGTACATCATGTCACGACATGCAATGTGACTTGTAAGTTGGGGGCCAAGCTTTCCTGAACCAGACCTATGAACAGTTTCAAATGCAGCTCACCTGCACCAGAGAATGATCTCGATACTCATATTCCACTCTCGAGAAGTAGGTGTTTCCCGGCCCGAGTTATTTCGCATCGGAACCCATTAGCCTTTACCTTTCCCTGAAGCAGGAAGCATCGTTGACATCTCAGTGTGCGAGGCAACTATATGCGATATATTGCATTGGTCCACATTGGCAAAGTATAGGGGCTTATAGGCGTCTTCCATGTATGATCTTGGTCAGGTAGCAACACAAGGCCGGTGAAACTTGGAACAGATCGCCAGCGCACTCAACGGTAATAAAATACTGCAGTCAGAACTGAGGCGTCGTCTGGCTCTGCAGCACTTACGTCCCCGCATGCAAGATTCCGCGTCTGCAAGTAGACGCGGTGTACTGTATTCGGGCCAATAATCGCCAAGCCCGTTTCTTGCATGCCATTATTGATCTAGCCGAAAGAGGGACTCCTTGATTCTTGTGCTGAAATCCACGACGTTTATACTTACGGAGAGGAGAAGGTTAGGTTCTGACGTTCAAAGTTCAACTCTCGTATTTTCAAAGGCATCTAGACCATGTTATACCTATCCCGCCGACGAGAACAACAACCATGATAGTCATTAGCACATGGGTAGCTCACTTGAAAACAATTGTAGATTACCAAGCTAATGACAGTGCGGTAGACAGAGGCTGATTATCAAACATTCATTTGATCGGGCGCAGCCTCTTCGTTCTTACCGATCGCCTTGTGATAATGTCTTCCCCACCTATCTACTTATACATATGGGATGGGATGCAGGGTCCAGTGTCAACTGGCCGATCAAGGATAAAGCTCCCGCACTGCGTCAGTCTGGTACATAGACGTAATTGAATACAAGCTGTCATCCGATAACTACTACACTCAAGCCGGCATCGGGTCCTGCATCGCAGGCTGACCAGATGTATTATTCTTTTCATCTCGATCAGACGCATCTCATCCTTCGGTGAGATGATCGGTGAGGCACTGTACTGGAGTTTAGATCCGCGCCGTTGGAAACGAACGGGTTCTCGAATGCCAGCGGGCAGGCGCAGACCTCCATGCAGTGAACAGTCTCCTTCATGTGCAGATTTAAGGTGCGTGGATCTCGTGCCATCGTTACTATACGTATGTGCCCACAGGGTGGGAAAACGTAGCTACTCGATGGATCTCTGGGGAGACAGGTACATGGTTGGCAGCGATGTGGGTACGAGGCAAGGTGACCAGCAAGCACATGCCGTGGAAGAGAGCCTCAGATGTCCACCGCATGTGATGCGATGCTCATGCTATGCCATGCACGACATTCGTTCATCCGCTGGCGCGCGCCAACACATGAGCCTCATTGTAGACGGAACTGATCGTCCTAACCCGGCACAATCTACATATATCCTTTATAACCATCCCGCTCAATTGAATGACTTGACACCCCTAGATTTGCACTCAGGCAAAATCGTATCAGGGGGGCTTATATTGGGGGCTGCTACGTTCGCGGTTCGCTCCGCGTGGAAAACCTGTCAACTAGAATCCTACAGCTTGCCGTTGCATCGTGTTTCTGCATGCTAGCCATAGAGACTGCTGTGATGTTGCAAGTAAGCATGGGACAAGCTGCAACGCAAGTCAATGTCTTGAAGCTGTATATGCCATGTGGCGCAGAATTGGCAGCAGACATTACAGAACGTTGTACTTCGTACCAACGACTAATAATAAACTCATTGAATCTTTTGATTTCTATAATGAATAATGTGCGATTACGACCAATGACCCTACTCGAGTGTGCCACCGGAGAACTCCAACGGGGCCGTCGCTCAACCAGGTTTTGGTTACAAATTCGGCTGCAGATAATCTACGTTGTACGTCAATCTTCCTTTACTAACAACTTGCTAGTCCACACTATGTAATAATTGCTGGCGCGTTCTATACTATGTAGTGCCCTAGACGAGTGCCAATTCAAGTCTTACACAGTAGGCTTGCGCCCACGTTTCATTGCTTATATCAACAATTTCCTTGTCTACCCACGAAAGCCGTTTCAACGGCTGACGAAATAAGCTTCTCCCGTCAGCGCTGTCTGTAGTGTACACTACTGTATGCCGTACGATTCGGTACATGCAAGAACAAAGCGTCATCGAGGGAATGACAGGGGCATCCGTGATTATGGGCTTGAGCACTTGCATGACCGAGCAGGGACACTAACGCACGACGGGCGCGGCTATGCATATCTCGCACCTAACCAATCATGCTTTTTACCCCATGCTCCAGGGTGCCCTTGGTTCTGCAGGATTGAAGGGATTATTCCAGACTGGCCAGCCTTGCTGTACTTGGATTGTTTTCAGAGAATGGTATTATAGCACTGCTATATAGTCAGGGCTCGTTTCAGACCCAAACTATAATGTATCTCATCACTCGACGACAGAAATAATCGGGGATCGAAATCAATATTATTCCCCTCAGAAAGTTGAAAAGCATGAAAGGTTACGGATTATTAACTAGTCTTTCTTGATGGTAAAGTGAGCTGCCGCTCGCTTCGGAGGATCTTTCAGTTCCCCAACCTCCTTAGTAATAAGCCGGTGCCGACGGACAATCATGATAGCTTGTGCCGACCCCTGCCTAGGATATGCCAAGTATCGATCTGACTTTGCTCCGGTCTGTCTCCGACCTGAGGAAATACTTGCCTTCACAATACAAGTAGAATATCGGTTAGACAGTGCGAAGGGCTTTCAGCGTTGTACGTCCTTCTCGATTCCTATTTTGTGTACCAACCTCTCTGTCACCCTCCATTGCTCGTCCAGACCAATCAGAGCCACCCACGTCGACGAACACAACCCCAACCAGCTGATGTGGACACCAGCCCTAGCTCGGGACTAGGAAAGTCGTCTCCAACAGCGAGCCACCAGGCCAACTAATTAATCACCGGCTGTGGACTAGGTAGCTCACCACAACACCATTGCGAAGATGTACCGCAATACTGTATACCTGTCACGCCCTCTCTCGTCCCTACTGGATTTCAATATTACAAATTGCAGGAAAAGCTGAGCGACCACTTAGCGATAACATCTATATCTTTATTCTCACTGGCACTCAGTATCCACGATGATGAGCGGCCAGCCCCGAATCCTTCCAGCGGGTGGGCCAAGAAGTACCTGACATCGTCTATACCATAAGGGCGTGCATATCATCATGGCTCCGTAATTCTCCTAGCAGCCAGCGGGCTGCAAGAGCGGACCGTTATCCGTGCTAAACGGCTTATAGCTAACTACTACAAGTATTCGGGCCAAGGCGGAGGGGAGAGGCGTGGTGGTGTGAAGGAGAATCGAAAATTTTGTGGCGCCATGAGCAAGTGCCTTCTTAGCAACTTACAAACGTGTACCACCATATGATTTCTCAGGATGGCATTATAGGAATTTGTTGGTCCAATTGGAGCGAACAACGTGGGAAAGGGTGTCCAGCGTGTTCTTTCTCCACCTAACATCGGATTCAACAGACTTGGATTGGAACTAACTTACAAAGACAGGTAAGTCTATCATTGGTCACGACAATACAATGGGCTCTGATATCCTGAACCCAAGTCAATACTCGCCGAGTTGAGAGAATATAGCGGCTAGACAATTGGTAGTTTAAAGTTGCCGTATTATAACAAGCCTTTGTTGCCTTTGTGCCTTTGGAGTTATAGAGGACCAAAAACCCAGCCCGCTTCCTTTGTATAGAACTGCCCACGTTGTTCAAGAACGGGGGTAGTAGCAACTACTACACTGTCAGAATAGTGGCCAGTACATACTGTAGTTGAGGGATGCCAAAGCTAGCTAGCCAAAGCACCCCGCGTAACGAACGGGTCCAAGCTTCTCTTCACCGCCACTTCATTGCCAGCCCCTCATTGTATCGTAGCCTGCTATACTTAGTGTCACGTACCCTATTTCTCAGATCTTCTTGTTGGTAACTTATAACACACCCCCCCCCCTTCCTCTTCGTTCCGACCCTATACCGTACTAGACTAGTGTATGTGATCCTAATTGTATACCCATGTCAAGTATCAGAACCTCCAGTCCGATGATCACCGGTCATTGGTTCATACAGCGTACGAGAAGAATCGCTCTCTTGAGTCTTGATTCTCACATAGAATGAATCTTCAAGACAGAATTCTTTACCAGTAACTTGAACAAGAGACTATAGTTATAGTACCTAACTATAGTTCATTGTTTCTAGGCCGTTGTTTTCACCAGCTCAGACTACTCGTATTTTGCTCTCATCGCATGTCGATTGGTTACGACGAATTACCTTAAAAGGATCCTGCCTGTTATGTGCCGTCATCCTATTCATTAACTAGTACCAGTGTCCTATTAGAAAATCCCTCCTGCCCAATCTGCTTCTGACCAGTGATAATTTTATCTAGCCTGGAATCACGTCAGTACAGTACATAAATACTTACCTAGGTACTTATTGAGCCAGGTCAGTAACCAGTCTCCCAGCCTGATCCTGTAGGTAGCAAATGGTTTACTCCTGACGAGAAACTAAAGAAGCTATACTCCTTGCAAATGAACGTCGGCGTTGAGTAATGGCTACTTGTTGCCAAGCAATCTCAGGCGTACTTCTCGAGGAGGACTTTTGTCTGCTTCAGTCGATGATCGTCATCAGCACACGTCTAGGGCTAGGTATTATCTGAATGAGAGTGGGCAGCAACCGTCGTCATTGGTCCAGAGCATCTCAGATGTGAGGAATTCTATCCCGCAAAGACAGTCCTCCTATGTGGAATATTTCTAATTACTACCAGTAGCGTTATTCTGTCTTCTTATTCGGTAAGACAGGGCTCGTGAGACATCCGGGATGCACCCACGCGGTCAACTTTTCGGTAGTCCTAAACGATGGGTTATCAATAACCAATTATTACAACATGTCTCTCATTGATTGTCGTGGGATGTGATCGTCGTTGAAAACCCATCGGCTTCGATCTGACATCGTGCATGAGCCGTGGGCTAGCCGGGCTGTCCATCTGTATGCCAACCCTAGGATCCCACAGCTACCGCAGTAGTGGCCTGCTGTGTGAACGTGTGACGCATGTACTGTATATGTACTGATGCGTACGGGCAGGAAGGATTACCGCTACATATCCGCACTCTACATTACTAGCGGCGGAAGAGAAGACATGGGACCGAGAGATCACGACTATTCGCTCATGGCCCCGCGTCTAGTCGCCATTGTTGGTCTTTGAAGTACACTATGTAACTACTGTATATCAATCGTGTAAACAAGCACTCCACTTCGACATAGTGACCCAGAGGCAAACGGGGTCGGTGCGGGCAGACTACTGTAGTTTGAAGATGTCCTACGCCGTAATTAGAGTCGCCGCGAACTACTGTACGCCGTAGATACTGCAGTGGACCATGGTGTAAACCCCGATCGCGCAAAAAACCGCAAACTCCAGCCCATAGACACTGGATCAGTGTCTCTGTAAGGAAAGACTTGAAACTGAGCACGCTACGGCGCCAGCGCTAACCAATGGATTACTTGCCTAACTACGTAGGTAGCGAGCCCACCCAAGATTCAGCCAGCCCGGGAACCTCGTCAACGTTACCATGCGGATACCCAGCCGCCTTAAGCATGTACATACATAACGACGGGAAGCGGCGCCGCAGCCTTCTTTACTCGGCCAGCAGCATCAAGCAGAAGCAAGTATGATCCGCATGTATGCTGTAGCTCATTCTTGAGTGACAACCTCCGAAAACGTCACCTGCAAGGCGCCAACATATTGAAGTCCCAAATCATAGTCTGCTCAACGACTATATCCGCTGAGTAGGTACTTTGGATGTGACTACCATGGTCCTTGTTACGTCTTGGGCCGTGAAGGTACATATTGACAGCATGGATTCACATCAAATAAATATATTAGGGGGTTAAGATGGAGTAACCACAACCACACTGACCGTTATCTTGTACTCTCTGGTAACAATGGCTTTCTCTGTGACAAATCTCACGAGCTGCGACTACGCTAAATAACAGGGGATCCAAAATACAGTGCCGCCCGAGACCTATGTAAGTCAAAATTGCTAAATTTGACAGCAGGACCACGCTTGGACGGAACGTTCAGATCAACGCCAGGAAGAGAGCCTGTGATTACTGTATGGAGAATCAGTCTCACCAGTCTTCTCTTCTCAGCCAGGGCATATTCAATCAAGCCTTGGCTCGTGAGCATAGCCTTAACTCTCAATCATTAAAAGATTAATGAATCCTGGAGATGTAACGACTCGTGGATCTCGAAGCGGGAACCCTAATCAAGATCCAAATTGATTTGGTTCACTAACGCTACGCAGGTTTATCTGCATCCCTCAGATGAAATCCAGGGTCTCGATCTAAGCATACTTGTACATACAGTAGGGCGGCATTGCCAAAGTAGCGCGATGCGGTAACAATGCCTATCCCCGTACATCTCTAGAACGTGGCGATGCCTGTTATGCCGGTAAAAACAATGCACGGCTGCGGACTCCTGCGCCTGCAACGACGGATCAAAGCACAGGACAGGAACTTATTCGGAAAAGGAACCCGAGTTAAACAGACTACCCCAACCACAGTCCCGCCAACATTGTTCTCCCCCTGAAGTAATTGCTCTTAACCTAAGCCTCTTTCTACCAGTGCAGAAGTAACGCCGCGTGCAACACAAACAGAAACACCCGCACTGGCCCGGTTCGTTGCATGAACCCCAGACTTGCGAGACTACTGAGCTTGCATGTTGAAGTATGTACGTCAACGCAACGATTGCCATTACAGCATACACTTCCACATACATGTGCACAGGCATCCTCACATGCCGAGGTCCCATAGGGTTTAGTCTCTAGTCCTCTTGTAGCGCACAACGTATTCTAAAACTTGATGGCCAGGGGTATCCTCGATGCAGCAAGAAACTTCTCTACACGGTAAGCCGCTGACGAGGTCGCTGACCAGTAATAGAAGGAAGCACTAAAGAAGTAAGATCGTGAAAGTGAATGAGAGAGCAAGGTCAGAGTGCATCCTATCTAAGATGCAAGCTACCCTCTCGTGCAATGAAATAGCTTATTGCTCTGGCCCTCCACTGTAGCACCGGCAGGGTCCCTTCAGCCCGGCTGCTACCTGCTCTGCATGAAGAAACGTCGACAGGAGGACGTGCGCTGCTTGCATGAATTTGCGGGGAACGAAACCACGGACCCAGACCAGGGCAATGAACCCAGACCTCAATCCGCGCAATCGTTTCGCGGCACCAAACCGGGGATGAGGTTGAGAGGAACAATAATAACACACATGCCTAAGAAGTCCCTGAGTCCCTGAGTCCCTCAATCTCGTTTCTGGCTAGCTGACTTGCCGACCATTGGGCCATCAGCGTCGTCTTCGCTGAGCGCAATATGTTGGCTGATTTGACATGCATCTTATCTCTCAGCTTGTTAGCAAACCACGACCCTCCATCCTCGTCAGTCATGGGCCCATCGCCGCCACCACTGCGACCCTACACTATACTACTACACTACTACACCAACCTAGCCTATTCCACCCATCCATCCACGAAATAATGAGGTCCGTCTAATCGAAGGAATGTAACCCGCGGTGCGCGCGCCAAAACGCACAGCCCACATCTTCCCCGTCCCAATCCAAGTCCTCCGTGCATTTGCTGTGAAAGCAAGAAGAAGGCAGGCCAAGGTATCCCTGTGTCGATAATCCCCGGCCCCTTGGCTGGTTTTCTCGCATCGAGCCCACCCGATTGGTCCTCTCTCGACTCACCTTATCAGAGAGTTGCGATGTGCGGATTTTCGTGGCGCGGGTGGACTCGAAACGGCTGCACGCAATGCCGTCCGAGCAGAGGCTCGGCACAGGAAAAAGAAAGCATGGAACATGAATATCATTGTTTGATATTCGACGAAAATGCAACATAGACAAACAAGCAAACACACGATGTTTTCATTCAATTGTGATCAATCCATCGGCTCGGTCCGACATACAACGCAGAACTTGTCTACTGCTGTACTAGTAGAAAGTAGGTAGGTAACATGTGTCATAGAGTTTGCTAGCTCAACGCTTATAGGGTGGGTTGTGTTGTTGCTGGGTGGCTGATGCCACGTTTGCTGCGTTTGCTCGGTTTAGAGACACCACATTGTGCTAAGCTGAAACAAAACAATAGCAATGTGAAAGAGAAGGCAGAAGAACGAAGTGACCTTGCAAGCCGTAAATCCACTAATATCTTCTTTGTTGTCTTTGCCAAATGAATAAGTCATGAGAGCTTTGTAATTTTCGGAGCTCCACAACAGCCGCATCTTTCGCCTCTCCCGACATCTACGGTAGTATCGCATCATCATGCCTCCCCCCAGACCGCCCGTTCCCCAGGCCGCCGAGCCCGTATATGGACAGAAATTCGACCCCTGGAATTCGTCATCTACAGGACATCAACGCGCCGAGAACCGCCTAGGCGTCAGCACAGGATGGCGTACCTCGCGGAACCGGAAATTGATGAGCCAATTTACTGGTGGTGCCGGTGGTGGCAAACGGGTATCAGATACAGTAGGAGAGGGGTCATCGAACTATGATTCACAGATGAAGGCAGTAATCACTCCAGAGGCGCGATCACGAGCACAATGCTCGGTCCTGGACATGCTTGCGAACCCTGGGACGATGAAGCCGTCCTTGTCCTCGTCCGCATCTGGATTATCATCGACAGGCAATCCGGTTCCAGCGTCAACCTCTAGTGAATCCCGGAACGGCAAGTCAATAAATTTGAGTTCCAGTGAGATGACGGCTGAAGAGCGTCTCATGGCCCGACGTAGGGAGGAGGATGCAGCGAGAGAACAAGCAAAGCAGTCTCGCAAGATATTTGACGGTGTTGTTGTCTACCTGAACGGGAGTACCCACCCTCTCATCTCTGACCATAAGCTTAAGCACGTGCTTGCTGAGAACGGGGCCAGTATGTCTAGCCATCTCGGACGTCGAAAGGTAACACATGTTATTCTCGGTCGGCCCGTGGCGGGAGGATCTGGCAGCGGAGGCGGTCTAGCGGGCGGGAAGCTGCAGAGGGAGATTTCGAAAATAGGGGGTCCCGCTGTCAAGTATGTCGGCGTCCAATGGGTCCTCGAGAGCATCAAAGCTGGCAGGAGATTACCGGAGGCGCGATTTACGGACCTCAAGGTTGCATCAAAGGGCCAGCAAAGCGTCTATGGCTTATATTCGAAGCACAAGGATAAGACGCCTGTTGGCATCGATGAGTTTCAGCCACCGCCGAGTGGGCAGGCTTGAGATGAGGATGATCTTATGAGATCTTCATGGCTGCATGCCAGGTTAGGGTGGTAGGAGCATCTGCATTCTAGGCGTTCTAGGGAACTTGACTTTGCGCATTAGCATATAGACGCATAGAGTAACAAACGCATTGAACCTAGCTAGTATAGCTTCAACTAGTTGATACTTATGATGTAGAGAATCAACACAAGCCACAACATCTCTCTCTCCTCTGCACGAAAAAAGCCTGGTTTGCCGTGTAATTCCTTTACGCTCGTCTTGGTACACAGTGAAAGTAGAAGGTATTGATGTTGCTTCTTGTAACTAATGTCCTATCTTCCCGCCTAGTCGACACATGTGAGTCGCCTTAGGGTAGCTTGGGCCAGTCAGGGGTATTGCCTGGTGCCGCGAACAGACTCGACGTCCGTTCACTTCCAGCTATAATTGTCCCATTTTTTGCCTAAATTTTTCTGTTAACACAGAGGGTTGTCAGTCTAAAGGGAGGATTGTCTTCTACCATACACGAGTTTCAATTTTTTGAGACCTTATTGTAGGCATTGAACTCCATGCGAGTGCCAATCACGTATTGGTGGATGTTAGTAGCCGCGATGATCTCAGTGAACGTAGCGCACTGAATTGTGTCGAGAATCAATCGGTTGTGGTCCGAGTTTGGAGTCCCAATGCCCCAAGTTCAAGGCTAGTTTTAGAGTGGCAACGGATTATTAGTCAAGAGCATACGCTCCGAAACCCCTCACAAACTTCAGACCTTACTGACAATATACAATTACTTCTGGATCAGTTGCCGGCTATGTAATATATGGACAAGAAGGACCCAATATTGCCAATTTAAGCTATAGGTAGCTCCGCAATATGTTGTCTTCCCTCCCATACACTTCGAAACATCCGCACTAGTTTCACTTTGCAGTTAGCGAGGTTATGATATGACGACGAGATGTGGAACGCTGAGAATGACTTCAATCTTCATGACTCTAGGTCCTTCAATTGTAGAGGAATTTAGCTTAGCTCTATGTTCTAGGCAAATTTCAGCGGTCGATCTCCTTCTCCATATCACCAAGAGAGTGAGTAGAGATACTTTTCAGTCTTTACAATCTTTTCATGAATCAATGTTACCATTCAGTCTCGCATGTTATGATGTCACTATGTGGTGGTGGGATCTTCGCTGATGTTGTGTGACCACCACCACTAGACCATTGGCATGACTCTCAATTTATATGTCTTTGTTCTATAGCACTTTATTGTCGACTGAGCAGGTACTAATCAATCTCGATTCGAGATGTATTCACCAGCCTCTCGCTGCGAAAAAGATTTCACTCGCTATGGTACCCCTATTCCCACAAGAACAAAGCCATTATAGTATTTGAGAGTCTTCCAAGCTGTAAAAGAGATGGCGCGGTAAACATCTAAGTAAACAGTTTGATTATGATGTACTTGATGACACGCGAATATTCCACTGCGTATAGATTTACTATCTACGACATAAAGGAAATGACAAGGCTGTTGCGACACCTTGACTAATTGTTAATTTCAAAAGATACTAATTGATAGTTATGCTACCAAGGATCTTTCGTCAGCTCCTACGAGATCTACATTTGTGGATAGTGCGACGTACTTTATTCTAGTACCGACTACATGTGCTCTGGGGTTGAAAGGTCTAGCCCTATAGGTTCCTCCTATTATACATGAACTTGTTACTTGTTAGATGCAAGAGTATATACGAGCCTAGGCAAAAGCTTGTAACATAAAGGTATATTGCAACACAGTGCTTACTATAACGTAATGCTAAATTCTACCTATTACATCCTATAGTCGACATAAATATGAACAGAGTCGAAAAGACGAGATGAAATAAAGGAAGAGAAATGACGTGTTCTTAGTAACCCATATTAAACAAACTTACGAATACAGCAAAGTAAGCTGCAACCCCGACAAGGACATGGCTCATGCGGTTATCGAATGCAATGAGAGTACAGGCAAATAAGAGGTCAAATAGAGCCACGGTGACATATGAGATTGCCTTTCCAGGCCCCAGAAGATAAATTATACCGACTGGCACCAACAAAAGCGTGGAGCAGGCGAGCACCATTGAAAGTTTGACAAAGAGTCTGATCTTCTTTTCGTTGTAGGCTCCCCTCCCGAAAGGCACGTCTTCATCTGCAATGACCTTTTTTTTGAAGCTGAGATATTTTACACTTCTCTATAGAAGGCGATGTGGTTAGCCTCAAGTTCTTCGGCATATAATCGGATGTTACCAGACCAATTCGTGAAAGAGTAAAACCCTTTCCGACGCATCTATAGCCAAGTGTACGAACCAGACAACTCGAAAGATGTGGTCAAGTTGTAGCGACAGTAAAGAATACTGATTACTCGGAAGACAGAAAGTAAGACTACTTACAATGAATGCTCCCCGAACGTAGAATAAGAAAGAGAAGAACCGCTCATATAGAGGATCGGCATCAGCATAGATATGGTCATCATGAGCTCGTAGGTAATCAACTACATCGGGGTCGAGACCGTCCATACTTTTTATACTCTTGAACAATCTTCTATGGGTGCCAGACGAAACACGGGGGAATTTGCGCAAAGAATCTTGCCAGTTAATCTGATCACCTAAGAATGTGTTAGCAAGGCAGATGGGTAATAGTGAGATAAAATGGGTAGTAGCATACGATATTTGTCGAAGATACGTTCTATGTTTGCAATGAGGTTCTCTCTCGCTGCATCAATACGTGCCTTCTTTTGTTCATCGTCTTCCTCGTTGCCGTCATTGCCGTCGTGTCTCGTCGGAATTTGGACAAGGGAAATTTGGTCGGGGGATCGAAGACATCGAGCTATAAACTTTTCCTTGTCAAAGGGAGTAGTCTGGATACCTTGTTGGCCAGCCGCTTCGCTCCGAGTCGCGCTTTCGGTATCAAGGTCCACCAGCGCACCCAGAAGACAGGTAAGTTGGCATTGGTAGATGGCCATAAGCCTTTGTGTCACCGCGGCAAAAGCTCGACAGATTCTTGTATTGGAAAATCTTGTATGGAACGCGGCGATCGAAGGAAAGCCCTTAACGGTGACTTCTTCTGTGCCAAGTTAGCAGCCAGGCAATAATATTGGATGTCCCAATTCGTACCGATTTCGTAACTTCCATAGAGTTCAGCTTCTGGTGTTGACGCTTGTCCATTTGCTTGTCTGTCTAAACACAGTTAGTTAACAAATTGTGACTCAACAATAAAAACTCATTTACCTCCAAGAATCTTGGAATAGAGGCCATCGTGTCTAGGCTTTTGTTGATCTGTAATTGCATTGTTCAAAGGTTGGGATTGGAGTCGGCTGCTGTCACCAAGCCCTAGGGTTCTCAGAGGAACTCCTGCTTCGATATCGTAACTGGACGCCATGATGAAATGAATAGGGATACATTTAGATCTTCATGGTACCTGGCGGTGATAGAGAGACATCCTTCTTTTATGGTCGTCGACGGCAGTCTGGATCTGGCGAGGCTGCAGCCGGAGACTAAAAGAAATAGAATTGTTGGTAGCTCTGATATACACTTGCATATTCAAGCCCCCTATTAGCGCCTGGAAATGTCACGAGAGACATTTTGGTGCATGGGGTCCATGGCCGCCAGCTAGAAAGAGCCTCATCGTCGTAATGTTAACCGGGGCTCCTATCTCCTTATAGGGTAAAATAACTGGCGAAGTCGACGCGAGCAGATTGATTTCAATAGATGAATGGATCGTATTGGCTTTGGAAAAGACTTGGTGTGGTGCGATAGGCGTAGATGAAATCTCGGATAGCGGATTACGGAGCTGGTATCGGCCCCCTCGTTCACTGTGGGCATTTCGGTGACTGGAGCCTGACCGCTTTTATCACGAGACATCCAAACAGAATTGGGGATATTGATCCTTTGTCTTTGAAGAATTGTACACTCGAGGCTTTGGGGCCAAAGAGACACTTGAATGCTTGGTACTCCCGGCGACAGCCTCAGAAATATACTTTTGGCGGAGCAAACTGCTCAATCACTGCATACTCTATCGGTGCGTACCTGCCGCATAGGGAAATGTCGCTGGGTGAAGTTACTTCAGTTGACAGATTGTAGATTTGTTAAGAACATGATCCCAACACTCCAGGCCAAACTCCAATACGCGGATAAGTAGTCTATACAATATCATAAATAACTGTTAAAGGTAAAGTTCGGGCATCCTGCGAGGTGACAAAAATGGGGATATTTTCGAAGCTTACTCAAACATATATAGCATAGGGGTATGTAACCGTCGCATTCATGACAGCGGTGCCCCAGGCTTTGGTCAATTTGAGGGGTTTCCTTCCAGAATATTGTCTTTCTCCCCTTCCTAGGCAAAGGTAATAATAGTTTGAACATCATGAAAGTGACCCGCCAGCGAACCAAACTTGAAACAAACAAGCAAACAAACACTTGGTAGAAGAGTCTCTGGTATGATCGTCTTGTGTGCAGTGCGCAATTAATGACGCAAAAAATAAACAGCATAACGACGAATGAATCGGCCACCTAGTATCAGGCCAGAAATGCCGGTCTCGAGCAGCCAGATGAGAAAAAATAACCAAAAACCTACTAAGCAATGATTAAATACCTCACCACCTTGTCCGAACGTAAAAAGACGCGTCCCCGCTTCAGAAAAGGTAGAACCATATCGCCCAGACATAGTATCTTCACTCGTAGCCTTGAAGACTAGGGAACGGGTAAAGACGACAAATGGTCCTAGCGAAAGGAAAGAATTCTTGGCTTACAATTCCTATCTGAGTAGGTGCTTACTGACCGGTTCAGCAGTATTCTACAGGTGGCCCCCGTGATCTGATCACGGTGATCATATCACTACGTATGCAGATTGTTGCATCCAGCTATGGATCCCACAAATATCTATAGTTGGGCAATACGTAACTAGTCTCTTCTTATCCAAATAGGCTGGGTTTGGTGTGTGGAGACAAGTTTTGTTTAACAGGTTGAAATAGGAACAATACCTTGGAACTCCATTCTAAGCACAGCCAATCGGCATTTCTCACCATCCCTCTCGAGTTCGTGATCAGTCACACATACAGTATTGAAGCGACATGTTAGTCCAACATCGCATCTTCGTATCCCACTGTCCCGTTTGGACCGATGCGACGGTCGTGTCTTTATTCCACGTCCTCAACGATCTCCCCAGTATCAATATCCAGGTAAGTATTTCCCTCTGCCGTCCTCTGGTTCTCGTAGAGCAGACAGTATATCACTCACTGAGATAGTTGAAGGACAGTGATTGGTGCACGGATCCTTCAGACTACACCATTAGCTCAGTTGACCAGCCGAGATTGCCGACCAAAACCTCGACACAGCTCTAGCTTGTACAGCGGGCTTTGCCCCCCCCTGAGTCTGGGCATTCCCGGACCACTACTACGCCTTGCGGACTTTAGCCCGCAGACCGTTCCGACCTACTGCTGCAAAATGCACCGTATTCCGGGCTCATGTGACATCTCTGACTTCCTAGCATATACGGCCGGCCGGAAGTAATATTTAAATGCTCCGTCCATCTCGGATATCACCTGGAAATGGGTCATTATGGATGTTTACCAACCAGTGCTCTGCCACTCCCCTATAGCGTCAAGCCACACCAACAGCCACAGTGGGCAAAATAGGCTCGCTGCCACATGGCGGGCATCTACGTTTGGTCCCGGCTAGTCTTAACTTGAGACAAATTCATTCCGAGTTATTATGGCTCACGAATCAATCGGCGGCTGTATAGGCGACCGAACTTAATTGAGCCGCTGAGAGGCAGAAAATACGGGCTTGGTGGGTGTTGAGAAGACGTGTTACGGTGAAAGCTGGGAACTATAGCGTTCTTAGGGCCACCGAGATTAATTGAAGCTTAGCGCTGTTGGACAGACCGCCGTGCCCGGGGTTTAGCGGAAGCTAGTGGGGTTTCCAAGGTTCCCGGGCGCTGGGTTCAAGTCCACGGGTAGGGCCTTTCGGAGACACGACTAGCTAGGCGGGAGGAAATAAACAGAACAGGAATCCCAACTTGTTGCGCTTAGGCTTGGGCCAATACTTCCAGATCTTGAATGAGCAAAGCTGGTTGTCAGTCATCTCACCTGGGTTGTGAATTTTCCGATAATGGACCATTGGTTGCAGTTGGAGAAAAGGGAGGTGAGGAACGAGGGCTAGAGTGGTATCGTCCGGGCGCGTTTGGACACGTCAAAGGATGATAACTAACATAGACGACGACCCCTGACGGTTAGATCCGCGCGTGCCTATAGCTTTCCGCAATTTGCCCACCCTGGACTATTTTGTCTTTTCCTCTTCTCCCCACATGTCTTCTAAGTCTCTTCGCTCTGTCTACCCGCCGAATTGGCCCATGTTATGATAGCCTTAGCTCAGCCGAATCTTCGACGTCGATTAACAAAAGTATCGCTTCCAGCTCCTACGCTACTCGTCCCCAATGCCTTCAAAGCAATACTTTACTAGTGGCCAGGCCATAGGCAGCACAACTCGCGTATCTTCAACATGACTGCTCACTACGACGGCTGCACTCTAGCACAGCCTTAAATAGATCGACTAGTTTCCAGTCTACTGCTTAAATGTCATGGGTCTGGCCTGTCCGGACGTGCATACACGGCATGGCAGCCGGTTATTCCACTATACTATCTACTACTTCCAAACGCCCCGAATGTACGTCAAGTAGAAATCTGTATCCACTTGTGCATACTCGTCGAAGTATAAAAGCCAGTCTCCTAGTGTTCACTTCTCTTTCAACTGTCGTCAACTACTTAATCCGCTACTCTAGTCCTCCGGTACTATCTAGATAATTTCAGTCACCATACAGGTACGATACGATCTCCTTATTGTTATTACCATATACACTCCTTCAGCCATGTTGGCAAGAACCTCACCATCTAGATGCCATCTGAATGTTTGATAACAGAGCAAGCTATTGCCGCCATCTATCATTAAATCACGACGTTCACACAGTCGCTGTATTGCCGACAAATATGACTTCCCAATGTTCGTCGCCTTTGATCTTACCATTATAGTGGTTTCGGCTAACGCTAAGTCTTCTGAAGCCGAAACAACCACCCAATCCTCAAACCAAGCCACAACAAACCCTACTCAAGAAGGAAACCCCCCAGCAGACAAGCCAGGTGATAAGGGGAAGGAAAAGAACAAGAGCCGGAAGGCAAAACCTAAGGGGAGGCAGTGGTATATCCCATAGAACATGTATTCATTAGACTACGAGTCGGTAGACGGGACGGATGATTTAGAAGTGTAGACGTCGACCCTTAATCAGAAGCTAATGCTTTCCCTTCTCCAAGTCCTAAAAAGCTTGTATACACGATTTGATAATTGAGGAATTCCCTCGACTTTTTCTTCATCGAGTAGGTAACGTCGCAAGTAGACAACGAGCAACAACCGGCAACTGGCGTCGATATACTAGAGTCCGGTGTACAAAATACGATAGAATCAATACTACCCTGGTTACATTATAGACAAGGCAAAACTCGAGCCAAGTGCTGACTTTTACGCAATTGGCCCTTGAATAGACTAGTGTGCCAGGTGTGCGAAGATAACTGGTCATAGTGAGAAGGCTATGTGATCATATTGAACATGCGGTCGGCCTGTGCAACAAGAGCACCCTAGATAATCCGTAGTTAGATAATCTTCAACAGAGTCTAGCAACTAATTAACATTTTCACATTTTCTAACATTCCGCATGTGGTTCGAACTAGTATATATTGTGAACGTGGACTAGTAAGCGAGATGAAATAAGTGCGGCACAGCGTAGCTATTAGCAGCTAGGCCGTATTAGTTGTCCTTCAGGTATCGGAGTTGAACCGAATACTTCATTGTATCTAAGCCCGTGCACTCCGCTTCAGCCTTAAGACGTGTCCGAAAATGGACGGCCCGCAATGGGCACCCGAACTAGGGTAAGAGGAAGTTCACCACCAAGACGAGTCGAAATAAGCACTGAAGTAATGTGAGTAGCTGACTGTAGGACCAGCCAATAGGCGGCTAATTTTCATATCTAAATTGTATCGGGGGTAAACAGGGGCTACGTCGGATAGCTACTTAGCACTCACTTTTAGCTCATTTTCACTAATTTCTACCTCCATTTTATTCAATTGGATTGCGTTCCATCCGATCAAGTGAAATCCTATTGAATTTAGTAATATTCACTGTTCTTGGATACGTAAAAGTCGGTCTATCTCCTTGGCTAGAGCCAGAATGTCGAGACTTCTTCCCTTCCGGCAACAGGGGTTAGATGAAAGCCGGTTTCCGGGAAAAAATCTGCTAGGCAAGGCAACAATGCTGTCCGCGACCCACGAACCATGCAAGTAATAACCGTCGACTTCAAATTAGTTGACAGGGCCTGAGAGATCTGCGACGATCTGCCGTTCATGAAGTGACTTCCCTTACGACACGATCAGCGTAGCAGAATACTGTAGTCGATACATGTTCGCTTGCATAGCAAGACAATGACAGATGCAGTCTAGCCTCGCATTACAAATCGTAGAATGAGCGACAACGTCACAATCTATGTGCTCCATAGTACTAACAATATACCTTGTTTGAATAACACGTCACGTAGGTTCCGTACTAACCGTCTCAGCCACAATCATGACTTATCATGCCGTGACATTAATCTACATGGGTTCTTCGAGTTTGCCTCATTACTTGGGTACAAGGTGTGTGCGACGATGTAACCGTCTGACCTTTGCCGTACATATAATGGCGGAAATTGACTACCCTATTTGCGTCCGTCGAGAATTCACCGCTCCCCAAGAAACGCGAGCCTAGCCGATGGTTTAATCATCGTATAATTTCCATTTTAGTTGTCCGGAAGTGCTGATATACAAAAGGTGCTTGTTGCAATGCTCGACTGAGCTCACGCGTGGTCGCTCTGCAATCCCCTCGAGCACACGGAAACACACCTAAGCACTCACAGAGTGGAGCTTTCTAGGCATCGTTGATATTTGGTGTATATGATTTACACACACAGCCACCATTTGGCCCGAATATATCATGGAATCCTCTCTTTGTTTTGATCTGAGTAACACTGCCCCGTCATCTCGGCTCACAAGGCCCTAGATGCATGATTAGCCGACAGGCTTAATCAATGTGGTGTCACTTGAATATCTGCCTTGGACTATAGACAACTATTCTCTTCGAAAGCTATAGAAAAACGATATTTGTGTGGGAGGACAGAATCTTCCGGAGATAGAAGGTAGGGTGGGACTAGACCATCGTGTTGTTCTTAGTCTG
The DNA here is from genome assembly GCA_037356055.1 of Xylaria sp. Z34. Lineage (NCBI taxonomy): Eukaryota > Fungi > Ascomycota > Sordariomycetes > Xylariales > Xylariaceae > Xylaria > Xylaria sp. Z34. Next base: position 406,851 of record JBAWJW010000011.1, read on the forward strand.
CTATAGTATTGACCCCCTCATACCCTAACGATAAGGAGTTATACGTACGAGAGGTAAAACTCTCGAAGATTTGAGAAAAAAGTCTTACAGATAGGAGAACTCAGCCTTAGGCTTCGCTGCGCCGACATCAACTATTCCAGTTCAATTTCGAAACAAAAACAGACACCCAATTAAAGAGCAAGGGTCCCGGAAGTCCTCAAGAAATTAGACCTTTAATTGCTCTGCAAGCGTACCGCCCTATAGAGCCTGCTATTATTGCCAAAGTGCAAAAATTTTGGGGAGTGTGACCTCCAACTGGTTGACCCGACAATAGAGGTCGAGTTGTTGTGACGTCTCGTTTTGGGCAGCAGGCAGAATACTATAAACATGAGGCTTGTCATCAGATGCAATGCAACGCTACCCAGGGCCCAGAACTTAGTAAAGAACATTATTAGGAGGCTGCTCGAATGTCTGGGACTTATGGCCTTCGGTCAGCAAGAGAGCTTTAATTGGCTACCTACTTATTATTTCTGACCAGTGTACTTTCCACGTGACCTCCGAGCACGACTACATGCCATGAAATCTGAGCTTCACGCTATCAATTTCTTTGTTGTCAAGCGCGGAACCCTCGTGTAATATCAATGCAGTCCACGAGTACTTTGGATACTGTTCCGTATCCCACTCGAGCCTTTTCTAAGGAGATTCGGACTTGAAGATTAATGCTAGCTTCTACGAACGCGCGATGGAGCCACTAAAACAGAGACGTGCCTCTAGGCGATCCACTACCTTCATTTACGTCAAATACGCAAAAGATCACCCACCACTTCCTTGATCTAAGTTCACCCGACTGTACGTGTGCTGATAAGAGCTAGTAGCAGCAAACCTTAGCTTTGTTGCCGACAGAGAACCAGTTGATCCTTCTCCTAACAATCGAGTCACGATGCCCAAAATCCTTACGAGTCGAAATCCTAAATCATAGCCCTCTTCTTTTGAGGTGCTCACCAGATACATGTTATCTTAAGGATATTATACTGAACACGTATACCGATATCCATAGCGATGGTAGAGCCGTTTCGAGAACATTTATCGCCGCTCCCGCAGGTATAAATATGAGGCCTTTGATTGTACCATACTTGGGTTAAACGCTCATGAAATTGGAAGAGGAAGAAAGAATATATTATCGACGGCATACACTGGATATACTTTCGCGTGTTACAAACTCGCACACAGTTCCTGAGCCGGTTTTGCCTCACGTGCTCATAGCAAGGAATCAAGAGTTAATGTCGGTCCTTATATGCGATAATGGTGTTTGTCTTAGGAGACTAGACTTTCAAGCTAATACAAATCACTATTCACGGACCATATGCGCCTGATTTGGCGTTGAATTCTACACGACCCTACCCATTTCCTAGTGTTAAGATGACAAAAAAGGGGAAAAACAAAACTCAGATCGGAATTCTTCTTCCATCAGCGACTTCTTAGCTCACTCTGCGTTCGAGTAGTTACATCCTGTCGCCGTCTGTCTCTTATCAGTCGACAACCTAGGCAACAAACACTTGGAGCAAAGAATTTTGTACCCTTCTGTCTCTATCCTTCAATGTGAAGGTAGTCTGTTGTTTTATTGTGCAATTTCATTTGCTTTCTATCACATGACCTAGATTTGCGGCCTTTTCAGGTATTTCGTACAGACGAAATAAAGATGTTTATATATAGAGAAAGGTGACTGACATCCTTGTACCAATAATCGAGAACAGCCAGAGCATTAAAACTCGTACTATATGATCATAGGACTGCTATTCTGTTGATTAAGGATATCTTTTTCCCCTAGTCCTCCATACTGATCCGTGTCGCGGTATACATATAATAGCTACAATAAAATAGCTAGGTGCTCGGCTCCCTTTGGGCAGTCCTGTTCCGTAACGCTTCGTAGAACAAGTAATATCGCACAGAAAAGAAAAGCCTGACTCAGCTCATGAAGATATTTCGAGGCACTTCGCGCAACAACTGTTTCAAATAGACTTCGGCACTCGCACATCATCCACTTTGTGAGAAGATCAGTGAATCAATTTGAACTTCAATGCTGAATAGTGGTTGTTTCAACTTTACTATATTTATGACGCCTAATTTAGTTTCCCCGGTGAATCATCTACTAAAGTATATTCAATCAAGGATGTTAGCTAAACTGACAGTAAATCCTAGTTATACGCAATTATCAAGCTAAAAGGGGTAAATAAGACTGCCGTCAAGATTAGAGCTAACACTCGTCATGCACGTTGAGTATGTCTAATACGCGGGACAGTCCATTACCCATACAAAGATACCGCCAAAATTAGTTTTCATCATGCCGCTAATACTTTGTCCTCGTTGGTAGAGACCCTAATCGTTTTGGGATGCTGGGAGCTTTCAGTCTATGAACAAAGGGTCAACCGCTGTTGTAGCCCTTTGTATCACATAGACAATGAAGCCGCCTCGCTAATCGCAGTTTACTGTTTCGGCTCAAATCTCACATGCTCGACTCTCGGATTGTCTAGCGTCAACCATAATGAATTTACGATGTTTCTCAAATGTTCGCTCACGCATTAACTCTACAGTAAACCAAGAAAAGGCATGAGCAACCCTTTTGGCACTCCGCCCGGCGGCGGGGGCGGAGGAGGTAGAGGCGCATCGACACCCCCTCAGCCAGCACAAGCGGGCGGAGGAAGAGGAAAGTTCTCTGATAGTAGCAGTAGTGGTATAGGTAGTGTTGGAAACAGTCCCGATCCATTTGGCTCGCCGATTCAGGCGCCTCAGCGGAGAAATTTGTTCGCCAGACCACCCCCTCGGCAGGGTTGGCCGCCTCCGTTACCCCAGGAGCGTGACGGTGGTGGTGGACGTGGTCGCTGGGGACTATTTGGGAGAGGTGGGAGAGGCGGCGAAGGGTCGTTTGGTCTGTTTGGCGGACGCGCGGCTGCGCTCATGGATGACCCGTTCGGTGGATCGAGCGTAGCGGGTGGCACGGAACGACAAGACTGGCTGCAGCGCGCGGCGAATTTATTCAATGATGAACCTAGATTCAAGGTCGAGAAGACGACTGTGTCGAGGGGTGGGATGCTACTGCGTGTCATGGAGATGCTAGATGCAGGGAGGGCGTACAGACGGTTCGTCGTCAAGGCTAGTAGCTCCCCGAGCTCCGCAAGAGTGGTCAGGAGGGAGATGGGTTGGACACATGTGAGCATATTTCCCACCGTCCTGCAATTTAGATATTATTATCCAATATCTTTTGTGCGAAGGTGATGTGACTGATAATAAATAGCGCGTCCGCTTCGCGCGACACATCGTGAAATGGATGACGTTGACTCCTGATCCTATGGCGCCCGGACTAGGCAATGCGGGATTTAGTCAGCCTTACTTCTTCGTAGAGTATCTTGAGAATGGTACTCTAGGACAACTTCAAAAAAGGGTCGAGAATGTAACAACGTTGACGCTACCAAGTGGATTGGTGATACCATTCATGTTGCCTAATAGGCTGCTTTGGTCGATCTTCCTCTGCTGTGAGTGGCTCTGGCGCCTATGTAGGATCAATGCGGATGGATTTTGATTGAATTAATGGTTGATAGTGATACGAGCATGTGTCGGGATGGCATGGCCGCCTGATGGACCGGATGTCATACTTGAGGTTCCAGCACCGTCGGGGCCGTTAACTTTGGCGCATATGGATTTACATAGTGGAAACGGTCGGTCTTCCCCTTCCATTAAAAAAGATATCTCCAGGACTAATTCTCGGCCGTAAATAGTAATGTTCGGAGATCTTGACGAGAAGGAGGTAGAACATAGAACAATACCAGTTGCGAAGTTGATTGATCTAGGGGAGGCGAACGAGCGACCTGTCGGTGAAGCTATAGTCCCACCTGATCCATTAGCGATGAACGAATATGACAATGTGTTACTCTTGGCCACCTAGTTCGTGAAACCCTTGTTATTGTTATCTATAATTAAATTCCCGCAACGGCTTACATGCTTTTAGTCGCCCCAATACCGGCCGGCGTAATCAAGGCATAGACAAGAATATCCTTGACGTTGGTGTTCTGATGGCCAACCTGATAGCCAATGTTCCGGGGTTCGCCATTACATGCCGGAGGAATATGATGAACACTAGTTTCCGCCCATATCTGGACCAGGATCTGAGATTGCTTGTACAACGATGTCTAGCTGTCGACCCAGAGAACAGACCTAGACTAGAGGAATTGGTCGAATTGGCAGGTCGAGCCGATAGCCCTTTCTTCAGAGACGAGAAGTATTACAAGAAGGATGAAGGGCTCGCGGCAATGGGAACGGTCAATCTGGCAGAGGAGCTAGAGACAGATGACGCGCTACGTGTCATTGTTCAGGCGTACATATTGAACGCGGATCTTAACTCTTCATCAAGTATATGAAAGAAGACGATTTCTAGTCGGAAGTCTTGTACTGTCGGGCCATTGCTCCTTTAGGAGCAGACATTTATAGAAGTAAGACAATAGTACTTCTGGCAGTGCGATTCGATTGTCGAAAATCGAACAGGGGTTCATTAGCTCTGGCGTCCTTTTTGCTTTGGTCTACAAGGGATGTCATGGAATTATGGTGGCTGATTTGGCCCGCCAACGAAAATATCACTTCTCATTGGATTGGCTTCAGGCTTTCTCTGCCAATGTGCTCATTCACCGATATCGGGGTCTCACGCTAAGGTGAAGCTATCTACTACGAGCAGCTGATCAATGTTATGGATTACTAGGTGTGAAAATCTATTCGTTGTTGAAACGACACCGGGTAATTAACCTGTATTCCCATATGCCCTGAACAAGGAGGGATTCTGGCTATCACGCATCCAAGATATCAGTCAATTCGATGGGATATCGTGGAATCACATAGAAAGCAAGGCAGTTAAGTGAATTGGTAGAAAATCAACGGTAAATTCCTCGAAAAATTAAGTGGTGATCTCGAAAAGAAAGGTGTGGATCGCTAAGTTCGTACAATCTGACTCCCTTGCAATTGGCTAAGCTAGCCAAAATCCACCCGCAAAACTCCATTACAAAGCCATTTTGTAGGGGACGACATGATAGAGGAAAGTCTCTGAAGACATCTAGATGGAGACTGAGATGTTCACGTAAGTGACCACATCTCCTAGTAGTTCACTGGCTCCATTGTTGACATAAACTTATCCGCCGTTCCCAGATGAATAACTCCTTTGGCTTCTAGTTCTCTAAGCACCCGAATGGTCCAGCCTTGACAATTCTCGGTGACCATAGCAGCGTTCTTCGCAGCTGGGGGCACCTGATTCTTGGCGCAGGAATCAACCAACACACGGCTGGTCTGGTCGAGGTTGCCCAACTTATACGAATCGTGGTAAGTATGGGAAATGAATACGTTTTTTCCCTTCGCATGGGAATGGTACATGTGTATAGCATCGCCTTTGACCTGATAAAGATCGCCGATGCCTCCCTCCTCTGAGGCAATGACCAGAAGCCAATGGTATGGCCCTCCGGCGGGCTGACGCTGGCGAACAAGCCAAAGGCAAGGCGACGAGGATTGCTGATCCTGGGGTGGCTTCTCGGGCGTATGCAGGTTCCAGGCTTCAGTCCCCAGTTTACGGTACCATTGTCTACCGTCTTCTGATGTACAGTATTCTCTGGTTCCAGATCGAACTGGTATACCGTATTTGATCTCTTGCTGATCCATTGTATTCCTTGGACTAGCCGATGATAATGTAGAATAGAACTTCCGGGCAAGATGGAAGAAGTCTTTGGATGTTATTGTTATGGGGATGATATTGGTTTCCTTGTTAGATGTGCTGAAGAGTTTATCCTCTGTTCAAGAAAAGAGGATTTCTACGACACACATAGATATAGATAACTTCTGCTAATTGTTTGTTTTCCTTTAAGATTGATAGGATAAACACTCTTAGCTGCTAAGACTTGACTCAGACTACGGTCCCGAATAATCTCAGCATGTTTGCTTCGAGGTGGCTAGTAGCCGCCAAATCACATATTTAGAGCTGTACTACTTGAACCACTTCGGGCTAATTTTATTGGACTCATGTAGTTAATACATGTTCTTCGTCCTCGGGAGCTAAGTACGCAGATTTAAGCCTTGCTATCAAATGTTTGCTGGCATTGGCGTGATTAATTGTTGTAACACCTTTCGATCATTGCTAGTTTGATATGGAGTTTTAATTTTATAGGGGCTTGTGCAAAGATCACCTCTATCAGATACCCTATATGTTCAGCTGAATATTTCCAAGACAGGCTTGATAGTTTGTCTTGCTAGTTGCGCATTGAAATTTCTAGGCGTTTCTGTTTCCCGATTCACAAAAGCGTGCGTGTTTGTTGATTACTGGATTAGAATGAAGTACCATCACCTGACTATGTGTAGAACATTACCACGGGTTGGTCCAGCTTTCGCCTTTGAAACAATAATTTCAATCTAGCTCCGCAGTGGTGTCCCTTGTGACCTTTCTCATGTTCCCTTGCTTGACAAACACGACACGACCAGTGAATCGGTAAATTTTGCGGGGAAAAAGAAAATAGTAGGCTACCACATGACTAGCGAACAAGTAAAGCAAGTATTACTTTGACAACTAATCCTAATCTCGATGTACAACATCTTGCAGTTCTCAGCTATTGTCCAATGTCGCAATCATATCAGCCGCGCAATCTGTTTCCCTCATCGCGCCTCTTTTCTCAATAAACTGGTCTGCAGAGGTTCGGGAAAGTCTACTTTCAATAAAAATCAGATTATCTATTCAATGACAAAGAAAGATTATCTCGGGGGCTTCACATGGGATAAGTAAACACGCGATACGTTATGTTAATGCTTTACCTATATGCGGGTCGCTTATGATACGTGAAGTTGACTACCTACATTAGTTAATACAAAAGAGAAAAAGAGAGAAAAAAGGGGAGTTCAGGTAACGACTTTGAAAACTATCTTCTAGAAGAGAATTCTCGCAGCTTTGTGTATCCCAGCTATGTCCCAATCCCGAGGCCTCGTTCGATCCATCCACCCCATGAAGTCATTCGTCTTCCATTGTAATTGTGTCTTGGCATATTCCCAGTAGTCAGGATACCACCCAGCCAGTTCCCAGTCCACTAGTCCAGTTATCTTACCAGCCTCGTCTATTAGAACGTTTCGCGGGGCTAGATCATTGTGCGTGAAAACGGAAATATTAGACCGCGGTAGATAGTCAAGTAAGTTTTCGCGGTACGAGGCACCACCAAAGTGCATGTAACGTTCATTAATCCGATTTCTGAGTGACTTGTCGTCCAGAAGGGGTACTGGAAAACCTAGGTTGTCAAGTAGAACATCTTGGGACACAGAGCCGTCTGCGCCACATTGGTAGAAACGCTCCAATTCGGGTGGCTTGGGAATATTTCGCAATTGCTCTACAAAGCCCCAAAGTTCTTTGCAAATGCGCTCCTTGGTAGCATCGTCAAGATTGTCCCATGTCTCGCTCAATGATGAGCCCTGAAGATGCTCCATCCAAATCTTGCCCCACGGATGATCGTCGACATCTGTATAGTCTGAATTGTATACATCGGGTACTGGAATAGTAGTGTACTGTTTCACCATTCGGAGCGCTGCTTCTTCTGCGGGGCTTACACGACTGCCGGATTTCAGAATCTTTCCATCGTCTAGTCGTACTTCGGCTCCAAATTGCTTGCTAATGATGCACGGATCATCCATTCGCGGCTTCCAAGGTAGCAATGGAGACGAATCCTCAAAACGTGGGGGGGTGTCATGTGCTTCTGATGGTGATGAGAGTCTATGTGGTGGAGGCTCTGGCAATGGTAAAAGCACTGGCAGCGGCGGCGGCAGTGTTAAGAGCACCGGCTGTGGGAAATTTTGTGAAACCTCTAGCCGCGAATTGTTTGGTAGTGGAATTTTCGGTGCTGGAGGTTCTGGTGAAGTTTTCAATGACGATTTTGATGGCAAACATAGCAGTCGCGAAAATATTGCGCGTAAACACTTTCGTAGTGAAAGTCTTGGTGATGAGAGGCCTGATGGTAAAGGCTCTGGTGATGATGACGATGGTGGTGCTGAATGCAGTGGACGCGCCGTTCCCTTAGGTAACAACATCTTTGCGACTCGACCTAGGTAAGGGCGGTAGAGGCGAAGAATCGAGGAGAACAATAAAGTCTCTTTAGTATTTCTAGAGAAATGAAAGACAATCTTGGTTGAGAAATGAGGGAGGAAAAGAGTCAGCAAGGGGTGATGGAATGCATACTTAGGTAGAAAACATTCGTTATATAATTAATGCGGGGCCCGCCTTGACATAATTGGGACAATGGGAATTTGAAGCTAGCGTTAAACGTAGGGCAGTGAATGACTTGTTTTGGATTCATACACAACCAAGAAAAGACAAACAAAAAGACACTTTATACTTACAATTCCTATTCTCAAACTAGCAGATCTGAAGAAACAGTCATAAAAAGTGTGCTCAAATGACTGAAACTGTGTAGCTAGCCAGGGAAGGCGCTGTTAAAAGGCGCAACATGTTTTATTGCGTATACTTCCACATTAACTATGATATCTTAGTCATTGGTACCTTAATCAACAGGAATAATGCAAGGTAGGCCGAACAAGATTAGAAGGTAATGAAGGGCTTCCGCAGTTCGTATTGGTTATCTTAATATCTATTTGACCAGCACATCTTGACTCTATCTTGATACATAACATAGGAAGGACTAGTATCCAACGCATGCTGGAGTCACGTCGTAGCGGAGGGTCTATGGTAGCTTATTGGGTAACATCGCGAAGCCGTCTACTGTACCGCAGATTAGAGATGCTGGGTCAGGCAGCAAGAGATAGGACACGTAGGGTTCAAGGCGCGCGGTTCGAGGAAATTAACCAACCCATCATTTTTTCTAGCCGACGACCACCAGTAAAAATATAGACATTACACTTGACATAGCGGGGATGTTGACAATGCTTCTTCATCTAAAAAAAATAAAAAATAAAAAAAAACAAGTCCGGCGCCTTTCCTTCCTCAAACGTTTTCAAGATACGCGACAAACAAAGCAAACTTGAGGTTTCCCATTACAAACACTAAGGAAATCTCCATTCCTCTTAACCTCTTAACACATAAGGTTCATGGCTTCTCAAAGCAAGCTTCACGAGGAAGATCTATCTACGAACCAGAAGCATGTTCTGTCCGGCGTCCTCGCTCATAGTAGCGATCTCGTCGACAGAGCTGTTGCTACACAGGGTACAAGTGGGTGGTCAGAGGACGAGCCTAACGCAAATACCAAGTTCTTTAGGGCGATCAGTGAAGAAGTCGGAAAGAGGCGCCTCTTCGTCTGCTGCGATGGCACCTGGGTAAATGCTTCGGGCACAACCGCACCGCTGACCAATGTAGCAAGGTTCGCGCGAGCCATTGATCGATTCGGCCTCAACCCCGACTACCCTGCCCGTCCCATCGCACAGGTCATCTACTATTCGGCAGGAATAGGCTCGGAGCCTGTCCTGAAGACGAGGGTAGATAGTATCTACTCTGGCATTACTGGAGCAGGTTGTTACTTGATGTTGCTTTAATCATTCTAGCTACAGTCTACATGCTAATGGGTTGCGTTAACAGGCTTAGAAGAAGACATTCTGAACGCCTACTGCTTCCTCTGCAACAACTATAACTTCAGCTCCCAAAACGACGAGATTATTCTAATCGGCTTCTCACGAGGCGCCTTCACCGTCCGATGCCTTGCTGATTTCATCAGTCAAGTTGGCCTACTTCAACGCAAGACCTTGCCCTTCTTGTCCGTGCTGTTCCAGCGATGGATGGGTATGAAGGAAGAACCAGACAGGGAAAGGATGAAAACAGAAATCAGGAAGATGAATCAGACCTTTTCCGTCCCGGTCAAGATCACTGTTCTTGCCGAATGGGACACGGTGAGCGCTATCGGCCACGTTGGCTGGAGGAAGAAATTCTCCTTCATGAAAGAAACGGTGCCCGAGAATGTCCAGAACGCTTTTCTAGCTATCGCCCTCAATGAGAGGAGAGGGAGCTTCAAGCCAATGGTTTATACCAGGGCGCTTCGTGGAACTAACGTGGCGCAGTGTGTCTTCTCCGGCTGCCACTCTGACATCGGTGGTGGGAATCTGGATGCTGGGCTCTCTACGGTGTCTCTACTATGGATGGCAGCTAAGATACAGGGGGCTGTAAGTAATTTCTAGAATTTGGGCTACGATTATGTCTCAGAAGCATCCTGCGAGACGTAAGACAGTAGGAACTTACTTTATGTGCTGTAGTGTCGGGCCTCGTTTGATCATGGGGCTCTCCTCCAAATGGTACAACCCCCACGGCCTAACGCAAATTGGTGGTATGGACGGAAGGATGATGAGACAACAGCAATGAATCTTCTATGGTCCAAAGGTATAACTGACCGACCTCGGTGCCTAGAGAACACTGTGCTAATTTACTGTAGGTAATATCAACGAAAGTCTTCAAGGTGTGTGGTATATCCCGCACATTTTGACGCTTGGATGGTGGAGCGGGTCACGTAGGAGACACTTCCGGAAGACTTTCAAGCCTCAAGAACACAACGGGAAGCACGCGCAGAATGAATCGAATGCGAAACATAAGCGAAAGCAAATTAGGTCCTCTGCAAAGCTGTACAAGGCAACTTACGACTACGAAAAATCGGATGATATGAATAAAATGATTGGCGAAGACGTGAGTGGGAAAATCAAAGAGGGTATCACAATAGCGGGAAGAGCTAGCGCAATGAGGGACACAGAACATCTCACGGCCACTGTCAAGACAGCCATTCATGTAAGTGATACCGACAGGAGCGAGACAAGGGTTACAGCAGTTGTCGATGCGGCATTCAAGGTAGATCCTGATGAGGATGAGGCCGCAAAACATCAACGTGATATGACACAGGTCAGTAACGCCGTAACCGAGGTGGTAGGGCAAGACAACGAGGAAAAGCCGAATTATATCGGATGCCACCCCAGTATTCATTTCACCGCGAAGGAGCTTCTCAAGGAACTTAGATACAAGACAAAAGAGGGGGCTCTCGAGGGACTGTCTGAGAAGCTTGGCTGGCTTGGACACGAGCGTCACCAGCTAGTGGATCATCTCCCCCAGGAGAGCTACGACGAGACTGAAAAGAAACTATGGGACGAATGGAAAAGTCAAGTAGATATATGGCATGCCAGCAACGAAGGGCGGACAGGAGGCTGGGATAAGGACGTTATGTACTGGAGCGATGTGCTCGCGAAATTCGAGAAGGGAGGCGACTCAAAATCCTTGACGCGGAAGGACATGGTGCAATGGGAACAGTGTACAGATCAACTATGCCAAGTCGCCGACGCCGCCGCAGCGACAGCTCAGGCAGGTTTGCAGATGACGGTGGCAAACATTGCAGAAGCAGCAGACGATCTGGAGTCCGCGGCCCACACGATAACGAGAGTAGCGGAGATAGCGAAGGCCGTTCAAGGTAGCGAGGACGCCACAATGCAGAAGATATGGTCCACTATGGATGAGGTCAAGGGAGCGTTCGGACGGCTGCCGAGTGAGATCTTGGCGGGATCATTGGCGAGATTGCTCGTTGGCGTCGCACAAACCATTGCAGGAGGGGAAACTAGTGATGCTGTCCGAATGGAAGCAGAGCATAACACTAATGCAGAACAAGCGGTGTCACCACACACGGACACTCAGACCGCCATCCGAATGGCCACGGGGCAGTTGGCTGGCATTGCTGGCGTTCTAGCGCAGACGCTGCACTCTCCTCTTTCTGCCGATGCTTCTCCCATCGTTGTTGCTTCCACGGCTCATGCTCATGCTACTCTAGGTCATCGTAGCAACAATGACGGCGATGAAAAGAAGGACGATGGCAGCGATTGGCAAGACAAGATCTCAGAAGCCAAAGAAGCAGCCGACCTCATGGTGGAGAGCGCGAACGTGCTGCAGAATGTCAGCGCACCGGATACCGCTGCCTGGGAAACGATGAAGAGCTATGCCGTGAGAGCGAAGGAGGCGGCTGAGAGGGCGGCGAAAGCCATAGCTAATGCTACCATACAGTGGAAGCTCACTGACGAGCAGAGAAGGGAAGCCCTTTGCTACAGGATAGCTTATCCGGATAGATGGATTGCCGGAAACAGTGAGCGGGAAAGTTTGGATGCCTAAGCAGAACATTGGCACTTTGAGGGATCGCTTCACAGACTTCAGCTTTGGTTTTGAATAAATTGAATGAGAACGTGAAGCACACCATCTCATGAATAGGGATTAGTAGTGAGGAGAACGCCTCTCGTTCTATGTTATACAATTACCTCTCCATTGTTTTCTTATAATCAAGGAGGACATCAAGATAATTGTTGTCCCAAGCTTTGGCCCTTCATTCGGTGCATGGGCGAAGAAAACTATCTTATATGGTAGTTAAAAGTGTTGAAGCGTTCTAAGACGAGAAAACTAATGGGTATCAATTTCGATTATTGTTGGTATATGTGGATCAAGACTACGTCCACGCAATTGTAACTTCTCCTTGGGGTTTACATTCCACCTAGCATCACTAGTCGTACCTTTTCATTGTGACAAAACCATAATCAAACATGCAACTGACAGCCGAGCCAACAAGTAAAGCCAAAGTGATCCAAAGCCATTATCGTACAGGCATCACGAATACGTCATGGGTGGTTGCTGAGTCAAGAGTCCTCTTCAGGATTGCGCGGCACTGGAAAGGTGCCGTACTTATATGTGCGGTGACCGTCACGACATAACTTCTAATTCGACTCGGGATCCTCTTCGTCGCTAGTGGCCTCGATGTTCATCTTCTTTTTCTTACGTTTCTCCTCCTTAGATGGAGACTTGGTAGACGCCTTGGGCTCAGAAGTGCTGGGAGCGCTCGCGAAGATATCGGGCACTTCGTGTCCCTTCGACTTGAGCTCGGCGTTGATGGCCGGGATGGTGGTGAGAAGAGTATCGTATTGTTCGAGGGGGAGCATGATACCCTAAAATTGAAGGGTTAATTATCCTAGGCTCTATCACGATTGGATGTACATGATCGACGGGACAAACCTTCTTTCCTGGTCTAAGCTCTCCGTTACTTTCGTAATATTCTCGAATGTTGATGTAGTTTTTACCCTTGAAGTTTTGAATCGTGACCCTACGTGTGGTGCCGAGCTAAATCATACATGATTAGTTTACAGAAAGCCGCGACCCAAGAGACGTGAGAACACATACAGGCCAGAATGGATTTCCTTCGCTGTCTTTGCCTGGGCCCTCCTCAGATGTCGTCTTGGTCTTGGCCTTCTTGCTTGGCTTGGCGACTTCCTCATCACTGGAAGCTACATCCTCTTCGACATGGCGTTTCTTGCTGGGTCGGCCCATTTTGGCGTGATGGTGTCGATAGATAGATGAGGGGATGACTGGGGATTGGGTTGGTAAGGTCACTGAAGACAGGAAGTTTTTCTTTGGAGAGATCAGAGGTATCGTGCTTGGTTGAATTTCTCGGACATAGAAAGGCAGTCACAGATACGACCGTGGGGTTGACGCGCCCGAGTCGATCAGAGACGCGGTTGCGCATGCCAGATACCACTGCAAGCAATTAAGTCATTCCACGGCAAGTACCTTGCCGGGTGGGTACTTGACTGTAGGTACTTGATAGTATGTACCCTTATTTACTGGGGTGAAAGGGCGACCTAAATGCCAAGACCGGCACCTGCAGTCTAGACAAGGCGTAAGAGTTCAGGTCCCACCCTATTAAAGCACCCTGTAAAGTTGGTGGATTCAGGGGGTAATTAAGGTACCTAATTGCTTCGATGCAGGCGAGGCTGTTCAACTACTCTAGGGTACTAAGTTAGTCCAGATAGTGAGGAGGGTCATCATCCTTTCAGATTCTTCTTTTTCCCAGTTTCCGCCCCGGGCCTACACTCGTTCATTTATTATCCATAAGTAGTGATGGTTTAAGCTAATCCAACCCGAATTTCCAATCTATGTTGTTCATGTATATGTGTTGTAATTGCTGGGCAACTCGGAACCTTCTTTATTCAAGTTTAATCTGTCTTCTTACCCAACCGCTAACTAGACCTTGACATGCTACCATCTCGACATATACGCCTCTCTTAACCCATCCGCTTCTACAATATCTGTCCTATCCCCATGGCCGCCGTCGAACATGAACCGCCGGGCGATTCTCTGGTCGAGTCCCAGAGCTACTCTAGCATAAATGCGAATCCAGTAACCCCTAGCTCCGGCCATGCGGCTACAGAGCCAACGGACTTGCTTACAGACCCGGCGAAGGGCGCGGCCCAGTCTCCTGCCAGCCAAGAAGACGATATCGCAACGCGAATATTTCAATTCCTCTCGACTGCTACACCCGGTACGCTTGGCGCTATCGCTGTGGCGCTCGCCGCCGTGACGTACTTCATCCTCGGTCGAATAGGTTTGCTACTGATTGGGGCTTTTGCTGGCATATCTTTATTCGTGGCATGGGAGTCGCGACACCCCGAAGTAGCGCGAGCCGTGCGAGGAGAACAGGGTCATGTTTTCTTGGATCGATTCCTTGCCAACCAGTACGGTGACGTGCGGTCGAAGTCCGAACTTGACGAAGAGCGAGATTCAATGGCCATTGCCCAAAGCTTGGACGATTTCCAGCCTGAAACCCGAGCGGCCTTGCATGGAATAGTTGATGCAGTTATTCGAGACTACGTTGACTGGTGGTATGGCCCAATTATACCTTCGGACAAGTCGTTCCCGCTCGCTTGTCGCAAAGTCCTCACACAGTTCATCCTGAATCTCGCCAACAGACTAAGACGTAAGCGACCTGCCGATGCCTTTGTCGACTTTGTCACCCACTCGTGTTCCATCATTATTGTCTTTTTTTCTGAAATGGCAGCCGCATATGCCGAACTTCCAGCAAACACGCACATGACCGCCGCCGACACCATCTACAATTACTTGGCTACTCACACCGAAGCGCCCCTGTCCAATCTCCTCAACCAACGACAACAGGCAGCAAAGTTCAAGATGGTGGCAGAGGATCTACTGAGCTTCTTAGAAAAGTCGAGCTACGACTGTGACCCTGCTAGAGCGTTTCTAAGGGAGATTCTATCGACTATCGTTCTCGAAGGTACCCTGCAGACTTGCTCCAAGGCGGAATGGATTAATGCTTGGATTGTATATTTGTTAGAGTCAGGCGAGACGGATCTTTCCCAGGCTATCGATGAGGCTATCCAAGATCAGAAAGCATTTGGTGATGTGGATGGGAATGTCGGCAATATCGGCTTATCGAGAGGCAATCGCAATTCATATGAGCTAGACAGACAACGTCGGAAAGACATGGTTCATAAGAAGAAGCTTTCAAAAGCAGACGAGGAGATGGAAAAAGCCACGGAGGAGATGAGAAGACTTAACGAAATGATTGCTGAAGCCGACAATACAAAGCATTCACCACAGCCAGTCACCAGCGAGGGTTCTAGCCCCCAAGGCATCCTGAAAAAGAGCATGGATGAAGGAGACTTGAGTATGAAAAGAAGCTCAAACAATGTCTCAGAGAGGTCAGACCTGTCGGCTATGGGCTCTCAGTCTGTGCGCAATTCGTTGCAGATAGGCGAGGTCGAGGTTGCTCGACACCATTCTCCAGTGTCCCCCAAGTCGCTTACTGATTCTTCGGTTCAATCTGCAGCCCCAGCCACCAGCCAAGAACCTGCCTCGGCTCAAGGGTTTACGAATTTCGATCAGCTGGTTCCGCCAGCTAAGGATGAAGAGGGTGAAGATAGCGGGTCCTCTAAGCCGCCACCTCTGACGATTCACAATGCTTCTATTACTATCCACGATGATGTCGGCACGGATAATGGCCGGCTACGAAATAAGCCAACATGGGAATATCTTTTGCAAATCGAACCATCTTCTTCGCACTACTCCGGTTGGATGATCATGAAAACATATATGCAATTCGAAGGCCTTCATGAGAGTCTGCGACGGATAGCACACATCTCAGGCGCAACGGCATTTTTGGAAGCTCATTCACAGTTTCCGGGTTGGAAATTGCACACACGGTCGTCGCTGCGAGGGGAAATAGAGAGATATATGCGTAATGCCTGTGGCGAGAAGTCTCTAGCCGAGTCGGAGGCTATGAAACGCTTTCTAGACAAGGGACAAGATCCCAAAATGGGCGTCAACCGCGGTTTTTCTTTTGAGTCAATGGGCAAAGGAATGCTAGATGCCATCCAAAACGCCCCGAAAGGGGCATTAGACAGCAGCAGAGTGGTCATGGGCGGAGTTACTGGAGTTTTTGGCAACATTGGGCTGGGCCCGAAGAGATCCACGAACGCCTCTTTACAGGAAATTCAAACCACGCAAGGGAGCAGTTCCCGTAGCTCAAGCAGTACTCGGCCAGTATCTTTGCCTGTTCTTCCGAGAATGGACACCACCTCGGCGATAAATGGGCCTAGAATGTCAAGGGATAGTCTTGATAGCCAGAGATCATCTATAGTCTCTGTACAGCCTGGCAAGATCCCTCCAATGGATCGACGGCACAGCTCACAAGCAGATTTGGATCTCGACAGCAGTCTACATCCCTCTAGGGCCGATAGATGGGAAGGAAAATCGTCAGTGAGCGCAGCTAGCAGCCGTGTACATAGTCGGGCTTCGAGTCTCGCTGCTGCACGTTCGCCTTTACGGTCGCCCTCGGAGATCAGCCTCAGTAACTTGAAACTGCCACCTCCACCCAACGAGATAACCGATGATTACGGTTCCCCGACAAGTACACGGCCCAGTATGGACGGTTATACGAGATCTAGCAATTCTTTCGCCTCTCCAATTCGTACATCCATTGATCAACAGGCGAGGCTATCACAAATAAACGGTAGCGCCAAGCGACCCGTTAAGCAGTTCTTGCCACTATCTGAACAGGAAACGCGAGTAGCAATCGAACTTCTGTTTGCCGTTATAAATGAACTATATACCTTGTCCTCGGCATGGAATATTAGGAGGACGCTACTAACAGCCGCGAAGTCTTTCCTACTGAGACCCGGAAATCCTTCCCTAACTTCCATCCAATCCTTAATTCAGGACTCGCTTCTCGACGCTAACACGTCAGACGATGGATTGGCCACGCATTTACGCAAACTTCGAGAAAACTCACTACCGACGGAAGAGGAACGTAAGGCATGGCCGGCTGAGCTCACTGCTGCAGAAAAAGAAGAGCTTCGAGAAAAGGCACGAAAGCTGTTTATCCAGAGCAGCGTCCCCGCTGCCCTTATGGGTATCATGGGCCAATCGGCTACTAATGAAGCGCTGGGTCGTGTTTTTGACTGTCTTCAGATCGAAGAAGTGGCCCGAGGCTTGTTCTTCGGTCTGATTCTGCAGGCAGTACGCATAGTAACGCATTGAGTCTCCCTCCCAGCGACGTGGGGATTATGAGGCTATGTATTACGAATAACTATCACGATTTTAATGTACAATAGAAGAAGAAAACGCGTAGATGTGCCGAAATTTCTCGCGTAGGTATAAAGTAACATAATACAATCAATTCAACGTTGACCACGATAAACTAGTCGAATAGAAAACCACATATTTAACCAAGGCTGCTGACGTCCTCGGAATCGAGTTTGAAACCGAGATCAGGTTCGCGGTTACATAATTAGAAAGCTTTGACTGACTTTAGGAAGGCAGAGCTTGAGAAGTTGATATCCGGACCCCCCTCGAACTCTAAAAGTGTCTGCAGCTTATCTATTACCGAGTTGAAGCATTAAGTAAGCATCTAATATCTAGGTATCTCTTTATAGTGGTTAAATCTGAATTTCACTAGAGTTTTGGATTTCACTAAAGTTCTGGATTTCAATAAAGTTCTGGATTTCAATAAAGTTCTGGATTTCACTAGAGTTCTACAGGTTAGATGAATAACTTTCTATAGAACTATAGTCAAATTCAGGAGGCTTCTGAACCCTCCATAATTCCCGCAGCAGTACTTAACAGGATTGGTTTCTCGATATTTAAATCAAAGTGCTTTAGCACTTTGATAAAGCACTTTGATTTACAACGTATCAAAATGGAACTTCGCCGACAAAGCTTTCCATTTTAATGACAACTTGTTGGCGCTACCGGGCATTTTAGACGGGTATATTTGGACGGACTTCCGTCTCCGAAGATAAACAGACAACATCGCCCCATCGGCCCCATCAGTTTGTTTTGGGAATTGATTTCCAATCATCGGTTGCGACTCGGAGCTCTGCGGGGCAGCTGGAGAATGGCGGGGTTCAATACCTTTACATGACCGCATTGGTAAGCTTGATCAGTTCACAATGAAGCTCTATCGTCTCCGACGGGCTCCCGACTCCACCTGGTGTTCACTGCCAAGCAGTAGAATCACGATTGCTGAGATTATAAGTAGTTGATACTAGATGTGTTGATTTTCACCTGCTCATCGACTATAACCTCTCACCTGCCTGCCCCTCTCACTATTTTCTCCATCCGCCTAATCACCGAGCCTAGCCGTCAAAATGGGCTCTACAGACCAACAACGCGGAATCCGCATTGCAATAGATCGTGGCGGCACATTCACCGACTGCGTGGGCACGCTGGACGGTAAGGATGTTGTAATTAAGCTGTTATCGGAAGATCCGGCGAACTACGAAGATGCGCCGCTCGAGGGGATACGGCGCATTATGAGCCACTTTCAAAAGCGGGACATCCCGCGTGGCGAGGCATTAGACACATCCGAAATCGATAGCATACGCATGGGTACTACAGTCGCAACAAACGCCTTGCTTGAACGCAAAGGAGAGAAGATCGCGTTAGTGGTCACCAAAGGATTTCAAGACTGTCTTACGATCGGCAACCAGAGTCGACCAAAGATTTTTGACCTCGCTATTAAGAAACCTGATGTTTTGTATGAGGAAGTTGTTGAGATAGATGAGAGAGTAACACTTGAAGACTATGCGGAAGACCCGGGGAGGAATATCACCAAGGCCGAAGTAAAGGCAGGTTCACCAGAGGCCGCCAAGGCCGATCTAGTCATGGGTTTATCGGGTGAAGCCGTCCGAGTCCTTCAACGACCGACAGAAGATAGGATTCGGGACCAGCTCAAGAGTATTTACGACAAGGGTATTCGGAGCATAGCCGTGTGCCTGATGCACGGCTACACATTCCCCGACCACGAAGCCTTGATCGGTAAAATCGCAGGAGACGTCGGCTTCGAGCACATATCACTTAGTCACGAATTGATGCCCATGATTAAGCTCGTCTCTCGTGCAACAAGCGTGTGCGCCGATGCCTATCTCACCCCAGCTATCAAGAAGTATATTGCTGGCTTCCAGAAGGGATTTGCTGGTGGGCTGGGTACACGAAGTGTTTTAAAAGAAGAGGGCGATAAAGGCGCGAGATGCGAGTTTATGCAGAGTGACGGCGGATTGGTCGACGTGGAAAAGTTCACTGGTCTGAAGGCGATCTTGTCGGGTCCAGCCGGTGGTGTGGTGGGTTACGCGATCACAAGCTACGATGAAGAGACCAAGATTCCCGTCATCGGCTTTGACATGGGTGGCACCAGCACAGACGTCTCCCGGTATGGTGAAGGGCGATATGAGCATGTTTTTGAAACAACGACAGCTGGCGTCACCATTCAATCACCTCAGCTCGATATCAACACTGTTGCCGCCGGTGGTGGAAGCCGCCTTTTCTTCAAGAACGGGCTCTTTGTTGTCGGTCCCGAATCTGTAGGCGCTCACCCGGGGCCTGCATGCTACCGGAAAGGCGGCCCTGCTGCGGTAACTGATGCCAACCTATTTCTCGGTCGTCTCTTGCCTGACTTCTTCCCCAAAATTTTTGGAAAGAACGAAAACGAGGGTCTAGATTACGAAGCCAGTAAGAAAGTAATCCAGGAACTCACTGACCAGATTAACAAGGAGACCGGGAAGAACATGAGCTTAGACGAGGTGGCATACGGCTTCTTAACCATAGCAAATGAGGCTATGACGAGACCGATCAGATCTATTACGGAGGCTAAAGGGCATGACTCGTCGAAGCACCGTCTCGCGACATTTGGCGGCGCAGGTGGTCAACATGCCGTGGCCATTGCAGAGGCTTTGGGTGTTAAGCAGATTCTGGTGCACAGATATTCGTCTGTTCTATCGGCATACGGTATGGCTCTGGCAGATGTCGTGGATGAGCGACAAGAACCCGAATCTAAAGTATGGCAAGACAAGGGAGGGGCCGTGAACGAATTGAAAGGGAAAATGGATAAGCTTAAGGAGAAGTCTAGACAGGCACTCCGAGACCAGGGATTCCAAGATGACGAGATCATATTCGAAGAGTATCTCAACATGCGTTACCGGGGAACCGAATCTGCCCTCATGATCATCAAGCCTAGCGAGGAAGACGCCAGAGATTCGTTTGGCGGTGACGACTGGGCGTTTGGCAAGGCGTTCGTGAGGCATCATAGATATGAGTTTGGTTTCACTCTCGACGAACGGGATATAATCGTCGATGATGTCCGCGTACGAGGAATCGGCAAGAGCTTCAGGTACCAAGATAAGACAGTCGATCAGCAACTTAAGGAGGTCAAACGCCAGTCTATTGGAGACAAAAAGGCGTACGGCAAATCTCAGGTGTACTTTGAAGGAGGCCGCCGAGAGACCCCTATTTACAAGTTGGAAGACTTGACTGTTGGTGATGAGATTAACGGCCCAGCCGTTCTCGCCGATGGAACACAGACAATCGTTGTCACACCCAATGCCACCGCTTTGATCCTTCAAACACACGTCATCATCAACCTTGGGGTCGATACCAGCAAAGAAGAGTATGTTTTCTGTAGGATTATGATATTACGTAGCAGGCTAACCTGTGACTAGGTCCCACAAGAAAGAGACTACCGAACGGGAGGTTGATCCCATTATGCTGAGCATCTTCGGTCATCGCTTCATGGCCATCGCCGAACAGATGGGCAGAGCCCTCCAGAAAACTAGTGTTAGTACGAACGTAAAGGAGCGTCTAGACTTTTCATGTGCTATCTTTGATGCCACCGGAGGTCTAGTCGCAAACGCACCACATTTGCCCGTTCATCTTGGATCCATGTCAACATGTGTGAGAACACAGGCCAAGATATGGGAGGGTAAACTCAAAAAGGGCGATGTTATTATTTCAAACCACCCCTCGTATGGTGGAACGCATTTGCCAGACATCACTCTATTGATGCCGGCCTTTGATGAGAAGGGGGAGAAGATTCTGTTCTACGCCGCCTCACGAGCACATCACGCGGACATTGGTGGTATTACAGCTGGTAGTATGCCGCCTCACTCGCGCGAACTGTTCCAAGAAGGCGCGGCAATTAAGAGCGAGAAGATTGTGAGTGAGGGCAAGTTCAACGAAGAAAGAATTACGGAGCTACTGTACAAAGAGCCGGCGCAGTACCCTGGGTGCAGTGGTACCCGATGCTTGGCGGATAACATCAACGATCTCAGAGCACAAGTCTCGGCGAATCAGAAAGGCATCTCACTCATTGAGAGTCTGATACAAGAGTATGGAGAAGATACGGTCCAATTTTACATGATTAACATACAGAATAATGCCGAGCAATGCGTTAGAAGTTTGTTGAAGGATGTGTACAAGAGATTTGAAGGGAAGGACCTCTCAGCAGTAGATTACATGGACGATGGCACGCCGATTCGTCTACGTGTGACGATAGATCCGGAGAAAGGCGAGGCTATTTTCGATTTCGACGGTACTGGACCCGAGGTGTACGGAAATATCAACGCGCCGGAGGCCGTATCATACAGCGCCATCATCTACTGCCTGCGGTGTCTGATATCAGAGGACATTCCCCTGAATCAGGGTTGTCTAAAGCCGATCCATGTCAAGATCCCGCCCAAGTCGCTTCTGTCACCCTCGACGGGCGCCGCAGTGGTTGGCGGCAACGTGCTAACGAGTCAGCGTGTCACTGACGTCATCTTCAAGGCCTTTGAGGCATGTGCAGCCAGCCAGGGCGACTGCAATAACCTCACGTTCGGGTTCGGCGGCAACCTGTCCGGCGAGACAGAGGTGAAGGGCTTTGGATACTACGAGACGATCGCGGGCGGTTCGGGCGCCGGTCCCACGTGGGAGGGCACAAGCGGCGTGCACACGCACATGACCAACACGCGGATCACAGACTCAGAGGTCTTCGAGCGCCGATACCCCGTGCTTCTGCGCGAGTTCTCGATCCGCAAGGGCTCGGGTGGTAGGGGCCAACACCGCGGTGGTGACGGCGTGGTGCGCGACATCGAGTTCCGTATTCCTGTTCAAGTGTCTATCCTCAGCGAGCGCCGCGTATACCACCCCTACGGTCTCGCAGGCGGCGAAGATGCCGCATGCGGTCTGAACATCTGGGTCCGGCGTGTGGCTAAGTCAAATCCGGAGAAGGACCTCGCGGCCCAGGGACAGCATGCGACCAACGGCGACAAGCAGGAGGACGTCGAATACGAAGAGCGCAGAATCAGCATGGGTGCCAAGAATAGTGCGCCCATGAAGCCGGGCGATAGGATTATCGTCAACACGCCTGGTGGAGGCGGATGGGGCCCTGTCGGTGGCGAGAGGTCCGTTGCTGAAGATAGAGATCATACGAAGTCGTGGAGAGGTGGAAGTCATGCTGCGCGAGAGGAGATGGCGCTGCAGGCTTAAGAAGACTGTGTATGGATATTTGCTTAGGATGCTAGATACACCTAGAGCTTGTACTTGATACAATTAGATGTCGCGTCGCTATTTCGTAGGAACACTCCATACTATTACGATATTCTTTGGATACTATGCTAGTTGTAGTTCTTTCGCTTTGTATTATCTTCAAGTTGTCGCCCATGATCTCGTAATACATGACTGAACATGCCCGCATGTTTCAATATATGTCCTTGACATCATGCATAGCCTTATTGTTCTTTACCATTTCATCTTGATATGCTGCCCGTAGACCTGTATATACAAAATTGATCTATTTATTCGATTTTTGATGTGGCTGTTGAGTCGCACGGGATTCAAAACACTCAACGCAATATTGAGTGCCAGCCTTTCTGATGAGACTGACCTTGTCATCAGGGCCAAATTTGAAGTAAGCGAGGTCAAGGTTATGTTTTTCAAGCTGTTCTTGAGCCAATCGGTCGTGTTCCTTAGCTACGTCCTTACAAGACCAGAATTTCGAGCAAGCAAGGCATTTCCTCCATCCTCTTGCATACACCGATTTCTTAATCGTAGCAGTGGACGGAGGCTTCGAGGCATTCGGGAATTCAAGGCCAGCGGCACCACAGAGGTCAACCCAAGGGAGGCTACAGACCTCTCGCTCGAGAAATTGGATTATCTGGTCAATATTGGCCTCTGTGAGGGCCCGAGGCCGACCCCGTGTTTCGTCGCAGAAAGGATTCTCGTGAAAACGATGATCCGAGGTATCCTTTAATACTCGATAGCCTGTCGCACTGGTGAACCCGGTATATTTGAACAGATCGGTGTTCGAAACTGGAAGATTAAAATCGTCGCGGAATTTGAATAGTGTACGAAGGGTTGCTTTCTTCGCCGGATCGGTGTGCTTTAAATTATACTTTACGGTCTTTTTGGGGGGAGTTTCCATTGGAGTATCCATCGGAGTATCCACTGGAGTATCCATTGGGTTAGATTTAATATTGATTCCAAGTAAAAAAAGATGGGAGGTTGTGGTATCTTCTTGAATTAATTGAAGCGGTTGGCGTGGTTGATAACAACTAAGGTATCTCACTACTTTCTTTCACCGCCTTCTACTACGTAGTGGCTCTCGCCCTTTCTGCTAGATTTCACCGCCTTCCATGACTCACTAGCCTCAGGAACGGAGCCTAGTACCAAGCCTATCTAGACCAGGGTGGCATTTACCCCTCCTACCGCATGTGGAAAACACTCTGAAATTTCCGCTACCCCTCCAACCCAATTGCAGGTGGGGCAATCCATCTTGATAACCAGATCACCTGTTTGTCCTTGTCGTATCTCGCTGTTTGTATCGTGTGTTGACCACATCGTCAAGTTGTCCATATAAAAGTCGTGCGTACTCAGCCTCAAAGATGCTCGACATCAACGATTTCATCGCCTCTCGTGGCGGCGACCCGGAGAAGATCCGACAAAGTCAAAAGAAGCGCAATGCTCCGGTAGAGATCGTAGACGAGATCATTGAGCTCTGGGAGGTTCACAGGACAACACTATATGCCGCGACGCAGATAGGCGCCGAGCTCAAGACCGTGCAGACTGGCATCACCGCGCGGAAGAAGAAGGGCGAGGCCATCGACGATCTGTTGGCCCAGAAGGACGAGATCACCCAACGACGCGCCGCGCAGGAGAAGGCCGCCGCCGAGCTGCAGCAGAAGCTAGACGCCAAGCTCAAGACTGTCGGCAACTACGTCCACGACTCGGTCCCCGTCAGCAACACCGAAGACGACAACGCCGTGCTTCGCACCTGGAACCCCGAGACCTCCCGCCCCACCAACGAGAACCTGCTGAGCCATCACCAAGTCCTCGCCCGCCTTGATGGCTACGACCCTGAGCGTGGCACCAAGCTAGCTGGCCACCGAGGCTACTGCCTGACTGGCTGGGGTCTGTTCCTCAACCAAGCTCTTATCAACTTCGGCTTGGAGTTCCTCTACAACAAGGGCTACTCTCCCAACCAGCCCCCCTTTTTCATGGACCAAGCGTACATGGCTAAGACCGCCCAGCTGTCTCAGTTCGACGAGGAACTGTACAAGATTACCGAACAAGATAGTGATCCGAAGTATCTGATTGCCACCAGCGAACAGCCGCTCTCTGCTCTGCACTCCGACGAGTGGCTCCAGACGACCGACTTGCCGATAAAGTATGCCGGATACAGTACTTGCTTCCGAAAGGAGGCCGGCAAGCACGGCCACGATACCTGGGGTCTTTTCAGAATACACCAGTTCGAGAAGATCGAGCAGTTCGTTATCTGCAACCCTGAGGACAGCTGGAAGCACTACGATGAGATGATCAAGATCTCCGAGGAATTTTATAAGGCTCTAGAACTGCCCTATCGCGTCGTTTCCATTGTATCCTCAGCGCTGAACAACGCGGCATCAGCAAAGTATGACCTCGAGGCCACTTTCCCCTTCCAGAAGGAATACAAAGAGCTAGTCTCATGCTCCAACTGCACCGACTACCAGACCCGCGAATTGGGCATCCGATTTGGCCCCAAGAAACAAAAGGGTGCGCCTGACTCTGCGAAGAAGGTGTATACACATGCGCTGAATGCAGTATGTCATCATTTTTCCGTTCTACCTCCCTTTTTCCTTACGGGCTCCTCGGGATTTCGCATGGCTAACAGATGACAGACACTTTGCGCTACGGAGCGGACTCTCTGCTGCGTCCTCGAAAACTATCAGACAGCCGATGGAATCATTGTTCCGGAAGTACTACGCAAATACATTCCTGGACAACGCGATTTCCTTCCATTTACCAAGGAGCTAACAAAAGAGATCCCGATTAGAAAGAAGGCTTGAAATAGTTGAGAGGTGACTGCTAGATAGAGCTTTAGCTAAAATGATCTAGAAAGAATTGCTGGAAAAGGTGACTCTATTATGCTAATGAATAAACAAAGAAACTCGAAGACACATCATCTGCTTGGGGCAAGGGATGTATTGTCATGCATTATATGACAGCCCAGAAGTTAGATCAAATTTTGACTCAATTCACTTACCCGAGTTTGCTCCATGGACACGCGCAAAGACGGATATAGTTGTAAGAGTGAGTCGCAACTTAGTTAGCCGGCTACCCCTGCATTGTAAGTGACAATTGCTACAGAGCTATGCGAAGAAGCGCGAAGAGTAGCTCAGATGAATCTCGTCCCAAACTCTGACATATCCTGAACATTTTGGTATCCTTCTGCAATGCGTAATCAAGTTGATGCATCAACAACTGGTCAATGACGTATTCCTATCATGATAAGATACCTAGCATACCTCGCAAGAAGTTAGGTCGTGGACCCGGCCCATACCTCAACGTCTTCGCAATCTATGATATGATCATAGGTCTGTGCGATGCCCACGAAAGCCGTGGCGCTGTCGCCCGACCCTGTTGAAGTGCTGCTCAATGCGCATATTCACATGTTTCTCCCATTTCAGCTCCAGGTCGCGGGATCCTCGTCTCTGGCGCATCCACTGTTTTGTGAAACCTATCAGTGATGTCATGAACGACGTTCCAACACGCCCCATGCGCTTCGGATCCCTCCGTAATCCCATTTCTAGGTTGCTGAACATCTGATGCGACGCGTTCTCGGCGTCGAGGCTGATAACTGACGTTTGTCTCACTACGAACTCCTTCGGTTCCGCGAGCGATGGAAATGACGGTGTCGCCATGTAGCTAGCGAGATGCCGCGAGCGCCAGGTACGCTGCAACGTATTTGCGAGATTTGTTCACGACCTCACTGTTTCAGTCATTTTCGACTTCTTGCACGATCCAGGGCACCTCTGTGATTTAGATGGTGACTTAGAACATCCTGGATAGACCTCTGAGTAAGATGGATAAGAGACGTTCCGCATAGTGCGCTTTACTTGTTATAACGTGTGGAGACGCCTCCCAGCCAGCAAAGGCTCAGAGCGATGAATGGGATTGAGATGTCGGCCCACGTGTTGATTAGGCGGATGACCTGTTAGTCGTGGTTTCGGCTCCCCCGGATCTAGATCAAGTCTTTTCGGTGTAAGCCTTTATCGAACAATGGGTCGGAATGTAAAGATAGTTGGCTTCAGGCTAGTTACCCACGTGGTTGCTATGTTTCGTAGAGTAACTAAAACAGAGCCGGATTGGTTGATAATCATAATAACCCATCCATCGGTCACCATCTATTATCGCCAAGGCTAGTCATGTTCAACTGTTTGACTAAGTGTATTCATTGTATAGCCCTAGCTGAGTCTTCTAGAACTTATCTCGGAGCAGCCCGAGTAATCGACTTGACTAATAGCTTGCATGTCGGACATTCTCCTAGCCCAGCTCCCCGATAGCATAACAAGTGCAGTAATCATAAACTACGCAGACAATAACTGATAAATTGCCAGCTACAGGCTTCATGCTATGACATCGGTTAGCTGCCTAGCGCTTTCTTGAACTTCTTAAGAAAAGAAAATGAGTCAGTCGCCATTTTGATATGTAATGGACAAGCTTCAATCTTCCTGTAATTTGTTTTGTATAGTATTGTAGGGTGTTGGCATCCTGACCTTCGCTCGTTGAACCTCAGTAACGAGGGTTCATTTCTTGCCTAAGCCGATGAATTGACGACTACTCTAGCGCAGCGAAACATTCAGACCACTGTTAAATATGTTGAGTTTTCACACTTGTATTCGGGCTTCTCGTTTATCATCCTCGTGAGGTGAGATCTCGTCAATTGCTCTATACCTGTTTAAGCATCGTTTAATCTCTGAGGCGCCACGTTACGGAGCACAGTACACAAATCACAGTGTATGTACCCAGCGCCAGTTGTAAGTAATTAAATACCCTGTCCAAGAGCCCCTGTCGATCAGAGATTCGTAATGAGCTAGTCTAGCTAAGTAGGTGCCAAGTAGTAGCGTAATGAACGACAAAATACCATATCAGCGCGGCACCTCTCGCCCGTCTGGTTGCGGCAGCACGCACCACTTCGCTCGGAAAGTTGGAACGTCGTACCTGACCCGATGCGCGTCTTCAATCTCGTCGCCTGGGCCTTCGCGGCGGGTATCACTGCCCTCCGTACCACGGAATCAACCGCCGGTGTTGAGTCCTTGGTTCGGCGCCGTCTGCCCGAACACGCTAAGTATTTCGAGTTCGAGATTGTTGACTTTCTTGGCTGTAACGAAACGCTCACGGACGTCGAGAATGAGCGTGTGAATGACAGCTTTGTCGTTACTAGCACGGGTCAGGGCAAGATCCTCGTCCAGGGAAATACGGTTGGAGGACTATTTGCTGGGTGAGTACAGTCTTTGCTTCATTGCTCTGAGGCGCTTGCACAACTAAAGCACAGTGTCTAGCCTTCATACGTACTTATCAAGCGAGGCTCACGTCGACATCTGGTGGTTCGTCGGGAGTCAATTGGATGAGGCGCCGAAGCATCTCCCTGTTCTTTCCAGTCCGCTGAAGGGCTCTAGTGTTGTTCCTTACCGGTACTACCTGAACACCGGTGAGTACCGATTGTAATGTGTTAAGATGTTTGACTTTATCTAACGGGCCTTCAGTGACAACCTCTTACACTTCAGCGTTCTGGGGATGGGCCGAATGGGAGGAACATTTGGATTGGATGGCCCTCCGGGGCATCAACACTGCCCTTGCATGGATTGGGTTTGAGAAGATTTATATAGAGGTCTTTCGCGAAATGGGCTTCTCCGATGCTGATCTCGACGACTTTTTAAGCGGGCCGGCCTTCCTGGCCTGGAATCACTTTGGGAACATTCAGGGTTCTTGGGGCGGCTCGGCGCGAGAGTCATGGATAGACGACCAGTTCACGCTGCAACTGAAGATCGTGGAACGCATGGTTGAGCTTGGCATCAAGCCCATCCTCCCAGCGTTCCCAGGCTATACTCCGAGATCGATCACTAAAGTCTTCCCCTCAGCTAACGTGTCCAATGGTTCGAATTGGGAGGGATTTCCGACCAGTTATACCAACGACACATTTTTGGATCCCTTCGACCCGCTATTTGAAGAGCTCCAGGTTCGATTCGTTTCCAAGCAAAAGTCTTACTACGGCAACATCACGAACTTCTGGACTCTTGATCAGTTTAACGAGAATAATCCTGCGTCCGGTGATCTAGGTTATCTTGAGAGCGTGAGTAAAAACACATGGAAATCGCTCAAGGCGGCCGATCCAGACGCAATATGGATTATGCAGGGCTGGCTATTCGCGTCCAACTCAGCCTTCTGGACGAACGATCGCATCAAGTCGTTTCTAGGCGGTGTGACGGTTGACTCTGACATGCTAATCTTGGATCTGTTCTCCGAATCTCAACCTCAGTGGCAGAGGACTAAATTTTTTTACGGAAAGCCCTGGGTATGGTGTCAACTTCACGGTTATGGTGGTAACTACGGATTGGTACGTCCTTGTGATCGCTTCTCTTTTCGAAAATGCTGACTTCCTCTACAGTATGGACAAGTTATGAACGTAACTGTAAATTCAATCGAGGCACTTCGCTTGAGCGATAATCTAGTTGGCTTTGGGCTTACCCCAGAGGGTCTCGAAGGCAACGAGATCATGTATGATCTCCTGCTCGACCAGGCTTGGAGCGAGGACCCCATCGACACCCAGGAGTATTTCCATGATTGGGTGGCCGCTCGCTACGGGGCAGGTGGTGTTCAAATTCCAAAGGGCGTATACGATGCTTGGGAAACGTTAAGGCCGACAGTCTTTAACAATACCAACCTCACTGCTAACGCTGTTCCCAAATCGATTTTCGAACTTGTCCCAAGCACGACGAACCTGGTCAACCGCACAGGCCACCATCCTACGCTCCTCAACTACGACCCCGCAGTTGTGGTTGCGGCCTGGAACCTTCTGTACCAAGCAGGCATAGACAAGCCTACACTATTCCACAACCCAGCCTACCAATACGACCTTGTAGACTGGACGCGTCAAGTCCTAGGCAACGCATTTATTCCTATATACGAGCAATTAATTGCAACATACGCGACGGCGGAGGATAGTTCCTCACGCGAGCGTGGTCTCAGGTCTCAGGGCAAGAAGCTAACGCAACTTCTCTTGACCTTGGATGCAGTCCTAGCGACGAACCAGGACTTTCGGCTATCTACGTGGATCACAGCTGCCCGCGCGACCGCTAACACATCTAATCCAAACCATGCAGCTTTTGCAGACTTCCTCGAGTATCAAGCCCGCAACCAAGTAACACTTTGGGGGCCGACGGGGCAGATCTCTGATTACTCCTCTCGGTCTTGGAGCGGCCTTGTCGCGACCTATTATCTACCAAGGTGGCAGAAGTTCGTGGATTACCTAGTAGCGACACCACCGAGCGATTACGACCAAAAATCGTTCGCTGCCGAGCTATTGGAATGGGAGCTATCATGGGTCAACCAAACGACGGCTGGTAGGGAATTGTTAGACAAAACAGCAGACTTACCAGCTGTTCTGGCTACGACCATTGGAACCTGGAGTTCACTGTTTACAATATAGACGGAAAATAGCCACGGATATACTCCTGGATCTTCCTTGTATATATTTTAATAATATAGTTTATAAATACTTGTACATTCACACGGAGTAATTGCACCATTTCGAAGTTGTGACGTTGTTGTCTTCTTTTTGGGGACCGTGGTTGGTTAGTAAGACTACTATATAATAGCACAGAAGAGACCCACATGGATAATCTCAGGGGTCGGATACTAAATCCGCGAGCGCCTTAGACCTGAAGAGGCACTAACCAGCGTCATCAAGTTGCCGGCTGGTGAACTATGCAGCACTACCGCGCAGGGCTACCAGGCGTTCCTGGCTCTTGCAGAAGCTCAATCCCTGACCGTGACGTCAGATTGATGAGCTCGTCGAGTGATTGTGATGACACGGAATCTGTGTGTTCAGCTTATTTATATCTTTAAGAGTATGTTCGCCATCTTAGAATTCTCAATTGAATTCATCACATTGCCATAGGTTTTGTAGTTGCCCAATTGGTCAACGCATCCTCAAATCGCCAGCCAATTATTCTTAATTAGACCGGAGCTAGTTCCTTTATTGGACGCTGCACATCAAGCACTGCACCGAATCCAGACAAGATGCCGACAACTAGAGCAGCCGAAAAGACTGCTGCCACCAAAGGCAGCGACGGGAAAGGTGAAGGCAGCGGTGCTGGCTCGAAACACGAAATTCAAGAGAAGACCGCACCAGACTCAAAGCGTCCAAAGAAGGATGACGATAAAACCCAGAAGACCATTGAAGATACCATGCCAAGGTTTGTTAACCTCTGTCTATTCTGATAAAGATGTATATTAGCTTACACATCAAGTCCTACTGAGGCATATGGTAACGGACTTGCAACCTCAATATCAAAGGAGGAGCCAAAGCCCAGCAAAGACGAAGAGAATGACGCTCAGAGTCATGGCCAAAAAACAGGCACTGCTGAGGAACCTGGCGCACGTGAGGGAGAAGTCCCATCCAGCATTCTCGAAAAGGGAATTATATACTTCTTCTTCCGCGGTCGCGTGGGAATAGATGATCCCAGCGACGTAAACGACATTCAACGAAGCTACATGATCCTTCGCCCTCTCGATAAAGACGCTAAACTTGGCGAGGGTACTATTAAGGATGCTGGCAATATTCGACTCATCGCGGTGCCGAAGAAGGTATTTCCGCGCAGCGGTAGGGACCGATGGCTTGCCTTCGTGGAGAAGTCTGACGCTTCCTTAAAAACACTCAAGGACGAGTTTCTCTCGTCTTCCGAGTATGAAACCAAGACAATGGGCACCCGACATAATCCTGCCGCTACTCCGGCCGCTGAAGGCATCTACGCTATCACCACAACGGGAAGAGAAAGTCATCTAGTCTATATGATCACTTTGCCATCTAAGCTCGGCGAGGTCCAGACCGAGTTGGGTCTACGAGAGAAAGGAAGCTTTATTCTCAGTACTAGGAACCCAGAGTATGATGCCCCGCGGAATGTCGCACTTCCGCAGGGCCCTGATTATCCCAAAGAGTGAGTCAAAATTGCAGCCAACTAAATTCTACTCAGAATATGCTAAAATCATGTAACTCAGCGTACAAGAAGAGTTTCGGTCACTCCGATGGATGCCGTCAAAGCCGCATCACCTCGATTATGTCAATACGCAGTTCCTGCTAGTAGGCGAATCAAGCGGCATCGCAAATGCCACAGAACCTCAGAAAGAGGACGAGGAAAAAGGCAAAGAGAACCCAGAAGAGGAGTTGGAGAAACTGGAAGACGAGGACACACACAGAATGGAAACACTCAAGGACGATGATTCCGGGGCCATCTTCGCCGACTTGGACGCCCTTGCAATGGACTACCCGAAATTAGAAACAACATTTTGATCAAATTGAAGCTATGTAAATTATCCCAGTTTGGAAACGCGGGACTTCTCTCACGTCGTCGATCTGACTGTATGTATTATATTGGAGCAGGAGCTCTTAATTGAATGAACGACTACGAAACAACCTTAGAACCTCACATGACATAAATCATGCGCACCTATCCTACCCATTTAAAACGACATCTTGAACGCTACATATTCATCCAATCCAATCTGAGTCTTAATTCCGCAAAGTTGTGCGATCTCGGGCCAAGAGTGATGAAGTCACAGTCGACTTTACTTCACCAAGGTCACCTCTGGCCATTGGTCAAGTCCCTTACCATCCAACAACTCGCCGCCCTTTCCCTTCAGGAACCGATCGAATAAAGCTCCCAAGAACGCCCTCTCGATAGCGAGTATCCTATCCCCTTTAATACTGCCCAGCCCCTGTGCATACTCACCAAGAGCCCCGCTTGGCAGCAGATCTCGGAATACGGGGAGGTCAGTGAAGCCGCCATGGAGTGTTCCATTAACACTATACTCGCGCTTGAACCCTCGAAGATTCTTCCAAGCCTCGGCCCAGGTATCGTCATTCTCGTCGGTGTGGTTTTGCGCGCCATCGTGATTGCCGAAGAATACGAATGGCGAATCCGTGCCCTTCTGAACAACGTCGCCGTAGACCGAGCCGTCGAGGTTAGCGCCGACATAGAAACGCGGATCGTCCTTCAACAGCTGTAGCGATGTCGCGCCTCCGAAAGAGTGGCCGAAAACGCCCACTTTGCCTGTCGCAAGCTTCTTGGGACAGTTATAGGAGCTTGTCTTTGGTGATGCCAAAGGGTCCTCCAGACCGGGGATACGAGACGTGACAGACGAGTTTGATAGTGAGTCTAGGACGAATCTCATGTCCTTTACTCGAACGTCGAGATACTGTTCGAGTGTTGCATTGGCCTGGTTGGGAGAATCGCTTGAGGATACCGACCGCCCGTCAGGGTACTCAACAATGAAGCTCTCATACGGGTGATCGACGGTAACTACGTTCCAACCATAACTAGCAAGCTCTTCCGCTATGTCAGAATGGAAAAGGCGAGGATTACCAAGGCCGGGACTGAAGAGGACCAGAGGCAAATCCGGCCGAGAGAGAGGACTGCCTGCACAGGCACGAGTTGTGAACGTTTCCGCGATTCCGGTGGCGTTGACGAGAGCGTCAATTGTAGCTGCGGTTACTGGGGGAAACTGCGGTGCGAGTGTGCAGTTTTTCAAGTGTTTCGACGTAGGATAGAACAGAGAGATGACAAGATCCCGCGGCTGAGGACTTGGTGCAAATGGATCTTGTCTGGACGAATCTACCAGCTCAAGGACAGTGGTGCCGACTTTGTGCGGGCCGGTGAGCTCAGGAACAAGAAGTTTTGCCCCGGCCCCGAAGCCAAGGCCGAGAGAAATCAAGACTGATTGAAGCATTTTGAGATACGATGACGGGAAGATTCAAGGTCAACTTGTTGCTATGGGTTCTCGACTGAGTATGTGAAGCAGTTGATTAATTAACATTCGCTGTTTAAGACGGCCGGACGTCGCTTTTATATATGAGCATTTGCTTGCGGCCGTGTGTCCTACTACCTCGGGACTGGGACAATGTGTAACGGCATCGACTGTAGGAGAGAGCCCAACGCGTGTACTGAGGCTCAGGATACCAGAGCTTCGGCACTGAGATCTTGACTAACGGCGCGGCTGGATGAACTTCTTGGAGCACGGCAGCGACCGCTAAGCCTGCGCAGCGGGCCGAATTTCGTCACTTTTCATTCAGCTCAACTCCGCCACCGCCATTAACCCACCAGCCTTCTCGTCGACGGCGCATCTTGGCACCGAATTAGGTATTTAAAGGTTATCAGATTGCTACTTACTTTATGTTCCTCTCTAGTCCGGCTGCTACGGCTAGTTCAACTAGTCCAGGCAGCAACTTAAGATCTGAAACAGTTTGCAGGCGTATTTTCCCCCACGGCGTGACTAGAAATTCTATGACTTGGTGCTCTAAATGTCCGACAATGTCTCAGCTGTAATGCAGTTATCTTAGCCACCTTTCCTGTGAGGCGGTAGCATACGCGTCCAATATCTAGATGTGGTTTGGACTTGACAGTAGCTAAAATGACCGACATCATTTAGGACAACTTCACCTTCAGCAGGACCTCGAATGGCTGCCTAACACGCGGGTCACAACTAGTTTTACGATCCGTACAGAATTTAGTTGGTTCTTCCGGTTAAACTCTGGCTTCTGAATGGCACTAATCTTTGAATCTCCCGGAGTTGGATACTACTCAATTGGGATGCCAAGACGCTTGACCACGAATCACATCGTGACAACGACTTCTCGCAGAGCGAACTTGACCATTTGGAATCAGTAACAAGAAGTCGCGTAGCAAGCAAGCCACGGAGACTTGAGGTGACCCTTGAATGTTGAGTAAACACAACCAAGATGTAGTGAGATGGGAACGTCAATAGCATCTGACTATGCGCGTTGCCTTGCATTCAATCTCGGCTCCGAGTTTTTATAATTCCAATTCCGTGGAATGAGCATATCCGTCACACGTACTCTCAATGGCGCACAATGGTTATTATCAGGCTGGCATATTCCGTTGATGCCATCTTAAACATTGGTTTCCTTAGTTCCGTTTGTTACCGCCTAGTTGACGTTATCAAGGCCATCCCCGTTCAGTTCTTCGGTGTCCAGCATGAAAGTGTCGTCATCGGAGTATAAGAAGCAGGTCGTCAAATAGCCATCCTGGTCTATTATCAAGATCACAAGTGGGTAGCAGAAACAAGTATTGGGCAGTGAGAAAGTAGATATTTGACATCGCCGATGACGGAACCTTGGTCCCTGCTAGTCGCAATTCCCTCTGCGCAAACCGGTTGGATAGCATGTGTATTTCCCATTGAAGGGTGAAGTTACAGACTCTGTCCTCTAGATTCCCAAGGATTACTGGATCGAGGAAATCAGAACTCTTAACCTAAGGTCTTGACTCGCCGTCTTTACTCAATTATCACCCCTTTGTTTACAGCACATTGGTATCATAAACCATATGCTTGCAGTGGGTAGAGGCACTTGCAGTTGCACGAAGGACTCTAGAACCCCTTCGTGAACGCTACCCTGCTATATGCAGGAGTCGCTTTGTCTAAGCAGCTGGTACCTCGTCCATCTGCTCATCCTTCTTGTCCATATTACATGCCTTGTGATAGTTGGTGCTCTTGGACACAATGCTCGGATTAGGTTAAGTCCGCGAACTCTAACTGCGGCGGATCATGCACCCACGGATGAATAGGTACCTAGAGCCACACTAACATTGATGAACGCAATGACCTGGAGAGAAGCAATCGTCAACATGACGAATGTTCCGTTGTTGTTGACACCCTGGAGATACTCACACTGGTGATTTTGTAACCGAAAGAGGATTGGCCTTTACACAGCAAAGACAGCCTATCTCTTAAAACTACGAGAAGTGCTTTATAATTACTATGAATGCCTAGTGTCTCTTTGTATAGATCCGAAGACTATTGACATCTTCATGTTAAGACATTCAATAAGATACCTATGAAGTAAATGCTGCGACAGATATTAATTCGGCAAGACTAGAACTAATTTTATGTAATGATGAATGAGGCGATATAATTATATTGAAAGGATATTCTATTCTTATTATTACATACCCAACTCCTATATATTATTTAGGCAGTGATTATTTCATATGACGCTAATAGCCCTGACGTCTAGGTATGTGCGTTTGACCTTGATTGATATAGTAACTAGTAGAGAGATAAAACAGACTGCAACGATAAGCCAGGAGATAAAAGCACGAATATTGACCAAAACATACTCTGCTTCAATATATCAGGTATGGCTGATACATATATTTGGGGTTAGAATTATTGTCTTATTAATCTATGTCTATAATCATGAATCCACTACTTTTAACGGAGATGCATGAGCCCTAACGCCTTTTTCGGATGCTAATGTATCATGAGGTAATAGGGACAATCACATAAGCAGCCACAATAATGCTAGTGCCACCATGGGATACCTTATGTAAGCTCCTGAACCGTCAAGTACTGCTATACCTCCGTTGACCGGGACACCACAGCATGGTCGGTTATAAGTAACATTGTTCATCCGGGCAGCGACTTCGAAAACCGAGCCGGGAAAGCCTCCGTAGTTGTAATAGTCAACATTGAGAAAGTTTGGTGCGCGGTCCCATTGCGCGAGGCAGTTATCAGCTGCAAGCCCAAGACTTCCAGCTCCAGTGGCGTTATTCGTAATGTTGAGCTCGGTTCGAGCCGGGACAAGCAAATCTGTGCCGAGAGCGGAGAGTTGAAGATTGAGGTTGTGGTTAATGAGGCTGAGTCGGTTTTTCGCATCGGGCACAGCTAGATCAGGCGGCCTTTGCACATCGCAGGGGAAGCTGTTGTCTACTGGATCGAAAGGCGTTTCCCACACCTGCGAAAATTCATCGAGAAGCCATGGATATTCCGTCTGATTGGCCATATAATCCATGAACATGACGACTCTTTGACCACCCAAGATCATTTCGGTCAGAGTGGGCCAGCTAGTAAGGTTCATCGGGACGTATGGAGGTGTATAAACATATTTAGTAATCCCGGATTGCTCGATGTATGGAACGTATAGTGACGGAACCGAGCTGACACCAATTAGATGATACTGCCTGCACCCATGGCGTAAAAACATGACTTACTAGTTTCCATTGCCGAGTAGAATGGTAACCACATCGAAGGGATGTTGGGCTACCCAATCCCTGACGTCTGTCAGCCAGTCGGTTATTGGACCAGCATCTAGAATATCACAACTTGTGTGACAAAAGTGCGGCTCCGTCGCATTGCTAGGCCATTGGATTTGAGCCTGCAGAAAGCGTATGCCGTCGTCTAACTGCTGCGTAACATCGTATTGTTGATTCGCAGCAATATTGTTCGGCGTGATGAATGGAGAGTTGTGACAAGCCACCTCGGTGATATTGCTATATTTTCGAGTGCAAAACTCTACGTAGTTATTGCAGGCTTGCGTGTTGGTCGGCGCGGGTGCGGAGGTGACCGTTGTTGTGGCATTTCCGGACAGCTTTGTGGTTGTTGTCTTGGCTAAGCCAGTCAAAATCGTAACGGTATTGCTAGACGTTGTTTGTGTTGAGGTGGCATTGTCGGTAAACGTCGAGCTCAAGCCATTGGAGAGAGTCCCTAGGCCATCCGTTCGTTGCGTTGACTGGGATTTGAACGACTGATAGGGACCGGTAGGTGTGGCGGCTTCGGTTAGGGTCACAGTTGAACTGGTCTTGGTTGTTCTATCATCGCTGATGCTATCCTGAGCGAGCGCTCCGGCAATGGCGAGGAACCACCATGCCCCTCGACGAAGAGCCATTGAATTATCAAACGGCGGTGAGATGTGAGCTCTTCTAAGCCACCATAGAAGTAAGTAGGCTAGGTTAGGTAT
Organism: Xylaria sp. Z34; assembly: GCA_037356055.1. Lineage (NCBI taxonomy): Eukaryota > Fungi > Ascomycota > Sordariomycetes > Xylariales > Xylariaceae > Xylaria > Xylaria sp. Z34. The sequence goes on from JBAWJW010000011.1 coordinate 444,230, forward strand.
CAGGCATAAACATACACACCATATGGGCGACGACAACAGCAGCACACACAACAAGGGAAAAAACAGGTGGAAGAGTATCTTCGATTGATGGACCCTAGCAGTAGAAAATGACTTCATACTGCTGGCCGGGCTATCCTATCTATGCTAGTCGGGTCGATCTGGCACCGGAGGTCCCCTGATGAGTCGGCCGGTTATCTCTTGCCGATGGCCTTGAAGATCTCACTCAATACTTGATGCTACCTGCGGTGTACTTGTCTTTAGTGGGTAGCCCCTTGACGGCGATTACTTGAAAAGGGTCACAGAATCTTACCCAACCCGGAAAAGTTGTGCAAAGTCAGATTGCACTTGCATTTCCATGTTACTAGGTAGGCGAGTAGGTAATCATAAGCTGATCGATGCAATACGACTTACAGTACAGGGCTGGGGTGACACGCGTCAGCGAACAACGGTCGGCACTGTGGATTTTCAGCGGCTATTACCAAACTTACGTCAAGTCGGCAACTAAAGCGCACCGCTAGCGGCCTTTCAGTGGGCTGTGGATTCGTCTCAGCCACTGTTCTACCCCTGTCCACGTATAAGTGCTGAAAGTTGTCTCGGGGCGGTGCTGAAGGGTTTTTTTGTCATCACATGTTATTGACCGGGGAACTGAAATCTAATGTTTGAATACCTTACCAATGGGATTATGGCCCGGCGCGTTTGATATAAGTAAGTACAGCTGGCGGGCTCGTGTTTGGTAAGTTGGTACCGCATATTGAAGACTGGGTCTGCGGCATCGCACCTAAGTTATGATGTATCCGGTAATGATGATTGTCGGCGCAGCAGCAAGTACTCCATAATAACCCAAACTACCGGTAGGTACCTCAAGGCCCACTTCAGCATCCATGTAAGGGCTTCAATGCTTCTGCCTTGAGAAAGAAAGTTTTGTCTACCTCAATGGTACTTGTAATTAGGTTATAGTCCCTGGTCACCATGTCATCAATCTTCGCTACTTGCAGATCAGGGACTTGGCCCTCAAATGCTCCATCAACCTACCTCATCGGCAGCCCACACTTGTTTCTTTTCTAAACGTCCAAGGTATGAATAGGGACTGAGTTGCATCACATGGGTAGCTGGCATAGAGCTGGATAGATTGCCCGATACTACACGCCCACGAAGAGCTTCGGAAATCCTACTCCAAGCTGCTTCCTTAGTATTTGCGAACTCGGACTGAATACTCTTCGGTTCAGTGCTCATTATGGCATTGAGTTCTTCCTCTTCACTCCGCAGACGTCAAGATGCAAACAACGATACAGAAGCCGAAAAGGAGCGTGGCAGCTCCGAGGACGCCGAGAACAGAGCTAGACTGAAGAGAGGGACCACAACACGACGCAATGCCATCTTCATATTGATATTTCTCTATCTCGTCGCTATAGTATTCCTGGTCCTGGTAAGAGTCAACGACAGCTCATCGGGTAGCCTATTAATTTAACCGCAAATACAGGTCGAGATTGGGAACACGCGGAACAATTCAATCTTGGGAAGCATATACTTCTTCAAATTGGACCTGACCAATATACTTGTCCAATCGGCCCCGACGTCATTGTCATTGCAAAACTCGATCGCCCGGACTCTGGGACTGCATGATTTCTACCAAGTAGGGTTATGGAATTTCTGCGAGGGATATCAGATGGAGTAGGTGACGGATCATACCATGGATAAGAGAAAGAGATAGGCTGACATGATGAAAGCGGGATTACCTATTGCTCGACACCAGAGGCCTCTTTTTGGTTCAATCCAGTCGCGATCATTCTCAACGAGCTCCTGTCGGGCGCTTCCATTGCCCTGCCTTCCGAGGTCAACGACATCCTGAACATTCTGCGCATTGCATCCCACATCATGTTCGGCTTTTTCCTGGGTGCTGCCATACTGAATGCGATCCTACTCGTCAGCTCCGTGGTTGTACTTTATTCGAGATGGTGGAGCCTCCCACTTGGGATAGTATCCGGCATCTCTGCTGTGATTGCCATTGTCGCTGCTGGTCTTGGGACCGCGATCTCGTACATATTCCAAGCCGCGCTGAATTCTCAACCAGACCTTGGCGTGAGCGCCTCGGTCGGAACAAATATGCTAGCGTTTGAATGGACAGCAGCTGGGCTTACCTTATTGGCATTCATCATACACGCTGGGTTGGGCTGTTGTTGCACATCGCGCCGAGACTTGCGAACTGGGCGTAGGGGAGGAAGGAATGTACAGGGCGAGCCAAGGAAGGATAATACTAATACGCCTGAACCCTGAAGACATATATCAAATAGTTAAATCAGCCATGTTTGTATATGGCCTTAGGATACTCTTTGCAAGTAACAGCATTACTTGCTTATTATGGGGCTGGCGTTGATTCTCGAGGCGGCGATGCAGAATGTCAATTGGGTCAAACTGCCAGCGGATATAGAACGGAGGGCATAGGCGTCTACTGGTATAGATAGGCGGACATATGTATACTTATTATTAGGTAAGATATCATTAGATTAATTCATCAGGCATACAGTTGCCTATAATTGGCATTGCTCGCAAGATGTGTGTCAGTTGTGACCATTGACACCTGCAAATGTTCCCAGCACCTGTTAGCACATGCATTGCCTTTTGAAGAGAGTGAGTCACGTGATACTTCTATATCTGGCCCTAGTGCGTCTGACTAATTTTAGGCATTTCAAAGCATAACCGATGCTCCTCTTTTTCGGTTCAAAGACGTCCCTCTCTCCATTCTGACACCCACCTCCGATTCTCTCCCCAACATCATTTCCTTCTCGACATTCCGCCTGTTGCACCGCCGCATCGCAACATCGAGGCATCGACGGCATCTAACGAAAGGTCAACTGCTACTGTCTCCAGGTAGTGCGCGCGTATTCCCCCACGATACTGCGCTGTCATCATCGACCAGTCGGACCAGCATCAGCGGCTAGCCTGCACATCCTGGTCGCATCTTCGCATCTCGGCATCTTTGCGCAACCATCGCCGCCAGGACCAGCGTACGATCATTGTTTCGGCCGATTCATCGCGATTGTGCTCAAGCATTGTGATAGTATCCATAGGGTACGGTGGGCGGTCTCGGACTAAGTAGAAGACGAGATTCTTGCGGCTCTCGGTTCTGTGCGTGTCGTCGTGGCTTGGTATTGGAGGGATTTTGCCTTTTTTTCTCCTCGTTTTTATCGAGCTGACCTGGTGGTATCAACCACCTGTGGCTTTGTACATTCCTTCTTTCTCTTCTATTCAGAGCGTGAGCTCTCATTGTTCGTGAAGTACAATCAGAAATTGATACCCGTCCCCTCGTGTTGTCAGCTCGCTCATAAAAGAAACAAATACCGCGCAAAACTTCGCGTTACATTTACACATCCACAATCCACTCCGCGAATACATTCAAAACTAACTAGTTTGCGAACCACTTAATCCGTACAAGTGCCAACATTCCCTGATCGCCTAATCTAACCATCTAGCCATCTCATCATTAGCTGTCGAGATCTCCCAGGTCTTCCCCACTATTCACACGCCAACAGTAGGATAAAGTCGCAATCTTGTTGCGATACTTCACCATGACTTCCTCCGTGTTCTTCAAGTTCAAGTCGCAGAAGGAACCGACAAGAGTCGAGTTTGATGGTACTGGCATATCAGTATTTGAACTGAAGCGTGACATTATCATTAAGAGTGGTCTGGGTGATGGCACAGATTTTGATCTTGCTATCTATACCGATGACGGTAGTGAAGGTAAGACCATGCTAGTAGTACCTAAAATTTCATCCTTTTAACAACTTCTTAGAGTACGATGACGATACGACCATTATCCCACGGTCCACGACAGTCGTGGCACGCCGTCTACCTCCCCAGAAGCCTGGCGCTGGTCGCGCGGCTCGCTACGTGTCAGGAAAAATGCCTTCAAGCGCGAAAAATTCCAGTCGGAAAGAGGCCACAACTAAAGTCACAAAACCGGCAACGACAGGCCTGGTACAGATGAGCACAGCGCTTACCGAGGAGGAGAAAATGATGGCTATGTTCCAGGCTGAATCCGACCAATGGACAGCACAGCAGGAAGAGATGTCCCAGTAAGTGAGCAGTGGGACTACATTTATTTGGGTACTAACCATGGTTACAGTAAAACCGCCGTATACAAACCTGGTACTAAGAAACCGGCCAATGTTCCCGATCACGAACCCCCAAATGGCTACATCTGTTATCGGTGCGGACAAAAGGGCCACTGGATTCAGTTGTGCCCAACAAATGACAACCCCGAGTTCGACAATCGCCCTCGAGTCAAGCGTACCACGGGTATCCCCCGTTCATTTCTCAAGACAGTGGACAAGTCAGCACTGCAGCAAACTGGCGCCGATGGCGAGGAAGTGAAGCCTCCTTCTGGTCTCATGGTTAACGCAGATGGTGAATTTGTGATTGCAGAACCTGACAAAGCAAGCTGGGAGCAGTTCCAAGCCAAGACTAAGTCATCGGCGGCGGCACAGAAAGCAGCCTTTGCCGAGGACAAGGAACTCGAAGAGAAGGGATTACTGTGCTCCATCGACAACAGGATGTTCATAGACCCAATGAAGACACCGTGTTGTGAGAAGACGTATTGCAATGACTGCATCACTAATGCCCTTATCGAGAGCGATTTCGTCTGTCCTGGATGTCAGACTGATGGAGTGCTCATTGATGATCTGAAGTCTGACGACGCAGCGGCCACAAAAATTGAGGCGTTCCTTAAAGAAAGAGAAACTGCTAAAGTGAAAGAACAATCTCCTAGTCCGCCGGTAGAGAAATCTCAATCACAGTCACCTCCTGAGAAGAAAGAAACATTGCCATCAAATCCTGTCAAGACCGAATCACCCGATGCTCCAGAGAAAGCAGAGTCACCTACACCAACAATTGCCGAAGTGAAACCTCAGTCACCCAAAGTACCCAAAACTTCCGTCACACATAGCTCTACTGAATCTCATGATATACCTAAGACCACGGAATCTACTACGAAGAAGCGGCCAGCAGATGAGCTGATGGAGAACCCCAAGATTCCCAAAGCCCCCAAAGCTATGCAACGTGCTCAAGAAGCCAAAGAAATGCAGAATATGATGCCTGGGATGAATGGAATGGGTGCAATGCCTAACATGATGCCATTTCCCATGAATATGAATGGGTTTGGTCAACCAAATATGAATATGGGTATGATGGGCATGAATCCAATGATGAATCCTATGATGGGTATGAATGGCGCATTCAACCCGGGCATGATGAACGGCATGTTTGGTGGGAATTTTGGTATGAACAACGGTGGAATGGGCAACATGGGATTCATGAATATGAATGGGGGCACGAACAGCTTCAACAATAACAACAACCAACAACAGCCAAGGACCAATTTCACAGCTCCAAACAATGATGATGAGGCCTATTTCCGAAAACCGGTCAATCCTGGACGACACCAAAACCGGCAGCGTAGAGTTCGACCCAGTGACTATAGAGAGCTATGACTGGCTGCTCCCACGCTACCGTAATCACTTATTCTGGACAACCCAACACTTTGACACCCACTTCATTGTATAATATTCATCAATGTGCACCATTCGGCGTTTGGCGGTATAGGAGGGGAGGCAACCCCTTGTTAGGCAAGAAAGAGAAAGGATGATGGAGGCGTTCGGCGTTCAAGGGAGCAGACCCGACCATAAATCTGCTTTATCGATTCCAAGTCAGGGGAGGCCCTACCTTTGTTTGCGACAAAAACTCATTTGTTATATTAAATGATACCAGACAGTCCCGGTACATGGACAAAGAAGCCCAGCATAGAACTGGAGAGGATCATATGGTTCTGTAGCGTTCTCTATAGTAACACGACCATGAATAACGCAAAGCCTTTTTGTGAACTACGTGAATGGTGATATCTTCCTGTGACATGACTCTACATTTAGTGCTAGGTACACTACACATCTTTTCTGCTCTATTTATCCAGTGTCAAGCACTTTACCAAAGCTTTCGACCCCCGCATACAAAAAGACCAACTCTCCTGAAGTTCAATCCGCCAACCCCTCATTATCAACTAGCCTAGCGCTTTAATAATTACCTACCTAACTAAGTAGGTATTTTTCACATAGTTAAGTTCGAGAACACATTAAGAAGCATCGTGTGATAGTTTTCTCATATAGTAAATAGATTCAAACGTCATCTATGAACTTATCTAGGCTAAGTAAAGCAAACGACAATTAGCATCCCGAGACGAATCCAGGAGCTATTGATATTTTTTCAGGTTTTTTATATATATTTGTTTTGTCGTTTGACTTCCCTCTCCCTTCTTGACAACAAGATAGTTTGCGGAATACGCTACTATCGAGCAGGGTATGTGACTGGCCCGGACTTAAAAAATCCGGTGTTCCACCTTGAACATGATCGAAAAACACCTTCAGGAGCCGCGTCGGCTCGCTCTGATGGTGGTTTTTCTTGTTGCCGGAGCAGGTTCGTGTTGGCTCGGCTTGGATAAAAAATAAAGTATATACAATGAATAATTTGTCCAAGCCAAGATGCTCGAGACAGCAGTTTATCAGAAAACATACGAAACGAGCGCACGATGCGGACTGAACCCCGCGCTCCCTTCCAGCACACTATTGTGTGCGAGGCAAAGCAAGGTAAAGTCGTTTTAGAACATTACCAAACCGCTACGTTGGAACGGGAGTGGGGTTTCAGGTCCGATCGCGGGGGTCGCAGCATCGACCCAGGTGGGCTGAACGCGCAGGTTGTGGTGCGACAGGTCATATTTGTCTGTTTTGGCAGGTCGGACTGCGAAGACTGCAAGACCGGCTTGAGCCTTCGCAGGATCCGATCACTGGACCTTGTCGACGCCAAACCGCGCGGATCGCAATGGAACAACAGGACGACAGGGGAATAAAAAACCCCTTTTCGTAAAATGAGCGAACGGCCAAGAAGTCAATTGCTATCGTCGGCCTTCCGGTTGCTGATGGGAACATCAAGGGCGGGGTATACAGGATATATACCCTTCCTCTTCCCCCAAGATTAAGGCAAAATCATTAAAATTCTTCCTCGATTTCTTTTTCTCTCTTCATCTCCTACTAGTGAGGGTTCATCACGAGCGGACGACGATGCCATTGCGGCGCGAGGAGCGCGAAACGTACTGTTCCTCGTCACCGGAGCTCTCACATGAGCTGTCATCTTCACTGTAACCGCAGCGGGAACCACCGCAGTCGATCTTGACGCGATCACCCTTGCGCGTGATGCCGTAGCGTTCGCAGGTGCAGCTGCTGTAATCTGAAGCCGGAGTGCTGTAGCCAGATAGCGAAGAAGACGGTGATGAGCTGTCTGAGCGGTAGGAGAGGCTCGAGCCCGACGAAGACACGGGAGACGTGCTGAAGTCGGTGATGTAGTCATCTTCATCGAGGTCGGCGCTTCCAAAGCGGGCTGTCAGCTCCTCTATCTGGTCATCACCGTAGTAGTCGGCATCCAGGATGTTGCGTGTGGCGTGGGGCGACATGGGCTTGGGTGCTACGATTTGCGAGACAGACAGGGGACGGCCCTTGGGGATGTCAACAGATAGGGAGCCGCGCTTGGATGACCTGTGCTTCTCAGATGAAGAGTGGTGGCGCGAAGAGCTCTTGCTGGAGCTGTGGGAAGACTTGGATGATGATTTGCTCGACTTGTCCTTGGGAACGTCGAGGATGTTGAGTGCCCGGCCAGTGGTAGGCTCGACGGTTGAGGCTTCACTAGGGTTGTGCGAGACGTGGTAGCCGTCGATGATGTAGTAGTACCAGTAGCGCTGGCCGGGTGTGAGGTTGCCCTGAAATCGGAAAGTGCCCTTCCATGATCCGGACTTCGAGGAAGACTTGTCCTTGGAAAGGGGGATCTGACCGACGTAGTTATCCCAGGAACCGAGCAGGTGGACGGACTTAACGCCGGAAGAAACGCGAAGCGAGAAAGATAGCTGGATGGTCGCCATTTTATTAATGTTGTTATCGCAAAAGTTGTCGTTTCTTTAAATAAATTATTCAAGGGACTCGTTTGAGCAAGGAAAGCTAGTTTCTAGATTCTATTAGGGGTATTCGGAGGGCGATTAGGGAGTTAGTTGACCGGCAACTGTGTATTCTGAGTATGATTTTTTGGTATAGTGTAAAAAATTAAGTTGAATATTATGATGCAAGATCGAGCACAGCTCTACCAAGCGCAAAGAGAAAACAGAAAAAGGGGGGAAAGGAGAAAACAAGAAACTAGCTTTGTGTAATTGAATGCTTGCCGAGGAAAGAAAGAGAGGAATTGGAACAGAAGGGGGGAAGTAGGCTCTATTATATGGTTGGGGGCCCAAGGCCGCAGGCCAGAGGCCGAGTAGTAACAAACCATCCCACCACAAGGCGGTGCAACCCTCAAGCCATGGCTGGATGGATGCTTAACGGCCGAGCTAGGAAGTTCGGGTCACGGTAGGATGGATCTGGCCTCTCTTTGGTCGGTACACTGACTAGCTACTGCTGTGCTCTCAGCCAAGATATCACGCTACCACCCCAAATATTTCCTGGGGATACAGAAACCCGCAAGTTGGCAGAACATTCGGCGCAGTGCAGATGAAGTCAGCAGTAGTCTGCTGCAAGCACTACAAGCCGGGCGGTTAAGCAACGTGAGGTGAGGGGGTGGAACCTTGGACGTGGGAGTAAACAGCAGCAATACTAGCAGGGGTGTTGGAAATAGTAGCAATGGGAAGAGCGAAGAGCAAGGGAGTTCTTGGGGTTCCCTAGGCAGACTGGCGTGAGAGAGACAGGCTAGCCGAGAAGTTGTGATTGGGCGTCTAGACGCGCGAAGTGATTGGCCATAGACGATCTGCATAGGACCAATACCATCAGCAGCTTATCACCACCCATCACACAACGACGGCATTGTGCCCACCAATGACGGCTGTCAACATCGATGCTCGGGTCCGTGGCTGCAGGATAAGCAATCCAACGCTCCGAAAGTCAAGTGGAATTTTTCCCAAGGTTACTTCCATTGACGAACGGGATTCGCCATGTGGGTTTTTAGCTGGACGACCAAATGCAGCATTCGAACAGGGGTACTGCCTTCCGATGCGAGTATTTCCTTGCCAGCTCGTGATGTGCAATGACCGCTTTGATGCAATCGGAATCATGCAGGTCATGATGACGACTTTATTGTTACGCAAGACCTTTATCCACTTAGGAGAGAATAGCAATATTCTTCAGCCGAATGTTTTTTTCGTTGAAGGTGAGTGGATCAGCTGCATCTCACCTAGTTTTCGCTCAGAATGGTAACAGGGAACACCGTCGCTGTGTGATATTGTTCAAGCACAGAATCTTGTCATTACCTCTCATGTTTTCCCATATGGGCAGCATCAATTTGCAAGCCTTTTCCTTTGGACAATTTATTTAGAACATTGAGTTCTCGTGAACTTCCATCATGCTAGGCCTTAACAAATCCTAACCAAGGCTTTGTGGGACGAGGTTTCGGCGAGATTTCGCCGGGTCTCAATGCCTAGCTCTCGGTGGCCCGGCTCCGGGCGAGCAAAGACGGATACCTACCTCACCTGAATAAAGTCGACAACGTCGGTGAGAGAGAGGGTGTGGCATACCTGGTTGGCATGATGCATTCTGCAGGACATGATCTATCTAGCTTCGGCGGGTATGCGGAAGAAATCACACAGAAAAACAAGACTTCTCTTTCTATCGAAGATGCGAGCTAACACCAGAGAGGGGGTTGGTAGGTGCTGCAATGGGCCATCTCTATCACCTCAGTGGTCAATGGCTGTTTAAGTGGGAAACCCGAAGCTAGCTCACAAAGGCTCCGAGAGGGGGAGAAATCACCGGCCGAATAATCGCCTAGTCTTGGCAGTAGGGCTCAGCACTCTGATTGGGCAATCTGACCCAGTGAGTCACATGATATTGCTAGGCAACAGTGGTCTCTATACAGTGAAATACTGTATAAGGACTGTATATAGCATCCCCTTCTGCATTGGCTTCCTGCAGTTGAACAGTTAAGGTGACATTCACTATTATTTATCGTCTGATTCTTCCACAAAAGACCGCTAGCCTGCAGCGAGCTGGAGCTGAGGAGCGCTGATCCGATCTTCGATCTAGCAAGGCTAAACCAAGGTTGTCGATTGTCGGCATCTTTGACCGCCTAAGTCCAAGAGCGGCGCAAGTCTTGCCGCGAGTCGACTATCCTTGACTGTGTCCTCTTTTGCATACTTACGTATACGATTATCAATTTACCATATCTTCTATACTCTTGAGCCCACTTCTCGGCGGATCTCGTGTGGACCTGCTTGCTCTCTACACCCTCTTTCTTCGGCTGCTGCGTCTATCCCTTTCTCTACTTTCCGGATTCGGTATGTTTCCGCGTAGTGCCCCCGGTCATATCACACATGGTTTCTGGTCCCATGAGCTCTTTCCTCTAATCTAGATGCCGCCGGGCGCTTATTCTTCAACACTAACGCACTATCGCTCGGTTGTACTAGAGATAAGCCCACTATCATGGCTTCAATAGACGCGCCTGTGAACGAGGGTCTTATCAAGTCTGTGACCGAGTATGTAGAGTCATATATGGCAAACTACGATGGTTCTCATGATTTCAACCACATCCAGCGTGTTCTCGGTCTCGCCAAACACATTCACGCCCATACCCCCAATGCATCCGAAAGGGATCCGCTAGTAGTCATTCTTTCGGCCCTTCTTCATGATGTAGGCGACAAGAAATATCTGAAGCCAGGAGAGGATGCCTCATCACTGGTGAACGACCTTCTTGTCTCAAATGGTGCCACCGAGGAATTAGCAAAGAAGGTTCAGGCTGTCTGTCTCGGCGTGAGCTACTCGAGCGAGATCAAGGATCCCACTCGAGTACAGAAGCTCATCGAGTTGTATCCAGAGCTCGCCGTTGTGCAGGATGCTGATCGTCTTGACGCCATTGGCAGCATCGGGATCGGCAGAGTCTTTACCTTCACAGGAGCGAGGACTAAGGCCTCCATGGCCGACTCCATCCAACATTTTCATGACAAACTACTGAGACTACAAGGCATGATGAAAACAGAAGTTGGACGGCAGCTTGCAGAGGAAAGAACAGGGAGAATGAAAGAGTTCCTCAAGTGGTGGGGGGAAGAAGCAGCGTTTTCTGGGTCACATGCGGTACCTGCACAAGCTTAGGTTACATCGTTCATACTTCTGAACGCAATTGACATCCAGCCCAACCAAATTCAAACATACATAAACATTGCATAGCAACAAATATGAAAGCAGAGCATGCAATCGCACCGATAGGAATCGTATTACAGAGATCAGGCCCGTTTTACCCCGGATCCATTTGCTTTCAATCATTTATCCGTCGCGAATTTTGACACAGCGTCTTACAAAGCAACAATGATCCGCGTTGAATCTTAAAAATAAAAGCTAGGTGCAATGTTCCCGACCGTAACTGTCGCACGTGGTGATTCTCGTTGAGAACCGCACACCAGCAGCGCTAAATCCAGCCGTCAAATCGCCGACTTCAACTTGCCATGTAGAATCCACTGGCAAAATGCTACGAAAGGGTTGTATGACGGTGACGGAGCGGAGGTTGGGCATGGTTTGACAATTGTGTGAGAGCGCTTCCAAGCCATCTGCCAGCCAGGTTGGAAATAGCTGCCAGCCATGCGCGACATATCCGTCCACGATATCCATGTAGCTAGCTGTCCCAGTGATTCTACGCGGACCGCTAGCCCACTGGCTGTGATGACTATACTTTTCACTGATCAGCTTCAAGTGAGCAAGAGTTTCGGGAAGCAAAGAAATCAATGGTGTTTCTAATGCTGCTGAAGGCGTGGCTGAGTCATCACGAATGCGCTTTGACCCTTGAGAATAATTGCTGAGTACCTCAATACCGACTGATAGTGACTTGAGTGCCCGGAAAGGTCGAAAAGATATCGGTCCATGTAGATTAGGTAGTGCAAAATATAGTTCCTCCAGATGACCAGCTGTTTGTTGAAGTGTTGACTCCACATCCGATGAGTCGGGAAGCCCATCGTTCCACTACAATACTCGGTGTTAATTATTGCTCTCTTGAGGGCGGCAATGAGCCATTGTATGCATGGGAAGCTCCTCAAATATGATTATGATTCTATTACCAGGACTCTCTACAGAGAGGAGGAGGAGATGCTATTCTAAGGGTAGCTTACCGGCCAGTAAAATTCCCAGGTGAGTTTTTTTAATTCTAAGCAAGCGGCGAGCAATTGGCTGACAAACTGCAAGCCGAGTGTTGAATATCCTAGATTAAGTGCCTCGAGTCGAGCGAGCCAACAAAAGAAACCCATGTTCTTTTTTGACCTCACGAGGCGGTGCGAGCCCCAGGCTGTATCCGAATCATAAAAGTAGTCAATCCCATAACTGGTGACATTGGTGAGGTTTAGGAATCTGAGGTCCGTCATGCGACAGCCGTTCGAGATATATGGAGGGAAATATAGCTGGAATAGCGGCCCCAATCCGGCCACAATGTCTAGAGGCGAACTCGCTTGCCATTGGATCCGAAGGGTTTGTGACTCCTCTGAGAATGGAAGGAACCTTGGGGGCTCGGCAAAAAAAGTCTGATCAGTATTCTCGACAAAAGAAGGGGTCAATCGCCTCTGATTAGTTAGAATTGTTGTTAATATATCCTTTAGGCGAGGCAGCATAACAACTATGTATGAAGAGTCAGTGAGTTTTAAAGAACAGCGAATAGTAAACAAACTAAAACAAGAATTGCTCTTAGTATTGTCTACTGTGTGAGTTGTATAACTTACGCATGTAGCGGATAATCTCGTGCGTCCACAACGGTTTGGCTGAATACAGTTCTGGCGAGTCTAGATGATATAGCTCCTGAGGGTATATTTGAGTCGAGCCGGCTATGCATGCGGGAAGAAGAGGACAATGGCGCTGTATATTTGATTCAATCTCCCCCTGTAGCTCAGAATCCATAAGCGGCACCAAGTTCGCCAGGTAACGTGGGTGCCTGCGAAGCTCCGGTTTACCGTAGATAGTTCGGAATAAACAGACCATTTGCTTGGTCGACAATATGACCACATTCTTGTAGAGAAACTCTGTTGCAATTCTTCCAATATGGTGCGAGACCAAGGTGAGACTCCAGAGAGCATGCTTGCAAAGCTGATGTTCGTCGCGGAGAGGAGGCTGGGTGCCCGTAAGAATCACATACGGGACCAACTGGTCACATATGCTACGGATAATCTCTGTTGGTAGAGTCACGAGAACGGGCATCGTGGCAATGGAGTTGTTCCTAAATGGCTCGTTTAGATGTTGTATAAATTTCTTCAACGAGACGCAAAAGTATACAGACTTTGTCAGGCGTGACAGTTTCTTAAAATGACTAGGGAAAATGCTGTGCACGCGTGATCCAAGACCTATGAAGATACCTATGGGGTTTGATTTGGTGATGAGCAATCAGTCCATTTAATCGAATCTTAAATTTCAAGGGATGCAAGTACCACTAATAAGAATTATTCTAGGTAACCATTCATCTGTGTTACGCAGACCCAAGAGACTGGGACTGCATTACATATACGAGACCCGTCGGGCCAGGAATTTAGTATCGCGTAGATACTCATATGAGCAGCAACTAGTACAGTCTTTCAGCTATCCGGCTACCTCTATACGCCCAATCAAGGGGAAGAGGCAATATAAGGCGGGATAGGCAAGGTGAAGCGAACGAAAGAGAGGCTTTCTCGCCACCTGGCCGAAAGGGAAGACTAGACCTGTATGGCCTCCTTGACGCCCTAGTTAGGTCATTGCAAGAATATCCCTCAAAGCCCTAGACTTATAGTGCTTGTTACAATTAGGTAGAGCTGACCTTCAGTGTGCGAGCATCCCATTATGGGAAGCAATGTCAAATGCGTGACTGCCGAATGAACTTTGATGCATCGCAAGAACATTTGTATTTTTGGAATTTTTTCTAAAAGCCTTTAAGCAAGTAGACAGCTGTTCAACGCATGATATAAAAAAAGTAAAAATAGTGGTTTGATTAAAATTATGTATTCCTTTGTAACAAATTTAGTTATGCGCGATGTCCTTCCTTATTCTATAGAACAGGTTTCAGGCTCAGATCAAGCTTGCCCCTGTTTCTATAACATAGTAGTGGGGTTGTTTGATTAAAGGCCAAACTAACAACAACTCTTAATGTCAGCGATTTTAACGAGACGATAATTTTTATTTAATGTTTTCTTGCCCTAATTTGGGGCTCTAGAATCGCACATTCACTTTGCCACATCCCAATAATTCTCAATGCAAGCTCCCTCTATCGGGGACGTAGAAACCTAAACTCGGCGAGGGGCGAGAGAGAAAGTAGTTTGAGGCTTAATAACGAGTGTATTAATAACTGAGCCTCTTTCTCACCGGTATAATTCTGCTTCAAAGTAACTAAAGCTAACGAGTGAACTAAACTACTATTCTCTCCATCGTTCTCATGAAAATAAGAAATCCCATATTGCCAAAAGCCAAGATCCTCAGAAACTCAAGCGATAGTGTTCCACCACGGCCACATGTGTAAGTGCGAGGTATGGCCCTCGATTTTTGAAGCAGGACCAAGTCATACAACTTAAAGACCGAGGATAGCGGTAAGGATTGGCCCGAGAAGGCTGCTGACGGTACTGGTAATAGTAGTCAGGGTAGACTGAATGGTGGAAACTATAGGGTCAGTAACCCCAGCGACGGCCGCGTTGGCGAACTGCGTGACAGGTTGGACGAATGGGTTGATCGTAGCAAGGACTGCGAGGGCCTGGGCTCTGACAAGTATACCCGACACTATCATGTTTAATCAGCACCATCATTCTACATGGTCACGAAGCGGCATTTTGAGCGTAACCTACATCCGGTAACATTGTTTATGACATCATTGGCGGCAGTTTCTACGTCGCTAGCGATGTTGTTCACGCTGGTGACCAAGCTGTTGAGTTGGGCTAGCTCAGCTGAGGTAAGGGGCAGCGCGACGCCAGTGACAAGAGGCGTAACAGCGCTGGTCGCGCCGCTAATCGCGGTAGCGATATTTGTCAGTGACCCTTGGATAGCCGGAATGTTAATGGTGCCTTGGACTGCATCCTCTGGGAAAGAATTAGTTCAAGATTTGAAAAAGGCAGGCAAGGGGGGCAGAGAAGCATACGGATAATAGCCAATTCACTGGCGACGGCGGTTTCGGCGGTGGTGACGGCGCTAATCGCAGCGTCCAGGACAGGATCGCGACGGACTACTGTTGGCGGAGCAGCAAAAACAGAGCCGATGGAGAGTGCGGCGAGAGCGAAAGTAGCGAACTGCATTTTAGCTTGAAGCGTGAGTTTAGAGAAAGAAACTAGTAGACAAGTGATTGGTTGTCTGAGAACTTATTGATGAGCTGAGCGTATCGATGAGTTTGCTGGTGAGTTGATATCGATGCTGAAGCGACAACCTCGTCTTTTTATATTCAAGATTTCTCAACTTCCAATCTCGAAGAACTCATACCCCCACGACATATTTTCAGCAATGCGCCTCGTCGACCCTCGACCAACTTTCAAAACAATTATTGTTATGTCACAGTTATTGAGAACGATCAAGCCCATATCCCAGGAAACCCAGGCCAATGAATTTACAAGATACCTGATGACTGGGATACATCCTACCACAACAACATGTTCCTCGTGCCCTCGGGATTGCGAGGCTGGATGGCCCGTGACTGAATGCTAAGTGCGAACACGGTGCACGTGGCGGTTTGCCACCTTGAGTTGACATAGAAAACTATGTTATTCCCGGGCCGATACGGCATGAGATTTCCTACCTGCGGTTCGTTGGGCTGAAAGAATAAAATAGTAAGATGCACATGCAATATAGGGTAAAGGCATTTTTTTCTAGGAAATGATGAGCCTTGATGCAGTGAGGCTTAAACACTATGTTTAACTATGATTCTTTACTAATTCCAATTAAGTCGTAACTAACATTAATCGAGACGACCATATCCTCATGAAATATAGCGATAAATAATGATGAGTTGTGAATTAAGATTCTATCAAATATCCTCAAAAATGGTTCTGTACTTTTGTTGAATGTCTCGGAAATGCCAAGCTACCAAACGCAACGAAATCCCTGTCTGTGATCTACTGTGTTGAAGGATGGTATCAGGGGTGATTTCCACCAATTAAGGTGGCTACAGGTCAGAGAAACGTCGCCGTCTGTACGCCGGATCCCGGCTTTCCCAGCTGTCATAATTTTACGCCGCATAAGATCTGGGCTCGACCGTTTTCGATCAAATTAATAGTTGGCGGGATACGCGTTTAAAAACAATAAGCGTAGTATCTTTTCACAGATACATTTGTTGTCGGCATTGGCGCAAAAATAGTACCTGCCTATCTCTCGTGGCAGTTCGAGAGGGTCGGGCTAGGAGCATTGGTTTCATTGAGACGAAAGGCGAAGTCCTTCCCAACTCGAGTGAGCCATTAAAGGCACGAGTCCTACGGTATAGGCAATATTGCTTCGATACCTTCAGGAAGACAATATCGAGATGATTGTAACTGGACGAGAAGCAGAGTTCGGTCAACTATTCCGCTCTCGGATACAAAGAGTGTCGATCTTACGCACACCTACATCATGGAAAAAGAAGGTTGTTCAGTGCAGTAACGTCATAACGCTGAAGGCCTTCCACAAGGGGATCCAGCCAATTAGCAACTCGATGTGCCCCAAGAGTTGTAGTCTGTATGACCTTTTCATATGACTATTTCTTTCCACAATCATATCACAGGCGCCATGGATATTTCTTCATATCAATCTCAACACATCTATATGGAACAGTTCAACGCGTGGCGTAAGTCGCGAGAAGAATTAGAGATAACTACTTGTCTCACTTTAGGTTTTGAATTACATTTAAAATTATCTTTTTTAAAAACAGATATGGTTAGTATAGAGGGCTAGACATATAGTCCTGGAAACCTTTACACCGACTGCCTCACCATAAACACATAAAAATTAATATGCTGATCGAACAAAAATTTAAGAGCTGCTCACAATTCGGGTAGTTTATCAAAGATCATAATTTCTAATGGTTCCGATCGAAGCGCAGAAATACATCTGGGATATTGGCGCTTACATCGTCGTTTGCAATGCACAGCCAACATCGTCTCTTCTGACGGTGGTCAGGTAATTATACGAACAGCATTAATACTTCAGCCGCATGGGGGTCTCAGCAAGTTGGGCCGCAACCTCGTAATCTTGTGACATAAATAATACCAAAAACGCAATCAGCGCATGTTGATACTACTCTCCGCAAAGACATCACTAAGCAAAGAGGTTAGGGGTACATTGGCATCAAAGCCGGACCAAAGCCGCCGCCCTTTGGTCGGCGATGATGAGAATCCTCGCCACCTCAATGAAGTGCGAGGCTTTTACAGCGCCAGGAGAACAAGCGACCATGAAGTCTTCGACAGGATCCCTGTCATGGTCTCTACTGCTTCCGACGACATCTAATATCGAACAAAGTAAGAGCTTGGATATAGATAGCACCAATCAACAGCAGCATTTGGATTTCTTTGCACAGAAGTACTGACTCAGGACATCTGCGGACCAGTTATGTGTCACGATAACTGAGACCTAGGATTACATGTCATGTATAAAAATACTACCAGTGTGAGACTCTGTACGAGGCCTCAGCTTTCAGCTCACCCGTATTTGCCTCATCTCCTAAAACATCTACGAGAGGTTAAGAAGGTAGGAATACGCGAGGTCGGCGATTGGGAGCAAGTTTGTTCAAAAGTACGGAATGTAGATCTCTTGCCTGGCTGAACAGGAGAACAGGATCTTCTTGGCTTTCTTGTTACTCTGAAGGATTGCAATTCTAGCACCTTTCCAAGGTCTTGATTTGAAGCCAATGTTACAACTGTATCTCCTAACAGTCTTCAACTTTCAGAACGAACACCTATTGATGACTATAGTATAAGTAAGCTCTGGCTATACACTTGTAAATACTTAATTTTGGGTTGTGGTGACAGTATACCACCGTCCTATCTTTAATGACATATTCACCTGCTACGATCCCAGAACGAAGGATACGTATAGCCAGAAACTAGTCGATGACCTTTGCACAACAGAAGAGTTCATACGTAGCGATGCCACTAATCACTTTTCTCACTCACTTTACCTCTGCTTGTAAGCTTGCGACCGCGATGTTCGCTAAGTAATTTGAACAAAAACTTGTTTTTTTGTTGGGTTATGTAGACCCGGTACTAACAAATTAAGATAAGGGCTTGGGAATGTATTTGAATTGTAACCATCTTTCTCTGAGGTTAAGGGCCACAAAGAATTCAATCCCCCACATCCCGCTCCCGTATAGCCACCTCGGGATACCATACAACATCAGATAAATACATGTTAGCTAATGATTCGGAGATGTAGCTAAATTGATTTACTTGGTATTCTTCTCGCATCGATCGTCATTGAGATTTTCAATAAATTGGTAGGGTATGTTACCTGATTCGCAAGAAACTAGCCTATTTTGGTTATACCTACAGATGCTGTGCTAAGACTGACGTTTAACTAAGGTGTGCGCAATTTCAATACGGAAACTGATACGCTCTAATGGCCTCTTATTTATGGAGAAGGTAGCTATGGCCATTCGTTAGTTGATCTCCTCGTATAGAAAGCCATATGCAGTACACAGTCCAGGCGTGATCAACCAAATACTCTACATGAACATTGTTCAAAGTGTTTCTATTTCCTGGAGGGTTAGAAATCACAACTACTAGAAGATGATAAGGTGAACTATTTCTGCATAATTCTCAGAGACACCGTTATTCCCTTTCATTATGATAATTGTACAACAAGCAGAGTGATCGCTCGACTATGATTGTGAGGGTTAGTCAAACTTGTAGATCTCTCTCACAAGATTTTCCATCTCAGTGCTCTGCCCAACTTTAATTGCAACTCTGACAAACCATACAGACAGACCTGTCATCCAGTCATATGAGATCTCTATTCTTTTGAGTAGGAGCATAGCCCAGGAGATGAATACAACAAGCGCAGCGGGGCGAGCTTCCCTCATAGCAGGCACGAGTTCATCTGAGACGATGGGCGAGCGGAGCCAGCCTTCGACAGCGTTCCAACCCGCCCAGCCTAACTCGTCTTCTTTCGCATCGTACGCGTGCGATGCTGAAAGAGCAAGCAGGTTTATGACACGTCGTATCATTGGTGCCTCATTTTCTGGTAGGAGCCCAACGGTCTTCAACCTAGCTTCAAGCGTGTTAAGGATCAGCCAAGTACCGGCGGGGATGCAGCCTGGATTTGAAGGCATGGTGGTATTATCGTTTTCCTCGATCTGCCTAAGCCCGGATCTGACCTGTTCGGGTAGACGAAAAAGTGAGTCGGGCGGCAGGGTGGATTGAAGTTGAATCATTAAGTCGGAGCAGCCGCGGAGAAGCACGAGGTGTTCGACGATATCTTCAGTCGTGAAGTTATAATTCGTCTCTTCGAATTCAATCAGGTCGCGGGTCACCTCTTGTTGTCCCAAAAACCGACTGCATGCTAATACTGCGGTACAATTGTCTCTTGTCGGACATGCGACAGCGGCACGGTATCCTGATATCGCACCGGCGCAATAAGCGGCGGACGCCTGTAAGTGGTTGCGTCTTTCAGTGTGGGCAGTGGTCTTGCGTGCCTTATCGATGGCCGAAACGCTTAAGAGGCCGTACATGAGAAATGGGTGCTTGTAAGCTTCAAGTACGATAGTGTCTACCCAAAAATCTATGCTCTCATTGCCTCTGTTAAGGAAGAACCCTAAGTGTCTTGTATAGTGATGCATATAAAGAAGAGATTGGTAATCTAGGGGCGGCGCCTGTATCTCATCTGGAGCCTCGTCCACCTCGTCCGCTGGCGACGGCAGACTTGGTCTCTTGATGGAAGATCGAGTCTCTTTCTGCGTTGAGCATTGAGAACCTTTCGGCCCTTCAATCTCAAAATAGCGTATTTTGTTGCCTCTGAAAAATGTTTGCAACCTGGCTTCGCGGTATTTGATGGCCTTTGAATCAGGCTCGTCATGAACTTCACTCCAGTGCTGGTACATGCGCTTGACAGATGTACAGGCATAACTGCAATCAGGGGTATCACACTTGAAGCCGGAAAAGACGGGCAACTCCGCAATTCGTGGCGAGTCAGACGCCGGAACACGTACGCGGTCGGGCGGGGATAAGCGTAGAGAAAACAGTTGGTCTAGTATGCCACGCCGCTCGGAGCGCAGAATCCGATGATTCTGGAGATGGCTAGAGAAGGCACTAGGCTGGATAGCAAAGTGACACTCCTTACATATGACAACTCCATAGTTTGGGAGATGGATCAACAGTCCACCTAGGCCCCTACCCGAATATTTGAGGGGTGGCTTTATACTTCGGGTCATACCTCGGATAGATGCCGCATGCAGTGAACTGATAGTGAAAGCGCGACTAGACTAGTACATCAAGATGGGTGAATCTATAAGCTTCCATATTGTACACATATGAAGGCTTCAAGTCAGGTCAAGATTAACTAAACAGGAGACCTCTCTATCCATCCGCGTTACGGATTTCAGTTAACTAGTGGGTCCAATCTCGGCCAGAATGGCACCCTATGTTCCGCTATACTGTATCTGGATACCTCATGAACCTCTACCACTGTCTCGTGTATCTTGTCATACTTCTCGCGACGAAGTATTCAGTCAAAAGTCTTTGATGATTTCTAATGAGCTTATAAAATGGCTCAGAGCGACGGGTGCCATACTAAGAAAAGAGCTGTAATGGCTTACAAAGACTCTACAGCAGAATAGCTATATAAATCTGATATAACAACCTCGTCTCGTTCAACATTTGTCTGCACGTACATTCACATCCATATTTGCAACGGATACAGCTACCATTTACAACTCTCCTCAGCTCTTCACCATCGTCTCTCTAGACCTCATTGACATCAGCCTCACGATGACTCCATCAACACAACCAGTTGAAATTGTTGACGGCGTACGCCGCCACCCTCGTACAGGTATCAAAGTCATCATATCTGGCGGTGGTATTGGTGGTATGTTTGCAGCCCTCGAGTGCTGGCGCAAGGGCAATGATGTGGAAGTCCTGGAGCAGAAAGACGCCATGTCCACTCTTGGCGACTTCTTTTCCATTGGGCCTTCTGCCCTCTCGACAATGCACTATTACCCCACGATGCTTGCCGAATACAATGAGAGGGCATTCAACTCCCCCCTGTGGTGGTGTGATCAAGCTGGGAAGAAGCTCATCAGTGAACTGCCTGAGTGGAATCGTTCTGATGCGGCGCCACACGCTGCTAAAGACGTACCTATTGTCGATTTTATCGAGATCCGTACTAGGTTCATGCAGATGCTGGAAGACCAGATCAATCGTAAGTGGCATCCGGCATTGACTGTTCTCTGACTGTCCCTGGTCTGAAAGATGTTCGAAGTAGTTATTGCTAATTCCGAGTCTCATAGGTTTGGGTATCCAGATCTTTTACGGCCGCAAAGTCATTGGCTATGAAGAAGACGAGTCCTCTAGCAAGGCTCGCGTTTCAACAGCTAGTGGCGAAGTCTTCACCGGTGATGTTGTAGTCGCTGCTGAAGGCGTCGGTACTAAGTCTCATGAGATTGTGACAGGTAGTCCGTTACCTTTCGTGCACAGCGGATATGCAATTATTCGAGGCGCATTCAGTCCTAATCTAATTGCGTCCAACTCAAAGGGCGCCGAGCTCTTGCTAAAACCCGGACAAACCCCCGAAGTTCGCACTTATTTTGGGTTAGTTATATCAGAAAGTAATCAATCCAGAAGATCTGGCTAATAGGCTAAACAGCGAAGATATGCATCTGATTACGCTCTTCACTCACGAGAAGGTAGGTATTGCGTTCACACACAAGGAAGAAGGCGGCAGCGCTGAGGAGTCGTGGAGCAACACGATCCCCGCGGAAGACCTTGTCGCGATTCTGAAGGAGCGCACCAAATGGGGCGAGCAGATCATGGATTTTGTGAAGCAGATACCCGCAGACACGCTCATTGACTGGAAGCTTACGTGGCGTGACCCTCAGCCCGTGTGGGCATCTAAAGGCGGCCGCATCATCCAGTTAGGCGATAGTGCGCACGCTTTCTTACCAACGTCGGCCAACGGTTCGACGCAGGCAATGGAGGATGGCATTTCGCTAGCTGAGTGTCTATACCAGGGCGGAAAAGAGCGTGTGCCCTGGGCAACTAAAGTGCACACAAAGTTGCGGTACCAGCGGGTTTCGGTGATTCAGCAGCTTGGCATCGTGTCCCGCCACACACTGCATCATATTGACATGAGTCTACTCGACGAGGGCAAGAATCCGTTTGAGCACGCTTTCCACCTTGGCCGCTGGATCTGGCAGCACAACCCAGAGGACTATGCTCGAGAACGATTCACAGCCGCGCTGGACCATCTCCAGACTGGTGCACCATTTGAGAACACGAACTTGCCGAAGGGGCATGTGTATGCGGATTGGGATGTCGAAAGTGAATTGAAGAAGCAAGCAGCGGGTGTGCCGACACAGCTCAGGTCCAACGGCGACTGGAGTAGGTAGATTGGGTACTCTTAGGAGTTCATGAGAGACATCAGAAAGCTCCATGAACTGTCATAACGCTTCAGATATTGCCAAAACGGGGCAAATGTATCATTAAGAATAGAACTCTCCTACGTCCATTGCCCAATACATTGTTCCTAGCTGTTTTCTCGATAAGCTATTTTCAAAAAGAAATATGTTCATTAAAGTTACTCACATCTCTCATTTTTGCACTACAGCAAATAAGCATGGAAACTTTCATCATACCGACAAAGGTATAACTTATCCATCAACACCGGTTTATGCGGCGAGTAAACTCAAATAGTTTCGTGTGTACAGATTCGCGGAACGATGCGTTAATGTTACCGTAGTTGCTGAGTTTATATATAGGAGCCAGTCACGCTAGGAATGAGACCTTCAGAGGCATAAAATCCCAGTATCACCAAGTCGGCTGAATGACATAATCTTTCCACTTCGATGTGTCAGCCTCCCTGAAGGTCTCAATATCACCCTCTACCCCTTGTGACCCAACAGACCAAACGCCATCATCGACTAGCTTGCGCCAATGGTCGAACAAACGTTCCAGTCGCTGAGGGCGGTAGTAGTCGCCGCCAAAAGGTTTATATCCATGCTGAAACAGCTCGGCCACATTTCTTCTTTCGACAACCGACCCGTCGCTCTTTCGCGCCCCTTTATCCTCGTCCCAAATGTCGTCCCTAAAGTTGTACGGCAGCAGCAGCCGGAATCCTTCCTCAGCATTGTCGAACCAAGTTCTATCGACTGACTCGCTATATATACCGGCAGGAACCTGGAACGGCACGGGTGATTTGAACGACCCCATGCGGAAGTCGTTGCAGAATGGATTTAATGGCCCTGTCAGGTCGACCATGTGCTCACTACTCTCTGTGGGGAAGAGGCGTACTGGCGGTATGGCCTCCGGGCTACGCGGGAGCCTCGTGAAAGGCTGCGTTGCCGCGAAGTCGAATCCATCTGCCGAAGGTAGTGTGAGACCGGGGGCGACATAGAGAAACTTAGGGCGGCGGGCACGGGTGAGGAAAGCACGCGCGAAGCAGTTCTCCGGAACCGATGCTGCGTCTAACATGGGAGATGTAAGTAGTGGCCTTGGTTCCGCTGCGTCGGTGGCGATACCGGTTGCTGGTAGTTGCGCGATGCGCGCCTCGATAGAGTCGCACAACCGGTCCCAAGCACCGACACAAGCAGCAACCTGAGCCTCGCTGTAGGGCTGCCACTCCCAGGGCCCAATCTTCTCGCTGCCGAACTGGGCTGGCACATCCTTAGGCGAGGCCGTAATCTTCCCTAGATGAATGAGATCGATCCAATTGGAGAAGATAGTCTCTAGCGGATGCCAGAGCTCCGGATGCTTCTCAACGGGCAGCGCATAGTCGTAATCGTCCATGTGCATGAAGACGACGGCGCGATGGTGGCCTTGATGATAGAGCACGCCGCCGCCGGATTCTCCACCCTGGCCAGTGTTGGGGAAGTACAGGCTCACTAAGCTGTCTTCCGGCTGATCGAACAAGTCGGCCGCCCAGTTGGCGAAAAGTTCGTCCGGACCAGAGATTCCGTTGGCCCAGAAGAAGAGGGGCGGGGGCTCGGGAGCACCAGTAGGCGGTAACAAGGCCGTGGAGAGGAAGGCGGCCAGCGAGGGGTCTAGCCGTGGACGGAGAGCATCGGCCGCAGCGCCATGAACGGTGAAAAAGGTGTTTGTATTGCTGTGTAGAGTGGCCGGCGCACGACCTTCAGCAATCCAGGCGTAGTGTACAAGGTAATTATGAAGAGCGGCGCATCGTGCGTGATCCATGCCCAGCAAGTCGGTATTGGCTGGATTGAGAGCTGTAACAAGCTGGCTGCTCACGTCGGGGAGTTGTGAGGCATCCATGATTCATGAAGACCTATGTCATTCCTCATGTTCATGTAAATAAGCTGAAGACGCATTGAATTGTAGTTTATCTGCCCCATTTGAAGCTGCAGGATAGAAGAATTGTGGAGTTGAAGGTCCTCTTCCCCATTTTGGAACGAACGAAAACAAGTATTATCGTGAACATGGGCAAAGACCTGTATACGGTTTGCGACTATAAATAGCTATGCCTGAGCGAGTATGCTAAGTATTAAGCATTGATGCTGGGTCGACCACCCCACGATTTTGGTTGCGGTCAATATCATCAAGAATAGAGAATGGACAAGCTATGCTTCATCTTTCGGCGACAGGTATCGCTACAATGCCGTTTTCTTTTTGTTTTGAGATTCTAAGATTTACCTACAAGTAAAATCACAACGTAACAATAGACTGGCGTGTGTGGTAGTATTTGTCTCCACACTGTTAACCTGCCGAGTCGGCTCCAACAGCAGGTAAGATGCTGCGCATGCGGGCAGAACCAATGATAAACAGGGTCGGACGCCTCTTTGGAGGCAACATTATAGCTGCTGTAGCGAAATTGGAATATTTTAGCTGATGCGGCGCTGTCGAGATGACTGACCCCTCACGACCCCGACCTATCGGCGACCTGCCACGTACAACCTCCCCAACATGAACTCTCAGGATGCTTGGGACGACCACCGTACCTACCCGTTCCCGCCCGCGGGGACTCCGTGTTGGTTCTGGAATAAGCCAGGCTGCAGGTAGGTGACCTTGCGTGCTGATGGTGGTAGTAAGTAGGTATTTCAACGGCAGCCAGCCTGCTTTCAGCTCTGTCTTCACATATTAATATCAAGTCCCTCAATCGTGAATTATAAGCGCAGACTGTATTTCAATGCGTATATCTCTTCTCTACAAGCTTAACCTGCCTAGAGATTGTAGTAGTAATATTGGTTGACATCCTCCTCCGCCCCCGATTTCCATGCAAGTGTCGTCAATAATAAGACCCAGGGTCTTGTAGTATAGGGACCCTCTCACTATCCTCAAATGGCGATGCCTTGCCTTTCTACTATCTTCCTCTTCCTCCTCATCGGTCTGCGCATCCATCCTGCCCTCGGCGCAGTACCCCGCTTCGGGGCTGTCGACGATGCGACGCTGCTCGCGGGCGGCGGCTTCGCGCCGCGCTGGTACATGGGCACTCCAGCGCTGCCGGCGCAACCCTTGAGTCCTAACCCGAGACATGCTCTGAGCGGCTATCGACTCGGCGCGCGACAGGAGAACTTATGCTCGGCAGGGCAGCACAGCTGCGTGGAGGCAAATAGCCCGGGCACGTGCTGCGAGAACGACCGGTACTGCTACATCAATGAGGATTGGGAACCGATGTGCTGTGCCCTGGGCGTAAAATGCCAGGACTCGAAATGCGGTCCCGACCAGCTCTACTGCAATGCCACGTCGACTATAACGGTGGCCGTTGGCACGACCTCGGCCGGGCAGCAGCGAAGCGACGTGACGTCCATTGCGTCGTTCATCACGTCTACGGGGTGCTGTAATCGCGCATGTAAAGCGACCGCCTTCTCGTGCGAGCCGGCGTTTGGTGGACAGTGCTGTCCGTATAATTATAAGTGCGCGTCGGGCAGTCGTTGCATCGCCGACCCGGCCCCATCGACCTCTACGTCCATTTCTGCAATCGTGTCTGAGATACCGTCTGGCTGTACCACTTCACAGATTGCGTGCGCGCAGACCGAAGGCGGAGGATGTTGCAATTCGGGATCTATCTGCACCTTTCAGAGCGTTGCGACGGCCTCCTCGGCGGCCGTATGCGCCCCCGATCCCAATCTTTCGGACGACGGCAGTTCCAACGGCCTCTCGAGCGCCGCGAAGGCTGGCATAGGCGTTGGAGTGGCGGTCGGCGCCGCCATCATCATCGCGGCCGTGACGTGGCTGTGCATCCGGCAACGGCGGCGATCGGGAACCACAGGCACCGCAAGCATGTCGGCGCACGAGATGCGAGGGAACACTGTAGCCGAACATGCCACTGGAGGTGCGAGGTCAGGCGTGGGGGAACAAGATGTGGGCAACTCTCTCTATGTCGGCCCTATGACGCCCTGGACGCTTCGTTCGGGTTTCTCGGACCCGAATGACACCCCCTTGTCCGGTCACGGACACGATTATATCGGCCCCGACGCAATAGACGGGCCGTTCACCGACCGGAATGGGGACGAACATCTTGTCTTTAATCCCGGGCTCGCTACTACGCCACCCGCGGCGTCGGGTGATGGTGCGCCGTACCACCCTGATCACATTCTGAGGCCAGTGGAGATTGGTGCGAGCGAGACGCACAAAGATGTCGAGGAACAGAAGGAAGATGAACACTTGGTTGATGCGAAAGAGACGTCGGTACATGATGAAGACCCTACTGCGGGCCGGTTTGAACTAATGGGAAGCCTGGGAACTCCCTCACCTTTGAATTCTGATGAGCTTGGTCAGTTAAGGGACAAGGGACCGTCACCATCTTCTCCGGTGTGAACGGAGCCTGAGTAATGATATGACGGAACGGGATATATATATCGGGCGCGTTAATGGGAGAGCGTAATGAAAATTTCATATAATTATTTCGGCATCTTGTAGTTGGAACATGGACTAAGCCAGGAGTCTCCCGAACAAGAATCTAATGGCGAATCACCATACCCATTTCTTAGCTCAAATGGATCCTTCATCCAATAAGTGACAAAAGCGCCCTTTGCGCCGAAACACCAAACACCCCAAACTCCAGCCGACTAATTTCGTGAGAGGATGTGTACGATGGTTGTCGGTATGACAAGAGTCCTCAGATCAAAAGCAGCGCCCCGTGCGCAATCAAATCAAACCTGATGGAAACGAATAGCAAAATAACAAGTATGCGATAAGTAGCACAGCTCTAAGACTGGCTCAGCGCATGCCATTATGAAACGACGCCGTTGAACAAAGTGTTCTGCTGCAGATCTTTGACTAGCTCCTCAACACTATTCAGGTGCCGGCTTAGCAAGGCCTGCTTCTCCGCCTGGCTGCGAGTGGCGCTTTCGCCGGCGGATCGCGGTCGACCATTTTCATCCCTGGCGCCGTTACTTGTCGAGGAGAATGCCTTCGCGAGTTTGCTAGGGCTACGCTGCAATAATCCCGGCATAGAATCGCGGGGTGCGGCGCTCGGGATTGACGGCGTTTCGGGCATGAGATAGAAGTAGAGAAACTCGATGAGCTTGAGCTTGACATCGCGACTAGTGCTTCGGGAGCGGAAGAGCGAGGTCACAGCGAGTAGACCATCGAGGCTTTCAAATGTGCGCGTGTTCTGGGGCGTGTCGATGAGCGCGGTGACAAGCGTCAGGAGTGTGGCCGATTGGATGGCTGGACAGAAGTCGGGTTCGATGAGATCAAGGAGGAGCTGTTGCGCGCAGATCGTTAGCATGAGGGGTGCTGAGATAAAGTGCCAACTGAGAGAGGCAATCTCACATTCATATACATCTCCCGCGAAAAGAGCGCCTTGCTGGGCGGATGGAGCAGCATGACTCCTTGGATCAGGTCCAGCGCATTCAGTATAAGCAGGTCGTTTGATCCGTCGCCGCCCTTTGCTAGCAGACGATCAAGCGTGTTGACGAGGCGGACAGCGACATTCCACTCGAATCCCTCCTGTAGCTTGAAAAATTCGTAGAAAGCCGGGTCGTCGGCGAGCTCGCTCAGATCCTTGCTGTTCGAGTGAGATTCCTGTTCGTGGGCCGGGTCCCTGGCCACCGAGGCTCTACGTTCCCTGCCGTCCTGTCGGGATAGACAAATATTGGCTAGGAGACCCTCGACTTGACGCAGGCCTTTTCGGATCTTGACGCCGTCGTACGAAGACAGATTGTCGAAAGCAAGGGACAACAGGTTCTCCATTTTGGTGTGGTGATCTTAATGAAAGTTGGAATTGTACATATACGGGAAAATGCCAAGGCACTGCAATACAGATACTGGCGGAACTGTTAATACAAGTAAGACGAAACGAAAAATCTGGGGATATCACAGAAAGGTATGAAAATCCCTAAATAGAAAAAGACCACGAAGAGAATGCCGGCATATTGTGTAGATGCTGGATCCAATTGCTTTTGAATGCGACAGGTTAATACAGATAGCGACCTAAACGTCAGAGTCGCCTGGTTGACACGGCAACAGCCCGTAAGCTAAGGTGATCTGATGCCTCGGCGATAAGGAAGTTGGAGGGAATGCTTATCGATAACCAGCTGCAACCCTATCTTGGATATTACAACTATACTCACATGCCATGATTTCGGCTTCCCGTCTCACCCGGCAAGGCGATGGCATGGTACGACACTGATACCACATTACTTGAATTTTCACATCCGTGTCTACCGGTTTTTTTGAGCGTAGGTACTTGGTATATAAAGCATTTCCTCGACGGGATCTTCCCTCTCCGTCCCGTCTCAAACATCTCATTATTCCGGTCTTATTCTTCTGCGTCATGACGTGTTGAAATAGTATGTATGTAGCTAGCCTCCAGCTAAATCGCTACACCTTACTTAAGAACCTTGCACCCTTAGCTTTCCCCAGCCGCGCAGCTAGGTTAGCGTTCTCATGTCTTAGCGCTTTGCGACTTATTCTAAGCTTGCGCTTTTCGGACCAGCTATCCAGATTTGAGCCGCATTTGGCTTTCGTGGCTTGATCGTCTGCAGGTACGGCACAGTCCGAACAAACCCACAATGTCCAACCCAAATCTCGTAATAACAAAAGTAGGCGTCATCACTGCAGAGGTGGGACTTGAACTCGACAGATAGTGGCCTTATAAGTGAAAAACGGCTTCTGCCTAAGGCTAGCGCTGTCTAACCCCGCCGTCCGATGTAGGTAG
Organism: Xylaria sp. Z34; assembly: GCA_037356055.1. Taxonomy (NCBI): domain Eukaryota; kingdom Fungi; phylum Ascomycota; class Sordariomycetes; order Xylariales; family Xylariaceae; genus Xylaria; species Xylaria sp. Z34. Next base: position 473,500 of record JBAWJW010000011.1, read on the forward strand.
TCATCGCGGGGCTGTATTGATCGATGCGCAGCTGTCAATCAACATTTTCATTATGCTTGTCTTTAGGCGAGCACTCTTAACTCCATTTCTTATGATCGGCTGGTATAACCTTGCGAAAATTCATTCACGTGCATTGGGTTATTACCGGGTCTTCAATACATTTATTGTCTAGATTTGCAGCCACACAGGTACTCAGACACGGGCAGTTACTTACAGTTACCTACAGTTGGATGTTAGTTACCAGAGGTTGATCCAAGGTAGCCGTAACCAACCAGGTAGATACAGCTGCAACCAGGAATGTAGCATGGCTGGCAAGCTCAGCCTCGGAGGCAGTAGCGCCAGCACTTCTACTATATATCTTCAGTCTCCCAACGCAATCCCCCCCAGGACCTCGTCCACAGGATACGCAACACTTACACCACCTGTCAAATCTGTGCTTCGGCCTGTTCCAGAATCCAACTGGTTAGCTCAGAGTATCCATAGTCATCGTAAAACCCCCTCCACTTCAACTTCTCAGCACTACTTATACAGTATGGCTTCCACCAATCCCCCGGATCCTGCGCGTTACGCAACTGAGGACTTCGATTACACGGCGCGTGGGACATGGACCGACCAAAAGGAACGTGCCGTCTCGGCCCCTTACAACTATCTTTTCGACCAGCCTGGCAAAGATTTCCGCACAAGCATGATCAACGCCTTCAACGTTTGGCTTGAGGTACCCAAAGAGGCCCTCGACATTATTGCCAAGGTGATCGCTATGCTGCATACAGCGTCACTGCTTGTCGATGACGTGCAAGACAATTCCCAGCTTCGACGGGGACTGCCTGTGGCACACAACATTTACGGCACAGCACAGACAATCAACTCAGCCAACTATATTTATTTCTGCGCACTGCAAGAGGTGCAGAAGCTCAACAACCCGCGAGCCGTGGCCATCTTTTCAGAGGAGCTGGTCAACCTCCACCGCGGGCAAGGGATGGATCTGTTCTGGCGCGACAATCTCGAGTGCCCCACAGAGGATGACTACCTCGAGATGGTAGGCAACAAGACGGGCGGTCTGTTCCGGCTGGCCATCAAACTAATGCAAGCCGAGTCCAAGTCGTCCGTCGACTGTGTGCCGCTCGTGAACGTGCTGGGTACTATCTTCCAGATCCAGGACGACTACCGCAACTTGGCGAGCCCGGCGTACGGGGATAACAAGGGCTTCTGTGAGGACCTCACGGAGGGCAAGTTCTCCTTCCTCATCATCCACAGCATCCGCGCCAACCCGGCCGATCTGCAGCTTCGCCACATTCTTAAGCAGAAGACAACAAACGAGGACGTCAAGCGATACGCTGTAGAGCATATGAAGTTGACCGGCAGCTTCGACTATACCAAGAAGGTCCTCGATGTCCTCATTGAGCGGGCCAGAAAGACCGCTGATGCACTCGACGGCGATACGCAGAAGAGTGCTGGAATCCACAAGATCCTTGATAAGCTCGCCGTTGTATGATGCCGTATCTACCGCCTACACACTATCGGTCTATGATGTTGAGTTTCGTCGAGTCGAAGAAGTGAGCCGAACGCGGATCGACGTGGAGACGGTTTTGTTGGATTGGGATAGGATTGTTGAATCATCAATCAAAAAGAGCTGAGCTAAATCGATTCGGAGTTGTGGAAATGGTTATGGGAGCGTATTTGCGAATCCTATCGTTGTGGAATGGATATAAACTTCAGCGACTATGTTTTTAGCTGCTTTCGGTTTAGATTACTCGTCACTCTTCAAAATAAATAATTAAGCGAAGTTGTCAAGCATAGGCATTCTCTGGGACTAATACTTATATGCCTTCGTATGACAGAACCTGGGTAATCTTACCCCGCGACACGTCACACAATATCGGACGAAATCATATCAGGGATCTGAACTGGGGTAACGTTCGGTTGTCTTCACTATTTACTACTACATATTGGTAGCGCATTCAGTCATGGCCTGGTCAATAAGGCACGTAGATATTCCGAATCCCTGACAAAGATACCTTTCTGTCATGGTTCGAAGCTGCTCGTAAGGTCTTCCTTGTCCCGCTCGATCACCTTTTCCCGACCTTTCCAACATTACCTACAATTTCTATAGGTCTAATTAACATGCAGAAATCCAGTAACGCCCGCCATCATGATAATTGTGTCGCCTCCGTGATGAAACCCCACGTTTTTTTTTTCATTCGCTCTTAACTATTTAGCACTTCGTAACTACGCTGCAACCTTGGCACTGAACTTGGAGGCCGCCTTGTCGAACAGATCGCTCTTCTCCTCGAGGTCTGCGAGCAAGGCATGTTGGGGCGCGGACTTCTTCAGGGAACTATGTATATACATTGTCAGTCAAAAGCTTCTAGCAGCAGCACTTTACGTGCAAGATACAAGGTACGAAGGTGAATGATGAATGTGCACGTACCTAGTAAGCTCAGTAGCATCTTTGCCCGTGACAATCGTCAGCACCAATAAATTCGCTATGGCATCCGCGTAGTCTGGCTGCTTTTGCAACGCCTGTTCGAGGGCAGTCTGGGCCTCTTCGACGCGGCCGAGGTGGAGCTCGCAGATGGCTTGTGAAACGAGGGTCAGGATCGAGGATGTAGCGGGCGCCTGAGCTAGCTCTTCGAATACGTAAAAGGCTTGTTGGTATTTCTCGCCGCCCTGTGGTGAGGAAACAGTCAGCTGACGTTGAGCTGAGTGTCTATAGAGCATGGGTATAAGGAGTGGAGCGTCATACCAGCCGCAGACCAACCCAGGACTCTGCTAGGTTCACCAATAGACTATCCTGTGCCCATCTCCGCGCTGCTGCTACTTCCTTGACGGCGAGGTCTGTTCGGTTCTGCTGGAGGTGGATTTGTGTAATGAGGGCGATGGCATCAACTAGGTACAAGCAAGGTGTTAGCTATATTCGGATGCGACTTGGAAGAACCATGCAGTGGAAGTCCACCTTCCCGATACTAAGAGCCTCTGCATGTTAAAGGGGTACCATGACACAGGGGTATACTCACGACTCCCTGAATGCTTAGACAACAGCGCAAGCGCCTCGTCTGACTTGCCGGCCGCCTGCAGTACAATACCACCTAGCACCTGGATGGTCTGGTTGTCGTCGTAAGACTGAGCGAGCTCTTCGATGGCCTGCACGGCGTCCTCTGTCTGGCCGAGGGCGGACTGCGCCAAGGCGGCAACGGCTGCGAATTCGGGCTCCGTCTCGCCTTGTACGTCGGCGAGCACGTCCTCGGCCTGTCCCAACGCTACACGCGCCCTCAGTGCCAGAACCTTTGCCGGCGTTTCGTTCTCGGGTGACAGCGACGACGGGTCGAAGTCAATCACCTCCTGGTACTGGCCCTGGTGGAAGTAGCTGTGGATGTTGATCAGCTCGCCTTCTGCTGAATATGGATCCATGGTGGGCGATCTGCTGTATCTGCGGGAGGGCTTTTTTGACAGGGTTTCGGTGTCAGGCAGAATTTCTTTGTGTCGTTCAATGACCAGACTCTCTCGTGTTGCGGATTGATAATATACTATTAAAGGTACTTCCTAGATGAGGTTCATAGATGTGGTTGGTGGCATGTCCAGAGCATCTTGCCAGCTGTCGGAAGTCAGTGGTGGGGCTCAAATCAACTGATGGCCGCTGTCATGATCACTAGGTATCTATCACTGCCTAATGGGAGCGCGACAACATCACTCTTCAGGCATTATTGATCGAGCTGTCATCACATAATACTATTAGTAAATACACCATGTTCCCAAGTTGTTATGCCGTACTTCAGACGGCCGAATTGCTCCAAGAGATCCTGCTTCAGCTTGACATGCGAACTCTGCTCACCGCTGCGCAACTCGTGAACCGCCAATGGCACGCACTTATCACAAGCTCACCACCGTTGAAACAGGCACTGTATTTCGATCCCATTATTCAGTCCTCGAGCCCTGCAACTCTAAACCCACTCTTGATTGAGGCCTTCCCTCTTTGGTATCAAACGGCCAAGCAACTAGATAGAATATACAAAAAGGTCGAGAAGGAGGACTTCGACGGCCTTCCCAGTAAGGAATTCTCAGAAGTATCTTGTTCCTATTTTGGCAGCTTCTAAAGTACAGGCCAAGATAGTTTCTAAGGGCCTCCGAAGTCCTCGTAAAAGACAATCTGGATGGCGGTAACTGACTTCAAGAGTTGTAGTGGCCCAAGAGTCACGAAGGCCCGCCTTCATGAACCTGAGCGCATCATGGAGACACATGCTAGTGCAGCAACCACCATCCCTGAGGCTGGGATATTGGACCGTATCTCATACTAGGACGGACTATTTCCAGGATTTACAGATCGAAGAGTTCCCTGATGGTTTGCGCATGGGCAGTCTTTATGACCTTTCCCAACAATGGGCCTGCCAAGATGGCTCGTCCTTCGACGTCTTCTGGGACCCAAGAAAGGTCAATGCGGACTACAATTTCAGCCGTATCCATGGGTTCCAGCCAGAGAAGAAAGCAGAAATTGAATCATTCGCAAGCCAAGCGGGTAATATTGTTTTATTTTGCCGAGTGCCGACTCATTGTTTTAATTGTACTTGTACAATTGAACCGCCCGATAGTCGGTTTGAAGAAACCTTCACCTTTGCACCTTCGAAAGAGCAACAAGTCAATTGGAAAGAAATGAGAGAATATTACCAGGAAGCTTCAACTGGATAGCATCACAGAGAACGGGCAAATCGGTAATGAGCTTCCTTTTACTTTACTTCGAAAGCTCCATAGATGGAAGAACATGGAATGTAACGTCATCTATGCCACTAATTTGTTATCGAAAACTCTACAAGGACAGCTGAAACAAGCTGACACATCTTTTCTTGACTATCTTAGGTTAGTAGCTTTGAATGCAGTTAGATTCCACTCCAAGCACATAAATCAATCACATTTAAGTAGACTGTAGCTGGGAGGACTGAGTTCCAGCTCTCTCGGAGTCGTATACTATCCCTTCTTTATCATACACGTCGTCATTTAGAGACTGACTTTGACGTCGTGAGCGCTTGTTCCTTCACATTCTACTGTAGCATATTCAGCTGCTCACCTGTTAATTATGGAGAATGCTTTAAAGGACAAGACAACAAACATCTGTCAGACCCTACGTTCTTATAGCTAATTGGAGGTTAATTCTAAGGGCTACAGGCCCGCGAGCGAGTAGGCGGAAGCGAAGCAGACGAGCGCCAAGCAAGCTGGCAGTGGGAAAGACGGGGCGCCTGTTCCCAAAAGGTCGCAGTGTAGGTTTATGTTTCTTGTCAAAAAGATTTGTAGTCAGTGATGCGTATAGTACAGACCGTGGAGTTCTTATGTTTGCTACTTAGAGTGATTAGCGATGGTTGGCCGTTACCGTATTAATTGATGAAGTCTTGTTTAAAAAAAAAATCATCTGCACTAACACATCGAGCGAGTTAAAAGTACGTAACTTGAACTTCTGTCTTAATTCATCGTTCCTAATGCGAAAGCTATTTACTTTACATGTGAGTACTCGAAGTTACGGAACCTGTAGACTACGTTCCTGGGGAATCTGATCCGTCACAAGTGTTGAGGTAGCCCCTTTCTGTCCTAATTTTCTCTTTCAATGTACTCGAGTTTTGTGATCGCCGTTCTCGTGGGCGACTAAGGGGTGTTGCTTGATATATTCCATGCAAGGGCTAGCGAGAAGTTAAGCTCCCATATAACCTCATACGCCTTCAAACCGGCTTGCTCTACGATACTCATGGTTAGCTAAGGATACACTAGATTGGAGCCGGCTGGAAAGTTGAAAAGACTTACAGTCTTTCTTTTCCTTCTTCTTTTCCCGTCGAGCCTTTTCAGCACCAACTCTAAGTCCTTCCTCGTATGCGAGGCTGGCAGTAGTGTGACCATATTGATGTGCATACTCCTTCATGACATGTTGATGATAAGGGGGGTATTCCTCTTCCTCCTCGGAATCACCGGAATTTCCGGTGCGTGCGGCGCTACTAGTCGAGGTTTGAGTAGAAGAGGTCGCGGGATTCTTGTCCTTTAATGCGTCATGCTTCAGCGCACTCTGCTTCAGACGTCGGAAAGTTTCATCCAGGTCTCGCTCCTTTCTATCCATTTCCTCGATCTCTTCGATTTCCTTCTTGCTGCGGGGAGCACACGATCCAGTCATGATAAGAACGCCATCATCAAGCATGACGGGAAGTCGCTCCTTCGGTATAGCATTAGGAATCGGCATCGGTTCGTGAGGTATGAATTGCGTGTAATGCTGCATATACTCGGGAGGCGGCTTAGGCCGAGTTTCTTCAGAAGTGGTTGAACTTGATGTGCCAGGAGGAGCTGGCTGGTACTGGGCTCTAGCTCTGTCATGGGCTTCTTCCATCGCCTGCAGGTCAGCCTTGTAGGCCTTGGAGTTGCGTCCACGATCCATTGCTGTTAGGACGGGCTACGAATAATGATATATATCCAGCTAATATGATCATCAGCTTCATGGTTAGGGTAGTAGTATGGTCGGACATTGGGAAAGTGACACATACGAGAAAAGAACCACGTAACTTACTAATCTGAAGACGCAGGTTTTGGAGAACCCTCGAACGAGTCCAAATCAATTAGGCTGCAACCGAAGGAGTCGATGAAAGTAAAATGCTATGCACTGCTCTATTTATAAAAGAGGCGAGTGTAAACGGCCGTGCGTACTTCAAGTATATCTCTGTAAAAGTGATTTCAAGTCCTCGCAGAATGGACGGAGATGCAAATTCGAAAAGGGGTAATGAAGGACTGTGTCTGTGGTTGTCGATGGTGGTGAGGTAAGTAGAAAATCAGGTCCATAAACCAGTGTCGAGAGTAAGAGTCGGCGCAGAAGGGACGCGATGCGCCAAAAAGTGTTGTTTGTAGGATGAGAGGAGAATAATTAAATGTGATTACTGCCCCGAAGATCAAAGCAGCATGGAACCTATCTGTTTAAGAAGGATGGTCAGAAGCCTCCAACAAGTATCAGGTGGCAGATGAGAAGGGGAGGTTTTGGGTTCTGTAAGTGCAAAAGGGTTTGTGCCATGTATTGGTTCTCCTCTTGCTCAAACTTGTGCTTTTCTAATAGCGGAAGGCGCGAAACGTACATAGGTACAACAATAGGGTGGCTTGAGTGACTGAAGCACCATATCTGTAGCTCGACGATGTCATCACGACTAATCGCGGCTGGGGTAGTGTTTGAGCCTCAATTCAGAAACCTGCGGCTCATCACTATCCAAAAGGAGCGACAAGGGGTATCATTTGAGCCTAAACAGGAAATGCAAACTACCTAGAGATTAGATGAGCATGAACTCGAGACCAGTACTATGGTGACCAACTTTAAGTCTTCTTGTATGCACAGTCTGATTCGGGAGAACTTGTGAACGGTTAGCTCCAATCCAGGGAGATTATGAGGCAATGTGCGGTATACTGACTCTTATCATTAAACAACATGGTGAATTGAGCATCTCTACGGTGGGTTGTTGCGGTTCAAAGATGTGGGATTTTGAGAATTGTGGTGACTTGAATTAATACAGTGAGCTGTATCGAGGTTTAATATTGCGTGTTTATTATCAGTAACCTAGCACAGGTGCTAGTGTAGATTTATGCAAATGGCTAAATTAGCAAGTCTTCGTTTGTTGTCACATAGAAGTGTTGGATGGCACAGACGTCAGTCGTGGTCAAAGATACAGCTTGGTTTTCGAACACAAGATGTGAGAAAACTCATGTGTCCTATTCAGGCTATCAGGTATTATATATCAAACCAGCCATTTCATTTGCCTTGCTGCGGTCATACCGCATCAATCAACAGTCATTGGAATTCTATGGGTTGAAGGAGCCTTGGGTAGAAACAAGCAGATAGACGTCAACTTATTTATGCTGAGCATCTACCTCACGATGCTTCTGTCAACTCAATGTTAAAGACCATACTATTCACAAAGAAACAAGATTCTCTACTAACCAATTCATCGATTTCTTATCTGCCTTTAGGTATTGTAATTCTTCCCTATTAATTTCCGTTGGGAAGCTTTGGTTTATTGCATTTTATATCCCGCACTACAAAACTACGCTGGCGCTACGAGTTACGGTAAACAAAACTATAGTCACGCATCAATAGTAACTTCCTTGGGCTACACCGAGGTTTATGTAAATCACCACGGTCTACACCGCTGGTGGTTCTAGTAATGACTTATTGTTATTGGACAGAGAAGGAGAAGTTCTATCCATACAGCAGAGGTTTCCTAACCAGTATATATAGGCGCGGGCTGAAGGCCCGTGCCTTTATACCCCTGACTCCCGGAGGGTATTCCGTAGCGTTCCGTGACATAAATACTATCTCATTATACAGGGGGTGAGAGATTTTTTTTACGACGGAAGTAATTGTACAAAGATATTACTTACCATCGCGCGTCTAGAAAGTATATTATATATGAAAGAGATACAAGCTATGTAAGTTTGAAGGCAATGATTAAAGGCGTGTAGCTTTCCATTGCTTGGCCTGGTCAAACAGAAACACATCTTTAAGAGAGTAGCACAGCTTTATAAAGCAAAATTGGGAGATAGACACTCACCAAGAACTACCATGAAATTCAACTTGATTATTTTAATATCTTATAGTCAGCAGGGACAAGCAATGGAAACTATGACGCAACCGAGATAATTAGTTAGATGCACGGGTTGTGTTAGTAGGTGGAAATGGAAAATGGCGTTAAGCCCGGGATCTCCATAATAATACGGGTTAAGGATATACATAAAATTTGCAGCCTATCACAGCTAATCTGGAGTACTCATTATTCCGAAGGATCAAGGCTAAAATCCGCTAAACCCGACTACTTCAATCTGGTTGAGCCAAACAGCATCCAACCGTCTCTTTAACCCGTTTTCAACACCCGCGTTTACCCAGCTACCACTCATCACCAAGCATTGCTGCCAGAAATCCGAGCATTGGTCTAGTATGTCTAGTCAACAGACGACCGATAACCGGCCCCAGAGTCCCCCCCGCCGACCAAGGGCTTGTCTGCCATGTACAAAGGCTAAAGCCCGATGCCATTATGAACATAACGAAATCAGCAATGGATGCAATAGGTACGTATTTGCTATGGAGACCGAGGAACTATTTTGATTCGACTTCGTACACCTACTGATCGGGGCCGCATAGATGTCTGCGACTAAAAATCCCATGCACTCCTCAAACTACCAAAATTCTCAGGAGACCAAGGCAGGTAAAGCCACAGAAGCAATATAGTATTCCTTCTCATACCAAGACGTCCTTCCCACACTATCTGCCTTCGAGTCCTGGTTTTGGAATTACCTGGGATCAGGCCGAGAAGGCCATTGAAGATTTTGCTACGATGTTCACAGCTCACTTTCCATTCATGATACTGGATCACGACGTTACTGCCCGTCGATTATTCATGGAGAAGCCATTGCTATTCCGAGCAATCTTAATGATTGCAATCGACTTCACAGTCGCCAAGAGTCGCGAGATACGGAGGAGTATCGATGCCTGGATTGGTCAACACCTGCTGGTAATGGAGGAACAGAGTCTAGGTGCCCTCCAGGGCCTCCTTGTCTATATCATTTGGTAACACAAGCCCGCACCATATCATAGCATTCCTGATAGATTCTCTAGGGCTACACCCGATTTCTATTCTGATCGCAGGGCCACGCAGTTGATATATTTCGCCGTGGGGCTCGCACACAGTCTTGGTATCACGAAGTATTTCTTCCACCTAACATCACGCTGCTCAGCGCTGACAGGACTGCTTTTAGACCGCCAAAAATGAAAGATTTGCAAGGCAAGAAAGAAGCAGAGATCAACGAAGAATGCCGTGTTTTTCTAGCCTGCTTTTATGTTGCCTCCTTGTATGGCTATAATATCTAGCATACCAGTTTCTCAACATATTATGGCTGACTCTTTGTTTAGTAACTCATTCCAGTTCGGTCGACCCAACCCATTGTCAGCAAGCCATGTGCAATACTGTATTAATTCTCTTGAACGATCTTCCGAATATGCAACCGACTTTCTCCTCATAAAACTAACCAAGTTCCGGCAATTTATCGGACGAATACCGGACATTTACGAGGGTATTTGCGATATGAAGTGGTGTCGAGATATCTCTCAAGATGCTTCTGATCAATTGCAAGAGTTCAGAGAAGGTCTCGACGATTGCATTAGCGATGTATCTCACAAGCATCCAAAACTCCGTACTACGCGCCCTTCCTTATCAAAATTTTCTAGCTGACCTAAATCTAGTTCTGCTTTGGACTTTGCATCACAGTGCCCTTATCCAGTTACACTTGCCTATGACATATGCGACTCCAGACAGCGAAGGAACTAAACGCCTGCAGCTGGAGTGTTTACAATACTGCTTACAAGCAAGTCAAAAGTTCGTGACCATGGCCAAATCTTTTAGCCCTGACGGCCTCTTATATGCTCCATTCACTACACTTACGGATCTCATCTCTCTATACATTGCTACATCGCGTTTGTTATTGGTGGAGATAGATGGGTGGGATCTCAACGATGCCCGTAAAAGCATGGATCTCAAAACTGCCATCGACGAGGTGATTGAGAAACTGACAATAGGAGCTAAGGTGAAAGCTGCGAGGGTTGCAGCAGCGGCGGCTGAGAATCCATCTTGCTACGTACCGGACGGCCCAGACGAAGAAAGGTATGATAGGATGCAGGTTCTTGTGAAAGTAGTCGGAGGCATCAATGCCTGGCTGAATGACCAGGGTGCTTTTGTCTCCAGGGAAGAAGGGCTAAAACATGACAGCACTGACGAATCACATACATCGAAACGTGTTCATGTTAGCCCCCAAAGTCCACTATGGAATTTCACTTACTTTTTTGAGTCCCTTCTGCAGGTAGGGTCAATCTAGTCTTGTGAAATAATCTCAATTATCAACCAACTTCCCCGGAAGCAGAAACCAGCATGACCGACTCGAGAGCTATTCAAGTAAATCTTGTGGGTTCACAAGACAGGTGAGGTATTCGGTGATTCCACACTATTCTTGCAGCAGCCTGAGTGGTAACTTATACGTCTCGATATTTTGTGTAATACTTACGGGATGTCACGATCCAACAGTTGGTTGAAGGCGGATGTAGGCTGTGTCTCTATGATTTCACGGTCAATTGGATATAATCACGCATTAAAAGGGACGCATGAATAGTATAACGTCGATCCTATTACGAGATTTGATTACTGTTGTACTAATTTTGTCATTCAACTTACGTGGCACCAAACATCTCAATAGCAGCGGAACTTATCTCACCAAATTCTACGACATTGGTTGTTTTAGAGTTCAAACAGCACCGTTGCCTTCTTTGTGAGTTAGGTGCTAACTGCACCAAGACTCCCATATTACAACGATTATAAGACTTGAATACTAAAGATTTTCTTACTAAGCATGCACGTCTTTAATCAAAAAGAAAGACTATCTCAAACATCAAAAGTATTACGATTCATCGGGATGATAAATAACATGCAGCAACGTCTCCTTCCTGTCTTAACAAATAGACGACTTGATCGAGCACTTAGCTCAATCGAACAAGCCTTGACAATGCTGACACAATCTGAGATCGGCACCTTTGCAACAATATCCTACTATCTCTGTCACATAGTAATTACTATTCTTGTTGTCTTAGTTTATCTTGTCAGTCTATGCTTCCATGATATCGTCTCCGGATCGTATGGTTTTCAAAACTGCAAGCTCAAAACCAAGTTACGACAGGATAAAGGACTGGAAACCAGACTATGATGCACCGACAGAGCCCTCCTATACTATACCATGTGATGATTCGGACTATCCTCGCGTCAGAAGCTGAATGTGGCAACAACTCTGTTCGACACTACCCGATCCTGACGACATTCTACTCGCGTATGTGCATACTGGAGTGCAGGTAAAGGATTATGATCCAACTAGATCTCAGACCCCATAGGGACCGAGTATCTACAGTATGAACGCTACATAATTCTTAAGTGGCTGGATCAGCATTTCCGAGGTCAGATCACCCCGGCCAAGGACATATTGAGCGTACTAGAGATCCCGTCTTCAAAAAAATTCATTCAACTAACTAAGGTCAGAGATATCACACCAAGTGGGGTTTATTGGTTTCATGAAAGCCCGATGCTTAGAAAGTGGCCGATCTGGGTTTCATGGTACTCCTGCAATCAACTTGCCCAAGGTACTGTACGAGGGTATAAAGCAAGGGTTGATAAGGTCTTTTACGTATCACATCCTGGGCTAGCTATTCGTGAGTCAGCTATCAAGCTGGGAGTTTTCAATATCCAATATTGTTACCAGTTGCAACTGTTCGCAGAGCACATCCACTACAAAGGTTCACATTTAAATGATGTCTGACCAGGTATAATGAAAGGGTGGACGCATAGTGCATTCAAGAATTCTGTGGTGCTACTTGGTGTCGAGATCACCAGAAAGGATATTGAATGGACTCCATTCGATCTTTACTATAGTGGCAAATGCTTTCAGAACGATATTGCTGTCAGTCATCTGTCCGTGATGCCACACGACGTACTCAAGAGCAGTGTTAAGGAGCGCGGGAAGGGAATGAGGGGAGCGGTCATCCCACACGGATCTCAAGCAAGGGCATCAATGGAGGATGTGTATCACTACATTCGTAGGGGCACTGGTGAGGAGAATTGTCGTGGATATAAGAGTACTGACGTAGAGCATACGGTAAGTGATTCCCAAGCGACTCTTATCCTTGAGACATCTCATCTATTTCTAGAATCACACAGTCACGCAAGTTGCCATGAGACTCTGTCGAGATTCAAAACCATAAATTCGATTTCTTCGCGAGGATGTGCTGTCTCTGCTGTTAGTAATAGTGTGGAACTTGCTCACCTACTTAATCCTATAGATTTGAGTCTGGAGCACATCTCGATCCGGAGGCTACTGCTTATACAGCTACGTTACATAGTCTCAAGTGTTTCATGGTATTTTATTGACTTTGTGAGGCAATATTACTACCACTGTTGTGAGACAGAGCAGCAAGGAATGCAATGGAACTCATTTTGCAGGACAATGAGTTTGACAGTGGACTATGCGTTAACTCCAAAGATCAAAGATCTGTTAGAGTCAAAGTTGCGGTACGTGGTAAATATTGTCCTCTTTCATGAAGCTCTCCTACATTCTCCAACCTAGGAGATATTCCTTTGCTGTAAGATAAATAAAGCATATGGGTGTGGATGAAGATAACCGTTAATTGTGCAGTTTTCTAGAAAGCGACACAAGGGGAGGACTAATGATTAGGATCGGGGGTTCGACTCAGCTGTCCCTGACAATGAGCCTCTAGCTAAACGAGCTCCGGGTCAACCTGGATGCCTTCAAACTGACACCTGGGTAACATTGTTTCCGGGAGACGCTCTCGAGGTGCCTGTGCATATATAGGTGCTCCTGTCTCCTGCTCCTGAGCTCTCATTCTTTCTTTTCCATCAAGTCAAGATCACACTTCAGCATACAAGGCTTCGCAAAACGGCATCTAAGTGACGAAGGGTATGTAGACAGCCTCTTATTTCATCCAACATTTAGCTTCCCTAAATCCAACTTAATAAATTCCATCAGTACTAGCTAACTCAATCACAAGGACAATCAAGAACATCTAGCTCAATAGGGTGTCAATAACACCATTGCAGTTATCATGTATCGAATACCAACCATGTCGACTAGCAGTAGCCCGGAACAGACTCCTGCATCAAACACGAATCAGCCAAGCGAACTACACACACCTCCTGACCATGTCCTTCTACCCTCATTTATTATTTCCAACAGCCCAATTTCAGTTAGAGGAGACTACCCCTATGATCCATATAGCCTTCCGGGCCCTCAGAATACACCCGCACAATACAACTGGGAACATGATCATAACGCTATCCCTTCTTTAAATCCAACACAGGCACCGGCACTGACACTGGCACGACCTATTCCAGGCACCGCTGGACTGAGCATTCCCTTGGGATTCCAACATGTCTCGATCCCTAGAGCACCCAACAACATCGTCTTCCAAGCACAACCTATGTCCAGGAACTACAGGGGTAACCCTCTATCGCCACGCAACCAGTCCGCCAACATACCACCAGAGCAGAGTACTAGCGTCTGGATCACGAATCTGCCGCCTGACTGCAACTATGCAGACCTCCTGGGCATGGTGCATGACGCAGGCAAGGTATACGCAGCGGTGATCAGCCCGCCGGGCGACAAATTCATTACTTCAGCGGCCAAGATCGTCTTTTTCGACCTCGAGGGACGGCAGCGCTTCGAGGCGCGCGCCAACGCCGGCCAGTTCTCTGTGGGCGCCTATGTAAGAGTCCTTTGTGTCATTTCTTCTTATCTTTTAAAAGGCTTGAAGTAAAAAGCCTCCGTTTGGAACCAAGATAGTCTCTAGAAGCTTTGGAGCCCCTCACGGATAGGCAACCACTGACTTTGAAAATTCAGGTGCCGCGTGTGCGACCCAACCGCATTCTGACAGAGGCTCAGCCAGTCGGACCCGAATCACGCATCCTGCACATCACCGGCCCGGATAGCGTCGTGAACCAGCATGTGCTGTTGGATTACTTTCGAAGATGGTGCGCATTCGACATTGAATACGTCCAGCGCTGGCCGCTCGAGGACAGAAACGTGACCATGGTGTGGGCGTTCGCTAGCTATCGTTGTCAAGCGGAGCGCGTATTTGCTGCCATCCGGGATATCAGGGCCTACAACTTACACTCGCCGGGAAGAGGGGTTTGGGACTCTGTTGTTGTGCGCTTCGGGCGGGATCCTTGCGATCGGAATTCCTCTAATCAGTATCGTCTCTAAACATGTTGTTAGAGATGCGGGCGAGGATCATATGAGGCAGATTGTTGCTCGAGTGTGAAGGATAGGATTAGGCACATTTTGGGATACAATGGGAGCTTAATCATGTATCACGCAGCAGCATTACCATGGGTAGATCGGGCCTCGGGTTGAGTTATTATGGCGTCTACCATGACAGCGATGATTGACAATGTCACAACATATCTCGCAATGCTAACACTATTTAAGTAGCAATTCATTCATTCACATTATCAACTACAACATACAAGTACGCGAAACTACTTCGCATGAATAATGGTATATCTCTAAGGGCATCTCATCATTAACAACCCAACCAAGACTCCAGCAGATGAGACGTGATCAAACACCTTCGTACAAGATCGCCATGCCACCGTCATTCCTCTAATCCAGAGTGTTAATAAAACCTTCATAAGCAAGCTGCTGATCATCAAGGCTATGTCGCCGAAAGCAAAGCTACGCAAAAATTAACCCCGGGTATCTAGTCGCGTCCGCGATAATTGCCCATCTTCTCAATAGAGCTCATGATGCCGCTTCGGCCGCCCGTGCCACTAACGGGGCGAAGGCCGCCACCAACTTTGCGCTCGCCTCCAAGACCACCAATTCTGCTGTCGGTGGGCTTCTTTACCGATCCAGGGGCACGTAGACCGGATGGTCGTGAAATGCTGCTTCGGAAATTGGTGGTAGTCGGCGGCGGCGGCGGCGGCTGTGGCTTGGCAGCTGGGGGAGACGGAGGTGGTGGTGCCTCTACCTGACAAAAGCTCTGCATTGACATCATCTCTTCAGCTAGTTGTACCAACTCGCCCTTCTCGACGCGCTCCTTCTCCAGTAGTTGCCGTAGCTCTTGATTATCGGACTTAACACTGGTGATGACGGCATCAAGCTTCTGAATCTCCGCATTCAGCTCCTTGATCTGTGTAGAATCCTTGACGGCCTGAGCTTTGCGCTCCTCATCGATAATAGTTTGGTTTGGATCCACCTTGGTCATGGTGGCGTCGCGTCCAGCACGGACCCTCTCGTTCTCTTCCAGAAGTTCCTCAATTTTGTCTTCGAGCTCATGGACTTTCTTAGACCATCGGTTCTCATAGCTCTTTTTCAAAGCGGAGATCTTGCTCTCATGTTTGCTCTTGTAGAGAGAATGTAACTCGCGTGACACCTTCTCAACGGCGATCTCGACCTCGCGTGATCCTGGGGCCCTACTCTTCTCGGGCGATTTGTTGGCGGCGTTTGATGGGACGTCAGCGCTGGCTTTACCAGCACGCATGGCTGCCATCTTGCTTTCCGCCTCTTGAGCCATAATCTCAGCGGCTTCACGACGTTTTTCACTCTCTTCGAATTTTGACTCGAGCTGATCCCGCTCACATTGGCTGCGAACAATCTCTTCCTTTACTTTACGCAGCACAGACTCCATCTCTTTACCACGTTTCTCCCATTCTTCCTGCTGTTCAGCGAGAGCCTCCTTGACCGCCTTGACTTCGCGTAGCTCTTCCATACATTGGCCAACGCGTTTCTCGGCGTCCGCAACGGCCGTCTTCAGTGACAACACCTCGGCCTCTTTACCGCTTAGCGAAGCTTTGAGGCTGCTGATCTCGGAGAGAAAACCTGATTTGAGCGACTCCAATTCTCTAGGCGTGATCGTGGGGATGCTGCGAGGGGTGGGGAGCGGAGGAATATCGAAGTCAAGAAGGTTGTTTTGCCTTTGCTTAGGAGTAACAGGAATTGTGCCCGCCAATGACTTTGCC
The DNA here is from genome assembly GCA_037356055.1 of Xylaria sp. Z34. NCBI lineage: Eukaryota > Fungi > Ascomycota > Sordariomycetes > Xylariales > Xylariaceae > Xylaria > Xylaria sp. Z34. Next base: position 490,059 of record JBAWJW010000011.1, read on the forward strand.
GGCGAGCCTCTTCGAAGAGTCGATATCTGCTCGGCATATCTGGAGGAAAAATTATGGATTTGGTCCGTAAAGTCAAGAAGGTTGGTTGAGTTTGAAGACTCGCGCCTTGCAGCGGGCCGGGGCGTTTCCTCAGATGACAAATCAGATCGCCCACGGCTGCTGGGTGTAGCGCCGACATTGGCGAACTTCGTAGGGGTGTGTCCAATGCGGGCAAACATTGTCAAGTTGGGCACCGCAGAGAAGGTGCTGAAAGTGCTAATCATTGTGTCATCCGGCCCGGCTTGCTCATCATCCTCGACTTGGTCTTGCTCTTGCTCTCGTCCAGTAGACATGAAAGTATCCTCGCCCTCGCCATCTACATTTTCCATGATTGTATCCTCGTCCTCAAATATTCTAATTGCTTGTGCGAGATCCTTGTTCTCTGCTATCGCATCTTCTAGAGTTATTTCGCGGTGTTGTACTTCGGGCTCTTGTATTTCGGGCTCTTGTACGTCGGTCTTTTGTACTTCGGGCTTTTGTACTTCGGGCTTTTCGAGAGGTGGGCTACTATTGACCTTGACAGGAAATCGCTTGTCGGGAGACCATTTCCTGGGACTTTTTGTAGTGGATATCTTCTCCAGCGATCGCACCTCACCGCCAGAAAGGTCTTGAGAGGCAAGAATCTTTAGAGGAGACAGCCCGTTACCAGATAAGACACGGCTATGGCGTTGCTTATTGGACGAGGCATTCTCCTGGTCCTGACTCATCGCACCCGTATTGTTGCTCTGAGGCAGCGAATGAAAGCCGATAGGATTCCTGTCGTCACTACCGGCATTATCTATCTCGGCATCGAACAGGCGCTGGATTGTGGGCGTAGGTGTTGCCATGGCCGCAGCGTTCAGCGCTGCGCTTTTCGCCGAAGAGAGTGGTGTGGGTGTAGCTGGAGCTGGTACTGGCGCCATTCGAGATAGCGAAGGACAGTAGAAAGATTGAAACAACAAATCAATAGAGAGATAAACAAGATTTTCAATCAATAAAGCACATTCTATGAGGGTTGTGTCGAATGCTATGTCACGAATGCAACTGGTGACGAACAAGAGTAGATGGGAACAATGCATCCAAATAAAATGCACAGAGCTGGGACCCACCAGACCTCGTTGATATGGCAACGGACCAGCCCATTGGGTAAACCAGGTTCATCCCTGGTAAAAGTGGGTCATTCCATGCATTAGGAGTCAGTGTTCACTTTAACCGTCGATAAACATCCTACACGCCTGAAGTTCAATTTCAGTATTGATGACCATCTTCATCGAGGTTGTATGAAAACAATAAATACTCGGTACGTCTGACTTCTACCCTTTTTCTCTCCTTCACCAAACAATTCAATACACTTCAGTCTCTTATCCCAGCAGGGGTATAAAAAGATGGTCACAAAAGCGAGTTTGCCGGAAACGTTCGGTGAAAAGACTATAGTTGAACTAATTGTTTCTACAAGACGCTTCGTCTCCGTTATCGCAGAAACAAGTCTATCACTCGTGCTTTACTTGAAGCGAAGTCAAAATGGAAGCAGTAGTCTAGCTAGTAGCTGATTGTAGTTATTTAATTCCCTCAGCACGCACAGGAGAGAACAGCGCCTTCGAAGCGATAATATGGACGAAGACATTGATCAAAACCCTGTTTTTCGAAAGTATATATACTTCAGAGTCCCCATTAATTATTCAACCTCTAGCCATTATGCACGGGATAGCCCTCGGTAGTGAACAAGAGCGTGTCGCAAACTGGACAGTCGTTAATGTCAGTATGATAGGAATGACCCCGAAGTTATCAGATGAATCCAGTATATTCTTACACTGTATTTCAACAAAGATGAGGAGAATCGCTTCCGCATGGAGAATATTGTAGGGGGCAGACTGTTCGGTTTACCATGGAAGTTGAGGTACATGACACCTGCCACTGATTCTAATCCTACACCCGTTGCTCAGCACATAGTCTGTAGGTATATATTAATTTCATTTAACACTATTTGACGCCAGGTATACCGACTGCGATAGTTCAATCAACTCGTTAGTCCCAATTTCGCCAACTCCGGCATTTTCGTGAAGACGGATCGAATTAACTCCCTCTATCTCGACGTTCCCGAGCAGCTTAAAAAACGCTCCGCAAAGCCAGGTACCAAATGAAAAAAAAGTGTCTAGGAGTCTCTGATACCCTATATACATTTCTGCAGATACACGAAGATCATTCTATGTCTGATACATGAATAGGCATGAATCGACTAAAAGATGCTTGTGACGCTTAGTAGTGATACGGCAAGAAACATATATCCATCAGAGTCAGTAGCGACGAAGTCCAGCGTGCGACCAGACAGTCAGGTAAGTTGCCGGAGTCTTTAGTCCCCCTTCTGGCATGTATTAGAGAAACGAAGAGCCTCGACGGACATACTCTGCTCTTGCTACTCCTGCAAAGCTCCCGAAATCCTAGGCAGTTCTTCTTACAAGTGGCAATTACTGACTCCAATGTTATATCAAGAAATCATGACTAACGGGGGCGTCATTCTTCTGAACGGAAACGTTAATCCATTCCCGAAGCTGGATACAGCATTGCGCGGTCTGATTTGTTCGTGCCTAGCCACAAACTCCGGGAACCAACCATTGGCGTCAGCATTGACGAATATAGCGGCAGTTTGCGTCAAACAGAGGGATGAGCAGTTTTACGCAAGCAAGGGGTACGAAGGAGAAAGCGACGATGACATAAGGTCGATACTGGATCAGCTGATTTTCAATGCATTTTAATCGTAGAGCTCTAATTATATTGAATCACCACAGAAATTTGCCTATACTTAACGAAGTAGCGACACGTACGTGCCCAGTTCCGAGTTTTCAATGTAGCTCTATCATTGATTAGGAACATGCAGAATTTATGTACCTTCATGGAACCATCCATGCTTGGCTATTGTAAAAAGGACAGGCCCTATAACTGAATATCTTAATCCAGAACCAAGTTCTAAGCGCAGCCATTCTCTGCAATTAAATTAATTACAATACTCGGAGTGATAGGTACACAATCTGCCAAAGCTCAAATAGGTAGAACCTAGCTAAACTGGGAAATATAGAACAGTTTATGTGTAGATTCGGTTGATATAACACATTTATGTGAATGTCACATCTAACACTGGAATGCTACACTAAAACTGCTCGGCTCACAGCTTTATTCATGGGCTGCAGAACGACTTATAGCAGCTGCCAAAGCTGAAGACCTCGTCGAAACTTTTGCAATTTATGTTAGTATTTTCGGCATCAATGACGTCTGCATGGCTGGCACAATGGAGCTGAATATTAATAGGCGAAGATCCGCTATCATGATGTACACCATGTTCCAGACCGCCTTCCAGCTATGATTAAGTTCTCTTGCCGAAGGCCCGTGGCCTATCAAGTCCCAGGGAAGACAAACGTTCGTGACGTAGCATATCGACGTGCAGGAAACAATTGATAGTAGGTCTTGGCGGAGTCGTCCTGGATGAGCATAATGCAGTGGAACGATTGGCGAGCAGATTATCTCTCACCGCCGAGTTCGCCTCCGCTCCAAGTCCTGTAAGGGACTGGCTGGTCTTACGAGGCTGATAATTAATATCAACTTGTACGAGCCTGTTATAGACTTATTTCCTGTCAAGGCTGCGATGACAAAAGCTAGCAGTTTCGGGACCGACTGGGTATTAACGATAGACAGGTACGAAGCCGATCATCGTTGTGTCGAATGTTCAAAGCAACACATAAGAAATATGTTCATGTTGGGCATGAACGAGTCGTTGTCTTTTGTCAATATCACGAGATAAGAGATGTGATTGTTCAAGATTCTCTCATCCGGCTCATTTCGCTTGGCTCAAGAGAATGCCTTGGGATACTACTCATCGCTCTGAAACAGAATGAGTGCCTATGCTTGGCAATGGGTTCTGGCGCCTCGATCTAGAACCGATCATTCTGTACACTGTATGATGAGGTGTCATTGTCCTGTACATGACTTCGCACGCATACCTGGGCTGGTTCCGGTTGTTTTTGCATTTATTAAACGCATCTTACACGTTCGCTTGTGCCGATGATCCGATAGTGTATACGAGCAGTATTATATCAAGCCACATTTCCCGCACTCTACGAAGCCGGTACTGATTAGATTAAATGGTGATAAAGTCCTCCGGACAATGAACTGAGCATCGACCCCGTGTACGCACATCACTATGAGGCTCGCGCATCTTCCGGCTCGTTCACCATGCTTTGGGCTGCGTCACTGCTTCGGCAGCCCTTCCGGCGTGTATACATCAGTTCGCCCAGCTTGGAAGTTCTCTCAGTTTTTGAAACCCAATCGCGGTATGGCTTCAGAAGCTTTGATGCCAACTTCCATATCTCAGTTGACAGCAGCCGACCTTAGCCACGCAAATCAACAGCTTCATGTTAATAAGGTTTATGAACGTTTGCAGCAAGACGGCATACTGAAAATCAGCCTGGACTTTGCCGACCCTGAGAGCCAGTATCTCAAACAACTGGTCATCAGCCTTCATCAGTATCATGATCATCAGCTTCCCATATCACATAGCGCGTCACGCGGATGGTTCTGGGATGTCCGACCGAGCAGTACTTCCTTCCAAACTGCCAATCACCGAGCCCGATCGGAGACAATGGAAATGTTTCCTTGGCACACTGATTGCAGCTATGAAGATGTACCGCCACGGTATTTTGCACTTCATGTTCTCCAGCACGATCGATTCGGTGGAGGAACTTTATCGGTCATGAATGGTGGGTGTAACAACCTCCCGTGTCTTAATTCATTGTCAAACTTGAAAATATCTCAGCTAACGTGTTTCTGCACGAAGTTCAACGACTGTGCGAATCCCTCTCACAGTCCACACGAGACTCTCTGATGCGCAGAGAATACAGCATCAAGGTCCCACTTGAGTTCAAGAAAAATCAATCGAGTATTGTTGGAAGCCTTATGGCAACGGACCAAGATGGCCGGCCTAGCATGATGCGGTTCAGGAGAGATATCGTGACACCTCTGACAGAAAGGGCTTCAAGCGCGTTACGAGATCTCGATACATTCTTGGAGCATCCTGAGACTCATTCGCAGTCCACAATGCATCTCGTTTCTAAGGATATTCCTGCAGGGAGCATTGTAATGTTGGATAACCGCCGGTGGCTGCATGCCCGAAACAATATTAACGACCCGAAGCGCCACCTTCGAAGAGTGCGTTGGGATGCCGTTCCGTTCCCATGCATGTACCGATAGCAACCAGAAGCGTGCTGTCTATGGAGAAGTCCGCTAGATAATGACATAAAGTAATGAGGCATATTCGTATTAAAAGACATGTTCATGTAACGCCACGTATCAGATTGCCACCGGGCTTAGCCCACTGAACAAATGCGCCATCAAAGCCCCCTAATATGACTATTTGAGCCAAGGAAAAAGAAAACAGTAATAAGTTGGTGAGGTAGCCACAAAATGATGTGATGAGACATTGGTGGCTCTGCTGCAGCATGCACGACAGGAATGGCTTTATTCACAGTGCCTGAGTCTAACCAATTGGACATCTCTATCCCTTCAAAATGTGGCGTACTACAGTCTATCTATATAGAACTGATAAGTAGGGAAGGTTAAGGAGAACATATGTATTACAGGTCGACCACGGTGGCAATGTCGGGCCGCATATTTTAGAATCAGAAATGAACACAATGGCTATTCCTTTTTAGTATCAATAAAAGCAAGTTTGGTCCTTGTGAAACGTTGCTACATACGGGGCTTTGAGCAACGGACATTGCAATATCTGCACAGACAGATTTTCAACGCGAAACATATTATGTCCCCTCAAATCTTCTGAGATTTTACGCATCATTTTTGAAGAATGGACGAGACAACCCCCCTACTACAAAACCAGTCTCATTCTATTCCACGGAAACGGCTACTAGTAATCTTTCCAGTGCTTGCTTTGATACAGTTTACTTCTTTTCTCGACCTAACATCGATCTCGACAAGTCTGCCCGCTATCGCGTCCGCACTCGATACAGGAGCATCCATCTCCTTAGTCGGAGCCAGTTTTCTTATCACCAGCACTAGCATCCAGTTAATCAATGGAAGATTATCAGACATATTCGGCCGCAAGGCCTCTTTGGTCACAGCGCTTTCTATCATGGCACTTGGGAACTTGTTGTGCGGCTTCTCCGCAACAGCGGTAGAGCTGTTTGCTGCCCGCGCGTTTACTGGCTTTGGTGCAGGAGCTATTAATGCGCTCGTTCAAATCGCTATTGCTGATATTACAACGCTGGAACAGCGCGGGTATTATTTTGGCATGGTCGGGATGGCTGTGGCTTTTGGGAATGGATTGGGTCCTGTTATTGGCGGCGTATTCACACAGACAGTCGGATGGAGGTGGGCATTTTGGTTTGTCTGTCCATTATGTGTGATTGCTATCGGGTACCTCGTGTCAGTTTGGCCTACATCACGCTCTGCTTCCGCCGAAGACCGAATATGGGACAAGTTGAAATTGGTGGACTGGGTAGGAGCTTGGGCGAGTTTGCTCGGCATCGCATTACTTTTGGTAGGCAATGGGCTGCTCTTTCCATTGAGTTTTTGATGCTAACTTACGAGTCAGATCCCTATATCCCAAGGTGGATCAAATATGTCATGGAGCTCACCAGCAACCATAGGTATGATTGCCGGTGGTGTGACCCTACTGTGTGCTTTCGTCGTCGTGGAGTGGCACTTCGCGAAGCTACCATTGATGCCAAGTCGATTGTTTCGTTATGGTCGTTCTACGAACATCTTGATATACATCAACATCCTTGTTGGCTGGATTTACTGGGGGAATCTATTCATTCTTCCTTTATATCTGCAGAACGTTCACGGATCTAGCCCTGCACAGGCTGGGGTCTTGATGCTTCCCATGGTCATCACCCACGGACTTACGTCGGGCTTGACAGGCGTCCTTATATCCATATTTGGACATTACAAGCCCATCATTATCACCGGTGCCTTCTGTTGGGCTTTGGCCGCAGTTGAGAAGGTGCATTACAATCAGACGACCCCAATTTGGAAGATCGTGGTCGTTGGTATTTTTGACGGTATAGGTGTAGGCTGTTCTCTGCAGCCTGGTAAGTGTCTCCCACAACACCAAGAAGGCCCTTGCATCCGCTCACATAGGGTCTACAGTCCTTGTCGGTCTCTTCGCAGGATCTGACGTTAAAGATCGAGCTGTCTTGACTGGACTACGGAACTTTCTCAGAGATATGGGAGGAGCAACGGGTACAACCAGTACGTATTTACCCTCGAGTTATACCTATATCAAATGATTGTCTAACAAATCCATAGTCTCAGGAGCGATTCTAAGCAATGTGTTATATGGTCAATTGAAATCGAGATTCAGTCCCAGCATTATCGCAAAGCTGACCTCCTCAACGTTCGCGTTAAAAGACCTGCACCTTACGGATGAAGAAAGGGATCTAATTACTCAGGGGTATATGAAGGGCCTCCGTGCTGTGTTTGCCTCTTTCGCTGTGCTAATCGCCATTCATGTGGTCTCCTGTGCATGTATTCGAGACTACGGGTTGAGCCGAGGCGATACTTTACAGCAGAAGGGCATCACCGAAGAGGAACGAGAAGATAGTAGGGCGGATGGACGCCAAGAAATTGATTCTTGAACGTGCAAATTGAGTTCACCGATCAAGTTGTATTTTGGTCATAGTGCGCTCTCATAGACAGCTCATGCTTCGATTATATCGTTGATGAAATAGTTCCAAACATCCCATGATCGGGTCTCTACAGGTAATTCTCAACCCAGCAGGGCGCGTTAGGGGGTGGGCTAAGGCCCTGAGGCTGGTTGTGGCGGTGACTCCTTACTACCTAGGTACTTAAGGTACCTATTGGAGAGTTGTGGCTTCGCCAGCCTTTTTCATTAAATCTAGAACCGTAGAACCTCCAAGTCGATAGTATCTATCTCACGCAGATACGTATTCTAGGAATATGGTGCTTCTCTCTAGACAAATATGTTTCGAGCACGACCAAATCCTGTCGGCCTTCTCATCTCCAAGTTCAGGCCACTAAAACGAGCATACGCAACTGGCTTTCAACCATTACCACCACGCGTTCGCTTGCTCGGCCCTACACTTTGGAGTATTGCTGCCTGCAGCACCATCTACATTGGATGCGCCGCCTACGAAGTCTATCAAGATGCGCAGCGAGCTAGAGAGAAAAAGACGCAATGGATTCGCGAAGGAACCGCTCCGACATTCGAGGATTTACAGAATTTGAGAGATAGAGCAGTCGTGAATGCTATGTTGAATCGCCTCAGTGGTTCAACTCCTGAGCTGGCAGAATTTACTGACCCGGGAGAGTTAACGAAAAGCACAATGGCAATCACTGCGGCAGTCCATCTTGCCTCCAGCTTTGTTCCGACAATGAAGCATCATTTCGCCCATACTCCTGCTCTGTCCCCCAACTACACCCTCCTCACCTCGGTTTTCGGACACGCGGGACTGCTGCATCTAGGCTTCAACTTGTATGCAATGTTCATGTTAATGCCGCGCGCCGCCGAGTCCCCGTATTTGCAGGGGAGCAGTGCGCACCTTGCAGCATTCTACGCCTCCGCCGGCATTATGAGTTCTCTTGCAAGCCAGGCGACAGCAATCTGGCCCAGACGCACAGCCTATACGACAAGTCTCGGAGCTAGTGGTGCACTTTTTGCCTTGCTAGGCATCGTCGGTGTCTCTTACCCTAACACTCAGGTTGGCATAATTTTCCTACCTGGCTCCATTCCCATCACTGAGGCGATGGCCTACCTTGCTCTCTTCGACGCAATTGGCATATTTGTCCGGTATCCATATATCCACCTCGGGCACGCACCACACCTTGCCGGACTGGCGCTCGGTTATACTTACGCGAAACAAAACGGCGGAAAAAACATATGGCGTCCAGGCCGCAGAATAGCCTTCAAGGCAATGCGATCTCTAGGAGTAATATGAGGGACGGCGCTTGCGGATGCACTTCTAACAATGAAGAGATTATTGTCTCGTTATGGCATGGTATATCCACTTTGCAGAAGGAATTTCGAGGTATACTTCCGATTAGTCTATTCGGAAGTGTTATAGCCGTCTATCTTGAGGATTATTATAACGTCATACATATGTTTACACTTCTTCGTCCTCAACACTATCGGACTCGCTGTCAGCACGATCCTGACCTTCCTGCTTTAGCATTCCCTTCCCCTTCTTTGCCTTTCCCTTCGCACCTTTGCCTCTTAGAGCTTCAGGAATTTCCTTGTGCACTACGCCATCCTCGAATAGCAGTCCAATATCTGGACGCCGAGCAACAGCCTTCTTCCACAGGCTCTGTGGTACCTCTTCGGCAACGGTTATGATCCTGCCCGACGTGGTGAACTGCCATTTCAATTCAGGGGCAAGTTCCATCGCAGTACGAAGATGGATCCAGATGCTAACATCTGCCTTACTGGGACGGCTTGTTGCTGTTGCAGCTGCGACGGGTAGGAAAGATAAATGTGCAGCGCCGTCAGCCCGTCTGATGTTACCTGAGGCAACCACAAGCGGGTAATTTTGGTATGTGGTCTCATAAACAATATACTCTGGCAGGTTCTCGGAGTCGGTTTTCAACGGCTCACCCTCCGGGATCAGAGGTGCTTGAGATGCGCTATCGCGCTTGGAGTCCCTCCGTATTTGGTATGACTCGGCCTTCTCTGCATCAGATTCCGGTTGTTGTCGAAGCGTGAACCGTGCCTTTGATGAGGACGCGGCATGGCGAATGTCGTTCAGTGTTATCCCGAGATCCTTCATCCTCGTTTGCTCCAACTAGGGTATGGCGTTAGTCACGGTGCGACTCATTTGAACCGCAATGAAGTAAAGCACAACAAACGTACCAGATCAACGACTCCGACCCATCCGTCTGTGTCACAGATCAGATAATCGTCCCCCTCAGCCTCCGAGTCAAGCTCATCTTGCATGACAGCCCGCTTCAACACAAATGCTACTGCCTTGGCAACAGTTGCATCGGCATTCTCAACTACCCGGTACCCTTTGCCTCCTGCACTTTTTCCATTCACACTCATACCTCTGCTCCGTCCATGGCGGGGATTTTGCTGGGAGAGCGCGCTAGGCGGGAGCACACCTCCATTCTGGTTGATGACGGAAAGAGGGATGAGGACGGAAGCAGCGGCCATTCTTGTACTTCAATTATACAAGATATGAGGGATGGATTCGTTCGTGTAAAAGCGACTTGTTTGTGTCTTTGAAAATACTGAGTGAGTAGTATTGGACATAATCAGCAAAGCAAAGGGTGTTCATGTTGCTCAACTTATACATTCTCCTATACTACTCACTCAGGCGACTGATCAAACGTCCGAAAACGGCATCCTAGCCACGACACGGCCCCTTGCAGCTTGTATTGGAGATCGTTGGCTTGACCGCTCTATGCCAGCTGGTCGTGCAGCACTGGGTCGCGGGGACGAAACCCCGCTGGCCTGTCATATGCATGGACTGGTGTCTCGACCCACACGGATAGATCTGGCTGTACCAGATACCCTTGGTTGCGTGTATGCGCCATGCCCCTATCAGCTGGTTGATCGATAACAATTGTCGACGCCTATCTTAGTTGAAGTGTTCTGTACCCATGGTTTTTGTTGGGTTTCCCCTCAGTTATCGGTCACCGCTTCGCTTCACCACCACACCTGGCTAAGTCTCGCTGGCTCGCCCTGGTCCTACAGTCACGTTTTGGATCTACTATACTCTTCCGAGTTAGGACAGGCCTTCAACGCAAGTCATACTGGCATATAATCATGTATGTGATCGGAACTTTAACTCTATTCCCCTTTCACTTACGTGAAGCACTGGGTACCATACTTTTTCGGTTAAAGCCTGGTATCGTCTGGCCCACCGAGATCTTCAGATGAAGACAGGCTAGGCGGAATGCGCAGAATGCCATGCATTGCTGCCCCATAGAGGGGTCCATGCAGGTGGATGCATTTTGAAACCCCTGAAGCTGTCGCGAAAGAGGGGTCACTGGCCACCGGAGGACAGACACGATACAGTCATACAATATCGAAGGCCTATTGCGGCAGAATAGCACGCGCTATCAAGACAACGTTAGCGACGTGTCTATCTTTAGAACATAATATGCAAAATCAGAAATGTTTGAGCCAACAGGACTATAGTAGGAAGCCATCAAAGCTACTGTCACTGAGCTGGCCAAGCAGTAGATAGACACGTCAAGCATCCGGCCCCGGAATATCGTTGATGAGGTGGAGCATCATTTGAGCATATCGAGGTCACGAAACGAGGTCCAGTGACGACGCGTGCGGGGGAGTAAACAAGACTAGAATTAATGAAAGGCCTCGTGAGGACAGTTTCAGGTAGGTTTGGGCCTTTTTGGATCATTAGCACCATGTGATTATCCACCACCACCTTGAAGATGTAGATACTCCAAATAGTTCCTAAGTCAAGGAACAACAACGTCGCGGTTCAACGTGAATCGGATACGCCAAGATATTAGGCTGTCAAATATTCAAACGTGGATTTGTACACATCTTTCAATGAACCTGACGCATAGATCTCATTGTATCAATCACATCATGAATACGCCTCCGTTGCAGTTAATGGTTTGACCCGTGATCCAACCCGCTTCCGGCGACGACAAAAGAGCAACAGTACCGGCAATATCGCTCGGCAATCCCATGCGATTGAATGGGCTTCCTTGGCCAACCTTCGCAACGATTTCATCCGGAGTCATCTTGTCAGAGCCCGGGACTATAACACTCGGAGTCAGTTACAACCGTTCTCGGCGTGATTTGTGTAGCTTTCAGAAGCTCCCAGACACCAGCTTGGAATTACTCACCGTAGTGCTTCGCATTCTCAGCTGCCATGTCAGTCTGGACCCCGCCTGGCGCAATCACATTGACAGTAACTTTTTTGTCGGCAAAGTCCCATGCCAAACACTTAACCATTCCTTGTATCGCGGCCTTGGACGAAGCATAAACAGCATGGCCCTTGAGTCCCTATGGCTCGCCACGTTAGTTCCCCTAGACTGATATGCACTAGTGGAAGTTGATGGAGGATAGAAAACGGTGTGCTCACCCAGTTCGCGGAGACCGATCCTATCAAAAACAGCCGACCGCCTTCTTCAATATACTTGTGCGTCTGCTGCGCAACGAGGAACTGCCCGCGTACATTGACAGCGTAGACACGATCGAAGGTTTCCTGCTCGACATCCTCTAAGTTACCGAAATGCTCGATGCCTGAGTTACTCATCACGACTAGGACACCTGGTGTCAGTTATAGCCATCTCGAGTATGATTTGGAAATTTGCTGAAATCCTGATTTCGCAGAGTAAAAAGAAAATGGTTCCAGGAATCCCTCACTGTCGATGCGTCCAAGCTCCTCCTTCGCCTTCGCAAACAGCGCGGCAATCTCGTCGGCCTTCGATACATCCGCTTTGATGATAGCTGTTCTGACACCTAAGCTACGGGCTTTTTTCGCTACTTCCTCCGCGGCCGATGCCGACGAAACATAGTTGATGACCACATCAGCCCCGTCCTGTGCTAGCCGCAGCGCTATGGCCGCCCCGATACCACGGCTCGAGCCCGTCACTAGTAGGTATGTTAAACCCAGTTCATATTACGATGTGAGCGGATAAGGATGTGCAGAATCGAACTCACCTAGGGCTACTTTCCCAGCTAATATTTTGGTAGTTTGGTTGCTCATTGTGAATCAAAAGCTTGTCAATATGTAATAGTCGTAGCAGTAGATCGAAGATGATGGCTCGTTTTTAGCTATTCCCTTAGCTCTTGGGGTTGCCCCGTGTCTTTATACTTCCAGACTCGCATGATCGGCATCGGTTAAGGGCGAAGACGTTCGTATGTAAAAATGAGAGGCTCGGCCGAGTATGATGTAACACCGAGTAGGCAATATTTATCGTGATTAGAAGGAGGGCATGAATCAGCAAGGAGATTAGGTAGGTATGACATTATGAGTGGTTAGATATCGGCCAAAATGGCCGTGTGGCACTATTGCCTCCCCCACTCTAATGAAACCGGTCTGCCGGTCGCTTTGATGACGGGCTTAACAAGCTGCATGGGCAATGATTAATTAACGATTACAGAGGCCGAATATGAGGGTATCGCCGTCAATATATTGATTAAATCTGCGAAAACAATATTGCAGCTATTTTTTTACATATTGCTATTGATCAAACATCAATCGCAAACATGTCACCTATGAGCCGGAGTCTAGTCTGAACATCCCTAGAGTTAACGGGAGGAATTCTATCAGAGAGCGCCTTCGTATTCTGATATCCTGGGGTAATCTTCGTTTACCCATCAAACTGAGCTCGGGACCGATGAGACCCAAATACCTAGATCGCTTGCTTACTTATTGATGAGAGTGCTATACGTAATGGATAATATTTATGGGAGTACGAGAAGAATATCAAAACTCGGTGGTACGGGTAGTATGATTGAAGTATCTCAGTCGTCATCAATCCGATCGGTTTTTGTCTAGTGTAATAGCTGAAGGCCAGATCTGTAAGAGAGAGGCCAAGTGATATGAGAAGAACATAATTACTTTCTGAAAATTTTCGCTACAAACCAAATCAGCCGGCCTTACTACAGCTGTTGAGAAACTCGTTTTGCCTTCAAAATTGTTTCATCTTCGGTTACAATAGGTACGTATACATTCCTTTTTATCAATGATACTAACCTTCAGGCTACCCTTTCATACACAGATGGAGCTTTGATTAAAGTATCACACTGAAGATTTCTGGTAGACGTTTCCACTGGCCATATAAGCTCTTTTCAATTGATAATCACATTGTAAGTATCCTTCTGATATTCTTTTCAATGTCTATCAAGCTGGTGTCTTGTGCGCATAACTTCACTCTTCATTGCGAACCCTGCCCCAAAGCCACTTTTGAAAAGCGTGTCTTTAAATGAATGCAACCACCTAGGTAGGAAGCCTTATGTTTATGCTTCAAATGATTGGAGATTTTGTATCCTATAATGCGAGAGTTATAGGAAGGTGCGTGAGTGGGAAGAAGGCCAAGGTTAGCTATTGCCGTAAGAACAGGAAGAGGACGTGCTTACCTTTCCCTCATCAACCTGATTCTAGGTAGGTACCTACCTGGATGAACAGATTATAATACAATCCTAATCCTCACCTCTCTACATCGAGGCTGTCCCGTAAAACCCGACGACAGTGTCTGCAGAGTCACAATAAGCGCAAGGGTAACAAGCCATTGAGATCAACATGAGTTCCCAGTTCCCTTCCATTCAATCCTTTTATTCGCGGGAAGTAGCCTCCGGAGAATGCAACAACTCTTCTCACCCCACCAAAGCCGGCGATGGCTTCACACCATCTGAAGTGGAAGCGGTTATCAACCCTCTTTCTCGACCTTTTCAGCCTTCAAAGCACTATGATGTCTGTTCCATTGCAGAACTGGAGACAGGCCCGCATAACTACCAGATCAGCGGGCGACTGGTCAACTTCTCATCTACTGGTGGCCCTCATAGGACACCGACGAACGTGGAAGGCTACTATTTTCTTGTCATATCTGATAGTACCGCGGCGATTGCTGTAAGTTTCACCGGAAACAAGCTATAGTGATAATTATTTTGCACCCAACAGCGATCTAAGGCTGTTTTCAGATAAAGCTATACTGTAGCCCGAACGAGTGCAGACCACTGCTAGGTCAGCGGATTACACTTTGGGCAACTTCAATATCCGCTGGAAACCAGGCAGAGATCGGACACATCCCGTATTGCTCTACCGCCACTACGATATATCCTGGACGAAACGGCGCAACCCACATAGAGTTCCATGTAGACGAGCCTGGTTCCGAAGATGACGGCTCCCTGCGCCGCCCAGTAGATGTGAGCACCGACCAATATGGCAACATCCCTGGCCTCATGACACTGAAATCATTTCTTGTGAGTGGACATGATCTAGGAGAGGCAAGGATTCTGGTTTGTGTGCGGAGTGTTGGGCCACGCCGAACCATTCAACCCAAGAAACGGGAAGGCAGTCTACACATGGTAGAAGTGAGCATATACGATGACACTGCACACTGCGTGTTGAAGCTGTGGGAAGACAAGATTATGTCAGCTAAGTCATGGATTCCAAACCAGACCATTCTTCTCCTATCTCAACCTTTGTGTCGCGATTATACGGATCGTGCAGGTGCCGTTCATGTTGAGGTTGGCATAGGGTATAGCTCAATTGTCAATGTTGACCCCGAGTTTCCGGAAGCTGTATGGTTGCGTGCCAAGATCCAAGAGATGGCCAAGAAAGAAAGAGTTATTGTTCCATTTCCTGAGGATATCTGGGACTTGCAATTGGCCATGTATGGACCTGACCGGACACTATACACATTCGCAGAACTCGAAGAACAAGCACGCAACCAACCCCCTGCGACTAACTTCACAGGAAAGTTAAGCGTGGTTGTGCTCGAAATGAACCTGCTCCATCATTGGCGCAAGGCCACTACATATTGTATAGAATGGTAAGTGCCATATTCAATAGCATAACAGTGACTAAACCACATGCAGTTGCGGCATACCAGTTTATTCCAACAGATCCGCAGCAATTTGCAAGAACTGTGATACCCAGAGGGATCTTTCTTTGAACCCTCGTATACTCGGCTCGTTCCTCGATGAGAGTGGCATGATTGCCGGAAGTAAGCTGATATGGAACGATACGGCTTGGACTCAGTTTCTCTTCGGAGCGGGGAATGAAGACACACCTACGGTACAGAAACAGGAGAACACTATGGAGAAATCCTGGAAAGACATTGCAGCACTGGACACGAATTCGCTGAAAGATCTAGAGGAGCAATTATTATACTCCCGTGTTACACTGACTTTTGGTTGGTCAATTACACTCGGAAGACTCTGCATTCTAGGCGCTGAATGGTGAACGTACACATCGATGACTTTAACATTATAGGTCTGCTGTATTTGGCTTGATTGAGGATCCGAGATTGCTCAAGAGGAAATGCACGGAGGGTTGAGAGTCACGGCAAAAGAAGATAGAAGGAACGAAAGTCACGTTGCTTTGTGATGAGGGAAGACTTAGTCAAAAATTTACTCCAATGGGGGATGTATTGTGTGTATCCCGGGAGCAAAGCTGCCGCGTTCTACGTCTAGCGTGCTGAATTGGTATCTATCTAAATCATCATCGCAGTCTCATGACTGCTAGCCCGCTCCATATCATTAAGCGTTTAAGAATGCCCCTCCCGCGAACCAGACTTTTCCCTACCGAGTCATGAAGAAAGAACATAAGAAATCATTAAATCCGGCATTTAACCCTCCATCTCCTCATCCTCGTCATCGTCGATATCGATCTCGTCGTCGCTGTCGATGGTGTTACCCATGAAGTAATCGATGGCATTGGGGAAGATGTCCTCAGCAAGGGTGACGGCGACCTCATGGCCAGGGGGGAATGTCTCGACGGCTTCCTCAGTGAAGTCCTCGTCATCGTCGTCATCCTCCTCATCCTCCTCCATCTCGTTGCCAGCGTGAGCGGCCTTGCGCTTGGCGAGCATCTCGGCCTTGGCCTCAACGTGCTCGGCGGTGCTAATCCAGCGGCCACGGTAAGAGAAGAAGTTGAAGAAGCTCAGACTGCCCTCGACATTGCTCTCCAGGGCCTTGGCCAGAGACTGGTACTCGGGGATTTGCTTGGCGGCGGCGTCACGAGTGTGGCGCGCATCGTTGGCGAGCACGCCATCGAGCTTCTGGGAGGGGTTGGCCTTCTGGGCGTTCCAGAATGCCACGGCGAGGTCCGACAGACCACGGGTGAGATCCTTCTCGGCGCTCTTCCAGTTGATCTTGACGGGCTCGGAGACGAGGCCGGCGGAGCCGTCCTTGCCGTAGCGGAAGTAGAAGGTCTTGGTCAGCTCCTTGTCGGAGAACCAGTCGTTGTCGCTGAAGCGGAAGGTGAACTGCAGGGAGCGGGGCTCGCCGAACTTGTCGAGGCCCGAGTCGGAGGCCTTGGCCGAGGCGGGGACCTCGGGTCTCGTGACCTCGACGGAAGTGAGGGCAGCGGAGAAAACCTCAAGGTCGGCGGGGGTGACGGCGGCCTCGAGCTCCGTGGCGGCGTTGTCGAAGACGACAGCCCAGAAGCTGGGGATCTTGGCGATGGTCTTTTGTCGGGCGGCGAAGATGTCGCGGGTCATCAGGTACTGCTTCGCCGTGACCTCGACGTCGACATCTGAGATGGCGGCCTCGAAGAGGTGCAGCTCCTTGATGGTCTGCGGGTCGATGACAACTTCGGCCTCAGAGGAAGACATGATGGGCAGGGGAGATGTGAGAGTTTGTTTGTGTGTAGGAAGGGAGTGCGAAGGGGAGATGAAAGAGGGAGAGAGAGAGAATGAAAGATATCAAGTAGTGGCGAGCAGGACTGAAGACGGGGTAGGTCCCTTATAAACAGGTCTGCTAAAGCTCTATTCACCTGGACAACGCCAACGCTTGTTTCTATTTCATAATAAGTAAGAGGGGTTCAGCACCACGAGAAAAAGCACCAGCAAGAAAAAAAAATCTTGAGTGATACCCAATCTCCATTGGCGGGGTGCTGTTTGGTCCCACCTCGAGATGCGACCTAGTCGCTATGTACTTTATTCACTTGGGTCCCGCCACTACGTAGCGCAGTATCGTGATTTAACAACCTACCGGATCCCATCGCGTTTCTGTGTCACCTAATTGGGGCAGGGACGACGGAAATTTTTAGCATCTCGATTGGGGGGCAACCAGTAGCTAGCGGGTTCGAGAAAATTTTCTGCTGTTCCTGTTCGTCTTGTCTCCTCACTTGTTGCCCGAGTTGGTTGTCCTCGCACAGAACGCGTCTAGGTTTGTCTCTCGGCTGCCTACTGTATCTACCCCTCCCCCTCCTTACGTGGCAACGAGGGGCACTTTTCTGGGAAATTTTGGGGATGGTGAGGAAAGAAAAGTGGCACGTATTCAGACCCTTGGAACAATCAGATGCAGGTAATGGATAGCTGGCCCCACAGCTTCGAAATGCCGTCGACTTTTTTTCTTAAGGGTCGCGCGTTAGCGTGAATAGCTAGGCCAGAGTATTGACAAGAGCGGTCAACATGCTCAGGTACAAGAGCAAAGGCTTTCGGATCAATACTGATCCGTGCCTAAGCAAAGATCGGGCAGGTATATATCATAGTAATGACAATATTATTCCCAACCACACCGTGGTTACATCTAACAGTAACAGTCTAAAAGCTTCTGACCTTCTAAAATACCTCCAGTCGGGTAGGTATAGAGAATATCCATCTAGGATCAGATCCAGCTACAGAGATCTCCACTTCTATAGCCTCTATCGCTTCTATAGCTTCGGCCTTCTAGTCTATTCCCCTCTATGTTAAAATGCACACTGTATCTGCCCTGTATGTAAGTGCTACCGTTACTCCTGAAAACAACCAAAACAGAAAAATCGCTTAAAAATATGACGAACAGTGGTATGCAAAGACAGCCGATTGAACGCCCAACATTTCTCTAGGCCAACGTGATAGTGTAGCTGTCTCTGCGATTTCTTGGCAGCAGAGGCTGCATGCGTGCTAGCTTCTTGTTGACTGAATCGACCGGGGTGGACTTAACCGCCTTAGCCGCAACGTCGTTGGTTTGAATGAGGTAATCTAGTAATTCCGTGACCTCGTCGTCTGTCCCAAGCTCGTTAAAGAATTCCAACCGCTCGAGATGAGGCGGTACCCCAAAAGAATCCAGACGGGGCTTCTTGGATGACTTGCCGAAAAGTTGCCAGTCCCAGTTGACACGAAGTATTTTCAGAGCATCAAAGTCCCGCATGCGTAGCGATCGTCTGCTGCCTAGGGTAGGAGAGTCGATAGTGATCTTCTCGAGGGACTCGCATTGGGATTGCAATGCCACGATATAGTCACCCATGTTATCGGAGCTCTCCTCCAGTTCAGGCTTTGGCTTCGCGCTCTGCGTCATGACGAATTCCTGTAAGCCCTTTGGTAGCTCGAGGACGTCGCCGAGAGCATCGTCGCTGATGTCACACTCGATCAGATGCAACTGCTTCAGGGGGAGTTCGTGGGGACGCTCGTTGAAGTCAAAACCTCGATAATCCAGCTTCGCTCTTCGGATGAATAAAGTCTCGAGCGTCGGATGCGCAAATATGTGGATGTTCTCGCGGAGATCCCAATAGGCGTTGTCAGGGCATTGATAGAACAAGCTACATGATTTAAGACAGGCTAGGTCGAATGGTCCGTTGAACAAGGCGCCGATACCATGGAGCAGAGTGACGGGGACAGAAATCTCAAGCTCCTGTAGGTTGGACATTGTGGAGATTGTGCGCGACAGACTGTCAAAATGCTCAGGTGTATAGTGTGAATTGGCGATATGGCCATTGAGACTCAGGTGTGACAGTTCGCTAGTAGGATACTCGAGGCTAGCGAAGTGTATGGCCGACCCGCGGCGTTCACGGCGTGTGAGAGACTCGCCGAAGACGAGGTGATGCTCGGGCGTCGCGAAGAGGACATCCTTATAGAGAATCGAGTCGGCGATGTCATGCCACTTCTTGTTGACGAGGGACACGCTGCACAGGTCACGCGGCGACGTGTTGGCAAGCAGCTGGAATATTTGCGTTAACACAGGGTCCGGCAAGTCTGCAAGACGGCTCGGATTGCTGCTATCATTGCCAGTGTTGCCGTTGGTGTGGTCGGTACCGGTGCCAGTGCCGTTGCCGTTGCCGTTACCGTTGCCGTTGACGCTGCTGCAATGCCTCGCAGGCCCGCGGCTTTTAGCCTGCGGACCAGTCCTACCAGCAGCGTCGTCGCGGGACATTTCGCTGGCGAGCTTCTATCGGACGGATGCGGAGGTGGATCTGGGGAAGTTGATGGCAGTGGACACCGGACAGACTGAAGATCTGACGGAAATTGAGGTCCTGGGCTTTTTGGCTTCTGATTGTTGTGGATCGCCCCACGCACCGCCACAATTGGCTTAGGCTGCTGACAAGGGGCGGGCTTAGTCTGCCGTAGTCTGCTGTAGCGCTTTGTTGTTGGTTGTGGTTGTCTCAGTTGTAAACGTCTTTCTGTTGTGTGTGTTGTGTGTATGTTCTTAAAGGAGGGTACTGGAGCGCACTGGGTTGTTTATGTATCATGTTTTCATCGCCGTCTCGGGAATGTGGTTACAGTCAAAGTTTAACTCAAAAATTTGGGGAATCAAACCTGTGCTGTAATTCATTGGTTACATGGACCGGAACAGGGATGACGAATCTACGTTATCTGCAACAGAATTTGTTGTTTTGAACTTAGATGCGTCATGGAGGTCCAAAGCTTAAGCTTCCATTCGTGTTTGGTATCTTACGAAAAATATTGATAACCTTAAACCCGAGGTTGCATCGGAATGAGTAATAAATACCGACGCATGTCTTGCATGCATGCATCACGGAAGAGGTTGACCTCTCGGGTTAGCCTGATACCGGGCACGTGGGAGCATAACAAGTGATTATCAGGGTTGGCCTGCATGTTGACACGTGATTAACCCTTTGCGACTTGTTACTTTAGATTGATTCATATTAGCAGGCGGTCGCCTGATAATCCTCTCTTATCATAAGTACAACGCGCCCAATGCGGTATAAGTAAGATACAGATGGAATAAAACGGCAATTTCCATAACGTTATTCATTTCAAGCCTCAAGCTGGCCAGGAATTCGCGCCACGGAGTACAACAGATGACTGACCATAAGTGGGCGAAACGGAGCATGGTTAATGTAGGCTTAAGTGTGAACTCACGATTTCATTAGCCAAGTTTCAACTTCCTACCAACCATTACCATTACAAGCGCGGATTTACGACTTCCAGCCTAAGGCATATATGATAGCAAAACCTTTACTAAAATGAATTAATCTGTGCGGTTTAAATGTTCGTATGCATTCCACTCCGATATGGTTGATAATCATAGGGGTAAATATGACTCTCAAACAGGCTCCCTACCTATAATATAACCAGCCCGCGATCCCCTGAAAAAGTTCCTTTACGGTGAGTCTGCGATGGGTAATCTATTCGCTTGGGAAATCGTTCGAGGAAAAAGTCGACCACCCATGTCTAAGCACCAGGTAGTCGGAGATTATATGAGCGAGACAAGACCTTGCAATTAATGCTGTTCGGGTATGACTGTGCCATAAATATCAGAGCATGAAGACAGCTTAAAGACTCAAAAAGGAAAAGCGTAGTTTCGGATGCCGGAATAAGTATAATAATCCGACAGCTGACCCAGAGACCTGCTTGAACACAAAGAGACAGCGCATGCTCACATGTACATAGTAAGAGTGTGAGAATTTATCATGCTAAAGCCAAGTCAGTTATCTGGCTTGTCTGGGTAGCAGGTGCATGTGCATGATGAACAAATCCAAAATATGAGTTTTTTTTTAGCGTTAGAGGCTGTGTCGTGGGGCCAGTCAAGTGGACTAAGGGGTGCAATGATGCAATGCGTGACAATCAATGTAGGAGGGTTCGCACTGGATCTCGAACAAGCAAACTTGCATCATTGGGAATTTTCCATTCAGGTAGCCCTACAACCTATCTAGAAACACACAAGATAGGTCGCTTTTTATAACAAAGTAGAGAGCTCTGGAACTAAAGTACCAAGATCGTTGGAACACTAGGTCCATCTATCTAGGGTGCGAACAACATTGGCCGCTTTAGCCGATAACCACTCAGAACCATTTCAAGATTAACCGAAAGAACTCATAATATTTCAATATTATCATACCAGCTTTCGATTCGATGTAGCGCCTCGAAACATGTTATAAGGTCTGTCGCCGAATAAAACCGTGGAACACAGCTTAGTCGCCAGCGCGTAATCAATCGCGACAGAGAGGATTGCGTACTCCCTATAGGTTGTCTTTGTAGCGCTTAAAACAATCAGCGTGTTGTAAAATTTACACTTACTTTTCAGGTCTTGACAGCCAATCAACAGTCCTAACTATGCCCTGCTATCCATTAAGTGGTAGTACAGGTTCTAGAACTAACTAGGGGGCATCCCGGTGCTCGTCCCGATTCACGCCCCCGGCCAAGACCCGGCTGCTATCCAAACCGTGCCAGCACTATGGAATTAGCACTTTACGGGCCAGCGGCGTCTCAGAGAATGAAGCCGCGATCCACAGGCGTGGCGGCGCCCGTCGTCAGCGACGAGTTCCACCGTGACGGCGTCATCCACCTGCCCCTAGTATGTTACAAACAACTTTTCCTCGTAATGAGGCAGGCATGGTCTGTCCATGGGCCCCCCGTAAAGGGATAGGGCCTTTCTTTTTCTTTCGTCCCGTCTTTAGTTCCAACACATGAGTCTGTCTTTGTAACATTTGTTTCGCCTATGTCTTCGTGAATTTGTACTTTGCACTCTCGTTTCATTCCGAGCTCTTTGCTGAGCCTCGACGTCATTAAGCTAAAGCGATCGCTCGCCACTTAATCCTTTCGCTCGCTGCGACTGCTCGCATTTGAATACTCCACAACCTTCTGCGATAATATTATAAGCCTGAGATCAGATAGCATCGGCCTGAATTGCCGGGAGGCCGGCTTGGCTTAAATTCTCTTGTTACTTGAACATGTCTTATTCATGGCTTAGTGCGGGTGTTCAACGCCGGGACGATGGGACTGATCAGTTCCTCAAACTCATACAGAATCCCTTCAACACACAAGTATGTCCCCCCTGTCATTGGTTCTCTACAGCCAACCCTAACCGTGGTGCAGTTGAGCGAAAAGGCGTTTTGGTCGTCCTTCGGCTATTCTTTTGGAGCGGCTTTGTTATTCGCCCTTTTGTTTTGTATACTACGGCCATACAATGGCACCGTATATGCACCTCGTCTGAAGCACGCTGACGAGAAACATGCGCCACCACCTGTGGATAATGGCGTTTTCAGCTGGGTGGCCCCCGTTGTGAAAACACGGGAGCAAGTCCTCGCCGAAAAAATCGGTGTTGACGCTACTCTATTTCTACGATTCACTAAAATGTCGCGCAATCTTATGATTGTTCTCTCCGTGATCGGCTGTGGCGTCTATATTCCTCTTAACGTCGTCCAGAATACAAAGAACAAGATATTAGATGATACAAATTATTTCATTCGCCTCACCCCCTTGGGCGTCTGGGGGGCTGCCTGTTGGGCACACGTCGTTGTTTCCTACGCATTTGATATTTTGGTGTGCTTTTTCATCTGGTGGAACTACCGCGCAGTTACCAACCTACGGCGCCAATATCTCAATAGTCCTGAGTATCAGGAAAGTTTACACTCAAGGACTTTGATGGTGAGTCGAATCAATAGCACATCTTACTCCGAGTCAATAGGGATGAGTGCCGCGCGAGTAGCCGCATCTATACTTATACTCCTATGATTGCTCAAAGTTTGGTGTTTTAAGCGTCTCCAGCTCTACCACGACCAGCGCTAATTTAGTTCCAGATTACTGACATTCCCTCGGCATATCGAACTGACGACGGGGTCTCGCGAATTGTAGACGAAGTTGATAATGTAGGGAATCATTCAGGAATTGTCGCTCGCAACGTCAAAGGTCTCCCGGAATTAATTGAGGAGCATGATGAGGTTGTCAAGGAATTTGAATCAGTACTAGCCAAGTACCTGAAAAACCCGGACAAGTTGCCCGCTAAGCGACCCCAGTGCAAAACCCAAAAAGGAGACCCATGTTATAGTGCCGTTACGAAGGTTGACGCCATCGACTATCTCACATCCCGGATTGAACGGCTCAAGGCGGATATTATTGAGAAGCGGAAATCCGTAGATCAACAGAAGACACTCTCTTATGGATTTGCCAGCTATTCAAACATCGAAGAAGCTCATAACGTCGCTTTCGCCGCTAAGAATAAGCATCCGCAAGGTACAACCATCAAGCTTGCACCGAAGCCGAGCGACTTGATTTGGGAGAACCTCCCATTGGACCGCCATCGCCGAAGATGGGGTACCTTCATGAATAATTTCTGGGTTGTTGTTCTCACTGCCGTCTGGACCGTACCTAATGCCCTCATAGCAGTGTTTCTCGCTAACCTGAGTAATCTCGGATCTGTCTGGCCTGCATTTCAAGATGAGCTACTCAGAAACCAGAGAACATGGGGTGCGATTCAAGGTATTCTTGCACCTCTGGTCACAACATTGTTTTACCTTGTCCTTCCCGTTATATTTCGTCGACTTTCGGTGTATGCTGGTGATTATTCGAGGACTTCTCGCGAGAGACACGTTACTCAGAAACTATACGCCTTCTTCGTCTTCAACAATCTCATTGTTTTCTCTCTATTTTCTACAGCCTGGAAATACGTTGCGGCAGTGAAGGGAGCAGAAAAAGATGGTGATATCTGGTCGGCTATCGTCAATTCGCATCCATTTGGAAACTTGCTTACTGCTTTCTGCGATGTCTCGCCATTCTGGCTGAACTACCTGCTCCAAAGGAATTTTGGCGCTGCACTTGATCTGTCACAAATCATTAAGCTAGCCAGGGGATACTTTACGCGCAAGCTGCTCAGTCCAACTCCACGCGAACGCATAGAGCTCTCAGCACCACAGCCGTTCGACTACGCTGCCTACTACAACAATTTCCTCTTCTACTCCACAATCGCTTTGGTCTTCGCCCCGTTTCAGCCTCTGGTGCTTCCTGTTACGGCATTTTATTTCACTCTCGACACTTTCACAAAAAGTTATTTGCTGTTGTAAGTTTATCTCCTGGTTTTGATATTCTTTTACTAAAATTGCGGATACAGATACGTATTTGTCACCAAACATGAAAGCGGCGGCGCTTTTTGGCGAGTACTTGTCAATAGGTTGCTCTTTGCTACCTTACTTGCCAATGTAGTAACAACAATCTTCATCATTGATCGACGAGAGTCAATCACTCAGATTATCCTGATGATTCCACTCCTGGTCATCATAGCGGGGTTTAAATGGTACTGTCGACGCACATTTGATGATGATTTACATTTCTACTCCAAAGGTCTGCATGGCACAGAACAAGGAAAGTTATCAACGAAGCCGAAACATGACCGCGTTGGAGTTCGCTTCGGTCATCCGGCACTATATAAGAAGCTGATGGTTCCTCTTGTCAACGAAAAAGCCGATCATCTTCTCAAGGAAATCATTCGTGAGCAATCTGATGCTGATTTTGGTGAGACGAATAATTACACCGATACATACCGAATGCAGAGGATTTCTACACACCAACAAGGCCTGGCTGATGGTCCAAACGACGTCACCTTCGAAGTCGTTAACGAATCTCAAATGAATTTCGAGCACTTCCGTGATCGTGAAGAGTTTCGTGAGTTTGGAGGCGATGGTGACCTCTACAGCAATACACCCGACCTATCGAGATCCAGCTCACCTGCCTCTTGGCAATATACTCACTCTAACTCGAATCTATCACTACCTCATAATGCAAATCAAGTACGTGAGCTAGACTACGAAGGAGCCACATACCCCACTGGTTATCACCCTCCATCAAGCTTTAGGCCTCAATCACTGACACGCCAATATTCCGAAACATCCACGGGACAGGGTCACACTATAACCAGGCAAGCAGATTGGTCAGAGGTGAGGTTACTGGGTGACGCTGCACCATTGGGGAAAACAACATCCGGTAAATCAGACAGGTGACGTGGTCATAGAATTATCACAGTATTGAAAATGAGTTATGCTATTTACAGCGGGCGTAGAGGAGCATCTACAAGACGGTTCGGTTTGGAGAAACGGCGTTTCTTCGATTCACTCATCATGCGGCATTGGCATAATGCCACGATCACAAGCTTCACGCTTCACAGCACGATTTATTCCTTGCTATAGAAGGCGAAATTGGAAATAATAATTGAACTAGATTTGCTGAACTTGATTTATATCATCTAACCCTAATATGTGGGATCTTTAAATCCTAGATGCATTCCACCATATGTATACTAAGTGGCTCGCTATGAAAGCTCAAGGAGACTGAACACAAAAAGTAGCCTCATAGCTCCCCAGGGAAAAAGCTTTTGCAGTATTCCGACATGAGTGATAAGATCGTCTAGACCTACAATGAGCTTTATAAGGCGCAGATTCATCGAATTATTCACTAATTCCCAGTCATGCGGCAGTATCTTACTAGATGGTCCGCACGACGCGTAATGGAACGCCGTCCCAGTAAACATGATTCGGTACCTGCGTAAGATAAGGATTAGAGCTTCTTGTTCTGTGTGCGTGCGCGTCCCTTTAGGACACATTAGTCAGTTTAGCGAAGGAGATTTCCTGGCTTAACTGACTCGCATCACCGATTTCGAAGATTGTACTAGCCGAAATCTATCAAAGTGAATGCGGTAAGTCAGGTACCGTAGATCGATGGCGATTCTGTTCGCGATCTAAGATTCTAGCCATTTCTGGTAGGCCGAGCCGATGAAACTCGGAACTTCATGAAACGGTATAAACTCGGACTCACTCACCGCAGTGTGAACGGTTCAGATAAGGCGAGTCGGTGGCCTCTTCAATGATGTCGTGCCGGTCCACGGACACCAGTCAACCTCGCCCGCACCCGAAGCCGCCACGCGCAACATTATGTATAAATACGTGGTCCTAGAATAGAAGACCTTAATGTAATTTCTGAAACTCACGCCTCTTTCTTTGAGCAGCATTCAATCGCTTTACCAACTCGCATTCTTCGCGAGCCACTGTCCTTCATTACTCTCGTAACATTCATTTCAAGACTTCCAATCTTTTACAGTCATCTCAGAGAGATAAACACTTGAGCTACAGTCTACGACAGACACAGAAACACGGATCTAAAACGGTTATTAGGTCTTAACGTTCTCTAAAGAAATGCCTTCACTCGCTCAGCTCATGATCGTCCTCGGTGCTGCAGGCAGCGCCCTCGCGACTCCTCTCTACGGCAACTGCACCATCGCAGCGCGGTCCGAATCCTACACAGGCGACATCACATACTACCAGCCAGGTCTTGGCGCTTGCGGAGAGACGAACTCAGATAGCGACGCCGTCGTCGCCATGTCGCCGGCGCAGTACACTGGAAACTGTGGCAAGTCAATCACCATCACCAAAGACGGGAAGACGGCCAAGGCGAAGGTCGTCGATAAGTGCCCCTCGTGCGCAAGCGGATCGATCGATGTCTCGTCGACAGTCTTCCAGTCGCTAGCCGACTTGTCGGTCGGACGGACTACGGTCACCTGGTCTTTCGACTCATGATCAAACAGACCATCAAAGATTGTTGTGGAGACGCTCATGGTTGATGAGCACGATGGGGCTGGTCCCTGACTGGAGAACCACACTAAGATTCAACTGCCGGGTCGTCGTGCGGGTCACGACGCTAACTGTTAAGGCTCTGGGAAGTATGGAGGTTCATGATCACGATCACTACAATTATGTGCAATGCTAGGATAGGGGTACTGGGTGTTAGATATCCACCATGAGTTCATAGAGCGACAGGTAGCGCTTGCTTTTTCATGGTAAACCACTCGTTAATACACCCGGTAACCACTTATTGATCACTCTATCTCTTTCTCTTTATCACGAGTTTCTAAATTGTGTATCTATCTATCTATGATAGCCGGCTTTCATATCAAAACGTTTGAAGAACTCATAATCGTTGCTGTACTCCACTTATTAGTGATATCTCTTCCCTGACGGATAATTCCAAAGCTATGCCTCTATAGCTATAATTTATAGCCAAAAGATTCATTACCGAAATGTCTATTATCTACACGCGATAATATGGAGAAACAGCCATTGGAAGTATTCTAAACTTTAATACTCTCCTTGATTATTCGTTCTGGCTAAAGTTAAAAATAATACCATTCATTCTCATATAGCTTCGTCAAAACCTGTCAGTAACGACAGCAAGAGACAATAGAGGCCACTATTTGGGCAATATCAAAAGATAAAATATTTGTGTTTGATTATTTGCACTGTATTTGGTTTAATCAGATATGAAGGTAGAGTCATTTCTCAGTTGATACTAGAAGCTCAAAGCATCCAACCCATTAACATATCACATATGACAGGAATACTTAGTATACCGTCGGTGGGTTGCTGACTATGTAGTTCCCAAGCGACGTCGTACCATTCATGTTCGTGTGAATTGCTTGCGTAAAAGCTTGTGCACTCAAGCTTGCACCCGTGGGACTGGTATGGGTATGGTCATTAGGATAAAGAGCGTTTGTCGCGGAGTTTCCAAGTTTCTTGTACACTATAATAGGGCACCACAAGTCAGATATCTTAACAGCTTACAGCACTGAAGGTATTTCTTGATTTTGACGCGCAAACATACACCCCAAACTCAACTCTGATATGAATATATTGGGTACTTACTGTTGGATACGGCTTGGTAATGGTCAACGAAATAAACGTTGGCGCCGAGGGCCTTCTGCGCGGTCAACTGGTAACCGACGAACCTCGGTGGAGCGCTGACGAAAGATCCCGTCTCCCAAAGGTTATTTGGGGTTTGAGAGCTCAGAACGACGGTAGCTCCCTTGGCGGTCATTAACTTCGCTGCCTGAATGACGTAGAAGACGAAGGTGTCTAGAATTATGGGTCAGTTATCACCATTTGAAACATGATTATTGATACACCATCTTAGCCTAACGAGGGAATTTTCTGCTCTGAAAATAGGAAGAAAATAGATGCAGAATTTTCAAAACGTGAAGTTAGAGAATTACTCACAGACTGTCTCGCCCGTGGCAGACGAGATGCACGTCTCCGTCCCCGCACCCGGGCAGTCCGAACGGCCGTTGTCGTTTGACTCCGGCGAACCACCATCATTGTGCCCGAATTCGATAACGACGATGTCACCGGATTTGACAACGTTGGCGACATCAGCAAATCGTCCCTCATTCCAATATGAACGGGCAGATCTTCCCCCAATCGCTTTGTTAACTACGCTCACGGTAGTATATGTGCCAAAGTATTGGCCCCAACCATCCGTGTCACCATCGTTGGCACCGTTCTTCGCCATCGTACTATCGCCACAAAGATAGACGGTAGGTGTTGCTCGGGGGGCTAGATCGGCCGGAGTTACCGGAGTAGCAATAGCCTCTAGCACACTCAGTGCCATTATGGCTGATACCGATGAGAACCTCATTTTGATTACGTTGATTGTGGTTAACCTTGACTAACGCAGCGAACACTTCGTCTACTGAAGGGTGAACTAGTGCAATTCAGTTGGCGCACGAGCAGACATCTACATATACTTCAACTCGAACCCCATTTCGGGGCGGCGACTAATTAAGGAAGCATTAAAACATCACCGTATTTACTCCACCATCGGGCGGCGATACCTAATTCGGAGCCGGAGAAAACGGAGCAAATAGGAAATCCCACCAGTCAAGTGAAAACAATGGGGTAATAGGAGACGACAAAACCTTAATAAAATGATGAGAACGGAGAGACTTGCGCTGATTAGTTAGTTCTGTAAGTTTTAAGGAAAAAAACTTAATTCAAGTTCTTTGTGTCCTATCCTATCTCGCGTTTACACGACGTTGTTGTGCTCGGGGGAATGATAGCCGAGCTGGGTCTCCCCATTGCCTAAGCGCCTAATTCTTGGCCAAATGAACTTGTGCATACGTACTTAGATAGCCGAAGGCACTCAGTCGAATGAAGCAGGTCGTACCTATCGGCATAGGCACAAGTTATGCAAAATTTCTTGGCCCCAACCTATTGGACGGTTATGATAAGCTCCGCTACTAACGTAGCAATTGTAACAGATCATAGCGCATCATTTGCAGAAAGATATGAGCATGAGAGACTTGTTGCAATATTTGATTTCTATTTTCATCGTTGAGCCAATTGCGCCCATTACTTTTGGCTATATAATACTAATTCGTCTCTAAAAGCTTAGGCTACGATAACCTGCGCAGCATCTAGTCTAGTCTAATGGGATAAACGCCGTTGCCATCCATATTTCGTATTCGTTCATCACTTCTCCAGTCGTCATAATGTGCTACGGCTCATGCCTTCTTTTTGCCGCCTCTGCCGCCGAAACCCCATCCAATCTGGTTTGCCATCTTAACGTCGGCCTCAAGTTCGTCGGCGTACTGGTGAACCAGTCCCGGATTCTTCTGGAACCAACGACCAGCCATAACAACATCAAGCGCAGGCTCAGAAAGTTTGCCTTGCAGTAGCTCCTCAGCGATTGTGCCGTTGCTAAGGCCGCCTACAGCCGAAACAGCCAACTTATCTCCAACCACTTGCTTGATAGCAGTGGCGAAATGAGCCTGGTATCCAGGGCCTGGTTTGATAGCAGACGCGCCTTTTTGATGCACGCCACCAGACGACACGTCGAGTAGGTCAACACCGCGCTCGGCGAGAAGGATCGCGAGGCGTGACGACTGCTCCACCGTCCACGACTCTGGGAATTCAGATGACTCTTCGAACTCGAACCAGTCGGT
Source organism: Xylaria sp. Z34 (assembly GCA_037356055.1). NCBI lineage: Eukaryota > Fungi > Ascomycota > Sordariomycetes > Xylariales > Xylariaceae > Xylaria > Xylaria sp. Z34. The sequence goes on from JBAWJW010000011.1 coordinate 520,450, forward strand.
CGCGCTGAGACGGACAAGAAGTGGCATAGTCTCCGGAATCACTTTGCGAACTTCCTCTGTGACCTCAAGCAGGAGACGAACGCGATTCTCAAACGAACCGCCGTATTTATCGATACGTTTGTTGGTGATAGGAGATAAGAACTCGTGGAACAAGTATCCATGCGCCGAATGTAGTTCGATAACATCGAAACCAGCCTCAACCGCTCTCTTAGCCGCAGAAACCCAGTCTTTCTTAAGTTCTTCTATTTGCTCTATGGTCATAGCCTTAGGCGTGGGGTTCTGATCACTGAACGCTATCGCCGAGGGAGCCCAAAGATCGTCGGGCCAACCACCAACCTCCGGAACAGCTGTGGCGTTGGCCGATATCCATGGAGCGACAGTGCTCCCCTTCCGACCTGCATGTGCGAGCTGAATGGCGATTTTCTGGTTTTGTGAGTGGGTGAATTCGGTCACACGCTTTAAAGGCGCGATCTGGCTATCCTTCCACAAACCGACATCTTGGGGGGTGATGCGGCCGCGGGACTGAACAGCTGTAGCTTCGATTATGCTCAATCCGGGGCCACGCTGGATAATTCCACCTAAGTGCGTCAATTGCCAGTCGGTGGCATGGCCGTCATCTGCCGAATACTGGCACAGAGGCGCCAAAAACAGACGGTTTTGGAACGTGACTCCGCGGAGAGTGATGGGCGTAAAAAGCTTGGGAATGGAGCCGCCGTCCTTCTTAGAGGCTAGGCCGGTGCCTGCAGGAGGATCTTGCGCTGGTGTGAAGTAAGAGATGCCTTGAGCACCAACGTTGTCGAGAACCTCTGTCGACATCTTGGTGAGTGACTCCCCCAAAAGCTTGTATTAGAATAATGGTTAATGAAAAGAGATTGCGTTTCTATATGGTATAAGGGTCTCAAAGCACGTTCAAGGTGTGTTGCACTATACACTTCACTCATGAGTATGCAGAGATACAGCTATGCACTAGTATTTATATAAATTCTCCCATTCTGATCCTCGCACCTTCTACTTGGTGCTCCGGATCGGAGCGAAAGGTTTGTTTCTCGGCGTGAAGTTAGACCTTGGATTTATAAGCTCCGAAATAAACTCCGAAGGGATCGGGAGTTAAAAAACCCTCTCTCTACTCCCGTGAGAAATTTTAACCGATTCATGTACGGCTGGTTTGCCAACCGCCTCCGTTGGCTCCGTCTTGTGGTGCGGTGGGTAGGTTTGCAAATATGCTGATTAATTGGACACTACTCGGCTATCTAGATAAACTACCGGTACTAAGCAAGTCATCGGGGTTGAGAGTTTCCTTGGCACATCTGAAATAGGAAATAAAACTTTCCTAATTGGGAAATACACTAAAGCTAGGTCTAGCGTCTGCCACCTTATTATGCATCTAGGGCTGCCACTCCTTGTGTCAAAGATGCAACGCAACTGTTCTGTACGCTCTTATAATTAAGAATTCCCAAGATTTTATAGTTGGAAATCTATGAGATGCGATTTGAAGAATAGTTACAAGAACACACGGATCGTTGCGAATTTGGAAGGTGGTAGTCCCGAATGGCATTATTGATTGAGGCTGTTTTGCGACTAAGTAAGTGGGAAGCAGTTCCAGCTAAAAGGTGATAGATATAGACTAAGTAGGTGGGTTAGGCAATTTGTTTCAATCCATTCTTCCTTACGTAAATTGAGGCGAAATTTGACGCAACATCCCTTCGTTTTACTTTGCTCATGATTCTAAGAAAGTCATCGGGATGTGGGGGGAAATTAGGTACGCGTACGCCTCCTAATATGCGAATGTTGGCGTAATATTTGCCCCATATTCTACCATATTCTATTCAACGAAGCCTCAGTTTTGCACCGTCCCCCCTAGAAGTCTAACATGGGCTTCTAGTTAACTAGCCTTAGGAGGTCGGCAAACCAATTTTTGACCAAGTAATAACTCGCAATCTGAAGTGCAAGTCTGGTTACCCGCTGGTAGCGCTCCGGTAACGTTCCGGTGACCCCCCGATGACACCCTGATTCAACCCTGGTTTTTGTGACGCGCTAAAATTCGAAATGCACAGGGCAACTTGATGTTGCTGTCCCCAGTTCCCAGGTTTCAAGTTGACGTTACAACCCCTAGACAGACACCTCTTGGCCTTAGAAACAATATCGCATCTAATTACCCAAGTCAATAAGCATACTCACAACCCACTCTCCACGAGTCCTCATAAAGCTGTGTCGTGCTGGATGTGATCACATTGTCTAGAATCTCTGCTCGCAAAAATCCGACGGCCTTCAAAAACATGTTGTTAAGAAGGTTTGTACAACGAACAACCGACGTTTTTCCATGAGTAATAGTCTGCTCAGGCTCAGATGTCCGACGCTAGTATAAGAAATCAAAACGAAACATATATCATATAATATATATGATAGCGCCCTAACAACATCACTTTGCCCCAGGGACATGGTTCTACGCGATGAACTTGGCAGGACATCAGATTATATAAAAGTTGGCATATCCACTCTGCAGTGCCAAGAATTACCAAGACCACGTCAGTTTTGCTCTATTAATATCATTATGAGATTCGTCTACGTCTATCTTGGCTGTTTCGTTAGCAGTGGGACTTCGTGGCCAGACTTTTCTAGCCATGCCAGCATAGTGAGGCGATTAGGGATAGGTCCTTCAAAGAAACCCTGACAAGACTCAGTAGTGGCTCATTCGAATGGTCGAGGGAAATGCTGGTAACGTCGAGGGTTTGCTGCTATGGCCGAAACCAAGGTCTGGCTTTCCATTACTGGTTCCACTTGCCGCCCAGCGTCCTTGGTTCAAAGACATAATGTTATAGTTAATACTCCGTCTTGCCCAACTTCTTCCCACGACGCACATTGAATTCGGTCGTTGTCTTGATTATCATAGTCTGTGTCTCTTTCTTTTAACCCTGGGGGTACATTTTGTTCTGCCCTAGTGGCCTTATTTAATAATTTGATTTGGAACTATCGCCTCTTTCGAATATAATCATACAAAAACGTTTGCAGCAGCTATGTCTGAGCGATCATGTCCGGTATCTGGCTCGTTTGGGGGGACCTGTCCAGCTGGCAACCGAACTGGGCCCCGAGGATGTTCTTTTTCTGGGTTTAGTCAGCCTGGTAATATCCGTGAAGCATTCGATGTACGAAAGCAGAATGTTAGTTTAAGAGTAAATAGCTAACTTTAGTAGATACCCCGAGGACTCGACCCTGAAGAATGGTTACGAATGAGGTACGAAGTTTTTCATTGCCCATTATCAAGTTCGATCATCTGGGTGGATCTAACAGTGACGCAGAGAACGACAATCAATTAACCAGTTGTTGTACTCAAATATCCCCTCCCCGCAAATCATCGATGCTGCAAAAAGCCAGGCTGAAATAGATGCTTTCAATGCCAACGAACAGGATCTACTTGCAGTTGCACTGGGTGCGCCAGCTCGTCAAGTCATGTTGAGAGCAGAGGAGATCGGCCCCAAAACTGGGTGGATAGATGGCTATCTCAGTAGAGAACACGGCTTCTGCCCCTTAGACTACGACGAAGCAGCTGGAGCTTTGGCCAAAACCCCTGGCCGTGTATGGTCGGATCTTTGTGAAAGAATGCCTGGTTGTGTAGCTCGTGGACGCGTTCGCGAGTCTGTAGCAGCACTACCACTAGTTGAGGGTACAGAGGAGAATATTCCCAACCAAGCGCTTTGGGGAGCAATAGTGGCTTTGGGCATGCTATGTCATATTTACCGCTTCCATGACAAATATGATGGGAACGATGGCGTTACGTCCAACCGTTCCAAGAAGGTGAGATTGAATTGCCCAATGGGTGATGATTTAGGAGAAGAACTGGTTGGCATCCCTCTTAGTATTGCCCTACCATACTACCAGATCTCACGGCGTATGGGACGAACCTTGCCTCATCTCACCTTTGTCGATCAGTCATCATACAACCTGAAGATAAAGGACCCTACATCAACTTACCCATATGTCGCGCGCTTTGACAACATAGAGTTACGTTGGCCAATGTTTGGCGAACAAGCGGAGATTGCATTCCTCAAAGGTGTTGCAGACACGTCGGGTAATGTTTTTCCTCACAGCTGTTCAGAGCCCGACTGCTAATAGGTTTTCAGCTTCTTTCCAACATGGTCCAGATGCCATTGCTGCCTGTCAAGAACATGTCATGAATAGGAATATCGAAGGTCTCCTGAGGGAGATGATTAGGCTGAAGGAGATATTGGAGCGAATGCCCAATGCTTTCCATTCGATTTCGACGAATCCTAATGCCGGAGAGAACTACGTGTCAGGCCAAAAATGGGTTCGCTGGGCCAAGTTTTCAGCCCCATTATCTACCAGATGCCCAGCTGTAAGTAATTCGAGGAACCATTCTGTTATTCAGGTGACCTTTGGATAAAACATTCCTTTTGCCATTGAAACTCTCATAAACTACACATAACTAACTTCGGGCATCTCAGTCATCGGGTCTTCAATTCCCACCGTATTTGGTCATGGATGCCTTTCTAGGCAGGAAAAAGTACGCTTCAGAATGCTTCTTCGCGAATCTGCTCGGATAGCTATGTGACTAACCAAAAGTACTAGATACACCAGTTTTCTTGGCGCTGAAGGCGTTCATCTTCGAGCATGGCTTCCATCCAACCTACGCGCGTTCATCGCATCCATTGAGTATCATTACCGAATTCCTGAGTTCGTCGAACAGACAGGCGACCCTCGTCTCTTAGGCGTTTTAGACGGAATCGTAGAAGCGTACACTGGCGAACGGGGTTTCATGGGTGTGCACAGATACAAAGTATTCGGAATCCTAGAAGTGGCTGGCAAAACGGGCCGAACAGAGACAAATGGGGCATCGGGAGCAACGGATAAAACGAGGCCATGGGAAGAGACCCATCGTCAATTCTCCGAGGCTATGAAGGAACGTCTCGAGCCATATCGTGAGTAGAGAGTCCACCAAGGGTTGGTGCCCATTGCTAATAGGACCACAGGAGGCAAATTGAATGTGGAGCCCCATCAAATGCGAGGAAGTTTCGAAGAGTGTCGATATATCTCTCGAATTCTCAGTCGATCATTTGTTGACTCGGACCCAAGCCGGACGATTGCTCTAGTGACTCTGGATCTCCAGGGAACCGGTGTAACATTTATGCCCGGCGATCGCCTGGCAGTCATGCCTCTTAACAGCTTGGAAGAGTGCGCTAAAGTAGCCGCTGCGCTTGGGTTAGAAAATCTCATCGACAGCGAGGTTGAGGTCGGAGGGACATGGTCTCGATTTGAGCAACATTTAGCCACTGTGGGAAGAACAAAACTTCAAAAGCTTACGGTCAAAGATATCCTTCGTCGTGGGCACCTGGCGCCCATAACCAAGGAGCTTGCTTTGAAAGTTCATAACTTACTGCGCGCTTCGTCTAATACGGTTCTGCAAGTATTGGGAACCGATGAGTGGCCCGTCCGCGGATCTCTAGGCGATTTACTCCAAGGTGCTTTGATGGATACTCCGCCTCAAATTTGGGATAAGGCATTTAATTTGGACGACCTTTCGTGGTTAGGCAATCTAATACCCATCGAAGTGCCACGTACGTACTCAATCGCCAGCTACACCGAAGAACTCCTTCCAGCCACAGTTGATCTGGCAGTCTCAAGAGCCGAGTATAAGCTTTGTTCGACTTTTGCAGGTCAGGAAGACGTCTCCCGTGCAGGCGTGTCCAGCGGATTTCTGAACCCCCGGCCATCTATGGATGAGATGGCAGCTGATGATGAGGTATTAATTGGTATCTCGCGCCCGGCTGCCTTTCAACTTCCTCTAGACACGATGGCACCTTGTGCTTTCTTCGCTGGTGGTAGCGGTATCGCACCGTTCCGGAGCTTTTGGCAGTCTCGCCTTATCAAGGGTGGCTTCTCGGGGGGCAAGAACTATCTTTATCTCGGGGTTCAGTCACGAGAAAAGTTCTGTTTCGAAGAAGAGTTGCGCGAGTATGTGAATGCTGGCTCTATCGAGGTCCATCTTGCCTTCTCACGAGACTCGCGAGGTCTTGCCTATGACCCCTATCTCCGCGACCTGGTTGAGCGACCCACACCTCCTCGCTATATTGACGAACTTATTCAGGAACAAGGTGCTACAGTTTCTGAACTTGTCATGTCGAAGAAACATGGAGGTCTCGGCGGCTATCTCTATATCTGCGGCTCAGTGTCGGTTTTTGATTCCGTTCTGAACGGCGTTCGCAAGGCAGTCTATACACATTGCACAGCCACTATGGACAAGGTTGATCTCATTGTCAACGAAGCTTTTGCAGAACGTAGATTCATGCTTGATGTCTTTATGACTCCCAAACCGTTGCCGTGCAATTTACCGACTCTCCCTATGTCGCAGCTTGCTCTACATACCGGCCACAGACCCGGATCTCGAATGTGGATTGGAGTCCATGGCTCCGTCTACGATGTCACGGATTTCTGTCCCATGCATCCTGGAGGAACAATGATCATCAAATCCAATGCGGGTGTAGACTGCAGTCAATCATTCGATAACCTCGCCCACACGAACAATCCCGAGGTCGCAAGCTTGTTAACAAAATATTTCGTAGGGCACCTTACCCCTGAACCTGATTTCCGTGACGGCAGCAATGAGATGAAGCCTCTATATGATCTCTGGGCGGCGTACCTACGCACAGCTGTCGAAACATTGGTAGCTCACCAGTTTGAGATGTACGAAATCATGGGCGCATCATTAAACTCTTCGTCGTCACACGATCCTGCCGGTAGCAACAACATCTGGCTGCGAGAGAGTCTCCCGAGCACTATTGCCGTGCGAACTTTCTATGGCTATCAGAGCCGTCTCTTGCAAGGTGGCTTTGCGGCGCTCTTCGGTCCTAAATTACAAGAGATTGTCCTTAAGCTATCTTTCAGTCTAGCAAATGCGAGCCAGCCTGGTGTTCAGACTCAGGTTCCTGATATCCTGGGTACGGTTGCCAGAGCGAAGACTAGTGCTGATGCTATAACTTGCACAAGGGAGCTGGCTCTCGTTGGTCAATTGGTTTCTGATACGGATAGTTCGCTACGCTTCCAAGACCGTGGTGTATTTGCCTATGCATCAAAAAGCGTCGAATTAGACATAGAATTGTTAGAAGACCTACGGCAAGAAGCTTGCAACGGAATGGATGCCTTCGATAGCATCGCCGCAGCAGGTCCCTCTCCCGATCAGATGGTAGACCCTGATCTTGCGGCTGACAAACTTGCTGCTCTCTGTACGTTCCTACTTCAGATCCTCGAACGAATGTCCCGGCGTCTCGGCATCTTCTATGCCCAATTAGCACAGCAGTCCATCTATCGCCCTGAGCTCGAGAGCAATCCGGCTCGGACAAGATGGGCGTTTGTCCGCCGCCTGGTTCACGATGGCAGCTTCTTCGTTCTAACGCACAACATGGGAACCGACGTCCTTCAAAATGGCAAGTCTTCGTTCTACGTGTCCCGCAACAATGTAAACCAGAACGTCGGATTCGACAGGGTAATGTCACAGGTGCAGGCCAGCTTAGTGACCAATCAACAAACGGCGCCGTATACTATACAGTCGCAATCCCCGACGAATCTCAATGCGGTGCACCAGACCCGTGGCAGGAGCACCGGGGATGCCAGCGCTGTGGCAACTCGAGAGAACGCCAGTGCATTGAGAGCTATAAGCAACTTTGTTGAGACTAACAACAAGGCAATAAGAAGGCTGAGCAAGCTGCCCTCGACAGCGATGAGTTTCGACGAGCTGAGGCAGACATCACAAGCAATCTCCCAACTTGCGCTCACTTCTAATCAGAATCTTGAAAACTTATCAACTTTGGATAGGCTGAATGGTAGTATTCCTACACCACCTCAAAGTCGGGGATCCAGCCGGTCGCGCAACCACGCAAGACAAGCATCCATCACGCCTACCTCCGCGGAGATGCTTCTTGGTAAACTCCAGCAGCAACGTTACAACTCCAGATCAAGACAAGGTTCGCGCTCCGCCTCCCCTGCTGGGAGCGTCTACTATCCCGTGCTTGGGGGAGCATCAGCGACGCCACCCCTAGGTCACAATAGGCAGCCAAACCATGGGCAGACCACGCTCAATGCTATGATGAGTCAATTTAATTCACGCATACAGAGGAGCAACACAGTAGGATCATCAAGCGTCCCTCCGTCAGCCAGGTCAACAACCGGCAGCTTAAGGGGCCGAATGAGATCAACTTCGAGCGCTCAGGATATACACAGTCGAGTAATGCACGAAAAGGGGCATACATCGGTCCCAAGCACAACTTCGTTACGTACTTTCAGACTGAAAGGGCTGGCAGAACGAGAGCACATCGCGCCAACATTTTAGAGATTTTTTTTCTTGTTCTTTTCAAGGTATTATTATGTATAAAACATTATTCGCTGGTAGAAAGATATATCTAAGTTCCAATACCCAACTTTTTGAGGTGTACAGGCGTGTTGCCTACCGTTAATGTTCAAACCCGCCCGTTGATCCCAATGCAATCTTCCGTTTTATCGGCATATCAATGAGGTGTCATCACCATCGTGAAAACTCGTAAATTTCAGCCTTTACTGGTCGAACTCGCCCGCGTCAAGAATATCGGCCGCCCCGCCATTCATGGCCTCCCAAACGGCCCGAGGCTCGAGTTCCAGATCTCTCTCTGCTATAGACGTGCCGTTATGCTGCGCTATTATGGCGGCGGTTTCTTGCCGAGCAAGTGCAACTATTCATAGCGATGTGTTAGCATTGGTCCACATACATTATTCTTGTCCTCCTATGGTCACGAGTTCTCGTCGACAAGCAGAAAATTTGAACTTACCATGCAGGAAAACGGCAGATCGCTTTCCAGAGAACATGGCATGCGGGACGTTGGTTACATTATCGGCGTTCGCGTCACCAATGGCGTAAACGCCGGCAATATTAGTCATTAAACCCTTAGTAGAGTCGGCGGCAAGCCTGCCGCCGTCAAGTCTCACGCCCATGTCGGCACCAACGTTCGAGTGCTGCTTGTTGGGGAAGCTCGCGAAGAAGGCCGCACGCTCCACGCTCGGGCCCTCGGTGAAGTCGACGCGGAACAGGTCATGCTCGGGAAAAGTGGGTGCCTCAGGGTGCTCGTTGGCACCACCGTCCGCGAGGCGCACGAGACCTGCGATAGTGCGGTTCTCGACCGTGATGTTGCGCGCCTCGAGGTATTGCTCCCAGCCGGGGAATTTCTTCTCCGTTGCTGCACGCAGCTCTGGTGTGTTTGTCCCGTTTACAAAAGCAATGACGTTGCTGTTCAGCGTTGAGATCTCCTGGGAGAGACTGGCGGCCTCGTCCAAGCCGCTGAGAATGCCCAGGGGTTGATCAGCATGTTCATTGCCATCGCACCACTTTTGATATGTCAGCAGGTTTTTATTTCTTAGATGTATGGGCTTCGTTCAGAGAGCGTGCATTATGTAAGATGTGATGTACAGATCTCCGAACTTTGAAAAAGGTGACAACTTTAGTTACTCACAGGGCACCAGAATATTCCCTTTCCCCAGTTCTGTTGAATGCCAGGCGTGCTTGGTATGATGTCACTGAGCCCGGTGGCCAAAATAATACTCCGTGCACCAAGCGTCGCCTCTTCGCCCGAGGGGAGCTTTGCCGTAACAGTGAACGGTTGAGTGGTGGTGTTGCCTTCCGGAACGTCGATTTTTGTCACCGTTCCGTTAATTAACGTGGCCGACTGGTAGTATGCAAGTTGATCACGGGCCTTCCATCGGAAATACGCCGGAGCCACACCATCGGTGCCGATGACATCGTGCATGTGCCGAGTTGGGTCATTGCGGTACTCGCCGGAATCAATGAGCAACACATTACGACGCACTCGTGCCAAACCGCTCACTAGAAGCACACGTTCAAGTCAGCGATTGAGTAGACCAAGAAATCACGTGTCGATTTACCTGCGCTCAACCCGGCTGGGCCGCCGCCTACTACGATGGCATCATAGATCGTTGAGCTATAAGTAATACTATTCTTCTCGAGTCCAACTGATGCAGTGGGCAGAGCCGTAATCGATGAGAGCAAGAGCTGCAGCGCTACGGCAACCTTGATAAAACCCATGATGAGATCTGGAGACGGCTTAGGGGGGTAGATGAACTTTACGATAGGCCTGGTTTAAGGTATAGGTTGGGTGGCAGTCGGGGCTTTTATACAGGAATGTCGCCGCCCAGAGTACCGGGCTCCTTGTAGATCACCATCGCAGCCCGTGAAGCAACACTGGGCGAGTAATCAATAAACAACGATTCCGGCCGTCAGCTGCCGTAGGTCGATGCAATGCCACGGTCTATCGGCTGACTAGTATATTGGCTTGCGCTCCGCGGACCAGAAACACGATGATGCCAAGACGCGCTTGTAGATCCCAACTGCCGAGCGTAAAGTATAATCTGCAAGATGATTAAATATTGGTACAGAATTAGGCAAGACGTCCCACTTGACCAATTCAAACCCAAGAAAATACTTAGCTGAAGCTACAAATCGAGGTAAGCAGGCTGTGGTAGCCAGCTAAGGCATGACCATAAATGGCTAGGCCAGGGGACCAGAGTTGTCTTCAGCGGTACAGATTGTCTCATATGCGCGTAATCAAATGACATAGACTACATGGCAGTCGGGACGGAACGGTGCATCACCAGCTCAATTGCCTACCAGTGCCAAGAGCTTTTGACCTCGCTTAGACAAAGTAAAGCAGGATAACTCAATCGATACGTGAACTCAGCAGACAGAGTGACATCATTAATTTGGGCGACTCCGTCCATTAACACACTGTCAGATTTTTAGCAGTAACTCTGCTCTTGTTCCCTAAATAACGAACATGCGGTACGCTGTTTACACCAAGAAGCTACCATGAAATCACGGTGTTACATGTAGTTCACCATCCTTTCTACAACCCAATCCAGATCGGTGCAGACTTGTGCAGACTTGGCAGAGCCGTAGCTGCATCTAGACCTGCATTTTTGACAGCAACGACGATTCACAGATCTCCGGCTCCTATACAATCTGACGAGGAAGATTCCCTACAGCTGTAATCTTCATGCACCTTCATCAAGATTATGCATAACTTCCCAGAAATGGTGTCTGGGGTACTCACGTAGTATTATGACGTCTGACGGGCGTATGCTACATATCTTCAGTCTTTGAAGATTCCCATCTCCGGGATTGAAAATAGATGAGCCGGCATACGGCTTAGCATCGAACAGTTGCTCGCCCTTCAGTGTTCCAGAAGTAAACGAGTGTCAGCATGGTATATGGTAGTGATCTATCAATGTGTCGGTATATAAAGCAACTCTTACCAGTAGGCCAGCGTATGCCTAAGTATGTATAGTTATAGTACCACCTGCAAAAGTCGATGCGCGAGGTCGACAAGTATTCACACAACCCCACCCACTTCGGAGATCTAGTCAAAAGCCAATGATTGATAGGGCTGCTTGGCTGATGCTAGAGGTTTGCTGCAATGCAACAGTCTAACCCCGCAAGGACTAACTACCATGTTTGTGAATCCTTTAGCTTAACTATCTTCAATAAGGGTACTGCTATCTCCAGGGGTTGGTGATACGACACCAACTAGTGACATAGCTCTTGGTTTTCTATCACTTGAGAAATCGGCGGGCTGAGAAAATGGCCTCATCATCTTTGGTTGAACCCGAGCAAATCACTATTGGTGGGGATACTTTAATTCCTCGAATGATCTCGGGGCTCTGGCAGCTCGCTGGTGGTCATGATGAGAGAGTCGATGTTGACGCGGCCGCCCGCGCGATGAAGCCCTTGATAGACTTAGGACTAAACTGTTTTGATATGGCCGATCATTATGGGGATGCTGGTAGGGCATTGTTGGTCAAGCAATTTACTCCGACCCGTCGCTAATGCCAGTTCTCAAGAACTTGTTGTAGGCAGGTTTCATGCCACTTCCTCTAGCAATTTGGTCGCCTTCACGAAGTGGTGTCCGCCTGAGAATGGTATTAAATCGTTTCAGGCAGCTGAGCAAGCTGTCGATCTTGCGCTTCGGAGGATGGGGCAGAAACAGATTACGCTGATGCAATGTCGGTCGCTCTCACATCCCCATTCTCATAACGGGTGCGCGCAATCGCCCCCATCGCATATATCGGTTCTTGTTCTTTGGGCGTGTACGGGGCTGATATATAATACAGATCATATTTGGGACTATTCAGACGATACATATTGGCATAACCTCGTCCACCTTCGCGCAATGCAGAAGGAAGGAAAGATCAAGCACATCGGGGTTACGAACGTTGATGCCGCACATCTTGAATTGCTGGCCGAAACTGGCTTTAGAATTGCTACAAACCAGATCTCCTGTTCAGTATTGGACCGGCGTCTTGTTCGCGGAAGACTAGCATCTGTATGTGAGAAGAACAAAGTAGGCGTGCTTGCCTATGGTACTCTCCTCGGAGGCTTCGTTAGCGAGAAATGGCTTGATCAGCCCGAACCCGAAGATTTAGACAAGTTAAATTGGAGTCTTCGGAAATATCTCCGATTCATCCGAGCTGCCGGTGGCTGGGAACCGTTCCAGGGTTTATTACGAGCTTTATCGACGATTGCTCATGAACATGGCGTCTCCATTGCCGCTGTTGCAACGAGATATGTCCTTGATATACCGGTAGTAAGCGCAGTTATTGTCGGCTGTCGACTGTCAGAAGAGTCATCTGAGTATGCCAGGAGGAATCTCGAGGCATTTTCGTTTGTATTGTCTGAAAATAATCATGCTCTTATACGAAAGGCGCAGGAGGCTCTACTAGACATCCCGGGCGATTGTGGTGATGAGTACCGGAGACCGCCTTACCTAACAGCGGCGGGGGATCTCTCACATCATCTGAAAGATCATCAGAACGACAAGCTGGCCACGGCTATCGCTGCGGGGAAGAGAATAGAGTACTCTACGGGGAGTCCATGGGAACCCATCGCAGGCTACTGCAGAGCGGTTCGTATCGACAGCTATATCTATATTTCGGGGACGACGGCCAACAGTCCGAGAAACACGGATATTTCGGTACTTGGAGGCCGTTCGGCTCGAAGCCAGACTGTTGCCATCTTAGATATCATTAGCCGAGCATTAAAAGCCCTAGGTGGCACGCTCTCCGATGTCGTACGCACGCGGGTTATTGTCAAAAATGAGGCAGACTGCGAAGATGTCAGTAGGGCACACGGCTGGGTATTCCAATGCCAGGGAATTCGACCCTCCAACACGTTGTTTGTAGCGAGTTTAGTTGGGACAGAGTATCTCGTAGAGATCGAGGCAGAAGCTCGTCTTGGACCTAACGACGTGCTTCGCCTCTCAGCTTAATCACCTCATGTCCACGAGCAGAGTGAACTTATTGTTAGGCAGCTGATAGTTACAATTTGTAACGAGGGTTAGATGATGTCTAGGGCTTGGAAGGGTATTCAATGTTGCAATAATCTTCTTAGGCATTAAGGAGACCATACAGGTCTACGTTCCTTCTTTAAGCCTTCGCAGCAAACCTAAGTCCTCGCACTTACTTGCCTGCCTAGATAATTCAGATCCGTTTCACGGCATCAAGCAAACACGGGTAGCTGAATATTTCAAACACCGACTTGCAGATTTGTTACACTATATCGCCGACCTAGCCCTGGTAGACGTGTAGTTGCATTCCCCTACCTGCGGGCCAGTGCGTGGAACACAATTTCTCGTTACCTAATTGTCTGGGGAAAAACACATATAATGAAGCCTTCTTAGTCATTACTCTTTAAGCAACATCGTGGTCAGACGAAGAAATCGAAATTTTTAGTTGTGGCATTGCTGTTAATATTTGTATTCAGGGGCTGCTGATAGAGGTGGCTCGTTCACTGTAGCTTCAGCAATACCCAGGATGTTGGTACGCTACCTACCAGCTAAGCGCCTACCTAATCCAGACAAGAACTGCCTTACCAAACCTTTGCCTGCACCTTCCACCTTCCGCCGTGACAATTGGCAAATATGTCTGCTCCATCTACAAGTACGTCATCCCGCTCGCTATCCTATTCGACTGCTTCTGCAGGTAGATACTAATCTCCTTACACCAGATTTCCCGCCCAATTTGTTGCCTGACCGTGGAATTCCAAGAACAGAGGCAAGCGACCCGCAACTCGTCGATAGCAAAGCTCTTAGCTCCAGAACGAACGACGAACCAGAAGATGGCGAACCCCAAAGAAAGCGGCATCGCATCCATAGCAACCCACCGCCCAGACCTGAGACAATCAGTTTGATAAGCGAAGACGAGTCCGACAGTCCCGTTCGACAGGCAACACGGCCACAAAACCAATTGCAACACCCTTATGACCAAGACGGCATTCTCAGTGTACACTGTGCCGGAGCAGTCATCCCACTTCGCTTGGAGCAACCTGCAGAGGACACCAACGGTGCTGATAGAAGTACTGCCGGGCCTTCGATCGTCACTCCCGATGTCTTGCCAGTCTCGACTAGCATGGTATCACAGCAGATAGACCAAAGCAAAGAATCGTCTCAGGCCCGTGTTCCAATTAAAGAACCCCCGCTCTGCCCGGAGCAGGCCGAATTAGTTGACATCATCTTATCCGGGCGGAACGTTTTCTACACCGGCTCGGCGGGTTGCGGCAAGTCCACCGTGTTAAAGGCATTCACGAGACGCCTGCGCGACAAAGGTCGGATAGTCGACATCGTCGCACCAACTGGCATCTCGGCTTTGGGTGTTGGCGGCTCTACCACATTTGTCTACGCTGGCTGGAATCTCAGTAGCTTCAAGCAGACCCTGGAGAATCTCCGCCGGGGAGCGCATGGGAATCACGTCCGCAAACGCTTGAAAAGTACAGATGTCTTAGTGATTGACGAGATCAGTAGTAAGTAACACATGCTGAGATATCCTCTCTAAGTGGCAATCGCTAACTCTAAGTATTCAGTGGTGGAGAATTTCCACTTCGAACGCCTCAATGCTGTCATGCAAGAAGCTCGCGGCTCGTATGAACCATTCGGCGGGGCGCAGGTTGTTGTTACGGGCGATTTCCATCAGCTGCCTCCTGTGAAACCCTTTGAGTATTGTCTCCATTGTGGAGACGAGTTGCAAGCCAACCGATCGGAATACTCGTATGCGGTGAGCATCTATTAGCAGTCGTTTCTTTCTTCCAAATTAGCTTAGGCCCACTCGGGAATGGCGATGACTGACAGCGAGTGATGCAGTGCAAAAAACATGGCATTTTCCACGACGAGGACAAATGGGCATTCAAAAGCAAGACTTGGGCTTCATGCGACTTTGTCTATTTTCATCTCCGGACGATCCACCGGCAGAATGACGAGACGTTCATCAAGATTTTGCAAAAATGTCGGATAGGGCAACCTTTAAGTAGCGATGATACGGATATACTTATGAACCACCCGTGCAGGACTGGAAACGCGACGAAACTCTATGCGAGGCGAGACGAAGTCCGCAGAGAGAACCGAATACGCTTCGATAAACTTGTATCGGAGAAATATTCTTATCCTTGCATGGACGAATTCTACATGCATCCCGATCATCAACATCTCGCGAGGCATAGCAGACGTTCACATGATGGGAGTCTCGACTCTCTCAAGGATCATCGCTATGAAGCGCTTGTTGAATTCAAAAAGGGGATGCTGGTCGTTCTCCTTACGAATCTGGACCTAAGCCGAAAACTGTGCAATGGCAGTCAGGGCATCATATGTGGTTATGAGGAATTCGATCTTCAAAAGCTACCAAAGGTGCCTACTAAGAGAGACCCTTCGCCAGAAAATAGCATCATGGGCGACTATGCAGAGATGCGAGAGATGAACATCAGATTCTTTATGGAAAGAAATGATGTCGTCAAAAAATTCTGGCCCATTGTCAAGTTTCACAACGGCGAGGTGCGAACTATCTTCGCGGATTGCTCGGTGCACACTTTAGGGAATAAGCAACCTTACAGTCACTTGAGCAGAACACAGATCCCCTTAGCTCCAGCGTGGGCTATGTCGATTCACAAAAGTCAAAGTCTCACGCTTGACCGCGTCATCGTTGATCTGACTAGGGCTTGGGAAGAAGGACAGGTTTACGTTGCTCTGTCTAGAGCAACGAGCTTGTCTGGCCTTAAGATCGAGGGAGATCCAAAGGGACTAACGGTTGGTAAGGGTGGGAATTCTGAAGTCCGGCAATTCCACATGGACAAATTCGGAATATGAGACTAGAGACTGGTTGCTCGTGTCTGTTTATTCTTTTTTTTTTCGTCATGCGTATGGGCCGGCTCAGCGTTTCTTAAGGATACCCAAAGTGAGTTTAAAAAACTTCAACTAAAAAACCCTAGAACAGTAAACAGTAGATAGAGGCAATAGCAATTAGCAGTGCGTTTCCATATCCAGAGGTAATCATACAGAAATGATATGTGCGGTACACCTAGATATACAGTTATTTTCCTGCCTTCTAAGCACTAGCATTCGTCTATGAGCCAGCTTCATCTTTCAACTACAGGCGCGTCAACTATAAAGTTTCTAGAGTATAGACACAATATGTCGAATTCTTATTATCAACAATGCTCTGAATTAGGTCATGGGGATTCTTTTGCATTCGCCACCACATCAGACGACAGTGTTGGATGTCAACGCCTCCTAACGACGAGAGTCTTCCCTCCTGCATTTCTGTCGTGCTGGTTACTCGGACTCTATTATACGCCAGCCTGATTGGGGAAGCCTATTCCATCCGCATCAATAACTCTACCAATACTCCAGTTCTTTTCCCACGCTTGATTTGATCTCTTACTTGTCCACAGGCATGCCACCGGGAAGCTCATCGAGCCCTACGGAAGGGAGTGTCAGTACAACTTGCTCGCATGGACGAACCAGATCAGGAATCGTAAACCGAAAGTATACTCACAGCCATCAATAGTCTCGTCCACTACGGCCTTAACGGAACACTGGTTTCCCTGCTGGATGCTCTGGCTCTTAAGCTGGGGGCAGTTGATGTTACAGTTGGTGTCCATCGCGGTCTGCAGAGCGTTGCCTTTCCAGCCGAATACGTAGTCTCCATGGTTTCCGTACCCTAAAGACAATGCACATTAGTATTCAGGGATGTATGCTAAATATATTCGGGTCGGTGGTGTGGTGAGTCAGGAGCTCATGTGTGAACCGACAATGAATCCAAAAGCTAACCTGTTTTATCGCCAAACGACCATACGAACGGTTGAGAACCGTCCGCTGGCCAGTCTGCTTTGTTGTTGAACTGTGTCGTGTCCCAGATAACCTCATAGAACAGCTGTGGGATCTTGACTGGGTGAGTTGCCGGGCACTTCCCATATTCGAGATTAGTGTTTATCGACGAAAACATTCACGTAGGTATTACTTACGGGCCCGTTCGACTCAAAGGTTCCACTGGATGGGTATGCAACATGGCTTGAGTGGTCCGGAGGATCGAGAGTCTTGCCGTCCCAGCAACTGTGTAGAGTGGCGACGTTAGTTAGATAAGAGAAGTATAGGAAGGGAGAAAAAGGCGATAACCCACGTTGGGAACCGAACGTTAACCATAATGCCGTACGGGCAGGGCTGCTTTGGGAAATCGGGCGTCTCGCCATCGCGCGTCATCGGGGATTTCAGACAAGTATATGTAAGTTGACGCGGAACGTTGCCCGATTGGCGATTAGTAGGGTCGCCGACGATCATACGGAAGCCCTTTTTCGATTCACCGATTAGCTCAGGGATGCTCATTCAAACGAGACTCTGCTGCTATTGGCATTGGGAGAAGACATACGGGCTTGAATGCAGTCACCTTGCCCTGACCGCTGATAACCGGTGTGTAGTATATCGTCATGCCGCCATTAGACTGCTCAAAACCGACGTTGCCCTTCTGCGGTACGCGCTTGAAGGTTCCGTTGCGTGCTTGGAAATACAACACTGCCGTCTACTTCTTGTAAGCGTTATTCACTTTATCGTATTGCTCTAATGTCCGAATATGGTACATAATAGCAACGTTTTTGGTACTCGACGCACTGAGAGAAGTTAGCATTATATCGGTATGAGGACGTGCGTATTTACTGACCCCAGTAGTTTGAGAAATCTTCGGCAAAAGTACATGTGGTACATGTTGCTGATGAGGGAATGTCAAGGCTTGATGGGTCCATCGAAGCTTTGAATGCATTCTGTTTTAAAGATGTCAGCCAAAATGTACTCGCATTTTGATTCAGCACGTACGCCACCGATAATTTGATGAAGATGCGGACTACCCGTCACTCCAGGGTTGACCAGCGGGTCAAGTCGCTCAACCACCAGCTGAGAGCACGAGAACCGAAGAAGAGCCAGGGCATTAGGCACTAACAGCGCCAGCCCGGTGGCGGCATATCGTGACTGAAGCTGCATTTTTTTTATCTTGCCTATCAAGCAGCGAAGCCAGGCGGTTGAGAGTGAGCACGCTCAACAACCAAAACATCTCAATCTGCTGGGGGACGAAGATTGTCTTAAATATATATAGTATCACGCATCGGGATATATGAATGTCGCGTTCGGCTAATACCAGAGTCGTATTCAACTCGCATTACCCGGTTATGAAGAACCTTAAGCGGGAAGGCATATCGATCGGGTAACTCGGTGCAAACACTGACGATCACAAAAGGAGAATGATAGGCGTAGGTGTCGTAATAGTCTAGCTTGAATGAAATGAATGGTTCATGTTATGCAGCTCGGCAAGGCACGGCAGTGCATTGCACATATGTATAGTGGCTGCAATGCGTCGACTCCCCTTAATTTATCCATCAGGTGACAGAAGAGAAGCTTATCCACCAGTTTTAAGACATGAAATATCGGCGTTAAAGTAGCCGACGTCTCATTTGTCCTTTAATATTGCTGGCAACGGTTTCCTGCTCCGGTAGTAACATTCGAATAGTATCGATTCTACCTCTAGCTCCTATCCGTGATTTCCTTAAAGCCTAACAGCGACAAGGCTGATGGAAAGCTTTGAGATTTAGTTTCAGCAAGGACGCCGAAGTAAGATCATCAGCAGACCAATACGTTGGCAGTGAGAACACAGTGATAAAGGATTTAAGGGATTAGTGTTTTGTTTGGCCAGTGAAGGCGGATTGAGACTGGTTAAACTTCGAGAAATGTTGTACATTAACCTTCATGGTGCAAATTTGCAACTATTTATCATGTTTTCTAAGTTGTAAGGCCGTCTAATACGATATCGAATCTTTCGTTTTCTGTCTGGGCATATCGACAGTTACCTGATCATTTTCAGCTTCAATTGCTAAGAATGGGTAACATTCATCTGGGAGACCACGGACGCCAATTAAGGCTAAATTAATTCCTGAGATTTTCATTGGCGTTGCGTTGAATCTTTCCATAACACGCAGTGGGTCCATGCTCTTGGAATTATATATTCATCCTATTGAGACTACACGGATCGCTATATTCAGTGTCGAAGATCAAATATGCTGGTATTTCCTATATTCGAGATCGCACCAGCGTAACGTCCTTGATGAGGATGGTTCCGGGTCCCTTATTGTGTTATAAACCAGCTGAGTACCGTTTGATTTACATAAATAAATAGATAAATAAGCGTAAGCAGTACAAACGCTGTGAAAGCAAATTCTTTAGCGGAGTGTGTGAAAGCTGTTTCGTTCATTGTAATATGGGCATGCATAATGAGAAGATTATACTACTTAACCTTCCGATAGAACCATATAGATCGTAAGAAATAATAGTACATTAGAAACTAGAACAAGGAGTTTCTACGTCTATAAATAGTCCGGCGTGTTCTCCAGGACTGCCTTTTTTAAATCTAACTGCTAGTGGTGCCTGGATCTAGTACAATAATACCCAAAGAGTCTAGATTAAGGGTATAATCGATTACGTGACGAAAGACTGCGTTATAGGAAGAATAATTGACAATTAAAGAAGGGTTGTTCTATGATAACTGCAACTGTTTCCCACAATTTAGTAATATAGTGCTATTCAAATAGCAACTGCTGTATACACCATTATTTAGTTCTAGTGGTTTACAGTTTGTAGCTACTAGTCCTAACTGTAGTAGTTATTTGTGTTTCCTACTTAGGTAGGCGTGAATATTTCTGTTAACCATACAGGGGAAAGAATTTCTAATATGAAGTAGGGAATGTCGGATGAGCTACTTAAATAATACTATGGAGGTTCTAAAGATTAGTAAAAAACCCTTCTTGAGAAGTTACTACGTTGCATATATTCCTCGTAAATTGCCTTTTCTATGGGCTAGAAGTATTAAGAAGTTCTG
Organism: Xylaria sp. Z34; assembly: GCA_037356055.1. NCBI lineage: Eukaryota > Fungi > Ascomycota > Sordariomycetes > Xylariales > Xylariaceae > Xylaria > Xylaria sp. Z34. The sequence goes on from JBAWJW010000011.1 coordinate 540,673, forward strand.
TCTATCAACCAGAAGTTTCTATTTGTCGTGATTGCGATGTCAATTTTGAACCCAGTAATAGATAAAGTTCTTGTGCATTTAGGTATTCTAGGACGGGTAAAAGTAGTGCTCTATAGCCCAAATTGAAGGATGCCGTCAAAATAATAATATTGAGTTGAAGCACATGTGTTCTTTTCCAATAACCTAGTGAGCTAAAACGCTGCTGTAGCCACCTCGCCGGAAAATATGAGCGCTTGCGAGACCATCATTGTTTAAGCTAGTTTTGAATCCGTTGGTTTTCTATCACCAACTTCCTTGGCAGCGAGATCCCTAAGTTGCTTTCGAAGGATCTTGCCAGACTAAACATTCACGTTAGCTTTATCACTTACTTCTGGATATCACTAGGAAACTTACCGGGTTCTTTGGGATGGCATCAATAAACTTAACGCCACCTTTCAACCTCTTATAGTGAATAACCCGCTTCTCTAACCATTTCGCGATTTCCTGTTCCGTTATATTGACCTCGGGATTCCTGACAACATATGCGCGTGGGACTTCCCCTCCATTTATAGTCACGCCAACGACTGCCACGTCTACAATGGCCTTATGGTCAAGTAAGAGCGCCTCGAGCTCAGCCGGCGCTACTTGATTGCCCTTCACTTTGATAAGCTCCTTGATGCGGTCAACGATATGGAGTTTCCCTCCCGGTTCGTACGTCTCAATATAGGCGACATCGCCCGTCTTGAGCCAACGCGTTCCATCGGGATCGGTGTGAATGGTGCTGGCCGTAGCTTCGGGCTTTTTCCAATAGCCTCTCATTACAATAGGGCCGGCAACCCAAATCTCACCCCTTTCATTTGGTTTCGTGATTTCGCCAGAACCGTCCGTTCTCATGATGCGGGCCTTGCAGTTTGGCATAATCTCACCGACCGACGATGTCCGTTTGAATTCATTGGGATGCCATGAAGTAGCCGTACAGGTCAGTTCTGTCATACCCCAACCCTGACGGACCGCCATGGCGCCTGCCGGCCACAGCTTTGCTAACTCGTCGGAGATTTCGAGGCCAAGAGGAGCAGCTCCGCTGCCTATGGCCTGTATACTGCTCAAGTCATATTTTCGGGTCAATGGATGCTTTGCGAGCGCGACGATGATGGGTGGGACAGCCACTATCTGCGAAATGCGGTACTTCTGGATGTGTTGAAGCATCTTCTCGAAGTCGAAGGAAGGCATTATATACACCGGGACCCCAGAGTGTGGGAAATTTGACGAGAAATACGTTTGGCCGTATGCGTGGTAGCACGGAAGAAAGCATAGTTGGCGATGTGTCTTCCTCTTCTCCGTAATTTCAGGATCCAAGTCTTCCAAGAATCTCACCTGGACGCCATTGGCCACATAGGAATAATGGGAAACCTCAACGCCTTTCGGAACACCTGTCGTTCCCGAGCTGTAGTTCAAGCAGCATGTAGTTGTTTTTGGGTCTGCGGACTCAACCCAGTCAAACTTGGCGGCATCAGTCTCGGATGCGAGGAGCTCTGTCCAATGTCGAGATCCTAGACGAGCCTTGCCTTTTCTCTCGTCTAAGCCCGTCGCATCGAAGCTGTACACCCGATTCTTGGGTATGCCGGCCTGCTCCGCAGCCTCCATAGCAATTTCCATACTGGCGTCAGCTGCGATGAGAATGTACGCCCCGCTGTCTGTTAACTGGTAAGCGAGCTCTCGAGCGACGAAACTTGGATTCGCGCCGGTAAAGATGCCGCCAGCCATGAGAACACCCATGAAGATTGATGGGAAGAATAGATTGTTCCCCGAGAAAAGTAGTACGCGGTCACCTGTCTTTAAACCGGCCCGCTGAAGCCCCAAGGCTATCCGCTTCGCCCATAGTCGGTAACCGCTTCTCGTGATAACCCTCTCCGGGTGATCCGGATCAATGAATTGAGGCGTATCAGGAAGAGGACCAAACGAAGACCCAAACACCCATTTCGGTAGGGAGCAGTTGGGGATTGGAGCCTCCCACCTTGAGTGAATGACCATATTGGATCAACGTGAACGTGAAATGAATACAGCTGAGAGGACGATAATAAACAACGTAGCTCGTGACAAAGTTTAAGACATATGCTTCTAGTCAATAAGAATAAATCTATTTTATAGTATAGGATGGGAGAGTAGAGATCTGTTTACTTGTCTAAATTACCTAGGTAAAGTGGACAGCGAGAATATTGGAGAAGATGAGGGGAAACAAGCTTTCCCCGGAGTAGATAACAACGAAACTGCATGGGAAAGCTGCCGAGTGACTGGGGTTTATCTCAGGATTCTCGAAGCGGTAAAGGTTGAGCTGGGGTCGTAGCGTAATGGATTTGCCCTTGTGCCTCCGTCGATAGCGGTGGCCTATCGTTCCTACAGAATTTCGCGCTTTAGTGTATTCTCCTTCGGTTCAGGAGAGTTCCCATTGGACGTAATGTAGATCTCACCTCACCGATCTATATGCAATCGACTAAAAAGCAAGGTCAATTAGGTGTTACTACACCAGGCGGTGTCAGGCAGGTACAGTGTACAGTACCATACGCTGCATATTCCCCGCAAGCGCGAGTTCAATGGAGACTATGTTTAGTGTTAACTGGGGAATATCTTAGACTAATCTTGCCGTAGTTTAGCGGCGAAGCATAATAGTACAGCTACAGTACAAGTCGTAGCCGAGGTTTCTACTAGGGTTAACAGTCAGCTTATAAATTACCGAGTTAATCGGGCTAAAGTCGGATTTGAAGCCATTAACCTAGTTTGAGACGAAACCTGTAGACGCTGATACTCTGCTTCTGTTTTTGTCTACCATCCTTAGGCCTGCTGCTCTGCTGCAGTGACCGAGAAACCTTGGCTCTTGCGAGACTTTGTAACTATGAACGCGGTAATACTATGCCTGTCAAAATGACCTAACCGTACACTGTAATAGAACCGGGTTTGGTCGTCTCGCACAAGCCAAAGACTTATAACCAATTTATTCATTGCTTGACCTAACCAGCCTTCTGAGAATAATGAATAGCAAAACAGGTGTTCTCACACATGCTTAAGTCGTCCGGAGTGTTCAGGGTTCAATTATATTACATATTTCTGACCCAAGTGCCACTTGTGAGCTATAGAGTGGCAAATTCTATATGAAAAGAGACAAATCAATAATGGTCTATCGCTACATAGTCTGCGATCTGGCTCATCTGTTTGACGCATTATATATGAATCTTTCAACGAATTGTCGGATATATCTGTCTGATTCATCAACACTCATCTTTTCCTCCAGATCGGGATCGTCGTCGGGACCCCTATTAGCAACTTTGTCCTCAGCCTCAGCAAGGACCTCTTGCAAAGATGGACCATCAACGAAGGCCGTCGCCACTACAACTCTCAGAGTTAGTTATCATTATTAGAATGGTGTTGGCTGAGTCTCATGAGCTCCAGACACAAAATCTTGCGGAAAGTTGCTGAAGCAAGAAGAAAATGGGTTTGATAATTCCTTACTGCATCTTGCAATGGTATCTCGCAGGGCTATGTCCATCTCAACGCTCTGCCTGACAGCTGGAGGGGCATCCGTCATCACCGTGTGCTCTGTGTTATCTTTGAAGTAATTATAAGCGACTGACTCATCAGATTCAAGCTCATCGTCGCCAGCTAGAGGGCATGCCACGGCCCCCATGGCCTACATTAGTGTTAGATAGACCGCTCTCATAGTAGACTTGTGACATAGGGAGGTGATATTACTCCGGCGGCATTATACAAGTTCACTAGGGATCCACATGCGAAGAGATCAGGTAATCTGGTAGAGGTTATGCTATTAGTATAACAGCAGTTCTTTGATCAACGGTGGAGGTTTGACTCACCCATCTCGTACATAATCTCTTGGATCTTCTTCTTTTCCACGACCGAAATCAATAAGCTATAATTTGGATTAGCTGGCGTACCGCCCTCAGTTCCCTCGCTGGCCTCATAGGGAATTTCTTTCTGGAGTTTGCTCTCCATGCTAGAATGTCACTAACTGCGAGCGTGGAAACACGTCAGCCAAGTTCTTTAAGTCTTGCGTCACAGGAATGCTGGATTGTATGAGACAGGGAGACCAAATGATGGGATATGGGAGAGTATACATGCCCTTTACTGGAGGTACACCTGGGTCGTGGTCGTTATCGGGGAAGAGGGGTGATTCTTCGGCAAATAAGAAGTTCTGTAGGCTGTGACAGATGTAAATTCAGATATAGATTCTCCCGTTAAGATAAAAGAAATTGGCTCATGGACAAATTATCTTATGAATGTGCACAAGCCTATGACGGTCAGAAACAGAGCTCTTGGCACCTACTGCCCTGAATTTTGAGTTAATGTAAAGAACCGCCGATTAGGAATAATTCTTTCTCGTTCTGGTCTGTAATTTTCTGCTGACTGTCGCGGCGGGAAGGCCATCGCTACGCACTGACGAACCACTACCATTTACAATTAACTAATGTGTCCAAATGTATTACGAGGGTGCGGAAACATCCTGGATGAGATGGGAAACCGCTTACTGCAAAGCCATATCCTCCACAGCATGCGGTTGGGGATGAGCTGCTCATGACGCTGAAGCCTCCCTATGAAATTCCATAATGTGCCATGTGGAATATGTTCCAGAGCAAAAGTGGGACACCTGCGAAATGTCGGGGGTTCTTCCGCTTCTCCTTCATTCTCCTGAGCTTCTTGCGTAATGGACATTTTGGCTAACAGCCTCTGGAGCGCCGCCCACCCTCGCGCTAAGATGGGCGCCCTTGTATAGTGATGCTCGCTCCCTGCCGGTGTCGCTGGATCCTCAAAAGTATCCTCGCCATTGGATATCCCCGGCAGGTTCAGTGAGCAATCGGCAAAGGGCACCAACCGGACAATGTGCTCGGCTCCCCTCAGTATCTCCAGCCACCGATACTCGTTCCGCAGATCATCGTCAGCGTTCGAGCGCTGATCGCCCGCCAACTCACCCAGGGAGTATTTGATCACCAGTTTTCGTAAAAGTTTCCCGTCAGGATCCTTCTCATCTAGCAAAATTGCTCCTCCATGACGACCTAAGCCAGCAAAGCCCACAAATTGAACACCTGGACGGTGGGTGAAATATTCGGACACCTCGCAGCCAAGTTCGAGCTGTTGCTCTTTGGTTGCCATAACTTCGGAATTGCGATTATTATACGACCTTCATATGGAAGATTAAATTCGTACAGATTTGAACTAGATGTAACGGAATAATGCCCGAGCTCAAGCCTTTCAGGGCATACACAACCGTTTTCGGAGTTGACGACGGTATTTTCGAGCACAAAGACAAAGAATATACTACAAAAAGACCGGCCAGATGGTTTCATCGCCAGTAGAAGTAAAACTTGGTTTATTCTCTATTATCCTACTATGTAAATGCTAGAAACCCGCATTAAGCTGTTTCTGAAGGCGATACTATAACCATACATGCTTTCGCGCACGCCGATTTACCAGTTTTTGTCTGAACTAAAAACCAGTCGATTAGTTCAGGTGAGCGCTAACAGCCGAACTAAGAAAAGAGTCGAGTTTGTAGAATGTCGTGTCGAATGTAGTTTGTAGTAGTACTTCGTGGTAGTCCCTCGTGGTAGTATCTCGCTATGTACAGCTTCGTGGCTCGCCTAGCATCTAGAATTTACTTATTACATGCATACAAGATAAATTATTCGGCAACATAGCACAAGGATGCGCGCTGTTACACATGGCATGATTGATTAACAGAGGAAATTTAATAGGCACGAACAAGCGAATTCCGGAAAACGAGTTATCAGTACGGTATGATGTTGCGAGGCAAGCTGCACGGTCGCAGTATACTGGGTCCTGTGGTAGTTAGGCATTATTAAATGGGCTCATTAGTGTTCATTCTATAACATTTGCACAATAATCAAAGTGGACGTTCGATTTGATCAAGCAAGGCGTGTATTCGTGGCATTGATGGCTTAGAAAAACACCAGGATGTTGAAATCCATGGCTGCAAGATAATTGAGTTGAACAATCTGCCACAGCAGCAGGGATCGAACGAAATATGGTGATAGGTCACCGTGCCATCACTCTCAGGCATCCTGAATCCAAAAACTCAATCAGCACCAGGCAACCATCTGCTGGTACAATAAGACCGGATCATCCCTTAGAATAGCTTGTGTTCAAGCGTCATATCAGACTCAGGCTCCAAGCCGACACATGCACGGAAAATGTTGGTCAACGCAGCGCGCTGTTTGGCGAGCGAGTTGATGACGGGGGTACCGGGGGGCGTAAGGGGTGCCTTAAGCATGTAGGAGAGGATGCTAAGGACGCTGTGGAAGCCCTTGAACTCATCGCTGGTACTCTCCGAATCGCTCGTGTGTGCCTGCCATTGAATACGCGTCATTATCTCGGTCACGAGAACCAGGTCGATAATGAGAGGCGAAGCCAGTAGCGAGTCTTCACAGACGTTGAAGATGCTATATCCCGGATACATTAGTACAAGGGATCTTCATCAGAATGAGCAGTCCGTCTAGTGGTACTTACGAAATAGTTTGGTGCCCACCGAGGAAGATCTCAGCGTAGTATTCATCGAGAGCACGCTTGTTATCACCGACGGCCGGCATATACTTGATGACAACGGTATGGTCTGGGTGCTCGCCCTTCTTGTACAGGACTGTGTTCGCCTCAACCATGTCGTCAACAACATTAGACTTGGAAATCTCCTTGGAACGGAATTGCCTCTGAGAGCTCAGATTCTTGCCGTCATTATTGCCGAGGTGGTTGTAGCTCGCAATCGAAGTAAGTTTGATTCCTGCGTTAATGAGGAAGTCTACCAGTGCTGATTTCATTTTCGTCTGTCCAGACTTGAAGTCATCACCACCAATGAAGGCACCATGCTTCGAGGCAAGTTCAATCGCACCTGGCACGAAGGTGTTTTGAGGAGATCCATTAATGAAAGGTGCATTTTCGAGGATACAGGCGACTGCAAAGACGGTCGAAGGCGAAACCTCCTCATGGCCATTTTCGATGGCCTGAAGCAAATTGTCCGCGGTGTCATTTACCCCGGGGATGATATCAGCATACCGTTCAGTGTTAGCAGTCCACTGGACGATAACCTTGTCAAGACTATTCTGCGCCTTGAAATCCCTGTGTGAAGAGTAAATACTTGTTGGTATTATGGAGGAGGGAACTGGTCATACCGAATATCTTGACGAATCTTCTCGACATGCGCCATAGAAGCTTTATCGCCGGGGATCAAGTTATCAGCACGATCTTCCTGGTTGGCAGCAATGAAGTCGGGATAGTATATGCTCGGCAGAGGAACCATCTGGCTCATTTCTTTCTTAACTTGTGCCTTGAGAGTAGGTTCCAGTACAGCAGCACGATCCATGGCCGCGGCAAGATTCATGGCGCTGATGTCCCATCCACCAATAACGAGATCATTGGGATGGACAATAGGCAAAACCTCATTAAAAGGAATATTGACATCTTGCCTGGTATGGGCATCAGTGCCGAGCTTCATAGTGGAACCCATGAGGACAGAGCCGTAATAGTTGGCAGCACGAGGCCCTTCGCGAGTTTCCCAAACCAAGCCTCGACGATTGGCAATAATGCCGGCGGTGACTGTGGTGCCATTGTTGCCACCCCATCCCACCAACATCATTCCCGTCTTCGGGATTTTGCGGTCGACCTTGAAATCATAGAGCGTCTCCTTGGGTGTGGCCACATACTTGCCATCGGCGCCCTTGGCCACACTCGTAGTCCGATAAGTATACTTGGATCGAATCTCGCTGTCCGTGTAAGTCACATTTGGAGAGTTCACTACGAAAATGTCCCCCTTGCTCGTAGGGACAGAAGATACATCTGATCGATGAACATGCCCGTCCCCGTACGCAGTTCCGTTGTCCAATTCGGCGTGCGGCGCCATCTTGATTCTTTAGCAGACAGCTAAATTTGCAACTAGCAGTGATGCTCCTTTAGGAGGTGAAAGGCGAGTCCGCTGCACTTCCGCCTCGAGAAGAGCAACGGGCTCCTGCGTACGGGTGATGGACGCTAGTGACGAGATTAGCCCAGTCGTCTCATGGCAATTACTTTGGGGTGAGTCTCGTACGAGTTGAGAAGATTAGAAAACGTCTTGACGGTAATAGGTGACCGCGGCCCGGGAGCGCGATCGACTTTCGGAGATAGCAAGACGAGAAAGACTAGAGTCTGTCAGTTGAGACACGAATTCAATGATGCAGAAGAAATGAAAAGCGAGGAGAGCCGGGCGACCGAGGGTATTTATTTAGATTTATCTAGACCGGCAAGCCGCAGAGTCTATAGACTTGGTGGTGGGGCGAGTCGGAGGGAGGGGTTGCTGTTGTTATCGGTATAAGGAGCCGATAGTGGATGCGGTGAGTTGTTCTAAGTGGCGCCACGACGCTGTAACATACAAAACATGGCACGAGGAAGTCTTCTTGGTATGCAGCAAGAGAGCATACCAAGCGAATTGCGAACCGTCATCACAAAACAAGCCCTGTCGAGATGCTCCACGAAATCAACAATTAACTTGATTGGAGACCACGAGAGTGTAAATGCTGTTTTGTCCCGCTGTTCTTGGATATCTGGGCTGCATGAGGCGCGATACGACTGTGGAGGGGTAAGTTTCCAAGATTATAATTGGTCGTCTACCTGAAGTACTTAGGTAATCACTTAGCGGTATGCAACTAAAACATACCTACGTATACTAAACGTGCGATAACGCGATCAATGTCGCTTGCCGATGGAATTATAAACTTAAATATCTAGGTAGGTAGGTTGGGATTAGACACCTAATTGACCTACTTAATAGTGTACCGAGGGGTCGGATACGCCAATCTATGTTGGATGGACGTAATTGGCTTCTTAATATCGAGTATAGTTCGTTGTGATTAGACTCAAGGTGTTCGAGCACAGTCATATTCTAGTTACTCGCTGTACCATCTGGAAACTCACCCACTAATTGCCGAGTAGTCCGGGATCATCACTCAAACATTGTAGCAGCAATTGCATAACGATGGCCTGCAACCGTACATTATCACATTGCAGTCTACCAACAGTTTTGTGTTTATGGTTGACCGGCAACCAGTAAAATTGACGTGATCTCGAATATCTGGGATCCGATACCTAGGGCGACGCACGATTACAGTATGCTTCTAAATAACAGTCGACGATACGCATGTTCCTGAAGTAAGCATTCCGAGGTCATCACCATTAGCATAAACTGAGGATGCTGGGCTATCTTGACTTTCATCATACTATTGAACTACCTAGGTATGTACTGAGTTGTGTACACATCGTCATACCACATACTTTCCTCGTCTTCACCGCATGAGGATCTGAGTGAGGGTTTAATCTGGCATTTATCACTCTGATGACTAAACCACCCTACTATCTACCCAGACATACTTAAGTACACTTTACTGTACACGTAGTGGCAAGGATTCAACGGACACCAGTAAGTTCGGCGGATTACGTGTACTAGTTAAAGCTATCGTAGCGGTATCCCCGAAGCCAGCAACTGCGCCGTGCACAGACGGGGTTTGCGGATCTCGAATCGAAGCTATCCTCAGATCCTAATAACCTGTTTTAGCGAAGAAATCGGCGATCATCATTCTGTAAGTGCAGCACCCCACGGGACTTTTCGACTTGCTGATTGCGATCTCATGAGCGTAAAGTAATTGAACTTGCCGATCAAAAGCGGAAGATCGCCAAGACAGAGTCGTCAGCTCACCACCAACAGGGCAAGCAGAACATGCTCAATATGCTCGCGACTGTTATGAGCCGGACTACACGTACAATACAATGAATTGCTAGAGATTTAGGTAACTCAAGCGGCTTCTTCAACATGTTACATAGTGTGTTGCAACATTCCTATACCACAACGTCAGCATAGTGTTCAATAGATTAAGCCGAGAAGCCAAGATCACTAGGACCATTTAGTTCACGAAGGCTAAGATCGCTTTGGTGGAGAATGTATCAGGGGACCTGATCGACAGGGGTCTCATTCGGCAACGGAGACAAACCTGACGAAACGAGCCAGAGAACCGTTAGACCAATGTCTCGCCGAGCGAAGCGTGCTCTGTACCGCGCGGGAATGTTCGATGTTCGATGCACATGCACGTAATGCAAAGAACGCCAGGCGATCATGAAACTATCCCGCCGCTCGGTACACTATTGGTAGCAAAGCTCCGAGACCCCATCGTGACGGGTTAAAGCCTTCCGCCCTTCGTTCGAGCTGGATGTGAGTTATTGCTACCTATCATTAATTATGCTACTATGGTATTCTACCAACCAAAGATACTCCAGCCTGGCGATCTTCGCAAATCGGAGTATAAAATACCCACTATTATTGGATAAGGGCCCATAACGTGCTTCACCCACTTCGGCTATATATACAAAATGAGAAAACCAGGGTCCTCAGAAATGATGCTCAATTTGCCAAATGACCTATCACGGGGATTAGGAGAGAAGAATACAACGGGGGATTGCCTAGCTTGGACAGCCACCATCAATGAAGCTGATCAGCACGGTTATCATCGTCGTTTTCTATGGCACCGTGATGTGAGTATTACCTGCGACTCTGCTCAAGGAATAGTCGCGGTATTTATTGTCGAACTCTTTGGGCGAAGTTACGATATGATTGGCTACGCTACTATCGAAATTATCATGCCAAAAGCGTCACGAGGCTACAAGTTGCGACTAGACTACGGGGCACAAGACCTCATTCAGGCTAAGAGGATAGCCAAGACGAACATGCCCCTTTGTTTCAACCTCTTTTGGGGCGAGCCACGGTTGGCTACTGAGCTCAGGGCTGTAAGGTACCCGTGCAGACCTTGGAAGTTTGGTTTGCACTAGACAAAAGCAGCTAACCTTGCAGCGAAGCTAGTCTTAAATCAACAATAGTGGCTTTCCTATTCATTTCCAATGCCCATAGCAGTTACTGTACGACGAACTCGTAAATCATCTCGGCGTTCCTTTACATCTCAAAACGGGAGTTCGTGACTAATGAAGGAATGGTTCTCGAATTGTCAACGTCGTAATGAGACATTGCATACACCCAGTTGCCTTTTAAGGACACTAGGTTACTGAATACAGCACCCTTTATGTTGGACAAGTTATGAAATAGTGGATTGGCACACCGAGGACAAAGCAAGGGGTTGGCCGCGCATTCTGCTCGCTGTCCTAATTTACCTAGGTAGACAACGGGCAATTCAAGGCCCCCAGACTCTATCCCTCTGATATTGGCTTATCATTTATATATATCCCTTTGGTTACTCGAAAGTTGCTCCACAGTACCATTCCTGTTTTGAAAAGCTGCCAAGCGAGACAAGGATACTAACAAGGGGTAAGGGTTTCCCCCCCTTGTATGCAGCATTGAGCCGTGCATATCAAATCGTACTGTCCAGGGGTAATTGTGCAGGGATATTCGAGACGTATTCTCAACACAACAAGAATAACCGCCCTTAATGATCTTTACACAATACGAATACCTTCAGATTGATCTCCCTTTTACCAATTCCTTGTCGAGCATAGGTCCATAGTGATCAACCAGCGAAGCCCCATCTCAGTTGGCGCCACTGGAGAAGCTTGATCGAAATAATCGAATTACTATTAGGCTTAGGCCTGGAAACATCCGGCCAATTATACTGCTGGCGAAGAGCGCTCGTGACACCTAGCAGTTCTATGCGGATCGATTGCGAGAGTTGTACAGCAGTGATCCTCGATCCCTATGCGCCACCCAGTCATTTTAGAGCCCCATGACCTTGTCGAAAACATACCTACGTCCACCAGCTACAGCGCGACGAATGTTTTCAAGTACATCGACGGGCAGCCGATAAACGAACAGATGGTTATATGGGAAGAGGACAAATATTGAGGGTCCTGGGCTTCATACTACTATCATGGCGGATCTATCACGACAATCGGCTTTTATGCCGACCATAAAATGCTCTAATTGCGGTAACCAAGTAGAGATTTCTATGATGGGCGACCATGTCTGTGGAAGTGGTACTGGATCTACTACGTCGGAGCGTACGTCAATTACCCTTTCTTGAAAACTCTCGAGATTCCAGTCTCTGACATTGACGCAGCAGTTCCATTAGGGCCAGAACTTCTCGGTGGTACATTCTCTTCATTCAAACAAAACGTATTTGATAAATTCACTCGTGCGCCACCGACGGTAGACACATCGGCAGCCAGTAAGTATACCGCTCGTGGCTGGATGATGGGGGTTACGAATTCTGATTAGGTTCAACAGATCGGCCATTTATAAGACCAGGCCAGTTGACACCAGTTAGTGCCTCGACGGGATCTCAGGCAATCTCGCCGAAGACGCCGATAAATGGGCGGCTTGGGGCTGGACCTAGCGGCGACGATTACTTCTCGCCCGCTATAGCGGGATCACCACGAAGACCCAGCGGCTATGGTGGATTTTCGACAGAGTCAGAAGAAGGAGACGCGACATACGGAACGAGCCCTAATAAACAGACCTCAAGTCTCTTAACAAGAATGAATAGCATCGCTCCGGGACCATTTGAAGTGTCCCGAACGCGGTCAGAAAAAAACTCGTTGCCCCGAAATGGCAGTAGGGATCATATCGAAGATCCAAGCGACCGCGCTTCGCGGCTAGGATCATCGATCGATAGGCCAGGCACAGCAGCGTCAAGCTCGTCACATACAAGTGGAAGTATGGCATTACCAAAAATGCCACGGAAGAACGGATATGGTGGATTTGGTCCACCACAGAAAGAAGGAGAAGACATGGGACGAGAATCATTTAAACGATCAGAAACGTTCCCTGATCAACTACTAAAATCTAGTGAAAATGAAGTGCAAGTCGACGGTCCTATTCGAGCGCCATCGGCGCCTGGCCTGCGACCCGACCGGTCGAGAACACCGTCAAATGCAAACGGACATCGACCTTCATATGGCATACGAGACACGTCACGTCCGCCACCTCCGCGCAAAAGCTTGATACGGCCGCCAACTCGAGATGGTAGCAAAAGTCTTTCGATAAATCTTGCCGATGAGTTTGGAGCTGGAAACCCTTATCACTCGCCATCGATATCTCAGTCCTCGAGCAATTCTGGCTTTAGCCAAGCATCTCATGCCAGCCACCCCAGCTCCAATACAAGCCCAGCGCGGTCAGTTGCATCTCGCTCTGGACCACGTCGACCTTCAGACACGTCAAAAATCGACGCTTTAATGGACGATCTACAAAACTCCATTCATGAGATGCAGCCAGCCGCAGCAGCAGAGCCGATGCCTATACCCAAAGGTAACAACCTACGATCAGCTAGTCCCAAGCGCGAGCCTTCACAAAATTTACGATTAGATCCCGCTGTTCAAATGGGGCGAGATCTTCTACCTGAATCTCCCATCTCGCCAAGGAGCGTCCCAAACTCGGACAGGCTCGAAACCCCTCTTCCAGAAGGTCAAAGCAGAATGCGATCACAGACAACCTCGACACAGGGCTCGAGCTCCCACAAGCGACAGCCGTCACGAAACCCACGACCACGAGGGAATTGTAAGGCTTGCCAGGAGCAAATAACAGGGAAATCGATTTCGTCAGCAGATGGGCGTCTAACCGGACGGTATCACAAAGCGTGCTTCGTCTGTGCCACGTGCAAAGAGCCCTTCAGCTCAGCCACTTTCTACGTACACGAGGACCGTCCGTACTGCGAACAACATTACCATAAGCTTAACGGCAGTCTATGCCGGTCTTGCAACAAAGGCATCGAAGGTCAATATTTAGAAGACGAGGTGCCCCAAAAATACCACCCGGGTTGCTTCCGTTGCGGCGACTGTGGCGTCGTGCTGCGCGACGGCTATTTCGACGTCAATGGAAGGTCATATTGCGAGCGGGATGCATGGAGACGGATGCAAGCAGCTGCTCGCGCCCAGCAGATGGGTCCGCCACCACCACAACAACGGCAAGGCTCAGCGTCGGGCCCTAGCATGCGACCACCTCCGCCAGGCGGTGTCCCGAGCATACGTGAGCCGCCCAGGGGCCTACCCGCGGGTCCATCATCAAACCTTCACCGTCCATTTGGATTACCCACGGGCCAGAGGTTGATGCCTGGCCAGGCCCTCGGCCGCGGTGGCCTGGGTCCAATGCAGAAGATGGAGAAGAGAATGACAAGATTAGGAATGATGTAACTGAACGACTCAAACATACTCGATCCCCATGCCACGCTTCTACATGAAGCCCATTGGGGAGCGAGCCAATTCTAATACGATACGAAGAATACGCCGCTCTTTCCCCTTTCCTCGCCAACTCGTCGATTTCCGTTTCATTAACGTCTCACCGCATTCAGCAATGGCGTTCCGTGTTCTTTGGTGCCAATATCTGGATATTTGCATTCTATTGATTTCTCGACTTCAATTCTATTAACAACATTATACCCTGTCGCTCTCGTTAAGCCCCCTAATCTACTGGGTCGATATCAGCTACTTGCCTTGGTTCTATATATACCCATGGCCCTTTGTTTAAGGGGCTGTTTCCAGCTTATTTCTTAGATCCGAGGCTGAGTACGTGGAGGAGGAATTCCATTACTGGTATATTTGTGTAGAATTAGACGGTGTGTCTGTCATGTCCCAAGGCTATTCTCCTATTGGGGTGACTGGTATATAATCTCGAAGGTAGTTGTGACTGGCCTACTAACGGCACCTCACATACGGCTGGGGCGGGGAATTGTTATATATGAGGCCATAAGGGACCCATGGAATGGGAATAGGCGGTGATCTCGGTGGGATAGATGTTGCATTTACCACTACGCGGAAAGGAACTTGACGGATGACGAGTGTAATGCTTGTCGTCTGTTAATCTAATAGTATAATGCAATAATACTTGACACCACCATGTCCCCCATATATGAAATTTATCCAAGTTCCTCTCCCGCGAACTTCTATTCTGTTATCTTAGTAGTGCGTAGCAAGACGATGTCTATATGATTGTGGTATCCTTACACCTAACTAACCCTATATGCTTACAATGTATTTACTGATATTGTGGTGGAACAATATAGGACCGAGTATATAATGTAGTCTATGCAATATGGTGGGAAGTAGCATTACAAGGTGATGCCATTCATCTAACAAAGAAGCAATAAACAGAAACAGTAACTCAACAATCAGCACAAATGTTTCGCGCACAAATGTACGAAACTCGCGTTGCTCTATCGAAGAGATAAGACGCCTCGGATACCTCATCCTCTCGTCCATTTCTTAATCGAAGAAATGAAAGCGTTTAGCGAGGCACTTCTCATCGTCTATCGAATTACCATCGCAATACCAGATTGTTGCGATCCACACACATCCCAAAAAGCACAATGTGTCCTCGCTTCAAGAGTTCCCATTGGTCGTCTGTTCTAAGACTGATCACCTGTGGTCTCAGATGTAAGCAGCCGACCGTTGGTCGGCCGAACCTGCGCCACCCGCGTCGCACGGTATCCTGTGTATCCGACCGGCCAATTCTGCTCTATGCAGCTTTCATTGGCTGCCAGCGAACTGACACGAACCGTGGCTTGCTTACCATGAAGAATCCTTGGGGGGGAAATGTCTCAGTCTTTTGCGCGCATCAGCTTATCGATTCACAACCCCAAAAAGTACAAGCCACATAGCACAGACCATATTGCATGCGTTTCAAGTCGTTTGAAGATGAGAGGAGGAATCACACAATAAAGTTGAAGCAGGTCATATGTTGCTTTCCGTGGCAAACAGTCCGACTGATCTTAGTTTGCTATGTCCGACTCAGCGAAACTGTTCGTCCTGTTACGGGCAAGTGCCGCAGGATCTCGATTCGTGAGGTTTGGCGAGATTCCTGCTGGTGAGCGGCCACAGACACAATGTGGTGCATGGTTAGATGCCCCGAGATATCTGGTGGTATTTGCCGAGTTCAGCATACGTGTGTAGCCACATGTCGCCATATTATACGCGTTGTCACCAATGACTAAGATAAGCGTTGTATGCATCGATACGTTGTAAGACCTTTTTTATATCTAATGGTAGATAGTATTAGACTAGCATTTTGCAATTCTGACTTAACGATATCAGCGTGAGTATATATGAAACATGACTTACAAAATGGGAACAAGAAACGCGAACCCCAGAGTTCTGTCACAAGCAATTGACTCGGATCCCGGGTTAGACTAGCGCCTTTAGACTAAAATGACGACATTTGTATGGGGCGCGCATGTCAACCAAGTTCTTGCTAACGCCACGAGACCGTAGGAGGCGGGTCTTGCTCCACTCGCATTTAGCAGTGGACGTTGTCTCTGATAAGAGGCCAGAGAGGCCAGCGAGGTCAGCGAGGTCAGTACTGTTTTTAATTTTTCTAGGCTGCCGTGTAACATGCGGCACGTCGAAGGAAGTTTGGGAAGAAGTGTGCACAGCCACTTTCGTGTTCAGAGGATTGCGCAGCTCGGTAGACTCTAATCTTGGCCTTTGAAAATCACTGAAGATCTTTGCTTGGCTTCGACTGGGATCTACCTACGTCACTACACCATCTTGTTTCATCAGTCGCCAAAAGTAGCGGCCACGAGAAAGGTAAAAAAAGTTGATGCTGTACAGCAAATACTTATGTAATGACTCGCGACCAATGGCGTAGAATACCAAGTCTTAACATACTGGTATTCCATGGAAATTCTACAACCAGATACCCACCAACATATTTGAATTGTAGGGATATTATCGTGTCAGATCGTGTAAGAAAGAGTAACAAGGACCCGATTATTCTAATATTTCTTAACGTTCGAAAACCATGGACATAAGATAGGAAATGACACGATAGGTGTTAATTTGGTGATATAGCTGCACGGGGTGCGAAATTTTGGGTCGGCTCTGCCTATCAGCGAGAAGTTTACGACGATCGCCGTTGGTCATGATTATTTCACCAACATGACGGGTACAGTCCACAGTAAAATATTACTGTGCAGCGAGGTATGAAGGAAGCGCCACGAGAGGTTGAAGAGTTCAAAGGAGCCCTGATCCGAAGCCTTGATCAGGACTCTGCTTAATCTATGCAAGACTACAAAAGCAAATTCTCTAAGAGAATGGTAGCAGGTAACCTTACCTACCTTGGTAGCCATATGCATCCTTCTATCATTGCGGTATATACATCGCCACATAGGTAGAAAGATAAGGAGTATAATTTCATTATTCTCTTTCTACCCTTAGCTTCAGCAAATTTTACTATGCTCATAGCTTCTCATAGGCTGCGCTTAAGCTTAAACCATCTATCAACCTGTAATAAGGATCAAACTAGCTAGCTGTTTTGAAGGCGCCAATCTCTATCAAGGAAAGCCTTGGCACGGCCTGGGCCTTGCTATACCTTGAGTCCAATTGAGCTTAAGCGGTTATGGTAGGTGGCTTACCCCTGACCATCACTAACGGGTTTTTGTCGCGCTGCTTGGTTTTGCGGTCTATGTTTGCTCATCTTTTGTCTTGTCAGTTCTCGAGGTCGAAAACTCTACACTCACCAAATCGTACTTCTTATATGTTGATATCTTAATTAGATACATCGTAGATACAGACATACCTAGTGTTCTCTTGGTTGGACGACGTCATGTTGATTCTGTAAACACTTCAACATCACTCAACCCCGGTACCTACTACCTAAAGCACCTTTCTCGATTGGTCTCGGCCTTAACTGCCTCCCAACAGTAGAATAGGGGATCTCAATTCCAAAACTACAGGGCACCTACCCCACACTGTGCTATAGGTACTTAGCTGGTACGACTTTGAATAGTTCTAGTCGTCTTACCCAAGACCAACTTGATGCTGATTACTATGTAATGAAAATGTACTTAGCAGCGCCCTAGTCTAGAACCCCAGTCATTCACGTACCACTCAACGCTCGCCATCCCTTCGGGCTATCTGCCGCAGCGGCGCAGTCGTTGTTCCCGGTGCGAAGTTACACACTTGGCGATGCGCCTCTCCATCTTTCTTGCATCTTCATCTCGACGAGACCGCCCTCCTCGTGGCCTGCATCTGCACGTACATATGCGGCTCTCTGCCTTTCCATTTTGAGCTGATTCTCATAGTCCTGTTTGCTCTCTTTTCTGTCGACACTTGTAGCCAAGGTCGCGCCATTTCCCCGGCGTAGCTTCTGTACCCAATTGTACTGTACAACAAACGGTTCCGCAGGATCCCTTTATTCACAGCATACAGCAAACTTGGTGTCGTCTTTGTCCAACCAACCAACCAACTACCACATTCTCTATCCATCATCCTCTCTCCCGCGCTGCCGCCTTCCCAGATGTTGTCTCTCTGTCGCTACACAAGATAACACTACACTCGTCTCGAGAAAGATCCGACCGACGTCCTTTGATAGGACTCATCACGCTCATTACAACCACTCTTCGATTCGTGCATCTCTTTCCGGAGGTTGCCTTGGTCTGGCCCATCCCTTCGTCTTAATATTCTGGTTCGATCGACAACGTCTTCAAACGAGTGCCATTGCCGACCATCATGCTAATGCCCTACTACTCATATTGAAAAAGTATATACGATACCTGACTGAACCGAGTTTCGTATCTGGGGCTACAGATTATTATTCGAAATGTTAGCAGTGCAACCTCGCCGGTGGCTATCCCGGCCCAAAGGCCTTTTAGTGTTCGCATTCACTGCTGCCACCCTCTACTGGCTCATGTTACATAGTTCCGGAAGCTATGGTGGCCTCGCCAGACAGAGTCCCGGGGAAGCTGATGCTAGTACCCCTGGCGAGTCTGGTCTTGGGGATAATACGATAGTCGATTTGGACGACCCAAACCACGTACCGAGCTTCGAGGATAAGATGAAAGAAGCACAAGAGGAACAGCAGGAAGCTATTCGACAACAATTTAGACTTGAATACGACCAGCTCGGCCGGTAAGCATCTTGACATGACATTTGTAACCTACTTCCACGAAATGGTAATTTCTAACTTCAGTGCAGTGTCTTCGGGGCAGATGCGATATTTGGCAAGACATTGAACACATTGGACACCAGCAAGGCTCGCACTCCGAAGTTCGAAGCTCAGCTGACTGCTGCCGACAAAAAAGCCTACTTCACCACCCATACACCTTACGTCTATGACCCATATCCCAATTATAAGCAGAATGCGAAGACGGGGTCGTACGTCCCGTGCGAGGGTCCCTCAGGGGATTTAGTATCAGACATTAAGGTTTTCAAAGGGCTCCCTAAGGATTTCCCCAAGCCTCTCATCGGCGGTTACGACGTCTTGGGCATGGATGGAGATTTATGCTTCGAGCGTGAGACACGACTTGGGATGTACGGTTTTCAGAACGCCAATGACACCTCGAGTCCATCGGTGGACTGGGATAAAGTACGTTGGGGAGAACTACAAGAGAAGTGTATCAAGAAGAACAAGGCTCGGTTTGATCTTCAAGGGCAACCCAATCCTTACGTCCACACAGTTTATTCGGGAAAGAAAACGATTGCTTTTATTGGTGCGGACAGCGACTCCAATATTGAAGAGACTCCCAAAGGCCGGGATCACAACGACGATCTCAGAAGAACCTCTTCAACTACGCACAAGCAGCCTGTCTCAGAAGCGCTTTCCAAGAGCACGGAGCCCCGGACGGCAATTCTCTTGCGGACATATACCGGGAAAGACTATAACGAGAACGATAAGCAAATAATTCGCGCGCTTGTCACGGAGCTGTCGTTACGAACAGGTGGTCGATATCAAGTATTCCTATTCGTCCATGTCAAGGATAATGCTTATGCGATCTGGGACGATGAAGGAACCTATCAATATGTTCTTCAGCAGAATGTCCCAGCCGAATTCAGAGACATTGCTATCTTATGGAATGACGAAGCTGTGCAGTCCATGTATCCGAGGTTAGACCCGGATAAAGCGACAGTACACGTAGCTCAGTGGTTGTCAGTCCAGAAGTTTATTCAAGAATTTCCAGAATTTGACTACGTTTGGAACTGGGAAATGGACGCTAGAATCACTGGTCAACATTACGATTTCCTGGAGAAAATATCCTCGTTTGCGAAGCGGCAGCCACGCCGTGGTCTGTGGGAACGGAGTGAGCGTTACTACATCCCCTCGGTACACGGCGATTATGATACGGAGTTTCGAAAAGAAGTAGAGCGTCTTTCAGGAGATGATACCATCTGGGGACCCCCCGATCTCCCTTTCATTACTCCTGTTGGACCTCCACCTCCGGTGGCTAAGCCTGAAGAAGACGACTATAAATGGGGCGTCGGCGAAGAGGCTGACTTGATTACTGTCGCTCCGATCGTCAACGTCAACTTTAGCGGATGGGTCGGTGCTAATGACGTCTGGGGATTCAACGATTCTTCTCACGCAACTCAACAACTGCCTCGTCGTGTGACCATCGTAACTCATTCAAGAATCTCGAAAAGGCTTCTCGATATCATGCATGTGGAAAACTTACGAGGAAATCATATCGCCTCAGAGATGACATGTCAAACCATAGCGCTCTTGCATGGCCTCAAGGCCGTCTATGCGCCGATGCCAATGTTCTTCGATAGGCCGTGGAAAGGCAAGGACATCGCTCGATGGTTCAACTCTGGTGAGAAGGGTGAGAGTGGAGGCGATAACTCCGCTATTGGCTGGGGTCGTGAGGCCAGGTACGGAGGAAGTACCTGGTACTACAGAGCAGGCCCTCCCCAGAGAATGTACAACAATCTCATGGGGTACGAAGACACCAAAATAGGTGGGGAGGAATGGGAAGAAATACATGGCCGGACATGTCTACCACCAATTTTGATGCATCCGATTAAAGATGTGGCGCCGACAGAAAGTGGCTACGAAAGTGAGTCCAAGCTACCATTTGGCTAATATGCCTGAAATCGACAAGTCGTTCCAATCTCGAGTATCGAGCCTGGGAACATTACCCGACTAGGCACGCATGGCAAATTTGCCCCCACGGAATATTAATGATACTTAATGGCATTGCTCGGCGTTCATGTTCTGCTCCTTTCACGTCTGCTACATTTATAGTTGCAGTGCATTATCTAGGCGTCGTTGACCTAGCTTCTTGGAGGATATACCTTTCCGGTGTACAGGGTGTACACTGATGAACGAATGACTCATCATAGACTTGATAGATGGGATGGCTCAGTCAGGAAAAGGAGAAGGTGGTCTAATAGAAATGACAAATTACTTGTACAATATACTTACTATGCTCGTCTCGTGAACGCGTACATGCCTTGGTTCTTTATCGTGTGTTTCACAACGACATATATGCTGGTCCCGGTTGGTTATACTGTAAAGAGGATATGTGAGTGCTTTGGAAGAGCACCAAATAGAAGTCCGATCCGTAAGTTATTTTGTGTCAAGATTTTGCAGATGGGTTATCCAAAGTACATTGCCAGTAATAAGGACTTGAGATCAAGGGCTTGGAAGAGTGTTTAAACTGCAATATTCAACTAGACTTCAAAGGGATCATAAAGGTCCAGTCCTCCCTTCAGCCAGCTTGAGCGCCTTGCTCACGCTAACTCCCCATAGCCTGACTCGTTCGATTAGGCACACACGGGTATACGGGTAGCTAGGTAGGTAGCCATTCGGCATACTACAAATGAATAATTACGAGACGACTTTGTCATCGCTAGGGGAATATTGTCGTCAGTTCTACAGGCCTGCGTACATCACCTCGCCGGCCAAGAGGCTGTTTTATTAGGTTTCGCTATCTTTTGAGAAAACAAGAGCGAGGGAATTCCTTGCGTCATGATGTCAGTTACTATGCCCCAGGAACTAACTGCATGATCAGTCCCAGTTGCAGTCGTTGTGTTGACAGCAACACGACTATTCTGGGTGAGCGGAGAAGAAGCATGCCACCAGGGCAAAACTTCAAGTAATTGACACCTGCTTGCTGACTGTAGAATAGTATCCAACTGGGACATCGGTATCGGACTTATTGGAATTACCATCGGTGTCGCTGTAACGGAACAAACTTTATTTTTCTTCTTCGTTGTTTTTGTCAGTAATAGCATTGATAATTGATAATTTTAAGTATGGGACATGGCTATGATTATCAAAGCTTCCTCGTGTAGAATCTAGCATTCGTACAATTATATACACAACATCTCCTCAGGAGTATGTGATAACTGACTTCTATGGGTAAATCCCTACGTATCTTCGTTCTAACTTGCCGGAATTAATTGGCTGTCGATCATCCCTGCCATATGCACATAAAAAAAGAGAGAGAGAAAACCAAATCATGTGTGCGGTCATGAACTCTTCTGGGCCCCCATGGCCTCCCGAGGCAAGCATACAAGTGCGCAGTAGTCAACAAGCAAGACTACTTGGGTATCAGCTGTGGATCTTCCTTGTGATTATACAGGGTATTGAGGATTTGAAAGGTTAAGGACCACGTAGAAGATTATTGATAATAAGAAGATTCTTCAAGTCCTTGTCCGTAAACTGTTGTAATTATTCCTGATTAGCCGTATAATAACTTGACCTTCACGCATATCTTCGTTAATGCAGTTCCTTGTTAAAGGAAAATTTTACCAGTAGAATACTTTTCTCTTCAAAACTCCTATCTGACTTGACTTCAACCTACTCTTTGTCTCTCTAAATAGCTTGGCTGAATGTCTGGACGATCTCACTGCATAGGAATGGCTGGCACCGGGCCCCATGAAACGGGCTCTTTTATTCTTTAGCCAGCCGATATAATGTCATACGATTAAAGATAAAATGGCTTACTGGTAAATGCACTTTGTCATCGAGACCAAGAAGTATTCACGTCGTATATAGACAAAGATATTGAAACAAAAGCCTAACTCTTCAGAAAAGAGCCGACAATCCAATTGTTTTAAGGCGTCAATGATTTTGTTTGCCCGATGTCAATTATATAGAGGCAGAATGGCCGTTTGTAAACCAGAAAGAGGGAAGGTCTATGTACGGTTCAATATTGAATAGCGACCTTCATGAGCCTCAACCAATTTAACCCGGGTTCCCACAACAGAAAAGAAGAAACAAACATCTCAGCAATGGCTTCGTACACGCCAATCAATCTGCCCTATTTCGCCCCCTCTCATAGTCTCCCTGCCCCTTTACCAACACTAGATGAGGTGCTCTCCTCCAGTGACTATCTAAGGCCACCCATAGATTTAGACGGCAAAGATCTCCGTGTTGTTCGAATAGGCGAGCATTTCGTAGCAAAATACGGCCAGCTTGCTAAATGCATTGAAGCTGAGAATATGCTCTTTGTGAAACAACATACAACAATCCCCGTCCCAGAGGTTTATGCCATATATACCTTTGATGGGAAAACTATGATAATCATGGAATTCATCAAAGGTGAAACCCTTGATAGTAGCATAAGCACAATGAGTCCACAAGAAGTAAATGATGTCGAAGAGCAGCTGAAGGATCAAGTCAACCAGCTGCGACAGATTCCTGCTCCAGACTGGTATGGTTCCATTGGCCGGCGACCCCTATTTGATATTTGTTCAGGTCAGCAATACGGCCCTTTTGACAACATTGGCGATATGATCAGAACAAGATTTGATCAGGACTTACAGGAAGAAGGAAGTGCTGAGAAATTCGCTCAAATTAAAATATTCTTCCAAACGACCTTCGAAAGCGTTTGCACCGCATTAGGGCACGCTTATCCTGTCTTCACCCACGGTGACCTTCACGGAGAGAACATTCTTATACAACCAGACGGTACACCATGCATAATTGACTATGAGGTTGCAGGGTTCTGTCCAAGCTACCACGAATATTTCGATTCCGAGCTTCGGGGCTCTCGGTTGAATATTCTTGACGAATATCTCCAAGAGCTTCAGATATGTATCGACGCCTGCGTAGCTTGGACCAAGGCGAAAATGGAGGAAGAAGACGAATTAAGAGAATAAATAATTCCAGCTAGACCTAGTTGTTGGAAAGATTTCGACGATCGATAAGAAAGGGGAAAAAGAAAACGGGACATAGATTATTCAGGATATCAAGTTGCTAATACTATATAAACTAATTTGAATTTGAATTATGCCAGTTTATTGTCTCTTGTGCTAGCACATATAAACGGTGGAATAGCATATTTAATCGAAACGTACTATGGTTGCTTCGGCCGGGCAGCCATACAGTTTTATTACTAGGAGGGCTGCGCGAGAAAACATAGCACGAACTAATCTAGAGCATAACACTTCTCGACGTTCTGAGCGTCATTTCCCCACCAGTTAGGCATAGTAACTACCTTTCCACTGCCGAAGAACAAGAAAATGAGCAGCAAGTTCAAGTTAAATCCGGCATCAAACGCGGCAGCAAGAATGAAGTTATATCTAGCCCATAATTGATAGCGATAACGATAGGCCCAGAACATAACGACGAAACCGCCAATGAAACGAGAGAAGTAACCTGTAGAGACGTTGCCATAGAAAATAGAGGCACCCTAAGCAGTCAGTTAGTTACCGTCATGATCTGGGAGGGATTGAAGAAGCTTCTAGACGACATCGGAAGTATGCCATTTGATGGAGCTAAAATAAGTAGAAAACGAAAGACTCCTTACACTGCAGAATATCGTCGTGTTCCATAAATTGAACTTGGCGCGCGGAAAGAGGCGATGAAGTAGATAGATCACAGCCGGGGCTCCCGCCCCGAAGAGGAACGCATATGGGATTGGTTTCCATTGTGTCTGTTGGAAGAGTTTCGTGGGACCCTTTTGCAAAGATCTATTAGTACTTTCGCTCAACTTGATAATGCGTAGGACGCCACTTCGTGACTTTACTACTCACAATTAGGACGTACTGGACACCAAGTGTCAGATACCCAGCTAAGGCTTGACCGGTCCAGATATGCGCTGGATCCTCAATTTCGCCGGTTAAATAATCACGTTTAGTATTCAGCACCCATCGCATAGCAGCGTAATTGATAGGCACGCCCAACTGCGTGCAAGCAATGCGTTAGTCAAGATTTTAAAGTCACACTTGGTTGAACTCCCTGAACCACACGAAACAAGAAGACTAAGAGATTTGGCACAGGAGGTTTATACGCACCGTGATACCGAACACTTGAGAAAAGAAGACCGCGCGCTGAGGTACATGCATATAATGTCCGATTTTCTGATCCTGAAGCATGTATTGTGCTCGGTACCAGGCATCGCCAGCGATTGAGCCGTAAACCTATGAGAAAAGAGTTAACTATGTTCATGAAAGTAGGGTGTATTACACAACTTACACTCGCACCGATGGGATTCTTGTGGTGCGACAGATTTTGGACCATCGTTCCGTAAAGTAATTCGTTGAAAGTTCCAATTGGTAACTGAAAGTTGCTGACAGCATAGAGCCACCCAAGCGGCACAACAACTACGGCTCCTGTCGCCAAAGCTACAAAGTAGGTCCACCAAGGTATGAATATCAGATCTAAGGAAACGATTGTGATGATAGATCTACGGCCAATTAGTCAGTAACAGTTATGTTCAATACGGTAGCCAAATAAGAAAAAGACTCCGAAAATGACTTACACGAACGCAGCCGAGAAGAGAGCAAAGTACCACCATATTGGGACCTCCTTATACGATCGCATAAGCACGTTGAGCCGATCAGTATATTGATGATTGATTCCCCGACCAGGGCTGCTTCTTCGAGCTCGAAACTTCTTGTAAGCTTTTCTGATGTTTGAAGCGCCGAAAAACGCGATCCAGCTGTAAGCGGATATATATGATGCGTAGTCGAAGAAGATCGTCCACAGGTTGTGAACGCCAAGATACATAGGCCCATTTTCTTCGTACGCAGTTTGGTTGAAGGTATTGGAAGACGTGACAAGCGAAGATACTGGATATATCTCGCCATCAGCAGTACAAGCCCGGTTTGTCATTAGACAATGACTGTAACCGCCCAAGCCGCCCCATTTCGCTGCTGGTAGTAGAATCCAGGCACTCAGGACGAAGGAAGCGAACAATACAACTTGCGACCACCACGGACTAAGGAACAGGGGTACGCCGGCGTTGTAGTTCGAAATATTGGCCCAGTCGAAGCTCAAGTTTAGAAAGCCCATGCCACCTAGCCCCGAACCAAGGAAGTTGGCAACAGGATTGTGCGGCGCAACCCAGCACAAGAAGGCGAGAGAGCTGAGAAAGGGAAACACAAATTCGGGAAGAAATTGCCAAAGCGTGATGCCAAGCAACGTGAACCAGAAGACCTTGAATTGTTTACGAGCTGCGGGCGATGGGTTTTTGTTCTGCTTCGCTTGAGTCTCAAATAGTGCGGTCTGACATAGGGCTTGCCACCACTGATAAGCAGGCTCGTACAGAAGCAGCTGTCGTGCTATGGCGGCGAACGCGTACCCTGTTGCATCGATAGACCACATGAAGAAGATTGCCGCTGCGGGGTGGAGTCGCTCGTTGAAATATAGCTCACCAACGGCAATTGGTGTTGTAGCGAGATTACCGGTGGCGCCTGATGCTGCCGTTATCGTGACTAGAACATGCTCCTTGACCGACCACGGCCCTGGATTCATGTTGAAGGTCCATTTGGTGAAGGGGATGCGGATCTGACGATCGGGCAAAACACGAGCGAGCCATAATCCCACGTAATTTGATGCGATCTGGACAAAGAAAACCGAATAGGGGGCATATGTCGTTCTAAATGTGTTTATCTGGGATAAAAAGGCGCCAGGGACGACGAAGAGTATCGCCAAGATGAAATATCTGAAGGTGAGTGTAGGTAATGTTGCTATAGGAAAATTAGAAGTTAGGAACTACTACTTATAGAAAATGTGATTCATCTTGGGGTTAGAAGGAGGGATAGGGCATGAGAATATAGCATTTGAGAGAAACCCCACGACGTGATGAGAATTGATAAAATCGAGTATGGGTGCGTACTATCATCATGAAGACTGACCACACGCCTGACCTCGGGCGGGATCTCACTGATCTCAGGGTCTTCCTCAGACTCTAGGTCTGCATCGACTTCAACGGGCTCCCCGAAGGCACCCTTCTCCCCATCGCGCGAGTTTTGTTCTGCCTTTGAATCGCTGCTCTGCTTCTTCTCAGAGCTGTCGTCAATCAAACGCTTGTGAGGAGCGTTAGGCGGCTCTGCGGTTGGCTCAACGCCAGTTGACTTAGCTTCGACTTGCGTCAAGCTTGGCACACTACTACTGCCGGCAGACATCTTGGTAAGGTTGCTTGGCTGCTGGGCAATGTCTTGTCCCGACGAGCAACACCAAGCGTTGATACCGACAAGATGTTGATATCTAACGAGAAACAGAGGAGGGAGAAGGAATTCTCCTGCGTTCCAAACCCTAATCGCAAACTTTTGTTCCAATTCGCATGACGCCACCAAGAACTAAAACGGCGTGCAGCAGAACTTGATCGCGCCATCACGCCATCGCCCTAACGAGAGAAAAAGTACCACCAAAACGCCGGGTAAAGCGTAAGGGTCCGGCCAATCTAGCTTGATTGGCCTATGAACCGGATTCTGTTAATACCGCTTCTCCAAAAGAAGCTTCATGTAAGGTTACATGGATTCTCCCCGCGTTCATGTGGCCGCACAAAATGGCATAGCAGTGCATGGCACTAACCGACCTGGTTGCAATAAGTGGTAACGCCCGGTGGCGATAACCGCTTGTTATCAACGGCCCGTATGCAGGAGAGGCCGACTGAAAGTCGATAGGGAGGCCGGGGGATGTGAGGTTGACCTTCGCCGCCCATTGTGAATGGCATTCTGAAATGTGTATAGCATGGTCTGTCCATACGAAGAATACTGACTTTCGAGACTGGAAACTGTGTGCGTTTGTGGTATGAATACTATCTATTCTAGTTAGTCTAGATACCAATAGACCGGGACGGAGATTAGCTCTCTTTTTAGTACGAGAATATCTGCTTGCTGCGGAACTTTCCATTATAAATGCCGAACACTAGAATGTGCTACTGTATGCAAAGGGATCGCAGCACAAATTTCGGCTCTAAAATGACTCGAGGATAAAATAGAATTCTACTGAAGTATATTTGTGCTGTAATAACTACAGACAGTACTTTTATCATTAGCAATTTATTTAACCTTGAAGGTGCGCTCAGACGGGTGAGGTGCAATGAGGTGGTAATGGGTTAGGTAAGATGCTGCATGTGTGCGACCACAAAATTGCACATTGATACAAGAAGTAATGTACATATGGGTTCTCGCAGGAAAGTTACACAGACATGGCGTCTTGGCTTACTTGCTTCACGACGAATGCGAATGATTGGATGAACGCCCTACTCTTCGCAATGTGTGGCTACGAATTACGGAATCTAAAAAGGTAGAGAATATTATTCTGCAAAATCTAGTTGATCTTTATCTTTTACCTAGCAGTAGACTATCCTTGTATTTCTATTCCTTCGTGCTGAAGGGGCGGCGAGCGCGATAGAGAAAACACTCGTGAAGATTTGTAAGAGCTACAAGACACATACTTCTGGCGCCTATGTCGAACACGGTGAAAAAATCGCCTGAACAGGTAGTAGTTAAGTTGAATGTCGGGTCTCCCATGCTAGACCGAATACCACCAGATTTGTGCAATATTTATAGCCTCAAAACACCGATGAGGAATGACGATGGTATATGTTTGTAAAGTGACTAGAGGTCTAGTATGTTCTAGTGCCCTACCACCTCGGAGAAAACGTTGAATGTGACTTATCATCAACTCTTTTTCCTTAAGGAGTTATAATGCTCACCAAGGCCGTATCCATGGCGATAATAAGCAAGCCAAATTGTCCTATCTCCAGCTTTCTCACCTTTCTCTTCTTCATGCCCACCGTTAGGTTGTATTGTCTCAGTCCGTCCATTTTGAACGACCTTAATCTCAACCCCATATGCGCTGGCTAGAGCAAGCAGCTCAAGCTGACCGCCCCACTCGGCCGTATCTCTAATCTTTGGGATATAGCTTTCTAACGGTTCCTCGAGGAACGGCACGAAATCATCCGAATGGCTCTCCATGTAATCCGTAGCGACCCTCCGCACGACTTTGTACGGGGGTGCCTGACCTTCGCCTGTCTCTCTATCTGTAGCTTCCCTACTTGAACCGGAGAGATATATTGGAATCTTCCGCTGCGTAAGCTGGTCCGCAACGGCGGAGAATAAGCAATGGCCGTCAGGCCGTATCTCGTGCTCGACGAGCCCGTGGGCATTGAACGCGCGCTCCAGCGACGACCTCTCTAAGCCCCGATGATCCGTCATGCCCTGCGCCTCTTTCTCGGCTGCCTCGGCCTCCACTTCTCGTTCGGCGGCACGGCGGGCCATGCGTTCCTTTTGACGATTGCGCTTCTTGCCCCCCTGTTCCTGTGCCTGTATCTGTGCGGCCGGTTCGGAGCGTTCTGTGTGTATGTCTGAGGATATCGTCGCGTCTTTTAACCGATCCTTTATGCCATTCGTGTCTACAGCTGTGCTTCCTATGCTTTGTACGGCCGTCTCCTGCCTAACACCGTTGGGCTCCTTGCCCTCTTCTTCTCGTCGTTCGTCAAGGTCTTTATCGCCTGCGAACGCAGCAAGTTCCTGCTCTTGGCGCTCTCTGAGGTCCCGCTCGAGCCCAGCACATTCGTCATTGACACCCTTGCGCGTCTTCTTGGTCGCATTCTTCTTCTTGCTGGTAATACGCGACTGCAGGTCTCGCTGTTCTTTGCGATGGCGCGTCTGGATTGCTTCCAGCGTCTCCATGGTAAAAGCGAAGGTAATACGAAGATTCTTAGGAATCCGGCAGGTTTTTTCTTCTTTAATTTAACCGGATTCGCTTGTGTGGCGCGTTGTGGAAAGGGTTATGTTTGTCGTTTGGAAGGCGTGAAAATGTCTGGATTCCCAAAAGCTCTCTGATAAATAAACGTGGGGTTAGAAACCACACTGCTTGGGTAGCGGGGCTGCTCGATGCTGCCCGTGCCCCTCCAACACTTTTTCAGTTCCAGTACTGCCTTTCCCCGTCAAACATAGTGTAGCATTTCACAACCTGAGAGCGGAGTTTTAGGTAGAAATTTGTAAAGTGAATTCATCGTTCATTTTGGCCTATTAATAGCTATAAAACAATCGAGAACGCCCGGTCACAGCCGGACAAGTTCTCCAGGCAGCCTGTATTCATTATGCTGCAACAAGTTCCAGGGTCGATATTGCCCACTACTATCCATGCTCTCTTCCATCTATCCGGTACATAAAGGGGGAAAAGACAAACTTATGACGCCGAATCCTGTAGATGGTCGATTTTTATACACAAACTGGAGTACAGGGTGAAGCCCACTATCCGTGGAATCAGGGCCCCCTTTACCGTCTCGCGAAGCAGCACATGATTCCGGTCTTACCGATGAACCACAAGCATCCGATGAAACGAACGAGCGAGAGGATGGCTGTGGCAATGAGAAGGAATTTGAAATAGGCGGCAGTTCTGTCCGAGGTTTTGCCCTGTTCGATATTAGCAGGCTGACGCTCCAAGAGCTGTCAATGTGAGTGGCACTTACAACGACGCCGAATACAGCAATACTGTCGCTCGTCACACCGATGATGAGCGCAATGTTGGTGAACAACCAAGTAATGACCAGTGATGTTCGGAAAGCCTTGTATGAATCCTCAAGATCAGGCTTATCGTCCTCGGGAACAGGCTTGAACGGGGACAAAGCACGCTTGACAGTCTGCTCGAACTGACTGTCGATATCTTCCTGAGGCTTATCCACCTCTTCTATAGCTGCTTCACCTTTTTCGTCTTTTATGACGTGTGCAGTTGGCAAAGCCTCCGCTTTATCCGAACCCTTAGTACCCCACGATACATCGTGCCAGTTGTTGAAGGCGTAGACATTGAGAATGTTGATGTAAGTCGATGCCAGAATCAGATAGGCGGGGAACGAATGGAACATGTGCCATGGGTCTAGATATAAAAAGGACGCAATGTAGTATAAACCGAACGTGGCCAGCAAGGCGACGATGATGATACCAACTTCAGAATTCGTCGTGAACAATCCTTTGAGTGCATCGCCGGCATCGCCTGTAATCTTGTTCGCTGGATTTGTGAAGGCGGTCACAACGAGATATATCGAGAGGATGATGATATAGAACTGAACTAAACCGAAGAGTGCAAATGAACTGATATACTGCCATTTTGTACCCTTGGGACGGTTACCGAGCGCGAGGATGAACTGCAGGATGACGAAGGCGAGATACAGATATTGGAGAATGATATTGACGATGGGTGTTGCCGTATCTCCGAAGGGCCAACCGTGTCTGCCCGTAGAGTCATCAGGGTTGCCAACTAGATCCATAATAACTGTCGTTGTCAAGTAGTAAGACGCCAAACTGAACCAGGTAAACAAGACGTTTGCGACATTGTAGATGAGCTGAAGATGGAAGAAGAACATGCGTAGAATATTGTGACCACTCTTGTACATCCGGCCGAAATGCATCAGAGAGTATAGCGAGGCAGCGAAAGAACCGTTGAGCCATCTACGACGCTGACTGATGAATTCCGGCGCACCCTCAGGAACGTCGGTTTCACCCTTAGCCGCCTTAATGTACGTGAGATGCCATTTGGAGCCAGCTTTGGCGACAAGCTCGAAACAGAGAATTCGATCTTCAGCCAAGAACATGTTCTTCTTGAAAATGTTCATGCCTTCAATACCCTTCTTGCCCAAGATTTTCGAGAGGGTATGATCACCGTGGAAATACTGCTCCAAAGGTCGACCCATAATCGCCCGGAAGCGGTAGGCCGAAAAGGCACCAGGAAGCACAGAGACATAACCAAAAGAGCTTTCAAGAGGCTTGTCCAGGATATTCGAGATCTTGTACTCGAAATTCTGCACAGCTACTAGAGGGTTGAGCAGTTTCTTGCCACCCTTACCCAACATGGCGTGAATTTCACCACAGGCGCCACCGAGATCCTTATCATTGTAGAAGCCTTCCCACAATGCCAAGAGGGACTTCGCCCCGGGTTTAGTACCGGCATCCAGAAGAATGCAGACTTCAGGATTTAGGATACGGCCGAAAGCATTGAAGAGCCAACGGTGAGAGTTGATCTTCTTGCTGTTCTTCTGCTTCAGGCAGAAAATCATCTGGACTGGAGGCAGTGTCTGAGGACTGTCATCCGTTGGTCGAATGAGTTGCTGGTTCGGCGTCACCGACAATTGAGTGGTATACTCGAAAACGTGCGCAACAGTCTCTTTGCCGTTAACCTCCTTTTTCACGATACCATCTTGAAAGACACCAATAGTTGCGAGAACATCAAGCGTTTGCTTATCTGCCTTCTCTATACCATCGAAAACAAAGCAGACGACGATCTTCTGCCAAGCAGGGCCGCCCTTGTTCCAAAAGGTGGATTTCTTCAAGTTGACAATATCGCGAATATTCTGCATGACACCATGTAGTGTACGGGCAAAGAGGAGTTTATCCTCGTTGTAGTAGGTGATCGCAATCAGAAGCTCAGTATGCCTGTTATACATTCGTGGACGAAGATCGTAACCATTCTTGAGGGTGAAATCGTTAGGGTCGCAGGTAGCGGCAGTATAACGCATGTTGACAAATTCACCAGTTCCGCTCTCGGTGTCACGGTACTTGGGCTGAACTGCATTCTTGATGGCACTGGGAACGGGATAATCAACACTGAGAACAGATCCCTGCACCAGTTTGACTTTTCGCGTAGCATAACGCTTCAGGCCACCAGGCGCGCCACCCGGTTGCTGACGCCGAAGCCAGCTTTCTTCAGAGTCTACAGTCGAGGCTGGCCGAGGTGTGCCGTAGCCAAAGCCGGTATCCTCAAGCTGATGTCCTCCATACGCGCCTGCATATTCGTTTCCATATGGTTGGGGGGTCTGGGTCATGGGAGGCGCAGCTGTTGAGTAAGACTCCGTCAGACTGTAGGCGGATACAGGTCGTGCAGGAGGTGTATGTGCGCCTAATCGATCTTGATCATAGCCGGGTGCTTGACCAAGCAGATGTCGTTGCGTTTCGTCCTCATCCTGGTCAATAGGAGGTAGATGGTACTAAGACAGTGTTAGATGGAACCTTGTGTGTGTGCTGAAACCCGGCACAGTGGTTTAGGTTAAAGTGCCGAACTTACGGTGCTGCCACCAGGGAGGTCTTGCAGTCGATGTCCGTCATACTCGTTATTGTTCCCCTGATGCTCGGGGGGGTTGTACGCCATGATCGCGATGGGCTCAGCAGGCCGCTATCCGCGATTGCCTGTAACGACTCTTTTCCAGGGAAACAGGCAAGTAGAACCAGCGTTGGTTGAGATGGCTGCCTTGATGACAACTGCTATGCAAGAGCCTTAATCCTTCAGATGAGATGGATCCAGGGGGCAGGAGCTCAGAGATTAAGGTTGTCCCCCACAGGTAGACAAAGAGCTTGGGCGTGAAGAGCGAGAGACTGTTGCAGGCAAAGGAAGACAACGCTGCAAGACAGGAGTAATAGGTCAAAAAGAAAGAAAGGATGAAGAGCGTTGTTGATGTGATGGATCATCCAACGTTGGGAGGTAAGCAAGAGAAAAATCTCTTCGCGGTTGGTAAATTGTTTCAGAACAAGAACAGGGAGAATGTACATGGGACAGTGACGCCTTTAGGTAAACTCGTATTTTTTTCAGGCTGGGATCTGCATGAGCACGCTCTCCATCCAATGCCTGGAAGTACGTACCTCTGCACGGATACTACAGACCAATCAGAGTATTTGAGATGGGGCTAATTCCACGGTCCGTGTGGCTTAGCTGAGCCAATAGCCCTGGAACTAAGAAGGCTAAGGCTACATTACGCCTATGGCCACGCTGACGCGATGACCCACGAGTGAATGCTGAACTCAACTTGCTGCAATTGGTTCGCAGTCCGACATCCAGGGTGAATACCAAGATGCTAACAGTCTGTGAGGCCTATTCTAAGCACTATTGTGCAAAGTCTTGAATGAATCTCGGATCACATTTTCCAGTTAGCACAAATGGGCTGGTATGGACCGGACAACATTCTTTGCCATAACTGTAACTCAAGACATGTGGACAGGTATCTGGGTACTTATTGGGTGGTCGGACGGACAGACCGATACCGACCGTGACATATCCCCAGCTCTACTACCAGTAGCTACTGACCTATACCCCGGCGAACCAGACTTTGGCAAGTACCGCGCTAGACAAGGCTCAGCGCACGAGCCAGATGATGGCTCTTGTCCTGAAGTTTTTGGTGTAAGTATCTCGAGACAAGATACTTCTTGCGCGGTGGGTCGTAGGTTAGCACGCCCAGAATACCTGACATGGGTTCACTTCTCTGGGGTCAGGTCAGTACATTCATGATGTGCATTGGTGACCTCCCGATGCAACCTTTGGTCCGCAGACTTAGTCCAAGCTACTGCGACCATATACGTCACTCGTGATGTGTTTCCTCAACTCCAGTTACCAAGGCGTAATTAATGCCTTCACCAATGCTTTCTATTTTCAAGAACCACCACGCAAGTTGAGCCTGTGTGGATTATTGCGGGATTTGACATACGTATCTAAATGCGTACCCTAGTTGACGGTTCACGTCTACGCAGCCCAAAATCTACTGTTTGTACTAAGTGGACAACCTAAGCATCCGAGAAGGCGTGCAATCATTCGTTAGCGGGCAAGCGGATACTGCGCCTTGCCTCTGTACCACACAGCATACAGGACTGTGTAGGTTAAAAAGAAAAACAGGTTAGAAATATCGCCTTCTTGCCTTTACCCGTTCAAGAGACTATGCAATACTGAAATAGGAACTGTAGAGTATCGTACGCTTGACCATCCTAACCGTTAGCAGTCTTACTCAAACTTGCAATCCTCAGGGGCTAAAATGATCTTGATCCCCCACCATCAGGACACGAACGGCCGCACGATAGCTAGTGCAACCTATTTAGATAGAGGTAGTATCATAAGGGTCCGGTACTGTATAAGATACGGAGTACTAGTCACTGGGGTATACATTAACTACTGGGCTAGCTACCTACCTAGGTATAATTAAGCACATGAATTTGCTGTCGTACTTCAAGTTGGTTTGATGAGCTTGAAACAAACTTGCTCCACAACCAACGCCAACTGCGGCTTATACCCTGTACCGATGTAGCTACCGAATGCATACGTGTCGAGCCTGCAATCTACTGCAATCCGTCCTATCCAGATGCTTCACTATTCTACCCGTCCTCTGGCCAGTGAATATTCTGGGTGTTCTAGTTTGTTGGCTCGCGAATATTCCAATTATGGGGTGCGAAAGAGCCACCCTATAGCCAGCTAGATGATATTGAAGTGCTATTCGGCGGCCTGCAGAGAAGTTAGTAGTATGTATCTCTTTGGCTGCCACCTTGGCTCCGTGACTTTTTATAAGCACTAGACAAGGGTATAGTAACTAATTATATTGCTTATAATTGTAGATACTTCTGCTCTTATTTAATTTTGCCCGTGCTAGAAGTATTAATAATTATTTAAGTTATAAAGAGTTACGGCTGGCTGGTCTAGACCCTGACCCACTAGCAGGTGCTAATAGGCCAGGGCCCACTAAAGATCACCTAACAAAGCTACCGTATACATAAAATATATTTATATATAAAACGTATATAAAATAATTTCTAGTTTATTATTTTATGATTAATATATAAATAAAACCTTAAATAAAAGCTTTGCTTCCGTAAAAAATACTAATTATAATAATTATAAAATTTAATAATAATTAATTTTAATATTTAATTAATTTTAATTTATTTAATATATTTTAATACTTAATATTTAATCCGCGCTGCTATAACTAACCGCTACACTTAAACTTAATTAAAAACAATACTATAACTATTATTTTACTTAAACTTTAAACTTATTAATATTAAATTAACGCTAAAGCAGCATTAATTACACTTATTAACGTTATAGCTAGAAATACTTCCGCTATTATAAAAGCTTATAATAAAGCCTTTATAACGGCTTATAAAAAAGTAACTTTTAACTTAAGCAATTTAATAGATTTATTCCCCGCTGTGCGTAATAATATTCTTAATAATAAGTTTTAACGTAGATTTTTAATTAGCTCTGCTACCGCCGTGCTATTTTTTTATATTATTAATTAAATTAAAGTAAGTAATAATAAAAAAAATATATTTAATAATATAAAAAAACAACTACTGTTATTTATTTATAAATAATTTAAACAAAACTATAATTATAAAAAATTTAATAAAAACTAATATTAATTTATAATTAATAACGTTTGCTTATTTATTTAAAAACAAGTAACACACCTAGTTAAAAAAAATATATAATTAAACCGTTCAGGATTTTTTTTTAAAATAATTATAAAAATTAAATAAAACATATTTTTTAATTTTAATAATATTATAAACTAAAAGGCTTTTAATAATTATTATATAAAAAACTAAAAAGCTTTATTTTAAAAAATTAAAATTTAAGCTTTATTAAATAATGCTTAAAATTTAACTGCTTAAAACATATATATTTATATAGCTGTTTTTAATATTAATATAAATAATATTATAAAAACGGTTTATAAGCTATATAATAAATATATAAGCAGTAAAAAAAGCTTAAAAACATAAATAAACAAGTTATTTTAAAATTTAAACATAAAAAAAAAAAAAATAATTAAAACAAACTAATTAATTATTAACTTAATATTATATAACTAAAAATAAACACTTTTTTTTTTTTTTTTTTTTTTATAGTTTAACTCCGATTTTTATTATTGTTATAGGCTGCTTTAGGTAAAAAACTATAGTATAGTGAAAACCTCTTTAGCTATTCTCCTTTTTATTTATAGGGGTTACCTTGTTGCAACCGCCGCTACTTTTAAGGTATAGACCAGGGGCGAGTGTTTTGTTTTGTTGAATTTATTAAAAATTTGTACACTATATTAATTGCCACCAGCTGTTGGTGTAGTTGGCGGCCCGTTTGTGGCTGTGTCGCGCCCGGCGTGGCAATGGCGGCCCGTTAGGAGTGGCATACACAGTAAATTTAGTTGTATATACATAATTATAAATATATAGTTATAAGGGGTTAGTAATAAAGTGGGTATAACTTACTTATTTTTAGAAAATAAATAGGTCTTTATTTATTTTAAGAATAAATGGTTAGGGCCCACTTTTTAAGTAGGGCCACTTGTTGCTTACTAGACTACCTGCTGCTAAGATTGCGGTTTAGTTATTTGGTTGTAGTTTAACCACTTGCTTAGGTGGAAAAAATAAACACCTTTTATTATAATAAATAAAAACAGGCATAAAAAGTTTATTAAAATAAAAATAATTATTTTTTATAATAACTTTAATTAAAACAAAATTAGTTTTAAAATTTAATATTACGTTTAATAAAACTAATTATTAATAAATTATAACTAGTTTATTAATAATAAAACAAAAATAATAAATATTAAAACTTATTTAAATAAAAAAGCAGTAAACAACCTTTAGCTTTATTTAAACAAGGCTTACTTAAAATAAATTAAAACCTTAAAAAATTTAATAAAATATTTAAAACAATAATATTTTAACTTTAATAAAAAAAAAAAAGCTTAAGTTAAATAAGCTAGCTTAATATTAATATTTTTAAAAAAGTTTTAAACTTTTAAAAATAGCTTTATTTACTTAATAAGCAAGTAAATATTAAATAAATTTTTATAAAAAAAAAAGTTTTATAATTAATTATTAACCCGGCTTAAAAACTAAATTATAAATAAATATTTAAACATTATTTATAATTATATAACTTTAATTATATATATTAAAAAGGTTATTTATAACTTTAAAAAAACTAATATAAAAAATAAAAAAAAATAACTTATTAATAATATAAAAAGCTTAAGTAAAAAAAATACGCTTTATAATTAGTTTAATAATAATAAACTATTATTAAAAAAATAATTA
Source organism: Xylaria sp. Z34 (assembly GCA_037356055.1). Lineage (NCBI taxonomy): Eukaryota > Fungi > Ascomycota > Sordariomycetes > Xylariales > Xylariaceae > Xylaria > Xylaria sp. Z34. The sequence continues at coordinate 578,437 of JBAWJW010000011.1, forward strand.
AACTAAACTAATATAAATTTAAGTATAAGCTTTAATTTTAAAATAAAAATATATTTTTAACTAAGCTTTAAAAAAATAAAACATTTAATAAAAAAAAGCAAATATTTTATTTATTATAAATATAAGCATACTAATAAAAATTACTTTTTAAAAATTAAACTAAAGGTTAAAAAAAAAGTATAACTATTTACTTTTTTTATTTAATTTAATAATAATAAAACTAAAGCTTAAAAAAAAGCTAAAGCTATAAAAAAAACTTAACCTTAAAATTTATAAACTTTTTTTTAAAAGAATTATTAATAAGTATAATTAAAAATAATATAAAAAACTTTTTAATTTTATATTTAAAAAAAAACTTTTTTTTTATAGCTAGTATTATAGCTTTAAATAAAAAAACTATTATTATATATAATTACCTTATTAATATAAAAACAAATAAATATTTATTTATAAACTTTAAAATTATTTAATATATAATTATTTAATTAAAAACTATTATTATAAATAGTTTTTATAAGTAAATAATTATTATAACCTTAAAGGTTTATAAGTGGCTAGTGCGTGAGGCTGGTGCCTGCGGCTAAATTAAGCAATCGCTGTATTATGTGTGAAAGCAGTAAATAATATTCGTATTTACTGCTTTGGCCGTAAGGGGTACCTAGTAGCCCATAAATTCTATATATATCTGCCTGCACTTGCAGGTACCTTTGACTTTTGTTTTTTTTTTTCTTTAAGTAGATTATTTTCTTAATAATAAAGGTATATTAATGCTTAAACTATTTCGCCTTTATAGCTTTTATTATAATAATTTATTTTATTATATTAAATATTTAAAAAAATAATAAATTCTTTAAAAAAAAATAAAACTAAATAAAAATAATTAATTAAAATATTTAATAAATTTTAAATATAATTTAAAAAAACTTTTTACTTTTTAAGCTAAAAAAAACAAAAAAATAAGTGTTTTTTTATTTTAATTATATTAAAAGATTAATATTATATATTAACCTACGTTTTAAAAAAAGCAACAAGTTATATTAATAATTATTAACCACTTATTAATATTTAACTAAGTAATAATATAAATAAAAGCAAAGTTAACGAACAATTATTTTAAATAAAAATAATAAAAAATATTATATTAAAAAATACCTAAATAAAAAAAAAGCTTTATAACTTAATAAAATAATTAATTATTAAATAAAATATATTAAACTAGTTATTAATAAATAATAATATTTAATTAATAATAAAAAGCTTTTTAAAAATATTTAATTTTAGTTAATTATATTAGCTAAATATTTTATTATTTAAAAAAAACTAGCCTGTTTTTTTATTATTTAAACTAATAAAAGTAAAATTACCTTTTTTATTTTTAATAAACTTTTAATAACTACCTAGTTTATTTAAATAATTAAAAAATATTTAAAAGCTATATATTTAAAATTTAAATATTAGTTTTTTTTTATATTAATAATATAAAATATATTTTAAAACCTAAACAAAATAACTAATGTTTTAAATATTATTATAATTAATATTAATATTTACGTTTAATAAATTATAACATATACCAAAAACCTTTTTATAACCTTGCAAAAATTTAAAGCTAGAGAAGTTTATAAAGCAGCTATAAAAAAATTATTTAAAATTTAAAAAGCTAAGGTTTAATAATTTAAGTTTAAAAATAATAACTTAAAAGGCAAGATTATTTAGTTTATAAAGCTGGTAAGTAAGCAGCCAGTCCTACTTTTAGCTTTTTTTTTTTTAGGTCTTAGTCTAGTATTTGGTTAATTATTAATACTACCTCGTAAAAAAAATACTGTTAAAAATTATAAAAGAACCCCTTTTTTTTTTATAACTAAAAGAAGTAGTTTTAAATAATTTATAAAATCTGGAGATCTTTTTATTTTTATTAATAATAAGTTAAAAACAAGTAAATTTAAAGTTTAGTTTAAGTATTAATTAATATTTTTAAAAAATAAACTAAACAAGAATTTTAATTATTATAATAATAAAAAGGATAAAATTATTTATATTATAAGCTATATAAAAAAAAATGTATTTAATAATATTTTATTTTTTATTATTAATAAGTATAATAAAAAGCTGTTTTTAAAAACTATTAAAGTTATATTAAATTATTTATATATTTATTATTATAACTTTAATAAATATAAGAACGCCTGCTTTAAATATTAAAACTTTAAAATAAAAAACAATAAAAAGTTTTAAACTTTTAATATTATTTTTATTTAATAAGCAAGCTAAGCTTATATAAATTAAAAAAATTATAAGCAAAACTTATATAATAAATTATTAAAACGTTTAAATAAATTATTAATAATTAAGCTATATAATAATAAGGTGGATTATTTTAAATATTATAAATAAATAAATATATATAATTATTAATAATATAAAAACTTTTTTGCTTTAAAGGCTTAAAAAAAAAAAAAAAAATAATAATAATAGTGCTAATATTATTAATAAAAGTTTAAACAGAACTATATTTAACTTTATAAAAAGTTAAACAAACATTATAAGTTATCTAGCAAGCTTAAATAATAATAATATAAATAATTATTTAAGTTATTATAATATTAACTTTATAAGTATAACTATTAACAGCTATAAAATTTATATTTAATTTATTTTTAATTAAATAAAAATACTAGTTATAAAAAATTAATGCTTTATTTATTATAAGCAGGAATATTAAAATAATAAATACTTTTATAAAAAAAATTATAACTATTTAAACGTTATTTAAATTAATAAAATAGTTAGCTAATTTATAAGTAATACTTTTTAAAGAAATAAGCTGTTAAAAAATAATATTTAAAATAATTAAACTTTTTTTTTAAGTTAATAAAAGTGTTAATATTAAACATAAAGCAATATAAAAAAATATTATTTAATTTTTTAAAAGGATTTTTAAGCGGGGACCTTTTATTTATAAAGTATATAATAATAAATAATAAATTTATTTTAATTATAAAATTATTACTTAATATAAAAGTAAATATATACTTTTTTATTAATATAAACTTTATTATAAAAATAATATAATTTTTATAACCGGAATAATTAACAGGTTTTAAACTAAGTATAATAGCTGGATATAATAATAAAACAATATAAATAATAAATATAGCTTTTAAGCTTTATTTTTATATTTAAGGGCGTATTATTTAAAACGTATTAATATTAATTATTAATATAAAGTATAATATAATTATTAGCAAGAAATTTTTTAAATATTATAATTTATTAATTAATAATTAATAAAAAAAATTATTATTTTTAAATAATTAAAAATTAAAATATTATATTAAAAATATATTAATAAATATAACTAATACTTTTATTGTTAATTTTAAATATTAAGCAAATATAGCCCGTTATAAACGGATAATAAATTTAAAAAATAAGCGTAAGTGTAATAAGCGCTTAAATTAAAAATATTATATAGCAAAAAACGCGCTATTAATTAATTATTAATTTTTAATAATAAAAGATATGCTTAAAGTAAAAAAGGCCTGATTTTTTAATAAAAACAATAAAAATTAAAAAAAGCTAGCAGCACATTTAAAAATAAAAAAAAACGTATAATTTATTAAGCTATTTAAAATAATTAATTAAATTTTTAATAAAATTAAAAAATTAAAAAAAAAAAAAAAAAAGAGGCTTTAATAAACTTTTACTTTTAAAAAACCTTGTAAGCTTATATATATTTTATAACTTTTATAAGCTAACCTTAATATAAGCGTTAATTAAATTTAATAAAAGGTTAATTATATATAAAAAATTTTAAATAAAAATAACTATAAACTTTTAATTAAAAGTACACTTTATATAAAAACTGCTAATTATTTATAAAATAAAATATTATATAATATATAAGGTTTATATATATTACGTTAAAACGTTATAAAATAATATAAATATTAATTAATATAAATTATAACTATTAATGCTGCAGCGTTTATTACCATAATTTATAAACTAAGCATAATTATTTATAATATTATAAGCTTTTATAACATTAAACAAATTATTATATAAAAAAAACAAAAAAAGCTTGCTAAAAATAAAAAAAAATTATATAAAAAAGTATATAATATAATATTAAAACAACATTATAAATATTTTAATATTTTTAATAAGGTAATATTAAATAAGCTACTGCTAAAATAACTAGGAATTAATTATTATATTATTATAAATAATCCTCCGGAGTTATTAAACTATAACGCTTTATATAAAATATTCTTAAAGGAGGTAAAAGCTTATAAAAAATATATATAAAAAAATTTGCTTAAAAAGTTTATTAAGCTAACTAATATACTATAAGTAATATTAGTTTTATTTACTTTAAAAAGTAATAAGTTATTAAAGTTTTATATAAATTATTAAAAGCTAAATAAAATTATATAAAAAGATAGATATTTATTGCTGCTAATAAAAAAAATATTATTTTAACTTTTTAAAGTTAAATATTATATTAAAATTAATATTTAACAAGCTTTTTATTAAGTTTATATTATAAAAAATAATAAAAGTTTAACTGTTTTTAAAACTTATTATAATACTTACTAGTATAAAATAATACTTTTTAAATTAACTAATAGTTTTTTTATTTTTTAACGATTTATTAATAATATCTTAAAGGATTATCTAGATATATTTTATATAATATATATTAATAATATTTTTATTTACTTTAATAATAAACTTAAATATAAAGAATATATAAATAAAATATTAGCCCGCTTATAAAAAGCTAAATTATAAGCTAATCTAAAAAAGTGCAAGTTTTATATAAAAAAAATTAAGTTTTTAAGCTTTATTATAAGAATAAATAGTATTAAAATTAACCTAAATAAAATAAAAATTATTTATTATTAATAGCTATTAATAAATAAAAATAAAGCATAATTATAAAAAATTTATTCTTTTTTAAGCTTTTATAATTTTTATTATTATTTTATTAAATAATATAATTAAATTATTAAACCTTTAATTAATTTAATATATATTAGTTTTAATTTATTATAAATAAAAGTTTATTAAAATGCTTTTAATTGCTTATATAAAGCTTTAATAAGCGCCCTTATGCTATAATATTTTTTATATAATATAAAAACTTAAATAAAAATAAATACTTTAAACAAAGTTGCTATAAAAATGTTAACCCAACGTAATAAGCCTAATAACTTATAAAAACTAATAGTTTTTTTTTAAAAAATATTACATAATATTAAATTAAATTATAATATTTATAATAAAAAAATGTTTATAATAATTAAAAGGTTGTTATATTAATAAGCAAAATTAATTAAATTATAATATTAATAACTTTTTATAATAATTATTAATTATATAGCTTTAAAATATTTTAATATAAAAAAAATATTAAACTTAAAATAAGCAAAATAAGCTAAACTTATTATATATTATAATTTTATTATTATTTATTGCTTAAAAACTAAAAATATTATTATAAATATATTATTACAGCTAATTAAAGATTTAAAAATATAAAAATAAAAATATAATAAACAACATATAATAATACTTTTTAAATTTATTAAATAATATAATTTAAATAATAATATTATTAAAATATATGTTTTAAAAGATTTTATATTATTAGTATTATTAAGTATAATATTAATAAATATATTATTAAAAATTAATTAAAAAAACGTTAATTTTAATAAACTTTAAATATAAGCACAAGCTAATACTTATTTTAATTAAATAATATTTAATAACTTGTTTTTATATAAAAAAAAATTAATAATATTTAATATAAACCATTTTTATATTTATATTATTAAAAAAGTATACTTTTGTTTAATTATTATATACTTAAAACAGGATAAAATAAAACATATATTTATTAAAAAATATTAATAGCCTGGCTTATATAATAATATTAAATAATATATTATTAATTATACTTATTAACCGTTTAAAATATTTTATAATAAAACCCTTAGAAAACTTATATTATTAAAAATGCTTAAGTATTTTTAATAACACGTAGTAATTAATTTTAAAAGTTTTTCTTTAAATAAAGACAAAAATAATATAATATTTTATATAATTAATAAATTAACGAAAATATTATAAATAATTATTTATAAAAATATAATTATAGCCCGCGTAACAGCTAAAATATATTATAATAAATTATATTATATTTTTAATTAGCTAAAGTTATTTATTAATAATTAAGGACCATAGTTTATTATTAACTTTATAAATAAGCTTTTAAGGATTTATAATATAAAGCTAAACTTTTTTTTTATAAAGTATAAATAAACCGTGGGCTAAGTAAAAATTATATATTAATAAATAAATTAATATTTATAACCGTTTATTAATTATTTTTAAAAAAATTAATTAAAAACGTTGCCTGCTTTAAATATTATTTAAGCATTTTTGCTTTATAAATCCCTAGGAAGATTATTGCCTTAAGAAGTGCTTATAAGCTAATTTATAAAAATATTTTTTAATTAAAAATTAAAAACAAAGGCCATAACTTTAACGGACCACTTAATAATTAAAAAACTAAATTATAAAAAAGCCTAAATATTTATATAACAAGCATGTAAATATATTAAAGTTACTTAACAATAAGTTAAAAAAATATAGCAAAAAATAACTATTTAAGCTAATAAACATTATTATAATCTGGACTTTATAGTTAAGAATTATATTTATATTTTATAAAAAAAAGAAAAATAAATAAATTAATTTAACAAGAAATTAAATTATTTTATAATAAAAAACTATTATAAGATTTTTAAAGTATAATTAAAAAATCTTAATATTTTTAAGTTAAAATTGCTTAATAGCTAGCGTAAAAGCTAATAGTTTTACGCGGACTAATTATATAAATATTTAAATAACTTTTTATTAAGGCAAAAGTATAAAAAACCAAGTAATAAAATTATAAATCTAGATTTAAATAAAAAAAAATAAAAAGTAAAAAAAATCTTGTTTTTATAAATTTAATATTATAAGCTTTATTATAAAGTTGTTTAAAAAAGCTAAAAGCATAATAATAAATAATACCTAGCTATAAATTTAAAAAATTTTTTAATTAAAATTAAAAAATATTATAATAAAAACTTAAAAGCTATAAAACCGCCTTTACGTTTAAATAAATAAATGTAAGCTATAAAAAAAAAGAAATTTAAACCTAAACATAAGGATAATAATTGGCTTATAAGTATAAGGTTATAAAAGATAAAAAGAAAAATACGTAAGCATTAATATTTAAATATTAATTAAGTAAATTAATTTTAATTAATTAGCTACTAGCTTAATTAAAAAAGGAACAAAGATATAAAAGGCCTTAAAAATTAATTAATTATTGCACACTAAAGGAAACTTTTTAATTTTAAAAGTATTAATTAAAAAAACTTATTGTTTAATTCTTTATGCGAGCAAATTTAATAAACTTATAGTTTAAAGCCCTGTACGCGCATAAAAAACTCGGGCTAAGTCTTTTTATAAAAAAGGGATTATCACAGCTTTAAAGGTTTATAAATAGTTAATACGTAAGGCTAATGCCTGCGGCTAAATTAAGCAATTATTATATTATGTATAAAGGTAGTAAATAATATTTATATTTATTGCTTTAGCCGTAAGGAGTACTTAACAGCCCATAAATTTTATATATATTTGCTTATATTTATAAATACTCTTAACTTTTATTTTTTTTTTTTTTTAAATAAATTATTTTTTTAATAATAAAAGTATATTAGTGCTTAAACTATTTCGCCCTTATAGCCTTTGTTATAATAATATTAAAATATAATTTAAAATTATTATAAAATATAAATAAAGCAATAATTATTAATTTTTAATTTTAAAAAAAAACGTTTAAAAAAATACTATTAATTATAATATAAATAAAATATAATATTATTATAAAAAGAATTTTTTATAAAACTTATAACATATTATTAAACTTTTATTAAAAAAATCATATCTTTTTATTAAAAATACTTTTAAATTATTAAACCATAATTAATAACTTTAAAACATTAAAACATTACTTAATACTAATTATTAAAAATTAAAAACATGTTGCTTTAATAATATTATAATATTATTAACCACTTAATATAAAAAACAAAAAAAAAGAACATGTTTTATTAATAATATTACGCTATTACTAGCCTTTAGCAAGAACTAATTAAGCTAAAACACCTAATAAACTAAAGTTAAAAAAAATTAAAAAAAAAGAAAAAATAATAATGTTAAAGTCAGCCATTAATACTTAAAAGTGTATTTATTAAACGGACTTATTTTATATTTCATTATAAAAGCGTGAATTATACCCGCGTGTTTACTAGTTTAATTATTAAAATAAAACAACCATAAAAATAAACTATTAATTATTAAATAAAGCGTTATAATACCTTTAAGCTTATTTTCTACGGCGTATTAATATCTTTACTAAAGAAAATATAAAAACATAACGCGTAAAGATTATATTAATTATAAAAAAATACTACTAATTAATATAAGCACCGCTTAATTAATATTATAAGCATTAAGGCTACGTTATTTTTATATATAGCTATATAGTAAAAGTTTTAAATATATGTTATTAATATTTATAAAATAAATGTAATTATTAAAAAAAAATATAAAAAAAAAAAGTTAATCCTTTTTTTAATAAAAAGAATAAAAAGCTAAAGCGTAAGGCTTAAAAAATAATACTTAAAAAGTACTAGCCTTTATTACACATGTTTAATAAAATAAACTTAAACATTTTACTTCCGAATTAATTAATAAATCATTAAATAAAGTTTACTATAAATAAAAACAAAAATAACTTTAAAAACAGCTTATTATATTATATATTACTTAAAAAATTAAAAATAATAAAAAAGTATATTATTAAAAACTTAAAAAAAAGTTTTATTTAACCCGGAAGTGCGCTTTTTATTACACCCGTCCTGTTTATACTAAAAATTAATAAAAAGCTTAAATTTTATATAAATTATAAAAAAATTAATGCTTTAACAAAAAAAAATTAATACTTAATATTATTAATTAATAAAATACTAGCAAAAATTATAAAAATAAAAGTTTTTATTAAAATAAACGTTTAATAAATATTTAATTATATCTGTATATATTTAAAAAATAAAGACTTTATAACCTTTAAAACAAAATATAAGTTATTTAAGTATAAAGTGTTATTATTTAGGTTATTAAATAAACTAGCAACGTTTTAATAATATATTAATAATATATTAAACAAATATTTAAATAATTTTTATAACGTATATATAAATAATATCTTAATTTTTTTTAATAATTTAAAAAAACATAAAGTTTATATAAAAAAAGTTTTAAAACAATTATAAATAACCAAGCTTTAAACTAATATTAAAAAATATAAATTTTATATAATTAAAACAAAATATTTTAGTTTTATTATTAAGAAAAATAAAATTAAAATTAATTAAAATAAAGTTATTATAATAAAAAAATAAAAAAACCTTATAATAATTAAAAAAATATAATCTTTTATTAAATTTTATAATTTTTATTATTAATTTATTAATAAATATAATAAAATAATAAAACTACTTTTTAAACTTATTAAAAAAAGTACATTATTTAATTAAAACAAAAAATATTAAAAAATATTTAATAAGTTAAAATTTTAACTTATTAATGCCTTAGTTTTAATATATTTTAATTATAATAAAAAAATAAAAATTAAAATAAACGTATTAAACAAGGTTGTTGTTAAATATTTATTTTAAAAAAAAAATAATAAGCAGTAATATTTTATAACGTTTTTTTTAAAAACGTTATATAATATTAAACTAAACTATAATATTTATAACAAAAAAATATTAATAATAATAAAAGCTTTAAAATATTAAAAACTAAAATTAATTAAACTATAAAAAAAAATATTTTTTATAATTATTATTAATTATAAAATATTAAAATATTTTAATATAAAATAAAAGTTAAATTTTTAATAAGCAAAATAAGCAAAATTAATAATATAATATAACTTTTTTATTATATATTACCTTAAATTTAAAAATATAATAATTAATATAATATTTAAAAAGTAAAAAAATATAAAAACTTTAAAAAATAAAATAAAAACTTGAAAATATTTAACAATGTTTTAATTAATAAATAAAGTAAGGTCTTTTTTTAATTAAAACGTTATAATTTATATATTAAATATAAAAACAGCTAAAATAATATAAATTAGCTTTTTATTAATTAAAATATTATTAATAAATAAAATATTACAATAAAACTAATAATCTTTTAAGTTAAAAATTTATAAAATTAAAATAAAAAAAAATTAAAGCAAAAATTAATCTTTAAATAAAGGATTATTTATATATAAAAATAATTAATAGTTTTAAAAATTAATAACCTGCCTGCTTATATATTAAAAAAAATACATGGTTAAATAATTATTACTTACCTTAAAAAAAATAAAACAAAAAAACTTATAACATTTTAATATTAATAATTAAAGCTAGCTATTAATGTAATATAATATATTAATAATTATATAAAATACAAACTTATTAAAATACTTTATAATAAAACTCTAGGTTTATTATAATTAACATTAATCCTGTTATAACCGTTTAAATATTTGATAATAAATTTTAAAAAAATATCTACAAATAAAAAAAAAAACAAATTTATATTTATAATAATAAACTAATTTAACAAGCTATTATAGTTTATATTATATAATAAATTAATAATAATAAAAAAAGCAGCCCGTTTATATTATAAAAGATTGTTTTAAATATTTAGCCTGCTAAAAAAAATTAATTTAAATAAAAAACTATAATTTATTTTAACGTTTATTAATAAGCTCGCAAAAATTTTTAACATAATATAAAAATTATCTTTTATTAAATATTATAAATTTATAAAACAAGCAGAAATTATAATTAAATATTTAAATTAATAATTAAGGCCTTTTTATAATTATTATTAAAATAACTAGGCTAAAGTGCTTTTTATAATAAATTATACAGCAGCTTTTTTATTTTATAAATTAATAAAATTATAACTTTATAAAATATTGTTTAATTTTTTAATGCTAAATTATTATAATTAAATAAATTATATAACTAGCTTAACTAACCTTTTAATTAAAAAACGCTTTATTTATAAAAAAGCCTAAAAAATAATTAAAACAATTAATAAATATATAAAAACTATATATAAAATTTTTAAGCAAACATAAAACAAATTAATAAAAAAAAAATTAATATTAAAAAAAGCCAGATTTTAAGGTAAAAAACAAAATATTTATTATAAAAAAGTATTAATTATAATTAATTAATAAATTATTTAATAAGCTGGACTACTTTTTAATATAATAATATTTTAAAATAATAAAAAAAATAAGCCTTATAACGTTTTAATTAAAAATTCTTAATAATTAAAGATTATTTAACTTATATTATGTTAACTAATTATAAAAATACTTAAATAACCTTTTATTAAAATAATTAACTAAATAACTTAAAAATAAATTAATTATGCTTAAAAACAAAAAACCTAAATAAAAAATAAAAAAAATCCAGTTGTTATGTTTATATTATAAAAAGCTATAATATTAAATAAATTAAAAAAAATAAAAATTTAATAAAAAATAATACCTTATAAATAATTTTAAAAATTTATTAAAATTATTACTCACGTATTATAAAAAGAACTTAAAAAAAGCAAAACTATTAAAAAAATTAAAAAAATAATTAAAAGTAGCTAAAAAAAATAAGTTTAAAAAAGATTATTTTAAAAATAATAACTTAATAAAATTAATAAAGCATACGTTATATTATTTAAAAAAAAAAAAAGCGGAAAATTAAACTAATAAAATTAATATTAAAAAAAAACTAATAATAAATTATAAAAACACTTAAAAGCGCTCTTATAAATTAAAAGCCCGTAGTATAATAGCTAAAAAATAAACCCCGAGGTAATCCCTTCTTTTATTAATTAGCAGCTTTTTTTTAAATATAAAGTTTAAATTTTAAACTTAGCAAGATTTTTTTTAAAGGGGGGAGTAGTTACGGCTGGCTGGTTTAAACCCTGACTTATTAGCAGGTGTTAATAGGCCAAGGCCTATTAAAAATCACCTAATAAAGCCACCGTGCATATAAAACATATTTATATATAAAATATATATAAAATAGTTTTTAATTTATTATTTTATAATTAATATATAAATAAGACCTTAAATAAAAGCTTTGCTTTTATAAAGGACATTAATTATAACATAAAACGTTATATTATATTTTTTATACCTGTATACACTTTGCTTTTTTTAATTAATACTTATATTAAGGTTTATTTTATTTAATATAGCCTAATTTTATAAAGTTATTTTAAAGCTTTTATAAGCTTTATAATTGCCTTTTTTACTTTGGTTGATTTTTTAATGTTTAAAAAGGCGTTTTTTAAATAAATTAGCTTTAAAATAGCTTTATATACTTGTTTTTAATTATTAACCATATTTTTTAAATATAGTTTTTATAATAACTTTCTTTTATTTTGTTTATATATTATAAGCGGTTTAATTTAAGCGTTTTTTATAGTAGTTTTTTTAAAGTAAATATATATTTATAAGTATAATATTAAAGATAAATTAAAAAAACAAGCATTTTTTACAGCTGTAGCAAACTTTATAACTTTAATTATTATAAGCCTATAGTTAATTTATAGTGTTTATATTATATTTATAATGGTTATATTTATAAATAATTATTAGTATAACTATTACTTTTTTTTTAAGGTTGTTAAAAATAACGCTAGCAGTTTTTGTTTATAGTTGTTTATAAAGTTTATAAATATATTTTTTAAGCTTAAAATAAATTATTAATATTAAAAGTATTATTATGTTGTTTTTATATAAAAATTACTATATTTAGCTATTTTTTATAGCTTTATGTTAAAGGGTATTTTAAAGCAATTAATTTTTTAAAAAGTTTTTTTTTTTTAAGTTTATAAAAGGCTTATAAATTTTAAACCGTTTATAAGCTGTTATTGTTATTTTTATGTTTATATAATTTTATAAATATATTAATAAATTAATTAATATAAATAAATTATTGTAAAATAAGTAATAAGTTTACTGTAAAAGTTTTTATAATAAAGTAACCATTATTTATTAAATATTATTTAGCTTTTTTAAAGCTTGTTTAATAATTAAAGCGTTTTAAGGCAGTTTAAGTTGTTTTTAATTTAATAATAGCTTTAAAAGGTATAAAATATTAATAAGTTTAATATAATTAAAATATTATAATTAATTTAATATATAGCCTGTTATTATAATAATTTATATTTTAAAGCTTAAAAGCTTTAATTTGTTTTATATATATATAATAACTATAAATCGCCTTTTAAAGCTAATTATGTTTTTCACTTAAGCAAGTAGTAAAACTATAACTAAATAATTAAACCGTGATTTTAGCAGCAGGTAGTTTAATGGGTAATAAGTAGCCCTACTTAAAAAGTAAGCCTTAATTATTTATTCTTAAAATAAATAAAAACCTACTTATTTAATAAATAAGTTATACTTACTTTATTATTAACTTTTTATAACTATATATTTATAACTATGTATATATTATTAAATTTACTATATATATTACTTTTAACAAGCTGTTATTACTACGCCGGGCACAACATAGCTGTAAACAGGCTGCTATAGCTGCACTAATAACTAACAGCAACTAACATAATATACAAATTTTTAACAAATTTAACAAAACGAAACACTTGCCCCTGGTTTATACTTTTTTAAAGGTAGTAGTAGTTATAACAAGGTAACCCTTATAAATAAAAAAAAGGATAGCTAAAAAGGTTTTTATTATAATATAGTTTTTTATTTAAAGCAGCTTATAATAACAATAAAAATTAAAATTAAACCATTAAAGCTAATTATGTTTTTATTAATAATTATAGTTAAAAGTATTATAATATAACGTTAAGCTGCTGATTTAATAAATTTTAAAACTTTAAAAACCTTTAAAAAAAGCTATAAAAATGTTAGGTTTTTATTATTTAAGTTTTAAAATATAAACTAATAAAATAAAAACTAAAAGTAATATTTATTAATATATAATAATAACGTATATTTTAAATAAAGATTTAAAGCTTTTAATTAATAATAATTAATTACGTTTTTTATATATAAGCTTATATATATTAATATAATAAAAAAATAATATAATTTTGTTATATTTATTAAACATGTTTATAAAACTAATTTAGTTTGTTTTTTATAATATTTAACTTATTTAATAATTAATAAAAGTGGTAAAAAAGCTTAAAATAATTTTAAAAAAGTTTTTAAAAGTGTTTATATATAAAAATCGCGATTTAAAAGGTTAAAAGGTATAAATTTACTAAGTAATACATAATAGTTTATAAGGGCTATATTTAGCTAAAATGTGCTTTTATTTACCTTTATAGTTACAGCTTTTTATGCAGCTATATTTTAATAAAATTTTAAAAATAAAATTTATTTATATTAATTATAAAATATAAATAATTAATTAATATATTTTATTTATTTAAAGCTTTTGTTTTAATGTTTAAATTAAAAAGTATTTACGCGTTAAGTATTAAAATTACAATTTATAAAATGATGTCACTACTGTTAGCAGGGGTGTTGTAGGTCTAGGCAGGGGTCTTAAAAAGTCACGGAGCCGAGGTGGCAGCCAAAGAGATAAAAATAGCAGCCTAGACGACCTGGGGAAGAGAAAAGGGGGTCCCTTAGCTTCTATAAAAAGGAATTGTGATGCTGAGCCCTTGACGCAAGTTCATCAGGTCAGATTTTCGAACATTAAGAATCCGAATTTAACATGCAACTAGCTCTATTAGGTATAATACTATGTTTGCGCTCTCGCAGCTTCTCACTGGGTTATATGTAGGTCATTTTTAACTAAGGCTGTTATAGCATAGTGTTCGATCATTTTGATTATACATAATAGAGCTAATCATATAAAAATGAACTCCTAGACATGCTTAAAAATCGAGTAGGTTAGTAACTATATGCGAATTCGTATACTTTTCGCCTTTGCTGCAAGATACCAAGCCTTACCTATTAAGGTTAGATGGTTATTTGTCCTCATACAACAACTTGCTCAAGCAATCTGACCTACAAATCCATGATAACGGTTGCCTACATCGATATAGGATTCGTTCCCTTCATGCAGTTGGAAATCAATGGTTCCAAGTTGTTTCTCAATACTGCAGGCAAAATGTAATTGCTTATCATAGTAGTAGTATGATTGGTGTTTTCTTCATCCGCCCGATAGAACAAAAACTTTCCTGGAGACGACAGACAATTGCAAAGTATTCAAACAAGTATCCCAGTCGGACTTGTGAGTGAGGAACCACATGTTTGCTCTCTCACAGCCAGTGGCACCACACGGCATGAATGGTCATTTATTTGCCTTCATGATTTTGCCATCTCACATCGGCAACACCAATCATAGACATTCCGCTCACGTGGTCCAATACGGGACTATGTTGTGAAATTCCGATGGTACACGGGGTAATATGGTGTTTCCCAAAGTCAGCGAAATCAAGAAAAGAGATTTGTTGGCTCAATATTATAGGCGGGAGATATATGTACCAACGCTACGCATATGTGATTTTCTCCCCGTCGATCTACAAAGTGTCATTCTTGATATATGACTATAAGTAGCAATAATCGCTGCATCATAATAGACCATCTCATATCAAATGCCGTAAACGGAGTAGCCATATGTATTAGGTAGTGTTAATATAGACGGTCAAGCAGATCTAAGGTTCTTCCCAAGCCGTACTCACAGGGCTCTTATATCATCACGTGAGCCGCTGAGAGGATTGAAAGTTGAGTATTTGTAGCAAGCCATCGGGATGTCAAGCGGGTGCTTCGCCTGAAAGGACGGTATTGCTGCCGCTTTGAGTGCTGTGAACGAGTATTTTATACTATGAATCTAATAAACTATTTACTAACCAAACCAAAGTAATGTGTGTAAGTGAAGACTGAGAGCTGCTCCTGATTAGTGTTAGGCAATATCCTTCTTTGAGGTTACAGGATCTTTGTAGGCTGTCGGATCAAGTAGGAAGGTCCCCCCTGAAACAGGAACCATGGGCTAAAAGAATGCTTCCATAGGTACCTAAGTAGTTAATTTGCCGCACCTCTCTTCCCTCTTTGAAGTTTTGAGCCATCATTTAGGAACAAGACCACAGAATAAACAAACAGAACCAAACGTGTCGAAATTCTGATTAGACCGGGGGCTGAAAGCAGTTTGTTCTTACCTGCATATAATAGGTATGCAAGCAATCTGAGTAGGCGCTGCTGATCCCATTTGGCCGTTCAAGCGTTACACTACGAGCTTGTAGATCTCTTGGTCTGGCCCTCACACCAAACGTTCGACCGTTACTTAGCCAGACGCCGGGGCCCTTCAAATTAGTGTACGTGGTGTGTGTGCAGGTCCCAGTGTAATTGGCCCGCCCCCATGTTGTAGCAAGCGGGATGTCGCGGCCTCAGCCTGAACCTTGTGCAAGACCCGAAATGCTGCCATTGGAAGTGGCCATAGGATGCCCAATATACTTAATATTCAGACCGCTCCTATTGGTATTATCCTCAATTATAACTCGATCAGGAGATGATAAATTATACCCAGATAGGTGCATATAGCTCTACCCTACCTATACTGAGGTAGGCTGGGGGTCTAGCGCATTCCTCTCGGGACACTAGATCTCTTTAGTAGCAACAGTCCAATCGGAGGACAAACACCCTACCTAACGGTAGGGCATCCAGTGGGTATTTAGCGCCTTTCGGTATCCAGCGGCTCTCTGTACGCGTCCAGATTACTGCTGAAGGTGTGTCGGCTCTCACCTGGACAATTCTTCGACATTGAGCCGGTACCCACAATTTGTATTTCCAGCTCCCTTCGCAGGGCTTGCGAGTCTTGACCCTCTTTGTCTCCTCTCCACGTTCTCCCCCTTCCGCCTCCTCGGTCGCCCTCTCACAAACGCCGCATTGCAACAAACAACCTTATTGCCCTGCCGCCCGCTCCTCTGCCCTGATAGCGACGGTATTTGACGGCGGCCCATTCTTTGACGACCTCGAGAGTCCCAGGATACTTGATGTTCCCCATGTCGTCCTAGAGCGCACGTAGCTGCCAATCGCTGCACCATCTCGTTCGTTTCGTTTCATTGAGCTAGTCTCTAAGTCACTCGTTTGATCAATCTTGCCCACGCCTCATTCCACGCCATTTACATCCTTCATCAGCTTTATGCCCAGCGCAGACATCGCCATTGCTTCAGAATCGAAAATATCTGGTTGGAATTGTATCGCTATAGAATCCGCTTACTTGCTATTGTCATCGCCAATTGCGACCGATACACGACTAGGCCCCTAAGTCGACAAGATCTGCAACGCCCGCACCTATCTCGAATCCGTTCCAGCTCTTCATCAGATTGTCGATCCACGACGAGACTGTCATCGCGTTATAGACACCAAAACTTGCGCCTCTATTCAAATCCTGCTGTACCACACTAAGCATGGCGGGAATACCTGGTTTTGTTGGGTTTTCAGTTGGTAAGGTCTGCCACTCTTGCTTTACCAAAACGTCTAACTAATACCGGTCATCAGACGAAGAGGTTTCCTCTTCCCTGGTCAAGCGACAGCAAGGGTGTGTTCTGTGTCCGGACGTGCCCCCAGATTGTCCGTCATGCGCTGCCGACGAGAGCTGTTTCAGCATCACCCCGACCTGTACTCAGTGTGCACAAAACGTGTGCATGAAAGATCCCAGCAAAATCGCATCCAAGGGTAGCTCGGGACCAAACGCTGGAGCAATCGCCGGCGGCGTAGTAGGAGGTCTAGTTCTGATTGCAGCTCTTACATATTTGTTATGGAGATTCTGCATTAAGAACAAGAGAGCAAGCTACGCAGAACAATGGCAAGGGGCAGGCGAAGGTACGAAAGAACAAATGGATAATGATTTCGCATCGAGGCGATCACAGAGAGAGTCAACACACACCGTACATTCGATTGCGTCGACCGTCCTAACTCGCGCTTCCAATATCATTCAAATCGCATACATCCCAGGTGTAACCAACAGAGCGACACCGACCTCGCCAACGCTACTGGTCCCTCCTGTTCCGCCAATTCCCATCGCCCACGCGGAGAGCGCCACTTCATCACCCTACGAGGATCAACACTTCTTCGTTCCAGGAGATCTTCGCGACTCAACATACTCTGGCATTTCTAGCTATACGGACCGAACATCTTACGCCCGCACATCGTATGCCCCTCGCTCCAGTGTGGCCTCTACAATTTATGGTAAGAACGTTGTCGTGTCGCCAGTACCAGCGCAGAAAGGCAACTTCTTGAAGCCATCGCTCGTCAGTGTAAAATCACGCGCCGCGAGCACCAATAGCGATGATTCGACACCACCAGTCCCGGCAGTAAATTATGAGAAGTTTGATAAACCTCCACCTTCGCCGGCTTTCAGCATCGGCTCCACGTTCTTTAAGAATGCCAGCGCATCAACCGCTACTTCGGTGCGGCCGCAAATCGTTCGTGTCGGCACTGGACCTAAGCTTGTCGATAACAAAGCATCTTCTGTCAAATCTAGCTTGGCGACACCACCAATTGCTGAGCTTGAGAGTCCCGGACCTTTGATCCTTATAAATAATGAAGCTGTTACCACTGGCAAAGAGCCCGAATCAGCTACCATCACACCCATCGAAGAGGACACTCCGACCAGCGATCAAGGGCCCTTCTCTGACCCACCTGCGGTGAAGAGCGCTGCCAAGAGGAATAGCTCACTCAGCGCCGTTATTGAGGAGTCAACAAGGCGTGCTTCGCAAATCGATCCACACCGGCATACCTCAAGTACCATCAGAAATAGTAGCCCGTTCGGCGACGAAAATGCAGTACGGGAATAAAAGATTCCGTACTGAGCACGTTATTTCTCCTATGAATATTTCTTGATGAGATATGGGGTATGCGAGGAGCACAGGTTTGGATTGGATTGTTTTTCTCTTCTGAACTTTGCTATTTATCTGTTATTTGTTCGGCCGATCTACAATTATATGAGAAAACTTGTTGTATTTTTTTTGTCTCTTTTGAATGAGCCTATTCTCGGAAAGCTAGAATTACTTGGCGTCTCATTATATCACCCTTCTGCTTTCTTCGCGCGATCTCGATATAGTTGCCCCATGGGAAACGCCCAGCTTCACGCCCTGTGGTTATCCAGGTCTTCTCACTTGGATTCGAGCATAGCTGGCATTAAGGGCCCAGCTGACATCATTGTCTTTGTTTCTGATCGGATGACGCCTTGGACTACTTTATCCAGCACTCCTTGTATGTACATACATATTCTCAGAGGGGTAGCCTCTTGCACCTGTTTCCTAACTCGTGCTTGCAAATGATAGAGCAAATGTCGAGTTGTCCATACGATTAAATGCGTCACGTTTATGTTCGTACTATTCGATGTGCTCTACATCTAGTTTTATGTAATTTCAAACTATTCTCGGAAGCTATACAGACCGACGAAACTTAGTCTAATTCCTCTACGGCTCGCTCAACACATAGTAGACTACAGCCATGAAGGAGTCCTTTCGTTTCTGGTCCATCTTGTTTCGACTTTACGCTTTTCTAATACTAATCTAAATAGTACGAATACTTAGCTAAGCACTTCTGCTGATGGCCAGTATTGGGTGTGGTGAAACACGTCCGCAAACTTGTCGATAAGCCCGAATGCCTACTAAGTAATCTGCGCATACAATTCGGACTGCGGTTGTTCCGGGAACACCTGAGACGTTGGCCCTGCAAGTAGTATTCGCTCACCGGCTTGCTCCCTCTGCGGCGTGGGCGGGCCAGAGTTAGATACATAGTCAGGCAATGACCGGCTTGCGTTAATTTATTTTCTTTCTGAATGGGCGACGCAGATGAGGAAGGATAGGATTTTTTTCTTATGATTCGTATCGGGATTATTGCTTGTCTGACAGTTGACGTGCGCGCTAAGTTTTAAGTTGGCTTAATTTCTTCAAAAGGATCAGGATGTATCACCAGTAGACGCTTGTCTAGTAGTATGTGCTCATCCAAGCTGAGTAGTTCGGTCCTCGTGGGATCAGCATATCATTATTAGAGTGGTGGTGCAGTAGTATAATTCTAGTGCCGTGTGTGGACTTAAAGAGCAGAACAATCCCGGCATATATATAAAATGAAGCCCATCTTTTGTACCTAGAAGCCGCCTTATCTTCCTCGATTATTGTGATATGTCCAATGAACATTTCTTTATAAATTTTACGAGATCTCTTAGTAGAGCAAATCATTATTCTCTTCTCTCTCCTGATGAGCATTTTGGCGTCTACTTGATTAACTGATTAACTAGTACGAAACCTGAGTCGTTTCTATAATCCACCTTGCTACAGAAGATTAACCTTGACAGATAATCATTGTGATGTTTATTAAGATATATAATCGAGGAGTGCTGGTCAATCAGGAAGGAAAATGGATCGTAGAAATTTTTAAGACACATAAGATTAGCAAAAAACATACATGGCTCTCCGGATATATCTCTGCACGACAATCTTTATTGAGAAGAAGCGGAAAGTTGCATGCCGCTGTTACACTGGTAACAGGGGTATCGACGACAACGGCGTTCAAGCCAGTCACCTTCTGACTCATATCAGCCAGTCAGATAAGAGATTCAAGAACCCACTGAGACCAGACTGCCCCTCCCCCTCACCCCACCAACGACTGCCAGATATTCATTTTCTTAGAGGCGTGCAAGACTCGAGACTGCCCAACCAAGGCAATTACCCAATTACCCAATTACCCAATTGCCCATCGCCCCTTGAGAACGGCCCCCCTCTGAGCGTGCACGACAACACTAGAAGCCACCATGTCTTCCAAAAAGGCCAAGTCCAAGCCCGAGGGCGCAACACGCGAACTTGAGCTTCGTCCGGCACCTACTTTCTTGGAGCACCGTATCTCACTCTTCGAAAAGCTGTGGGCCGAGCAGCAAGAGTCCATAGCCAAGAGGCCGCGCGAGCAGATCAACATTACTCTGCCCGATGGCAAAGTCCATGTTGGCACCTCCTGGGAGACGACACCCCTCGAGATCGTCCGCGGCATCAGCAAGAGCTTGGCTGAACGCACTGTCGTCGCAAAGGTCAACGACGAGCTCTGGGACCTGACACGCCCCTTCGAAGCCGATTCAACCCTCGCTTTCCTTGACTTCACCACCGAGGAGGGCAAGAAAGTATTTTGGCATTCTTCCGCTCATATGCTGGGAGAGGCTGCTGAACGGAGGTTTGGCGCACACCTGGCCGTGGGCCCGCCGACAACAAATGGTAAGTCAACCTTTTTTTAGGTCGGCGTGCCGCAAATGCCAATAACCATATCTCAGGCTTCTACTATGAGATGTCGCTTCCCGAACACCGCGCAGTCAGCTCCGCTGAAGACATTGATCCCCTGACCACCTTGGTCACTTCCATTGCCGGCGA